>JAVIWB010004767.1:0-639398 GCA_031893035.1 Dermolepida albohirtum | reverse complement strand
ACATGACAACAATGTGGATTAACACAGTATACCATATATTTACGTAGACCATTTACATAAACATACTTTTTCGTACATAAAGGTTTCATTCATTATTTGAGCTCTTTTTCGAAACAGTTGTTTGTATTGTTATTTCAATATAAAGACCTAAAGACCTTTCTTGTATCTATTCACCATTAGCGCATTACAAGGCGGGTTGGGAGAAGGTGAGTGTGTTCTATCGAATATATATATATATATATATATATATATATATATATATATATATAATAGAAAAAAATGTTTAAAATTTTTTTTTGTACTTGACAAAACAAACAGTAACTTAACAAATAAAATATTTAAATTAACTATTGTAAATAATTTAATGAACAATGTTATGAAACAACTCTTTGAGTATTTGTTGAATATAATCCGTATAATAAGAAACGCAGGCTAATAGCCTTTGTAGGGAAAGTTATTGCGAGGATGGCAGGTAGTAAAATATTTCCTCTAATACACCTAGTCAGCTTTAGTTCAGTTATCCATTGTATATGACGCAGGTAACAGTTTTTGTTGAAATGAGTGCAGCGTATGCAAAACGATTCGGAGCAATGCTCTTATGCGAACACCGCAGAAGGTCTAAAATGGTATTTGTAACGGCAGTTAAGTACTTACACAAGTCTGAAAACTTCATCAGACGATGAATAAGACGTCAATGAACTCAAAGTGTGCATGGCTCGCCAAAATGCGAGTAAAGTCTCATTACAACAACCGGACAAATGAGGCTATTATTAATTTATTTAAGACAAAACTGTAATTATCACTTTATCAAATACAATACGTGCTAGTCAAGACGAACATAATAAATATTAATGTAATAACTATTAGAAGCAAATTGAGCGAACACGATATCGTTTATGGAAGCATAATTGTTAAACCGTTACTGCACAATAAAGATATAATCTGAACACGAAAAATTCCAACAGAGATTGGGCCAATGTTATGTTTGCAGATAAATCATCTTTTTGGACCTAGTCACCTGGAAGTAAAGCATAGTCGCTGGACAAATATCGTTTTATATAGAACACTGTAATACACCCTATAAAAGTGCATGTCTTTAACACGCAGGGATTCGGAACTTTATGCGTGTTTACTGATATTTTAAAAGCGAAATAAGTCATTAAATTGTCCCAAAAAGGACTGCTAAGATCGGTAAAATGTGGTTTACAGATAGTATATAGTGATCCTGCAAGAGAGCAGTGGTTCGAAACATCGAAACAAACTTTGTAGAGTTTAAGGCGGCAAATGATATTGCGTTAATGGATTGATCTTCGTAATCCTCAGACACCAACACAATTGAAAATGATTGGGCTCTTATGTAGCAGAAACATCGCGGAAAGTGTATATAAAATTTCCTAATTATTTTGAAAGATGTGGCACTCACTAACCTACGAATTGTGCGGAAAATTTGGTGGTAAGTATGAGAAATCGTTGTGAGGTTATTCTTAAAAACAATAGAGACTAGACGCTATTTAAATATTATTACAACAGTTCAAGTATATATCATTTCTAAGTATGAGAAAATTATATATTTTAGTCTATAATTTCTTGGGTCGACCTACAAAAAAGTGCTTATAAATTATTCTTAAATATTCGTTAGTTAAAGTACAAATTAACGCAATTTAAATTTATAATTTGCTTTTTTTGCTCATTTTACAGTCCACATCAATTACAAAAAAACTGAAACAATGCTTAGGTGTGTACAAGTACACATCTCGTTATTTATAAAATAATTGTTTTTTCATTGTTGCAAACAATAAAGCAAAACAAGTTAATAAAAAGAATTTATCAAGTTTTAATTATCGATACATATTACACAAAAAATGTTAATAAGAACAATATTTGGACTAGATTAAATCTTTAATAATCATGTAAACATATCGTTTGTTTATTGCTTTATGTATGTTCATTTACAAATACGCAATTTTGCACGTCAACGTGGTGATCTGCTTTACAAAAACGCAACGCATCAGGACTATCACTAGGATTCTATCGCTCCAAAAACAGAGCTGATCATACCCACTAGTTTAGCTCCACATTAACAGAAAACCCCTTCTAGTATTCCTGCATCTCAATAATTTCAGAATGACCTCCATATTGTCTATATAATTATATTATATATAATAATAATAATAGGGACTTTATTGTATTATTATACAAAAGTAATATAATGATACAGTACGTACAAATAAATTTTCTCTTTAACTAATTACAAATAATAATTCTATTAACTGCAAAAAAATTAAGCTAGCAAAATCCATAACGAAATATAATTAAATATTATATGCTTGATTTTGTTAGCAATACCACTAATCACGTTGATGGGTGTTTTCCATAAGCAGCTGGTTCTGGGGTGTTCTAAAAGCACAGATACTTCTGGATTGTAGACAAGAACCACAGTATTATTATCAATGATGCTCATCAGAAACCTCACGCAGAAAAGGTCTCGTCGGGAAAACGACGAAATCACACCATGTCGAGTCAACAGGTCAGAGATTGGACAACCCCTCGCACCATCTACGTTGACGGGAAGAAACTTAAAAATAAAACTGTCACATGTACGCAATAGGTACAAAATTTTGGGTGCATATTCAAGCTTCATTTAGAACGAAGGAATAGCAAAGGGACTTTAATATCGCTAAAATAACGCGAAACCCGCATAATGAAATCAAGTGACTTAAAGGCTTCAGAGCTAATAGATTTGATACTTAATTTAAAAATAAATTCAGACTCGAAGTAGAAGCCAAGATTCTTGGTCTCTGATTTCCTCAACAGAAAAATATCATTAACTTTTATGCATAGTTGATGGGAGAAAAAGTATGTGTATAGGAAATAACGATAAATTTGTCAAAATTGAGATTCAGTTTAAAATAACTACACCAATGGATATTCGTTGAGGATATCCTGAAGTTGAACGTAGCCACTAATGATCATGATATGGTTATATATTTTAACATCGTCAGCTTAGGTAAGAACTGGGCAGTTAAGAAGCATTAATTAGCCTTTAATAAATAAATAACAAAGGACCAAGATTCGAGCCTTGAGGAATACCTGAACTGGGAAAAAGTTAATCGGAAGAAAAACCATAAAACAAAACAGCAATTATATGTATTAAGTAGGATTTTAAAAAGTCCGAATATGAAGGAAGAAACCCAAAGTAACTCAACTTATGCTGCAAAGTACAAAGAGTACTAGGAAAGTTTTGCAATGCAACTTTGTTTATTTAATTTTTTCAAAGTAGTTTCCTCTACACTCAATACAACTCTCCATTCTCCGAAACCAATCTTTAAACCAGTTCGGCCACGTTTCATTAGGGAGTAAAGCACACTCGTTGTCCCAGGCCCGCAGAAGGTCCTCATCACTGGAAAACCGCCTCCCTTTTAGTTTCATTTGCACATGCGGGAACAGTGCAAAGTCGCAGGGAGCAAGATCTGGACTGTAGGGATGGTGCCCGAAAAGCTTCAATCCTGTCGTAGTCAAATATTTGGTGCAGGCTTTGGCGCGGTGAGCTGGAGCATTATCGTGATGGAGGAACCAGGTGTCCATTCTTGACGCAGGTTCTTCATAGATCCAATGACTTTAGGCAGACACTGTTCACTTAGCTGTGACTGTCTTCTGTGTGTCCAAAACGACACGTTCCACAATTCCACTCGATTTGAAAAATACATATCATTTTCTTCTTTACAGGTCGGGATTTTTCGACAACTACGTGTCCTCATCATCAAAGACCCAAACTTTGTTTTGAGCTTTAGTCGGCACATCGTAATAGTACAGCCAAGTCTCGTCACCTGTCACGATGTTGTTCACATACCGAGATTGTCCCTTATTAAACTTTTTTAGCATCTCCCGACACCAAGTCACACGTCGTGTCATCCGCTCTTCAGTCAATCGATGCGGCACCCAGAGAGAACAAAGTTTCTTCACGTGCAAATGATCATGCAGAATCGAACGAACTGCTAGTGCATTTAGACCTGAAGTACCCTTTATGTGTTGGTAGGTCACACGCCTATCCTCGCCAAGCTTTTCCTCACAGTAGTAACGTTTTCCTCCGTAACTGACATTCGTAGCCTTCCCGGCCTCTCAGCATCCTCCATAGTTAAATTTCCCCTTTGGAATTCTCTATACCACCTGAATATCGTTGTGCGATGTGAACAAACATCACCTAGTGCAAGAGTAACTTCTTCGATACACTGGTCTATGTTTAAACCACGCACGAAATTATAACGCAAATCTGCCCTTGTCTCATTTCGTGACCATGATGCCATCGCAAACACTTTACACTCTCACTGCTAATGAATAACTGAGCCTATTGACATGGCGAGGCGGCTACTATGCGCGTATTAACATGTCTCAACATGCAGCAACAAGCAGCTTCCTAGGATTCATCGTTGCGTCATACTGCAAAACTTTCCTAGTACCCTTTGTATCATATTCTACAGTGTTAAAAATGTTTGAAAGGTATACATATAACATCGATCTGTTCTCTTCCATCCAAAGACTCGCTAACTTCTTGAGAAATGGACGCTAAATTTATAATAGTTGTAGTATAAATCCATGTTGAAAAATGAATGGGTTTTTATAAATAATGGAATAAAGAAATTTTTCATACGCTTGCGAAACTTGATAATATTGAAAAAAAAATTTGAATGTAACCAAATTATAAATTATACTGTTCAAAACTAATAACCTTAACACGAAAAATAATTGCCAAAAACCTTAAACATTTAAATATCAAAACAAAGTTTCTTAAAACTTCGTTGCTTAAATTATTTTTACGAAGGAATCAAAAGATCGGAGTCTCGAAGGTTTTTCTAGTTTTAAATTTTAATTAAAGTTCTTAGAAAAACGCTGACATCGAGTTCATTCCATATGCATACGGAATAAATTATTAACAGTAAAATTAATTATGTATACATCTAGTTCTATATTTAAACGATAATCAAAGCATGCAAGTACATTTCATTTTTTTTTCTTTACTTCTGCTTTCAAATGAATAATTTTCGTATTGCTTTTATGATGTAATGAGAAACTGTATTACTGTTTTTTTAAAACATCGGATAGTAATAATAGAAACGTTCATTAAAAATGTACATTATTAAGTGTGATTGACATTTAATGCGGAAAAATGTTTTTCTTTCATTAACGCGGTTAAATTATATTGTTTGCGGTCAAGTTTTTCTAGTACTTTTAACGAGAAATCAAAGGACAAGGTCGATAGTAAAAACACTACAAATGACTTAAATTATATACGAAACCGAGTTAAAATAATTAGAAAATGCTATACCGGGTTGTTCGATAAGTTTTGTCGTTCGATAAGAGATGGCGCTATTAGATTCGTCGTTACATTTTCCTAAAAATTGTACCACTTTTTTATTATATAACACGTGTGAAATTTTCTCATTTTATATTTTCTCATTCGTATATTTACAGGTGTTCAAAATTGACATGTCACAGTATTTTTTTACAATGGAAAGAATTGAATATCGTGCAGTGATCAAATTCTTATTTTTGGAAAGTGTAGCACCAAAACAAATTCATGAATTATTGTTAAAAGTGAATAAGAACTCTTCAATTAGAACAGTAGAAGGATGGGTTGCTGAATTTAAACGTGATTGTACAAGTCTTGAAGAGAATCCACGTGAAGGATGTGCAAAATGTGCATCAACACCAGAAATCGTATCAAAACTACAAGATATGGTTTTGGCAGATCGTCAATTAACCGAGAAAGATTTAGTAGAAGCCCTAGGCATCTTATTAGGCAGTGCGAGCATTATTTTAGTTATTGAAGTTTTGGGTTTCGAAAAGCTGTGTTCAAAATGACTGACGCATTCGTTGACAGTGGAACAAAATTTGAAGCGTTCTAGAAAGAATAGAAACGATTTTGTGCATCGTTTCATCACTATGGTTAAGACTTGGCTCTACCGCCATGATCCTCAATTAATACAACGCACCCCTCTCACACAGCTTAAAAAACGATCGCAAAAATCAGAATTAAAGTATGAATTGTTGAAACATCCACCCTATTCATCAAATTTAACTCCCTCTGACTTCTTGCTGTTCTCGCGTCTCAAGAAATCCATGCGTGGAAAACGGTTTTTATTGTGCGAAGTGGTAATAACAGCCGTAAAAGCGTATTTTAACAATCCCCCGGATTCTTACTTCAGGGATGGAATCCATAAATTAGAAGATCACTGAAACAAGTGTATTGAAATTCAATGAGGTTATGTTAAATAATAAAATGTATTTTAAACCATAAAATCATGTTTTTATTATCAAATGACAAAGCTTGTTGAGCAACCTGGTATAATATACGAAAATGTAAAACTAATAACAAACCCAATATTGACGGAACAAACTTATATTGAAGGAAATTCAATCACAAATACATAATCACATAATTCGTAATTTGCGATAGATATTACGGCAGCTCGTATTACATTCATTTTCATATTTTACAATACGGATAATAATGCGCCGGTGCTAAATCTGGGGGGAACGTGGTGGTGAGATCTAACGCTTGATTAGGAACTGTGAAATAATATTGTAGGGAGGCCCATTGTCGTACAGGAGCAACCAATCATCAGTAGTGCTTAAATTTTTTCTGCTATGCGATATTCGCTTTAGAACTCGTTTCAAAACCTCCGATTAAAGCGCTGAATTATCTGCTTGGCTAGGGGATACAAACTCATGGTAAATTAATTCCAAAGGATCAAAAAATGCAATGAGAATTTTCCTCGCTTTTTATTATTGTTAGTTTTGATTCACTGGAAACAGCCTTCGCAAACGATTGCCTTTTCATTAGAGGATTGTAAATAAAATAACCTCTATCATTTCACGTTACGTTTGTTTTTAAAAATTTTGTTTCATTATTTACTGTTTCAAAAAAGTCAACAATGCATACGCATTTCTTTCTGTTCAGGAGTCAAACAGTACAGAACGAAACGTGAACAATTTTCTCTACGTTGCCAATATTTATGAGTAAGGTAGAAATATTGTCTTTATCGATATTAGCTGCCTCAGAATAAATGATATAAAATATATACAGATGGTGCAGAACTCGGGCATTAGACTGATCCACGGTATCAGGGATAGACGTGGAGCTACGAAGGTGCTAAGGAATACAGACTAATGGCTAACAGAGGTTTATTACAAAGTATCTTTCTGTATAGAAAGATAATATTAACACAAAAACCGGATTATTTGAACAGCTTACTATTGCAGTTGATAAGCTAGAAATATTAAAACGATAATATAACAGATGAAAGTAAATACATAAGTACCTATTTACAGATGAATTAAAAAGCTACTCTTCAATCTCTGCTATGAAGTGCAAGATGAAAAACGTATTGCTGTTGGAACAATAATCTTAGAACAATTATAAGGACTTGCAAATTCTATGGATTACTGAGGATTGAACGCCGGTGTGAATCTATCATTGGATAATTATTTACAACACCGCCATCACTTCTTTGTATATATAAATACGTCTTTTTAATTTAATTTGGTCTAATTTAATATAATTGCAAATTTGTTAATATACATTTTTTACATTTTTTGTATATTTCTTTTATTTTTAATTCTGAAAAGCTAAAAGTAGAACCCTAGATGCATACATTTATCCATACGTCGATTTAGATTTTTTGGCATTACGTATAATATATTATATATTACATATATTTAAATACGTTGATATTATTATTGTTATTTAATTGTTTAGCTATAGTACGAAGTTGCTCCTGAATTTTCGGCGAGTAGAAAGCATGTATCTTCTACTGTTTGTTCTTTCTATACCTTGTTTCAGAATAAGAAGGAGTGATTCAAATATCCCGCTAGAACGCGGAACACAGCTTAATAATGCAACTTACCATGAAAATGAAGCATAGACAGTTCAAAAAATTCATTCGTTTTAATCGAAGTAGGACTGTACAAACGTTACTTTTTGGATTAATATGTACAAGCTATCCAAAATTAAGATTAAATAATATTAAAATAAAACAATGTAAAAATGTAATTATACGTTTACAGGTTATGAAAAATAGCGGATATCTGGCATTATTTTATCCATATTAAATTTGCCTGTTCAAGAACCAATGAAATCTCTTAAAAATATGTACTATTTTGGCGCAATATTTGAATCACTCCTTCTTATTCTAAGGCAAGGTATAGTCATAGACAAACGACCACTTCTAATGTAGTCTTCCAACAATTTCCAATCGCCCTTAAAACACTTAAATCAATTAAAAGTCACTGCACTTAATAGTGTATCTTCGCCGTTTCCGTTGCACCTTTGCCAAGTTTAAAGCAAAGCTATTGAAACACGCAAACCAAAACACGTTGTTACTTGTTAAATATTCAACCAATACGAAAGAAACTTACTAGCGTTTTACATAAAAGTAAACTATTGTTTGTACCGCCAGCTATTGAACGGTGACATTCGTCTTTGAAAGTGTCAATCAGAAAACTTTTCTGTATATATACTCATAACACTTTGACCAGCACCAAACAAACCTATGGCAATTTAAATATACAGTTAGGCCAGCTCTCCGACACATTGAAAGATGGGTGAATGAATACAACAAAATAGTGGTATTATCAAATTAAATATTAACTAGATATCAATTCCTTCAACACTGTAAAGAGTGTGCCAATTCCATGATATCCACATCATTCCTACGAGACAAAAATTTCGAAAACGAATACGGTCAAATACATAACATGTACAAAATGGAGACCATAATGTAATAATATGTACTTCTCAGAAGTTTTACATTTTAATAAAATATGCATTTAAAACCACTTCAGCGTCGTCCTGCGTAGAATAATTGAGAAAGTTAAAAATCAGAAAATATTAAATCTGGATACAACAATGAATATAGTAACTCTTTTAAGGTTGGTTCAACCTAATTTTTTGAATAACCAAAACGTATAGTTTTTACGTTATCGTGCTAAAAAATGGTATTCCTAATGATTAAAACTGGCACTTTTTCTTTGATATTTGCATTTAATTTGTCAGTTATCAACAATAGTTATTAAAAGAAATGATTTATTCAAATGGCAAAAATTGACAAAGAACGGGTCCTTGTTATCCCACCAATTTCACAGCATTGTCTTCCTTTGGTTTGATTTTGCAATTGTTGAGGCTGATCATCAGGGCTTTGCATATAATTTCTCTCTTCTAAGAAACACATAATACTAAATAATTAATTCGAATCCGCATATAGAATTAATATTAAATCACATTGAATTGGACTATATTAGCTTGGAAAGTATCATTAAAATAAGTGTTACTACAATATTAACGTGGATATTGAGATTAAATATTCAGTAAGGAACTGAGCGAAAAGTTATTTTCAGTTTTTATTTTTCATTACGTTCCAATTGTTTTTAGCAATATTTAGATAATATATAGTAGTAATGAAAATGTTTTTACATCGGAAATATCTATGATAGCCTCTCGAAAGATATGAAACTTAACTAAATTGTTTAGTGTTATTTTTCGACATAAATACAGTTAATTACATAGAACTGCACACTGGGGAATTTTTTCCGTAAAAAATGAATCATATACACACTAAAATATAATAACACTACTTCACAGTGTGTTGCAAAATTATGCTTACAGTAGAAGATTAGCTAAAAGTCACAGGTTGCGCGGTTTAAAATGTTTTTAATAGTTTATTTAAATTACAATACTGCCTATTCGAAATACTGAAAGCTAGAGAAAAATGAAATCTAACAAAAGAAAAGAATTATCTATGAGAGAAAGAGGAATTATTTTAAATCAGCACCAAGAGTTATAGTTATGCAACTATTGTTTTTTTTATTGGGTTTTCGACGAACAGCACTCATTTCTGCTGTGATTTCTGGGGCTGTTTCTCGTCTATTTCTCTTGCCTGTTACCACCATTGCAAGATTTTCTGCTGAGATTGTTGCCCTTGGTCTGCCTTTTCGAGTTCTGCTCAACACACTTCCACATTCGCGGTGTTTTTTAATGATATAACCCACGGTAGATTTAAGTTCTGTGGCAATTTTGCGATTGCTTTTGCTAGTTTTATGGTACGCGATTATAAACGATAGTGTTTCTACAGTCAATTATTTCCGTTTAAGCATTTCTAACCGATTGAACTTCTCCAAAACACACGATGTTTTCAATATGAGCACCTCATAAAAACTAACTGTAATTTTGCCAAAATATCCAAGTATAAATACTTAATAGTTTACAATAACATCCTTCCTTAAAGTAAAATTATAACAATCGAAAATTTCCGAGAATTAAGAGATCTATTCCCTTAAGTGCAATTATTCTAGCGGAAGTTTTATTAGGGTATTATCATTCATTGTGAATAATAGGGTAATCGCATAATTATTTTTGAATAAGAATAGAATACATTTTAATGTTTACTATGAAACTATTTTTTACTACAGAAATAAGTTTTATAATTACAACTTTTCTATAGAAACTGTAATGAAACAAGGGTGACCAAATACTTATGAGCGAAAGTGTACATACTAAAATATAATAACACTGCTTCACAGTGTGTTGCAAAATTATGCTTACAGTAGAAGAATAGCTCAAAATCACAGGTTGCGCGGTTTATAGTGTTTTTAATAGTTTATTTAAATTACAATACTACCTATTCGAAAAAATGAAACCTAACAAAAGAAAAGAATTATCTATGAGAAAGAGAAATTATTTTAAATCAACGCAAAGAGATAAAATGTTATGCAACTATTGTTAAGAACTTTAAGTATTTTTCCATAGTTTATATTTACTTTATAAACTTCGTATATTTATATTCTCTTATGTTTATTTAATTCATTTATTTTACGTGAACATATCTAAAATGTCAACATATATTCAACCGAACCAGTCCATAGCATCTCTACATAATGCAGTGGTTTCCAACGTTATCGTACGTGTGCCCGTCGTTACATATTTCACCGAAACTGTTCACTCAAATTTGGCGCCAGTGTGATCGTGTAACTATTTCAGACTGTGAACATCTTCTTTCCCCGTCGCCTCACAATATATCAACACAGCATCCTATAATGGACGGTTTCCCTTATACAAGGCGTCTGCAGCTAGAGCACTAATAGAAGGCAAATAGAACTGACATTTTGGGACCGATCTACTTTTTGTGCTTTCGCTTTACCCGATCATTTATGTTCTCACCGCCTATTGAACCGATTATGCTAGGATCAATAATCTGGGATTAAGTGGCAACAGATCCTTGTTAAATATATGTATGTGTTAGTTAGGGGTAGATACTCAGCGGACGAGCACCCGCCAGCGTAAGCACCATTATTCTATTCAGAAATATTTTACATTTTACGTACTCTGCACAAAGGGTAAGGGCCTCACAGAGATGTGTCGCCCAACGGTTTAACGGAGTTAAGACCGCCGCTGTAGATACTATAATTGGACTTGAATATGAAGTGCATACAATTACGTTGGGACGTCCTCTCGAGACGAAAACATTTATTTGCAAATAAGCAATATGTGTTTACATTTCATGTCAGATTCCTATTAAGAATGAATATATAAACGAAGTCGCAAATCACTACATAGAAGGTAACTTTTATAATATAAATATACATGTATAGTTCATGCAATGGTTATTAAAACCAAGAAATATCGAATTATAAATTGTCGAAGAATTTTTAGGTTTATTTGTATGTAAATATTTTTCTTTTATTTTAATAAATATATTAATGGTTTACAAGACTTCTGTTTTGAAATATGAACATGCTTCTAAAAAACGAATAATATAATATTTCTTTTGTTTACGAATAAAAGACTTACACTAATGAAATTAATCTTCTGACCACAATCCGCGCATAAGTTAATCAAAGTAAATTAACGTAACAACGACAGCGTCTGTGTTAAAGAAAAGTCGTGCAACAATACAAAGGGTTATTAAATAACGAATGATAGGGAGAACGTTGCTAGAAAGATAAGAGCTGGAAGACCAAGTAAAATTAAACGAACTGGAAAAAATGTGTATCGTATAATATATGCTATTAGTAAGAAACCCGATTTAAGTTTACTATAACTGAAAATAGAATTACATATACGATTTAGGACTGTTTACAAGTTTACATTGTCTACTCTTTTACATCGTAGGAATTATAAAACTACTAACCCAGTAAAGAAATGCAAACCTATAAAGCTTTGAAAAAATATGATTTTCTCCGACGAAGGCAAAGTTAATATACAGGGCAATGAAAAAATTAGTCTAAAAGCACCGTGGAAACGTATCTTCTAAAAATACGCAAAGCACTATTAAACATGGCTAAGAAAGTATACTTGTATGAGGTTGTTCGTTGACAGCGGGAATTGGAAACTTTGAAACAATTAGGCAGATAATGTATAGACATGTTTGTCTAAATATTTTGCAAAACAATCTCAAAGAACGGCAATAACGCAGGACTATCAATTACTCTGGTATTATGCGTCGGTGCATCACGTTCCACACCCCTCATCTTCTGAAAACTCCGTCGCAAATTCCAGGCGTTAACCCCTTGGACATCAAAGAACATTATAACACATTATATCCGATTCAGACAGCAGTTCAAGAACGTTTTAAATGAAGAATGGGAGAAAATACAGCCAGTAATAACGGAAGATGTGGTTTTTAATATGTCAGGATACCTACAAGCTATCATAAATACCAAAGAAGGATCTTCTTTGGTATTACCTTAATTACTTTGGTATTGATTTAGATAATTTTCATATGTATATTTACATTTTTGCACACATTATAAAGGTTGTTTCAAATTACGCGGTTTTTTTTAAGAATAAATAAAATATAGATGGCGCACTGAATTTGTCTGGGTTTGTGGGCATTTAAAAAGTGTGATGTATGACATTTATAAAAATAAATTCGTACACGGTATAACAACGCATTCAAATTGTCGAATTATTTGATGAAAATCAAAGTTCTGTGAAAAGAGTTTTTAGAAAATTACGTGAATTTTATGGTTTACATAATCGGTTAGATTTTTCATATTTAATCATAGGTGCAAAATATCGTACGGCATTGGTTATCTCACACACTTTTATTCGACTTTTGCTCTTTAAAATTATATGGACTTTAATTAATAATTTTTACAGAAGCTTTTCTAAATGAAGGCCTCCGATATTTAACATCTTCTTTGCTCATAATACTATTTTTGAAACCAGAGAATCACTTACAAATCATCCCATGAGAGCCGGCAAATTCATCATAATATTTATGTAACTTTTCTCCAGTTCCTTTTATTTGTTATTCCACGTATAAAGTAATGATCAATTAATAGACGAAATTCTGTTTTCTTGCATATTAACACAAAAACTACAAACAGTTTAAACGATGGTAAAAACTATCTAACAGATTTGAGTGAAGTTTTGACAGTAGATTTCTAAAACATAGTTGAAGTGCTCGTCATAGGGACAGTGTTGCCAATGTCTGGAAAGTCACTCTTTCGTCAAACTACCTTCGTACATGCAACAGTGACGGAAACTTTCAACTGCGTACGGTTCTCCTGCACAGTGTCTATTAAATATGATTTAGAATAGTCTTTTATTCGTATTGATATTAAAGGTTTAGTGTCGTGTTTAAAATGCCACATATAAGTGTATTGTTTTATAACGTAGGTGCCAAGATAATTGCCTATTTTGCACTAAATATATTAAATACTAACCAACAAAAAGCTATGAACTGAACATGTGTACTTTGGTGAATTCTTCGTGCTTTCAGTTTGGGTTGTTAATGAATGGAAGAATCTCTTGTTCTTTTATTTAATATTAACGGTAGGATTTACTCTGCATGACCTGCTGTTTGATGCAGTTTTGTACAAGATTTCTTTGTTTTTAGGTTAAGTTTCGAAAAGGTACATTCCTAAATGTACATGCTGTCAGAATTATTCAGTAAAAGTAGTTTAAAATTAAACGAATGATATTTGTGATAATTTTTATTACATTAGTATTACTATTATAAAAATATTATTTGGAAAATATGTTATAACACGTAATTAAAAGCACACTATGTAATAAATTTTGATATAAAAGTCTTTCAAATTTCGCGTTTTTTTAAAGAATAACTAAAACACGTAATTTGCAGTCACTTTTAAAAACTTTTTATTGGTAATTGAAGCATCAGTTATGACATTTATATGCGAAAAATAATATCTGCCAAATGGCCTCCTCTTGCAGCTCCACAGACATCCACTCTTTTGTTAAAATGTTCGAAGACATTTTGACATCATTGATGCTCTATCTCACCAATGACACGAATAATTTTAGCTTTCAAAGTAGGAATTGATTGTGGATTGTTTTTATAAACCTGACTTTTCACAAAACTCCAAAGAAAATAGTCTAACGGTGTCAAATCACATGATCTTGGTGGCCAATTAACATCACCGTTTCTTAAGATTACACGTCCAGGAAATTTTTCTCTCAATAAATCATTTGATTCGTGTGCAAAGTGAGATGTAGCGCCATCCTGTTGAAACCACATATCCTCTAGATCAATATTCAATAATTCAGGCCACAAAAATTCGGTTATCATCCGACGATATCGATCACCATTGACAGTTACAGCTTCAACAGCAGCATTTTCAAAGAAGTAAGGTCCAATTACACTACCTGGCCATAATGCACACCAAACAGTAACTTGTTTAGGATGCATAGGTTTCTCATGAATAATTGGTGGATTTTTCTCACCCCAGATACGGCAATTTTATTTATTAACATAACCACCAAGTTCAAAATGTGCCTAATCGGAAAACTTTATATTTTGAGAAAAATCAGCTGGTTGTTCATTGCTGAAATTGACAAATGAATGCCGTTTTAAATGACTTAATGGCTTTAGTTCCTGTGTTATTTGAACCATATATGCCCTCAGATCTAAATCCTTGTGTAAAATACGCCAAGTTGTTGATCCACTAAGTCCAAGTTGTTGTGAGCGTCATCTAATGAATATTTTAGGATCTTCAGCGACACTTTCACGAACCAAACCAATATTGTACTGTATTTTTCACTTTTTTGATCTTCCACGGAACCGGTCTCTTGAAATTTTTTAATAATTCGACCAATAGTGCTTTCAGATGGACGATTATGTAAACCATAAAATTCACGTAATTTTCTAAAAACTCTTTTCACAGAACTTTGATTTTCATCAAATAATTCGACAATTTGAATGCGTTGTTATACCGTGTACGAATTTATTTTTATAAATGTCATACATCACACTTTTTAAATGCCCACAAACCCAGACAAATTCAGTGCGCCATCTATATTTTATTTATTCTTAAAAAAAACCGCGTAATTTGAAACAACCTTTATAATGTGTGCAAAAATGTAAATATACATATGAAAATTATCTAAATCAATACCAAAGTAATTAAGGTAATACCAAAGAAGATCCTTCTTTGGTATTTATAGCTTGTAGGTATCCTGACATATTAAAAACCACATCTTATGTTATTACTGGCTGTATTTTCTCCCATTCTTCATTTAAAAGGTTCTTGAACTGCTGTCTGAATCGGATATAATGTGTTATAATGTTCTTTGATGTCCAAGGGGTTAACGCCTGGAATTTGCGACGGAGTTTTCAGAAGATGAGGGGTGTGGAACGTGATGCACCGACGCATAATACCAGCGTAATTGATAGTTCTGCATTGTTGCCGTTCTTTGAGATTGTTTTGCAAAATATTTAGACAAACATGTCTATACATTATCTGCCTAATTGTTTCAAAGTTTCCAATTCCCGCTGCCAACAAACAACCTCATGCAAGTATACTTTCTTAGCCATGTTTAATAGTGCTTTATTAAACATGGCATGAATTTGCCGGCTCTCATGGAATGATTTGTAAGTGATTCTCTGGTTTCAAAAATAGTATTATGAGCAAAGAAGATGTTAAATATCGGAGGCCTTCATTTAGAAAAGCTTCTGTAAAAATTATTAATTAAAGTCCATATAATTTTAAAGAGCAAAAGTCGAATAAAAGTGTGTGAGATAACCAATGCCGTACGATATTTTGCACCTATATTTAAATATGAAAAATCTAACCGCAAAGATATTACTGTTGAACAAATGTGAACTCTTGTTACAATTTTAAATGACTGTATGGCTAAGTACAATCGAATTTCAAGAGAATTTTGTTAGCGTAGATGAAAGCTAGATACATTACTATACTCCAAAGAGAAAAACACAGTGAAATAATAGATTTCTTTTGGTGGAGGTGCTTCGAAAAAAAAACTATTTTTTCGGCCAATAAGATTACAGACACTATCTTTTCGGATTCGTAATCTTCATTGTCTATTTGTAGAAGGGAAATGCAATAATTGGTCAATATTATGCTGATATATTGACACGTTTTGACAGCGAACTGAAGAGAACGCGACCACATTTATTCAGTAATCCATCAGGGTAACACCTCCCCTCATTCATCCTCTTTGGCAACCGCTAAAATTTGATAAATTAAGATACGAATTACTACCTCATCCACCATATTCACCAGATTTGGCTCCAAGTAATTTTTTATTGTTCTCAAACAAAAATGGATTAGTGAAAAGAGTTTCGGGACAAAAGAGGACGTAGTAATCGCAACGAATACCTATTTTTACGAGCTCCCGAGTTATTTCAGGCGGCTTAAAAAATTGGATGTCGCTGGAATAAGTGTATAGAATTCGGTGAAAATTATGTTAAAAAATAAAATATATTTTTTACCCTAAAATAAATATTTCATAGAAAAAACACTGTCTCATTAAATCACCCTTGTACCCTCGTATATGTATATAGGCATACACAACAGTATCATTTTTTATACAGCCATTGTGTCAAATTTCTAGAGTACTAAAATTTACACATAGCGATGTCAATACGAGTTTCTTTTAACTTAGTGGTTGTGATGGAAAAATGAATGTCGCATAACTTAGTGTGCAAATCACAAACTCCTGGTATAAAATTTAACACCGAAAATTTGACTGTATACGTTGTTGCCTCCGTATTTAAACATTAATTAATTAATTTAAATTTTTCATTACGTTGTCTGTCATTTTGAGTTATGATTTCATATTAAATAAATTGAACACATTATTTTAAATTTTGTATGACAAGGACTTCCAAATCTTTTAAAATGACCTGACAGATGTATAGAAGCAATATACAAGAATTCAACACAATTAACTGCTAATGAATCGTTTGTTTCAACGTCAATCAACAAGAGATTTTATGCTGATATGTCCACGGCATTATCTATATATAAAAGATATGACATTTAATAGGTAATATGTATTTTGTACGAAATGAAACTAACTAGCAAACATTACATACTTAGTTGATGTATTAATTTGTGTTCTAAGTGAAAACAAGCCGGTCCAGGCATAAATATTAAACACAAAAAAAACAACAACAGAAATAATGAAATTATTTCTCAGTTCATAAGAGAAGTATTAGCACATTTTTATGTTCCTAATATCATACCCAATGAAAAAGTCAAACGCTGCTACATATATGATCAAATCAGCAAAAAATCAATTGTTTTTTTAAAAAAATTTAATGAACGTATTTTTTGATGTATGGGATATGAGATAGATACTTACAAACGATAGAACACATGTACATCCGAAGATAAATAATTTATACGTAAAATATTGTACATACATATGTAGTAAATAAATCATTTCGAAAATACTTGTTTAAACTTGTTTTGTGTGTAAAATAAAATATTTAAACAGGTTTAAATATTTTATTTTACGCACACACGTCTTAAGGCATAAAACACAAAAATACTTTTAAAAACATGTACACTTTTTGTTAGAAAAAACTCCGAAATTCATTGCAGCCATTACCTCTTTAAATTTCTCCGTCAAGGTCACTCTCTTCATTCACAAACGTATTCAACCTAAACTAGCGCTTCTTATAATTCTATTAAACCTTATCTCCCTCACTTATTTAATTTACTTTTAATTAATTAACACGTAAATGTTTTTTAAATGCTCTAATTTGTTTTAATGTTATAAAGACATATAGGTTACTATTTGATTCATCTAATTTCTTAGAAAAGCTAGTTCATTGCATGCTATTTTACATACTCATGTAATAGAATGTTTGAAATTGTAATTATCACTTAATTAAACATATTCACTTGAATATCTACATAGCGACAGTAATGTTTGCACATTTTGATATAATTTTTTCTAAACATAATAAAGGATTCACGTGTACACAAATAATTACTTTACCTTATTTTTCTTAAGACATGTTTTGTTTGATAATCTAATAAATCAGGTAGGAACTAAAAGCACATTAACTCGTCTTAAATGTTTGAGGATAAAAAACTACTTATGAACACAACTAGACCACAATAAGATAACAAACACAGCAGTTGATAACCTCTGTTCCCGAGTTCAGACAATGTTTTTGTATTTTAAAAAGTACATGTTACTGCATAAACGAGACAAAAGGACACTAGAATCTTTATTAAAAGCATTACTTCATGTCTTCATTTCATGTAAATAAACTCCCGTGTTTAAAGTGTTTATGTTATCAAATCGCTTTCGGAGTAAAATGTAATAAACTAGAGTGCGTGAAAACCGTCAATTTACGACGAGCGATGCCACATGACTGAAGTTTACTAAAGTATTTACAACACGGGAGTGAAGGAAGCTTGCGCGCTAGCAGAGGCAGGTTAGTTCAGAACCGCCTACTATTCTGAAAAAGGTCCACACAGACACACACACATATCACCGGCTTACACCTTGATCAACTGAACTGACAGGTGTATTATGACTGAATGATTGACTCTGGGTTGAGTTAATGTATACATTGGAAGACGGACCAATATCACGTAAAAAATATGCTTTTTTCTTTAGCGATGGTTATTTTGCATTAAAAAATCAAAGTTGATATCTTTATTGCTTCATAGAATTAGGATTATAAAAAGAAAGTATTACATTATTATTTTATCTTTACTAGTAATTATCAGAACTTATAAGTTAAAAATGTATTCATTTCATAAGTAATTCGGTAAGTTTAAATGAAATTGTTTTATTAACTATTATACCTATTATAAATTTAATTGATGTTATTAAGTTTTAGTTTTAAATTGCGAAAATACTAACAATAAATTACCTAGAAATCTATAAATTTATATTTAATTTAGAAAGTAAACAAAATGTTTAATACTGGCCTATAGTACTTAGTTTTCGAAAATACAACACAGAATCTCTAATGGACTTATAGGAGACCCTAAGCAAAACAAAATGTCCCAAAAAAAATAAAAAAATTTTTGCCTTAAGTATTTTAAATTAATGAAAAGAAGGCAGCATAATTCTCAGTTACATACAAGATGTTCTCTTATGTCTTTCTTGTAAGAGCCACCATTCTTCCGCAGTAACAGTAGCATGTTTAGAAGAGTATTTTCCACCGCTATAATGATAATTCCTCTTTCAAATATAACTATTTTTATGCGAATTGATTTTTCAGAACTATTTCATATTCTCAAGAATTATCCAAGGTTAGGCAAACGTCTTGATCCATTGGAACAACTTTAATACGACTACTTAGATTTTAATCAAATTTTCCATGTTTGAGTAAATATAAATAGAGGATTCGATGAGCATATTTATATTCAAATCAGACTTCCGGTTTGGCCATAAATGATATTAACTTTTTTATTTTAAATGAAACACCTGTATTTTTTGAGAATTTCAACAGAGCTTTACTTTGAAAGTTCAGTAATAATGTTTAGCACCCTTTTGTTCAACATCGACAGAGATGTTTAATTAAATCTAATAAACCAAATTTTATTGAAAAAAATTAATACAAAAAATATAGACAAAAGCAAAATTAGTTGAGAAATGTGGATCTTCATTTCCAAACAATGTACAAGTCTGTGGACAAATTCTTGAATGGTATAAATCGCAGATTTTAGCTGACTCCAGTGGGAAAAAATCTAGAGCATTTAAATCTGAGACCGTGCAGCCCATTCCATGAACTCCCTACGCACAATCCACCAATTTGGGAAGGTATTTTTCAAAAAACTTGGAACATTATGCACATAGTGAGGGGTGCTTCTCTTGTTCGAACCAAACATTTACAGAAATTCACCATCTTTTGCAATACTAGGAAAAATTCGATTACGTAATAGATCTAATTTTTGTCCAGTTAGCGTACCATGAGTGAAAATGTACAATAATACGGTTTCTGAAAAGACCAGCTGAATCGTTCAATTTCTGTGGATGTTGTGTACGCGCTTCTTGTATTCAATAAAAGTTATCTATCGCCCAATATCGACAATTATGCTGATTAACAGTACCATTAAAACAAAACCTAATCTGATCGGTAAACATAAATTATATGTGCAACTGTGGTCACTGTAGTAAATCTTCATCATTTTTTCCCAAAATTCACTTCTACAATCATAATCTTTTCATGTTTCAATATTCTGAGTACCGATAAGCTACTTATATCATATTTTAGTGCAAGAGATGTAGTAGAAGTTTATGGTAATCCTTCTAATGCTATAGCAATATTTGAGCAATAGCTTTATTAGATTACTTTAAATCGTCTGCTTTTCGATAAATTTCCGAGCAAATTATACCTTCTCAGAGTTTTGCCAACGACTGTTCGTGACATTGACTGCCGTCCTTGTTTCAAATTATTTAATCATTATCAAAATTTTAATACTTATTTTTTAGATAATTAAATCGTATGTCTTTTGAAGTCGACTACGTTAGTTTTATTTTGTTTATAGTCATTCGACACCTCTTCTTCCGGAGATGTATTCCGAGAGTAGCAAGTAACGATCACTTGATAGTAATGTAGTAATTACGAAATTGATTTCATTTTATGTTTTAGTAACAAAATTTCACAATGTCCACCTCGAATGTTATTCTTTAACATAGATTTTTTTTAAACAATTAAATAGTAATCCCTCTTGAATGTTTCCTCCCAGTATTCTAAAATTCCTTAATATTATTTCCTCGTCATTAGTTTTATGCCCTTTTCTGCATTAAAATTGCTGCGTAATACATGGTCTAGCTATAAAGTCAATGTGACAAAATTATACAACATTATAAGTCAAAGAATAGGGAACATATAAAATACCAGTACATGTTTACTAACCGCTTAGTGAACATCGTTTGTAGTATATAGTAATCCAACTACTATAATCGCATCATTATCATCCCTTTGTGGGAAAGAGTACGTGACTTACTCTAGCTCTTCTTTTGTCCCTTTATATTGACGAATATTTCGTATACCGTGCCATTGCTCGTTTAAGAAACACTAGCGCTTCGTGCTCATTTTTCACGCTCTACATGTACATCAAACACTATGGCAACTTCATGCAAGAATTTCTCAAAAACCACTACGGAGGAAATAATTTATTCCTGTGAAATGAATATTTGTTAAGAAGATTTAGACATGAAGATTTGCAAAAGTAGGAGACAGCACCTATCAATATATATTGAAAAGAAAAATTTAATCGGCAGAATCGGCAGTGTATACCAGAAGTTCGATATAAACCTGGAAGATCGTAACAGCAGTTCAACATGGTCACCATCCGACCTTAGTAATGGTTTAATAAGGCGTCTCCTATGAAGGTGTTTCTGCTATTTATTTGTTTGGAATAAAACATCGACTTGAGCATACAAAGAAAGCTGCAGTGAAACCTCTGACGGATTCTTTTTTAGAAGAAAGAAATGGATATTTTAACAAAATTCGGAAATCTCCCACATAACGAAAATTACTCAAACATAAATTCCCGAATTTATTAAGGCTTTCGATGGGCTATTTAATAGCCCTGACCCCTGAGCCGCCTTAACTATCGATTATGAAGCGTGTTCGAAGATAAAACTTGTAAGAAACGTTGTCCAAATTTGAGGATCCTGAAATGGTAATAAATATTTTAAAGCTGCAGTAAAAAGTATCACACGTAAATCTATAGACGAATAGGTCATTTACAACTCTGTGTGGACGTAGGAAATAAACACTTACCATAAACTACACATCGTCTGCAAGCTTATTTTCTGTACTTTTCCAATATATGCACCTTTATGTTGTACGATGATGATCAAACACAGTTCGCATTCAAATTTATATTAAATTTATTTACTACTTACCATCAAGTTTATTTATATTTAACATAATGTTAACTATTTAGAATAAACGAAATCGCAAACAGCAATAAATTGTTTATAGAACTCAATCATCCTGTGTATGAAATGAAAATGTAAGTGTCTTGTTCCATGGTAAATGCCATTCTCACTGGTTCTAGTACCAAACAGCACTCTTATTTATAATACGTACACATATGATCATTATAATAGGTACACTTACTTTGTAAACATTAAAATACTAATAAATAACAAATTCCCATTTTAAAATGAAAAAAAATGTGTATTTTATAAATATTTTGTATGTGGCAACGTTACCGATTACAACAATAATGCAAATGGCGCTTTATGTATTCATTGACAGTTAACGGTTTAAGCAAAGTGCTGAAATAAGCTGATCATATTAATAGGTACAAGAAAAGTTTATTTAATTTTGTGAAATTTAAAAAGTGGCATTTGCTGATTATAATTATTGCTTCATAAAAAGTGGTAAGGATATTTTACAGTTTAAATAAATTACTCAGTATTAAGTGTGCTTTTTGATAGAAAATGGGTAGAAATAAGCATTGCAACATTGATGAAAGAAGAATAGCTAAAAACTTAAGAAGAGAAGGAAAATCATTAAGAGAAATTTCAAAAAGCCTAGGGCGTTCCGTGAATTTTGTCCAAAATGCATTAAAATGGAAGAAAACAACAGAAAGTCGTGGTAGACCACACAAAACATGTCCAGCTATTGATTGCCACGTTGTCTTAATATCAAAGAAAGACCCGTTTAAGTCCTCGAAAGCAATTGCCGCGGAAATTGGTAATATAGTCAGCGCTCCAACCGTTCGACGACGTCTTCAAGAAGCTAACTTACCCTGCCGAATAGCATGAAAGGTTCCCCTCATGCGTAAAAAAAACTCTACTGCTAAGTTAAATTTTGCTAATGAACATTTGAATTGGTGTGGAATTGAAGGTGAGAAAAAAATGGCACAATATTCTTTGGAGTGACGAAACAAAAGTAAATTTGTTTGCAAATGATTACCAGAGGAACGTTCGTCGCCCAAAAGGAAAAGAATTCCATGTTCGATTTACAAAGAAAACAGTTAAGCATGGCGGTGGAAATATTATGGTCTGGCGGTGTTTCTCATGGATTGGTGTAGGTCCATTATATCGCATAGATAATATAATGAACGCAGTGGAGTACAGAAGCATTTTGCAAGATATTATGCTTCCTTATGCTCGTGAAGAAATGCCATTGCTTTGGGTTTTTCAACAGGATAATGACCCAAAGCACACTTCTTCCTTAGTCAAGAATTGGTTCAGAGAAAACAACGTCCACCTTTTAAGTTGGCCTAGTCAATCCCCCGACCTGAACCCCATAGAAAATCTTTGGGTTGATCTTAAATAAAAATTAGCGAAGGAAACTTTCAAAAATAAAGATGATCTGTGGGAGAAAACCAAGAAAGCATGATATGAAATTACACTTGAAACTTGCCAAAAACTAATATCCAGTATGCCAAACAGAATGAAGAAAGTGGCACAAAATAGAGGTGGTTATTCTGGATACTAGTCCGTTTTTGATCTTCAAAAATAATTTATTAAAAATAAAAGAATACTGTTATTAATTTTTTAGTATTACTGAAATGTACCTATTATTATGAGCAGCAATTGAGTTACCTTATGTTCAAAGATAACCTGTTTTTGGTTGTTGTTTACACTATTTGCGTTATTTGTTAAATTTTAAACTTTTGGGATTATAAAGAATAAATATTGTTTTATTTAAAAAATAAAAATGTAAAGTGTACCTATTATAATGATCATATGTGTGATGATAATAATAATACGAAATAAAAGAACAAAATTAATAAGACGAATAAATTGTCTCTGTCAATTACAAAATGAAATTATAAACAATTTTGAAAGTACAATAGTATTAAACTTAATAGCTGGAGTTGGCATTGCCAGCGGTCTACAAATCCGTTAAGCATTAACAATTATTATTTTTATTACGCAAGTATTTCGTCATTAGATGTCGAACGGTCGTTCTCGGCATATAAGAATATTTATTCCTCACGGCGAACACAGTTACATGAAGAAACTATTGAAATATACCTGATGCTGAAAATATATAACCAATCTTATCCATTTTGCTGATGTCACTACAGTTAATCAAGTTCTTCTCTTTCTGTATTAATATTGTAAGACAACTTAGTTCCAACTATTTTGTTCCTTATTAAAATTGCACTTATTAATTAGAAAAATATTGACGCGAAATAAGCAAATTGAATTGATAATTAACAGTAAAATGTTTCTAATTTTAGTATTTATTTTATATTCTCAGTTTTGAATGCACATTGTATTTGTTTATATTAATCATCAGTTGAGGCAATACCGGACTATGTAATTTTAAACTCGGTCTTGCATAAAAAATATCGTACGGTTTTTACTTCATTTAATTCTACATTCGTTCATGAATTACAACATAATTGTTTAGATAACATTAGAAAAAATAATTACTTTAATTACCTAAAATATCTTAACTAACGATTACATTTAAAGATCATATTTACGATAAATATCTCTCTCTAATTTAAGTTCCTATTTTAATAAACTTAATGGATTCCCAAGAAAGTTTTATATATACAGCGATATTACATCTAGACTAATAAATTTATAATTGTGGAGGTTTTTTGGTTTTTAATAAAGTTAATAAATTCCGAAAAACAACTACATATAATAGCTTGAAAAAGAGGAAAAATTCCCCGAAACGTCGTTAATATGAACTAAGTATTTTATTATTTCTAATACTCAAACACAAAACAATAACATTTATAGTAATAATAAAACGACAAACATTAAAAAAGAGAAAGAATATTTTTTAATAAGAATTTGAACAGAAAATTTTAATAATACAGAGTGTAGCGCCAAAATCCGGACGAAATACAACTTGAAATTCCCGCCGTTCTATACTACTAGTAGATGTCGTGATTGGCATTCAAATAGCTTGATTCATGTATTAAACCATATGTGAGCACCAACCGACCCACGGGCCGAATCAGGCCCCCTGTAAGGTTTGATCCGGCCCGCGAGACATTGTCGTATTATTTCATATCTGATATCTATCGCTAAAAATTATGAACACTACTTTAAAATGCACAACTTTTAAACGCGGCCCGCGAACGTATTAGCACATTAGAGTTTGGCCCACAACATGTCAAAGGTTGCTCATACCTGAATTAAACCATCATAACCTCGAAAAAACCCCAATGTCGAAACCAAGTGCGGATTTTAATCGAAGAGCCGCGATTATCGCCAGTGTTCGCGCTGGGCACCCGACGACAGAAATCATTCAGTTCTCCGGATACCCGAGATCGACTGTGTATGATGTCATCGCAAAGTACAATAAGTCGGAGAAGCCCAACGAAAATTTCGCAACATTGGCGAGGAAAATTCACTCAAAGCAGCGCGTTGTCAGAACGCCAGATATCATTCGACGGGCTCAGAAGCTGATTTTTAAGAATCCAGACCAGTTGATGCCAAAATTGTCGTCGGTTGTTGATGTAAACGAAGAAACTATGCGACAAATCGTCGAGGAGCACTTCCACTATAAGTCTTACACAATTAAACTTAGACAAATGCTTTCTGAAGTCGCCAGGGCAAGGCGCGTTAAATGCTGCAACCTTATTTCGTGTTCCTTAAGAAGCAATGCTGCCGGATGACTCAGGTTTTTTCTGACGAGAAAATTTTTACTGTGGATGGGAAAATCAACGAAGGAATGACCACTGACTCGCTCACGATCCTGAAGATGTCACCATGTTGCAAGAACGAAATTTCCGGCGAATATTCACATGCCAGGTGTTGTGTCCAGTAATGATGATGTCAAGCCACCACATTTCTTTAACAAATGGGAAAATGTCACAAAAGAAGTTTATTTGCGTGTTCTGACAAATGTAGTGAAGCCGTGAACTTGGTGCAAAATTGGTTGTCGGACAACGTCGACATGTTTTGGTCGAATGAATTCTGGCCTCCCAACCCAACAGCAGAGATTTGAATCCTTTGGATTTCTATGTATGGAGCGTACTTAAAAGAGTCACGAACAAGTCCAGACATCCAAAAGTTGCATTATTGAGAGCCGCTATTGAAGAAGCGTTCACAGATATGGACCGTGACACATTAAAGCACGCCTACGCACGCTTCAGACCGAGAATAGAGGCGGTCGTTCAAGCAAGCGGGCGATATATTGAGTACATGTGTTCTTTATGGCCTTACAATGTGGTTAAAAAAAATTGTTGCAATAAAAAATATGTTTGGAAAATACGACGTCGCACCCTGTATATTTAAAAAAACAAACATCAAAATGATATTTAGGCAAATACATAAGTACATTTGTTTTCAACATTATCTGTGACAATAATATAATCTGATATCAAATATTCAACAAAATAACAATTACGTAAACGTTATCGCAAAGCGGACATTGTGTATTAAGCAAAAAAATCTGGAACAAACTAATGTGTAATTGTATAATTGACAACATACGCAAAAGAGATATTTTTCTAGGAATGTTGACTTCAAACAGGTAGAATTTCTTGTAAATGTGTACGAAACATTCTTATGTTTATTAGTAGTTTGTAGTTTTAGAAACAAAATCCACAGAAATGTATAGCATTGTTTACATTTAGCTATCAAAGTAGTAGTCTAAATTAAGATGTTTTCTACATATTATTTTATACTACTTTATACCTTGAAGAATATATACATATATATATATATATATATATATATATATGTGCGTGAAATCCTAATAGGCCAGTTCCTTTAAACTAATAAACTGACGAATACAGCTTCCAAATGTTCGATTTGATACTGCTACAGGAGGATTAATGAAAATAGTGTAACATCAATTAGGGTTTTAAGCACATAATAAATGAAGCTCGGCAGTGTAAGTGGAATAATTAGCTCATTATGTTATTAATCGTGAATGTACAATATATTATAATTCCGGGAGCACCCCTTTTATTTTACATTTAGTTACTGAATTACAAAGTTGTACAGTACAGTGGCGGCTCGTGAGTATTTGACATGGTGAGGCAGATAGAATAATAAATATTCAAAATTGTTTACAATTGATTAATAAACTCTATATACCTACTACATATAAAAACAGTTTATATATATATATATATATATATATATATATATATATATATATATATAGGGCTTCCAGTACAAACAGGGCTGCCAGACGTGAACTGAGCCCTATATCGCGCCCCATTCGATTTTTAAGGGAAAACGAAGTTTCAAAGCAAACCCTTGTGAAACGAAAATAAATATTCTAAAAAATCAAACAAATTCTAAAAACATTAATCGAAAATAAGAACTCAATCTTCTAGGATTTAAAAATAAAAAATAAATACATTCCTATTATAATATAAAATTTAATAATATAACAAATATATACATATATATGTATATATATATAAATCAACAACAATCCAATAACAAAATTTCAAAATTACATGCAAAATGAAAATATTTTAAAATACAGAGAATTTCCTTTATTGTCATTGCACGTAGAATTACATTTAATAGATTTTACTTCTTGTATGGCAAAGGTATCCTCCGGTTTTTGTGTTAGCAAAATAATCAATTACATCATTATAAAATCGTTCATCCCTCGTCATCGTTTTAACCAATTCCTTTTCGATTGCAATTAGTGCACAGTTACTAAGTCTTTGTTGTCCAATTGTATTTCTAACATACGATTTTATACGTTTCAATGTGGAAAAACTTCGCTCAACGGACGCGGAAGTTACCGATATGGTAACTACTATACTTAGCAATTTAAAAAGTTCTGGCATACAGATGGCTAACTTTTGTTCGTGCATAAATCTTAACATTTCACATGGTGTTTTAGAATTACCAAGGAGTTGCATGTCACTATAAATAACAGCTAATTCATTTTTTAATTGAATTTGATCAAAAAATTTTTATTGTTCAAACAAATTATTTAAGAGCCTCTGAGGAAATGCCTTCGAATATTCTTCAAATTTACTTTCTGTTAATAAATCAAAAAAAGCAAGTTTTTCTAAATCAATAAATCTAATTTCAATTTGACTAATAAACGTATCTAGAATTTCGAAAAATAATTTTCTATAATTTTGTTTAGTATCTGGAACGTCATCAATTCTACGCCTTTTATGTGCAACAGATTCGTCAGACATCGAATTTTCGTATACAGTACTGAAATATGTATCACACTCCCGAAATTCTCTAAACTTATCAAGCAAAAAACGTAATTATTATTATTATTATTGAAATTTCTGTTAGACTTACCGTGTATTGTAAGAGATTTTGATAAACCAGGGTTTGGTCTCGGAAGGTTTTTGACATATAATTGATCTTCTACCGATAGAACAACGAACGTATTTCTTATTAAAAAATCTACAATGTCTTGTGTATTTCTTACATTTTCTAAATCCATATTCACAATTTTTAAATCACTGAAAATATCACTAAACAAATATTAAAATACTTAACCTAACTTTGTTATTCCCCCAAGTTGTAATTTGCGATTCGGGCCGAGAATGTCAGCCTCGAGTATATTCGGTAGTTCGGCGATTGTGATTCGATGAGAGGCTCAGTTCAAATTGGCTTCAGACTAAATAATACATACATACATACATTAATATCTAAAGAATATCTACTTGAAACAATAAAAATACTCCTGTTAAAACTTAAAACATATTATTTGCGTGGAGGAAATATTGAGAAACTGTACAAGAAGAATGTAAACCTTTAGACATCTTTATATCATTAAATAAATACTTAATTTATCCTATTAATAATGCTTTCTATATTATTAAAAAATTCAAAAATCTCACAATAAAGTTAGAAAAATCTATTAACTTTTTGAATATTTTTTCTTCTTTGTTATCTTAAATATGTAGCTAATACTTTACTGTAATTTCCATAGAAATTGAGAATTTTTTTGACTGCTGTAGTGCGTTATAAATTTTCAATGAGAGGCAATGAGTGGCCGGGCCTCAAATATTCGTGTTTAGTAGGGATATACATAGATCAAGCATGAAGTTGGTCGGGGCAAGTATACGCGCTCGTACATTCGCACGGAATTAAAATGAAATGATAAATTTGTACTTTGCTTGTAATGCCGGTTTATTTAAAACTATTTTCTTATTGTTTATAAGATAAATTCTGAATAAAAGATGATAATTAATTTATAAAGAATTTTAAAAGTATACATATTATTCTTGTTATAATTCCAAGATTTAGATGGTGAGGCACTGCCTCACCTGCCTCACCTGACCAGCCGCCACTGGTACAGTAATATGTATAATGCACACATTGTGTACTGCCACCATAGTATACGTTCCTGTGTCACGAGATGTCATCCCACATGTCTCGTCGAGTTTAAATGACGGGTCTTGCTCTCTTCTGAGCTATTCTAATCACGGTAATAGATCCACACAAAAAAACGGAAGAATTTACCATCTCTTCAACAACTCACTTAACGAATTAAAACTACTTATGCATTTTTTGTTTTATCTTGTATATGTGGTGATAGTTTTAGATTTCACTAACAGTAAATGACGCAGAACAAAAAACGCTGCCGCAAAATGTTCATTTTTGACGTGTTGTGGTTGTCACAGTATTCAGATCGTTCAACATTGCATTGCGAATTTTGCAATTTTATCGTTTGTATCTGCTTTTTGATGATCATTATCTTATATCGATATACAACCATGCTTAAATTCTGCTCTCTTCTTTTTATTTTTGAGAAAGAAGGGGCATAATTGTCAAATAATTGTCAAGAATAAATTCAATTATAATTTTTATTTCGGTTGTTATTATACCTTTTAAAACGCAGTATTTACCTAAATATCTTCAGATACACAATTTTTTCTATTCTAGCAAATGTACGAAAGCTGTTCACTTCAAACTTGGATGAAAATTTGTTGAATCTACATTAATGAATTTAGAGTTGGTACATCATATGATAATAGATTGTATGCCATCTATCGATCAGACCGAAAACATCTGACTATCCTACATTAGGATATACAGAAGCTATAATTAAATGTGTTATTTGCAACATTAGTATTTCCCGGCGAGGCTGTGCGCTACTGCAAACCTATAAGTTTAATCAACATTAATGGTAATGTCTAGGGCACAATTATTAGTTAAAATGCAAATATGACCAGCCTTCTGCTCATCGGTTTACCGCTTCTTTTCGTAAAAGTCTCACCTTGTAAGAAAAACAGACACTTCTACCCTAGTCATGAGCAAGGCTACACACATTCATTCCACGAGCTTGTGCGGTAAAATTTTACCCATACATGCAATGTCCACGCGTTTATTTTGCTACCGCAAAATGTACATATGTACATACATAGCATCCTGGCCTAGGATATACATATATACGAGGGTAGCCGTTTATATTTCGGGAATAGCAAACAAAATAAAATTTTCAATATCGAAAATAGTTTTATTGCTTTTCAAAATATTCTCCTTAAAAATCAATGCACTTTTGCATTCATTTAAACCAATCCGAAAATCATTGCTGCCACTGTGAAGGCGGTATCTCCAAAATATGAGTTTCGAATACCTCAACAGCCTCTTGCGGCGTAGAAAACCGTTGACCACGAAGTTTATTCTTCGCGTATGGGAACAAAAATATCACAGGGTGCTAGATCAGGGCTGTGCGGCGGATGGTTCATCAAATCAATGTTTTGCCCGGTTAAATGTTGATTGATGGGCGTCGAGCGCGAACAACTTTTGTTGGTTTTGGCTCATCTTGGAAAATCCACACAGTCGACTGCTGTTTACTATCGGTCTCATACGTATAGATCCAAAATTCATCACCTGTGACGACTTTATAAATGTTCTTTGAAACACCGCCATTGTATTTTTTGTGAATTTCTTGGCACCAATCACGCGAGTCCTTTTCTGAGCGGTTGTCAAATTGTGTGGTACCCAACGTGAACACAGCTTCTTAACGGCTAAATGTACATGCAGGATGTTATGCACGCTGGTGTTACTAATACTTAGAGATGCCTCGATCTCACGGTATGTCACATGACGGTCTCGCATTATCAATTCAGACACTGCATTAATGTTTTCCGACACAGCAACATTTGTGGGACGACCTTCACGAAATTCATCATCCAAAGAACGCCGTCCATCACCATATAAAGAATTCAGCTCGTCGATGCATTCTTGTTGAGATAATCCACGCCGAAAGTTATGAAAAATAATTGAAAATATTCACGAGTTAATTCCATTTTTTCGCTGACATAAAATTTTCAAGTTACTATCAACAATAGAAATAGCGACCGGATAATAAAACTGTCAAGGTAAATATATTGTCAAAAATGACAAACTTTACGATGCAATCATCAAATCGGAGGCAACACTAACAGTGTTGCCAGTTCCCGAAATATAAACGGCTACCTTCGTATATATATACACACACACACACGCAAGTACCTTACGTATCGTTCGATAAATGCTATCTAATTGCTATCTAATCCTTTTTATATTTTATTAAACAACTTTGTACCACTCGAATTACTTTTATTACAGCATTGCGATTACGTATATTTTATTTTCTCTGCTGCGCTCGCTTTTATTAATTGTGTTTATTTTCAAATACCCAAGTTTAAAGTATTTTAAATTAGTGAACAAAATTTTAAGGGCAACGATATTGTTGTATTTCCACTAATAATCTTTCTTTCAGCTTAACACACGTTCTTGACTTTTGATGCTCATCGTAAACATTTATTAATTATTAACTCCTGCAATTTCTTTTCTTATTTGCATTTATTACAACGCTTCAGTTAGCCGGACACGCGCTCGTAATAAATTTACTAACTACTACGTGTAAATAAATATTTACTATTAAAAATATTATCATTATTTATTTAGATTAATTAAGAGACCTTAACACACTTCATATCAAGGTAGGAGGTAATACTACGTAAGTAATCAAACCCATAGAAATAAAAATCTTACTTACCAAAGCAAACTAAAACATAATAAATTACGTAAGATTTAGTTTCTAAAAACATAATTAAAATTATGACAATTAATAGAACAGAATATGAATAACCTTAAGTATTAAACTAAAGTGAAAAAACTTTAAATATTTAATTGCCGCAGTACTTCCTCCACATTGTTGTTGAAGTTAACCAGTTTAAAGAGTAACGACTATATGTATACTTTCCTTCTCTAATTTGTACACAATTAGATCATTACATTCCAATTGCTTGAAAAAAACATTCAGTACACGTTGTAGTTTTGAAGTTTTTACCTCTTCCTAGAGTTAGAGAACTGACAACCGTAGTCTTGAATTACAAATAGAATCTGAACCATTTAAAATAGATTATGAACTATATTTAACATACTTGTGATTATGTGGTTATGTAATGAAGCTATCATACACAGTGTGTTTCAATATTTAAATATATTATTATGAAAATATATCATTAAACTATATGATTTATTGGTCAGTTCTCCATGTTTGTTTCTTAGAAAAACAGGCATTAAACATCATTAAAATGTTTGTATGATATTCTTATCTAATATTTAAAATTGCTCACTTCTATATTTGCAATATACGAGATGTGGAATGGGAACATTAGTGCGTACTATGTTTGCAAAACAAAAAGCTTTTCGGCAATAGAGATATGAATGAAATTTATTTATTTATATTTATTTTTTGTCCAACAGAATTTCTTTCATTATTAATAGGACAAAACCAATTATATATATATTATATATATATATATATATATATATATATATATATATATACACAAATGTTCAAGAAGAACAAAAAGTAAATACAAAATGTCCTAAATCATAACAAAACATAATAATTCTTTACACGTACCTGACTAAAGAAATATATATATATATAAGTACAGAAACAAGCAGAGAAAAAATGAAAATTTAACAATTCCCCCTACTTGTCCTCAATTGCTAGTCTGAGTAATGCTCCCATGGAGTCATTATGAATGTCTCCTGCACAAAATATTTTATTAAAATTACTGCACATTACATATAGAGGCGACTTTAATATTAGTTCTAGAAGGTGGACAGGAAAATACGTTGTCGGCTTGTTGGCATAGACCAATGACTTGACGTAGCCCCAAAGAAAAAAGTCTGGAGGCGTTAAATCGCACGAACGAGGCGGCCAATCGACTGGTCCATTTCTTGAGATAACACGCTCATCAAACTTACTCTTCAATAAATCGATTTTAACGTGTGCTGTGTGGCTTGTGGCACCGTCTTGCTGAAACCACATGTTGTCCAAGTCCATATCTTCCAATTCGGGCCAAAAATAATCGGTAATCATGGCGCGATAACGATTACCATTCACAGTAACGTGACGATCATTATCGTCGACGAAAAATATGGCCCTATGACGCCGTCGGTATGCAAATCGCACCAAACAGTTATTTTTCGTGGATGAAGTGGTGTTTTATAAAGCACATGTGGATTTTCACCCGGCCAATAACGCATATTTTGCTTATTGACGAACCCATTGAGCCAAAAATGAGCTTCGTCACTGAAAATGATTTTGCGATGAAATTGACCATCTTGGCGCATCTTTTCCTGAGCCCAATCGGGGAACGTACGTCGCTTCAAATGGTCCATCGACTTCAATTCTTGAGTCAACTTGATCTTGTATGGGTGTAAACCAAGATCCTTACGCAAAATTCGCCATAAAGTGGTCTGGGCGATGCCAAACTCTTGAGAACGCCGTGGAATTGACTGATTGAGCGATATTTTCGACACTTCGACCAACCCGTTGTCTCACTGGCACGGCAACATCACACAACGAATATGTAGACTCAAATTTTTGCACTAAACTTGTTACTGCCTGTCTACTAGGGCGAGCATTACGACCGAAACTCGGAGTTAACGCTCTTAAAGTAACGGTCACCGACTCCGAATTTCTGTAGTAAATTTTTATAATTTGCAGACGTTGTTCGTTCGTGTACTTTACCACGATGAAAATGTTAAGTTTACTGAATAAATTGACAGTGACAGTTCGATGATTAGTGAAAGGGTGCGTTCACAAATTGAATTAAAAGTTGTCAAGTCCCTATTGGAAAACCCTTTACTAAGAATGCATCGATCCTCCACAGTAGAATAAAAAAAAGAAAAAAGCAGCAAAAGGAATGGATTGTGTGAGGAAAATAACAACAATAATAACAATATATAGACCACGCGATTACAAGAAAATGAAATTCTGAAATAGTTACCTAATGCTGTCCTTCGTTCGAAACACATTTCTACTACCTAGAAGGTAGCAAAAGCGATTTGTTGCCGAAACCGAGCAAACCACTCCATCAAGTGACCTATATCTCTCCTTCCAATCATTTTAAAATTGTTCGAAAAGATACTCAAGAGATTAAAATCATTAATAGAAAGCAGAATGGTAATTTCAAACTATCAATATCGTTTCAAGCAAAACCACTCAACAATAGATAGAGTGCATTTAATAATGAATGTTATTCATTTATGAAAAAATCGAAATTAACAGAGGTAACAAATTGGAACACTGAGGCAGTTTGTCGGCCAAATTTTGTAGATCTGATATACTCAATGTTGTTGCCTATCCGTCAAGTCAACTTAACAAAGTAACATATACAAAAGAAAAAATCGATCTGTTTATTAAGTCTCAAGTGGTAAATCTCATCAAACGCCTTACGAAAACAATTTACATAATATTAACCTGACGTTTATCCAAATGTCCAGAAACATACTGACTAAAACAGTTTAATTTCATTATTGCAGAAAGATTACTTAGAAAATTGTGCTAAGCAGAAGATAAAACACATCATACTGACGGGTAAATGCTATCGTGCAAGATGGATTCAAATATTCTCGATAACTTGGATAGAATCGAGAATGGCCTATAGTTGGTTACAATTGAAGGATCACCAAACACTGGGCGAATGCCTGATATCCTCCACTTAATTGGATTAAATTAAATTAAACAAATGATATAAAGCTTTAATAAATACAACACAGTCACGCAAAATAAGACAAGTACATACATATATCATCTATTCCGTTCAAAAGGTTATTTTGCTTGTTTGTAGTTTTTGTAATATTTCGTCCTCCGTGATATAATATTGTTTGTGAAGGTGTGTTATCTCTCGGGAATCATAATTCATAAAATCAGGTAGTCTAATGTTCGGTCTCTTGCTATGAATGGGAATTTATGAATGAATGAAATAACACCATTAAATACAACTTTTTATTAAAAAACTTACAATTTGGTTTTCAATTTTACAAAATAACTAAAATAATTTTTATGTTCACATGCCTACAAATTTATATTATATATAATAATTATATCGCGTTAAAGGTCTATTACAATAATTAATAATAATAATAAAATACTGAACAGTGAAAACTAAATATTTATTCATTTTTTTCATAATATATTAAAGATACACAAAATAAAATTATATTTATATAAATGGATATTATTAAGAACAAAAAAAAATATATTTATATTTACATACATTGAACACCAAAAGTTAAGAACAAAATTCATTCAGCACAATCGCGAAAATTCACATTTTCAAGAAACTCATGACAGAAATTTTCTTAACAATTTTTGTGGTTTTATGTTCGTAAAATTAACTTTTGCTCTTATGCACGATTTTCTTTTCTTTTCTTTTGTTTAATTGCTTAAAATGTCGAGACTACACTACCGGTCATATTTATTTGCCCACCCCAATTTTAGGTGTTTCCTGAAATACGGATTACCTTTCGAAAAATCTGTATTATAATTATTCAACAATATTATTAGTGGAAGTAATTCCATATGAATTTCTACGAAAATCTTAAATTGTTTATGATATATCGTAAAGGTGTCATAAATTGGAAAAATACCATAAATGTTCTATACTAATCCCTACAGTATTAACAGTTTTACCTGCATTTCCGAAAGGTATTACCAATATTGTATTATTGTACTAACTAATTACAATATTAGGATGTGTTATTCAAAAAGCAAAATAAATTTTATGTCAGTCATCGTTCATATTTTGTTGCGAAACCAGTGAAATAGAGAGTTATTGTGAATATTTTAATGCAATGCCGAAGACGAAGGAATTATCTGTTGAAGTGCGTGCTATGATAATTGCTTATCATCGTACGGGTAAAAGTAATCTCGAAATTGCAAAAGAATTACGATTAAATCGCAGAACCGTTGATTATAACGTCAAAAAAATTTGAAGAAAGTGGTACATTTTCCAACAAAAGAAGATCTGGACGACGCAATGCGACGACATCTGCAGATGACCGGCATCTAATACGGATAAGTAAACGCGATAGACGAAAAACAGCACCAGAAATTGCTGCTGAAATGAATAGAGCGCCTGCTAAACTAATTAGTGTGTCAACGGTACAGAGAAGGTTAAGGCAAGCGGGTTTATACGGAAGAATTGCTCTGCGAAAACCACTACTACGAAAGCAAAACAAGATAAAACGACTAAATTGGGCCAAAGGACCTACGAATTGGACGATTGATCAGTGGAATAATGTGTTGTGGACAGACGAATCGAAGTTTGAACTTTTCGGTAGTAAAAGGCGAATATTCGTATGAAGAACCGCAGGAGAAAGAGTACTGCCAGAATGTATTGCGCCTACCGTAAAACATGGAGGAGGTTCACTAATGATTTGGGGGTGTTTTGGTGGAAGATCTGTAGGCGATCTCGTCAAAATTGAGGGAATCCTAAGAAAAGAAGGCTACAAGGAAATTTTAGAAAATAACGCTGTTCCTTCAGGACTAAGGATTCTTGGCGAAAACTTTGTATTTCAACAGGACAACGATCCGAGACACACTTCTAGATTGTGTGGCGATTACTTGCGTCAACTAGAAGAGCAAGGGCAAATCTCTATAATGGTATGGTCAGCTCAAAGTTCTGATCTGAACCCAATAGAGCTTCTTTGGGAAGAATTGGACCGGAAGGTTCGAGAACGTGCTCTATCATCCACCACTGTACTGTGGGAACAACTTCAGGAAGCCTGGGCACAAATTACAGAAGATACACTGCAAAAATTAATTGAAAGGATGCCGCGGTTATGTGCCGCAATTATCAAAAGCAAAGGTGGGCACATTGATGAGAGCAAAATTTAATAATAATTAATGATAAAGTTTTTATATAAGAAAAATGTAACTATTCTATGTTTATTTTACACTATTGTATTGGTACAATAAATAAATTTTCAGTACACATTTGATAGTTTAATAATTTTGGCTAAAACTAAGGGTGGGCAAATAAATATGATTGGTAGTGTACCTCATATTAAAAAAATTATTTCATTTTAACCTCAATTTCTGTACAACAAAATGTAAGCATTCATGTAAAGTCTTCTAAAAAATATTGATGGATATTATTCTAAACTTTTAGTGCTTACTGTATAATAAAGTCTATAATAATATATACCTATTTGTAGTAATAATAATAATATTATTATTAAAGTAACAATATTTATGTCACATTATCTAACATTTTTCTCATTTTAATTTTATACATCATTCGCAATAGTGCAAAGTATTAAATACACAATTGAACTAAATTCATTTGTACAAGTTACGACAAAGTTATCAGTTATGCATTACGATCTTATCAAAAAGTGAACATAGTTCTCAGGCCATTTACCTTAATCGTATTTATTCTTAAATTTAGGCCAGAAACTATGAGAAAAAAAAGGAAATACAAATACAGCCGACGACCAATTGTACGAAATAATAATATAAATTTATCACAAAAGAAGGTATTAAAGCATATTAAATTCGAAAGATAAAAATTAAAAATTTGTAATATTCGTGGCCTTCCAAGATTATCATTTATTCGTAGAAATTCGATACGTAATCTTGAAGTTGGTTGTATTCATACAACGAAAGTTGGACTCGAAAAATATTACCATAAAATTTACGTTTAATAACGGTCAAATCATCTAATACATATTATTCATAAAATAAATAACATACAGTATCAGTGTTTTAAAATGTAAAATATCTTGTTATTGACCAATAAGTAAGTCCTATTATATGAAATAAATCCAATAAACAAATGCAGCCATGCGCATAGAAATTTCAATTTCTTTTGATTTAAGGAAAGTCATGAAATAATTAGATCAGTCACTATCTCTACCATATTGGACTAATTAATTTGATCCACAATTAATAACACAAGCAGATATATTTAAAAGAAATGTAGGATCACTAATTTATCTAAAAATCTTCATCATACAAAACGGATTCTATAATCATTTCACGTAAGCGATATCTTTTATAACAAACAAATGCGAATACTGTTTACAAGCTTCCACATCAACTGTCCAATTTGCCAAACTGAAACCACTTGAATACTTCGTGAGTAGCAATAGTAGTACAACCTAGTGCAAATCCAAAAATGAAGATGTTATTTATAAATGCCTTTTTCAAAACAAATTCGGTGCATTTTAAAATAGAAACTCAAGAATTCTGATTAAGTAAATAAATTCTAATTTGCTAACTATGTATTAGTAAAGGTTGGCAGTACCATCTTCTTCAAACTTTAGCTATATGGTCGTCATACAAAATGATCAACGACAAATGTCCAGAGTTGGTAATAATATATTCTCAATCTGGTACGTAGACTTCCGCGGTCGTGGTCCATGCTATCTGCTGCTTTGCTTCCGGGCTGGAACCGCATCACTTGTATATCTGCCGACGTTTCGTACCCATTTGTATGGGACATCTTCAGGGCTCAACCACTGCACTGAAACTGAAACAAAAAAACAGTTTCAGTGCAGTAGTTGAGCCCTGAAGATGTCCCATACAAATGGGTACGAAACGTCGGCAGATATACAAGTGACGCGGTTCCAGTCCGGAAGCCCAGAAGCAGATAACATATTCTCAAATTAGTAAGTAAGTAGATTATTTTTATTTTCGTAGGTTATCCATCCTCTCTATACAATTAATATCAAAATTTAAATTTTATTCGAGTTTGTTTTTTATTTTTATAATTTCAAACTAACAATTTATTCAGTCTTTTTTGGCATTGTGGAGATTATCCATGCAGCCAATCGCTAACGATTATAAAAGACATAACTAAGGATAAACATATGCACTTTTCACGCCTAGTGACCCTTCAAGGTGACTACTTACGACACAAACAACACTGGGTCACGGAAATATAAGAAATTCTCACAAAGATATCATACAACAGAATCACAAGGTCTAAACTAAATTTTAACTTAAATTTTTTCGCATGAATTTAAAAAAAAATACTATATTAATCAGTCCAGGATATCTTTTCTGTTCAGGGTTAACACATATTAAAGATTAAATGGTCTTTCTACTTTCAACGCAGCTCTACTATCGTCTATGTTACAACGTACTTGTGAATGTTTCCTGCATTCAAAAACGATGGGATCGAGATTATCTTCAACATTGTACTACAATTACTGTTGTTGACAATTTTCTATCTAGCCAAATGAGTCTAATATCATTCAAGACCAAATTTAAGTCTGTTAACTATAGCGACATACTTTCTTGGTATATCATACTTAGAAAACCAAACGCTGTTCCGTAACTCGAAATGTATCGAAGAATATCTAGAAGAAGAGTTTTTAACATAGTTATTCCATTGATTTTTCTGAATTTCTATTCGTCTTTCTTTTAAAAAACAGAAAGCATCTTCTAAAGATATATTTTCTTCATCTAGATGCTCTAAATTACAGTTACCCCTGACTAAACCATCTACTACTTCATTATATTTAAGGACGACATGAGCCCTGATTCATATAAAATTTATGGAGAAACACAATCTGATCAATTTTGCTAACTTATCTATCTATTGGATTATATGGTTTATCTTTCGAGCTCTTTGAAATGTCGACTCCAGTGTTTGTATTTAAATCGAGAATTTGATAAAATTGTAACACGTTTTACTTGGTCCGTATAAATATATTCCAAGGCACGTAGAATAACATACGCTTCTGCTAAAAACACAATGGTATAGGAAGATAACTTGAATTGACATGTATTTTTGAATTCTGAATAACCAACGCCATTTTGTGTTTTCGACGCATCAGAGAATATATGCATTCTATGACGATCTCGATTTAACAATTCTCGTAGTGTATTATTATTGACCAATGCCTAATCAGTAAAAGTCGGATAAATATTGACGGCGTAATAGAAAAAACTTTTGGGAAATTTCCAAATCTGATTGTAAAGATCTGCGGTTCTCTAAACGCTACACACAAAGGCGAAGACGTGTTATTCTTCCAATATTTACGAGCTAAATCATAAAAATTGAGTTTTGAAATGTTAGCAAAGATATGATTATTTATAGAGCACTTGACTACAAATGTTTTCAGTAATTTTCATTTTAGGTTCAAATTAGGTTCCCTAGTTTCTACATGTAGTACCTCAGTCGGTGCAGAACACATTGCTCGCAGATATATCCTTAACGCTTTATTTTAGATTAAATCTATCTTCATAGAATCACATGTAAATAATAAATACAACCAATGAAGTGACGTATATGTTCACCAACTATGCAGTGTTGCTAAATTAAAATTGATAAATGCCGACACCGGACAATTATTGTTATTCACTCAGTAGTTTTCGACATTTACCTATTCATGTCGTCAATTGTGGTCAGTTTCAAATCTTCAAGAAACTCATAATACACACTACAAAGTCAATAAAGTTGTATGATATTTAAACATGTTCAAGGTTAATTTTTTGATACACAGTAAATATAGTTAACACGGATAGACCGAACTGATTATTTTACTTATCTTAGGTTATGTGTAAAAATTATCTATCAATATTTTCAAAATCGCTCACCTGCCTTACTTAAGAAACAAAATGTAATTGTAAATTATTACCTACACTAACATTATAAAATCATTTTTGGAATGGACTTTGTTTCTGTCATCTCTTACCTGTAAGCCAAACCGTAATTCAACATTTAGAGTATTTAGCTCAATTCCATTAAAAAACGATATATTAAAAATGACTTTTATTATAACAGGAAGTCTTAAATATTATAAAAAAATTTTGTTGTTCATAGTTTTTATTTCAAACCGCTTTCTTAACATTTCCATTATTGCCAATCTTCCAACACTACACATTTGGATGCTACGGAATATATGCCAAGGACTTCTTTTGTTCAAGATAACGTATCGAATAAAATATAACAAGCTTTTTGAAGTCAGTTTCGATGATGGAATGAGATGCGTGATAAGTACGAAGATTTATCAATTACTGAGTACAATTACCATGAATTACAAAATAATTAAAACGAAATAAGTGAGAAAGTTATAATTATAAAAAGAGATTCATACAGCATCCGTAGTTTTGAAGCCGAATTGAAACAACTAAAGAAGTTACTTCAGTAAATTTAGACATTTTTTTGAAAAAATAAAAGATCCAATAATGCAAAATGCCAAACAAAGCAATTTTTGATCAAACTTATCTATAAAATTATCATATTTTTTGAAAAAATAATACCTCCCCTTTTTCGCCCAACATTCTAACGTCTGAACGAAACAAAGAAGCTGTGTCGTCTCGCCAAATAGATAACTAAGTTACCATGATGTGTGAGGCGTGTATAAATGAACACTTTAAACTTGATAATTGTCATTGGGTGAACGCTATAAAAATCATTGAAATGTTAATTAATTTAATTAAGTTCGTTATTTGATTATATTCAATGATAAGTAAGTTTTAAATAGACTGTCGACTATAATCACTATAAAGTGGTGCAGATTTTTGTAAAATCATTAAATATGCAGACATATGCAAAAAACATTTTCTTAAAATCTAATATTGTTACACAATAACTTGAAGTTACATCAGCTTACAAGAAAGATTCTTATTTTATATATTTATAACAACAGAACTGATCGATAGCATTATCGTTTTAATATTATAAAAGTGCCGCGATCACAACTTGCAAATACAATGCGAGTGCTTTAAATATTAACAAAATCAAAATTTTGACACCTTTATTCAAAACAAATATATTTATTTTTTAATAAAAAAAACTATAACAAAATAACTTAATACAACTACAGTATCTATCGGAAACGAAGCGTTTTAATAGACGTGAATTAAAATCCAAAAATGTGTGCTATCATAACATCTACTGCTGTTCTTAATTTTTTACTATTTTCAATACTAAATACTGAATTGAGTATGTGACGCCATATTTTGCTCATTGCTGCATAATTTTTATACAAAGACTGCATTATTGATTCGCAATGCAATAACGTGAACCTAATAAACAGAACAAAATGTATAATTACAAATACGCTGTTGCAAATTAATAAGTTTTACGGTTGGTCCCTCCCAATAATTTAAATGTTTGAATTGTTACTTAACACTTGTCCTACAGAAGTTATTCGTTTATAGAAACTAAAATTAGAAAATAAAAGAACTTATTGAAATGAAAACTGCTTATATTTCGAATTAATCAATCTAAATAACCTCCTAATATAGATTTTTTTATATATTTTATTATTAATTAGTTTATTAAATCAGGTTGATGCAGAAGTGTCAATTTTAATGTCATATTATTGTTTAACTGAATACTTTTTGATTTTGTAAATTAGTGCAAAGATTGTTTTATTTACTGACCAAAGAAAATGGAAAATCAAGTACGACCACTTCCAACATATCCTTTTGCTCGACTTCAACAGTTAATATATCAAAAGCCGCTAGAACTATTTATTCCTTTTAAGGAGAAAAAGTAATTAAGGAGAGTACAGTACTGAAATGGTTCTATCGATTAAAAGAGAGCCATCTTGACATTAAAAATACTCAACGTTCTAGGAGATCATCGGACTTCATGATCGTTTGGACGCTTTAATTCACAATGACCTACATCACTCAACTCGAGAATTAACAATCGTAGATAATAGAAGAGTACATGTATTTTGCTTATTAAAAAATTAATAAATTTTGAGTAAAAACGCAAGGAACTTATACTTCAACTTATACAACCTAATACACAGTAAAACGAAAATCTGTGAAAACAATGAATGTAAAAAATCTATTGAGCCCACTACGTATTTCGACATACAATCAGCCTTTTGTAATGTTGAAGTTTGAAAAGTATGTTAGGACATAGTATCGGTCTCTCAATTACAAGATGTCACCGCCGTCAAGAAAAAAAAATAGAAAGCTAATATAGTTATTCAATTATTTAAGTATACAACATACGACCTGTACGTTTAGCCATTGTAAAACTATACGAGCCTTTTTAAAAAAGATTGATGACAGCCAAAAAATAGAAATCCACCAGGTATATAATGAAACTATTTGCCGTAGTGAAATAGAACTGTTGAGAAGGTAGAAAAATATAAAAATAAATTATTAATTTTAATAATTATAAATTAAGTAACTATTATGCAGATTTTACAATAGTAGTTTATATATTAAGAGCGTTATAAAGTCTATAACTGACAAGGTAGCAGTTTGAAACATGAGAATTGTAATGCTCTTGAGGCTTTCAGGAGAATATAGTAGGAACAACGGTTTTCACCGTATTCAGTCACTTTGAAAATTACTTTTTAAAATCTCTATAAGAGGTCTCCCAATAAGACATTTAATTTTCAATGGCCCACCATTTTAACAGTTGTCATGACTCAACTTGTAACTACTTGACAGATGACAAATAAAAACTACGCCATTAATAGAAATGGAACAATATACGCTTCATTCAACGCATTGAAATTATTAAAATTCACTATAAAAATGGTGAAAATTTCGCGGTCACAGTTCGCAAAACTAAAACATTTTTGGGTCGTCGTGAAGCACTTTCTCGGCCAGCAATTGTGAATCTGGTGGAAAAATTTGAGCTGTTGGGACAAGTTAGTGACATGAAGAATCGAACTCATGCATATCGCTCAAGAACTGAGAACATTGCTGTAGTAGCCCATAGTGCTGAGAAAAACCCAGGTGTGTCCATTTCTCATCAATCTTTGGAATTGGGCATTCCATTATTATTATATTACACCGTATTTTGCATAAAGACTTAGGTCTTAAGGCGTTGTCCCCTGACAATGGAAATATTGCTAATAAATAAACTGACAAAACTTTTTAAAAGTGTAAAATAGAGAATATAACGCTGCAATTCCTTGGTAGAACACGAAAAACATATGTAAAATCTTAGTACAGGTGCAAAAAAGAGTTGTTCCACTAATGGAAATAAGAAAACCATGAGGAAAGAGTGTGGTGAAGACTAGATCATGTTAATGCAAATGTTAATATACTGGTATGTTGTTATCACTATTTATCACCGCTTATTGTTGATCTCACAATACTTCATAAATGGTTTGTGCCTAGAGAAAAGTGTAGTGCTGAAGTCTTTAGTCACGTGATAATTCCATTATACGTCATTTACTAGCTTATCAAAAATATAAGTCTTTCTCTTTTTTATGAATCATGTATCTAAAGGCACAATTACCACTACCTCCCTCTCCCTAGACTCCATCCATCTAGAAAGCGTCATCATGTTAATGCCGCTTATATTTTTGTTTTATATTGCAAGATGAGAAGTTTGCTCTCAATTTTTTGACAAAAATTTTATTGTTGAAGTCTTGCTTACTAGCTAAGAGAGATATCGAAATATAGAAGCACTGCAAAATATTTTTTTTATTTATGTACGTCAAAATTGCCGAGTGTACTGATCAAATTGAAAAGACTAAGCATAGAAGAGGTACTACAACTTTTAAATAATGCCCCAGATAAAGACTAGAAAAAGTTTTGGCATTTGGTATATTAGGTGCTTGCTTTATTATTACACAAAGAATGACGTACAAGACAACCAGTCCAAAAGAACATAAATGGAAGAATATATAAGAAAATCACTAAATTTTTTCATTTAGAAAATTCTAATCTGGTACGTAGACTTCTGCAGTAGTAGTCCATGCTATCTGCTTCTGGATTTCCGGGCTGGAACCGCGTCACTTGTATATATCTGCCGACGTTTCGTACCCATTTGTATGGGACATCTTCGGGTCTCAACTACTGCACTGAAACTAACTGCCGACGTTTCGTACCCATTTGTATGGGACATCTTCAGGGCTCAACTACTGCTACTGTCTGTAGCACTAAAACTGTGCGCAATGAAAGTTTCAGTGTAGTAGTTGAACCCTGTCCCATACAAATGGGTACGAAACGTCGGCAGATATACGAGCCCAGAAGCAGATAGCATAGAAAATTCTAATTTGTATGCGGAGAATTGCTTACATAGATAGTTAGCTACATAAGTGCACGGGCAGTTTAAATCATTACAATGCTGACGGGGTTGGATGAACAGAAAACACAACAGTAATCGAAGGTTACTTAGACGATAACATGCACTCAAAGAAGATTTCTCATATATTTGATATCTGTTTCGTCTATTAAGCGAAACAAATTTAGAAAAATCAAAAATAATCTTTAACTGTAAACATGTTTCTGAAGTAGATATTTCATGAACTGCTGGCGGCGATATTAGCTTGCTTAATTATAACATTAACAATATCTTCTTCACTTGTGATTCCTTCCTATAAAATTTTAGGAAAAGTGGGTCGTTATAAAATGTGAAACATTTTTTGGCAATACTGTGTGTCACAAAAGCGTTATTGACAAGTTAACGATTATCAGTTGTAGAACATTACTTAATTCATAACATATTACAACAAAAATAAAATATAAAAATTTCTTTTAATGGAATTATGGTAATTTAATAATTATCATATATAAATAATATTCATCTACATGTAAGTGGTTACAATAAAAAAATATAGAGGTACGTTTAAAGTTACGGCAAGACATGGAAATACACGAAAATAATTCCTTTATAAAAAAAGATACCTAAAATTGCACATACAAAATTAAAATAAAAAGTACAATTGATCGACGAACCCTATACACCACAAAAGGAAACATCTAATTTATCACATTTCATTGAATACAGAAATAACCCTGTATTACATTCTTAATACAAAAAAAAATTAATAATAATAAAGAGCAAATTTACCTTAAAGTTACATATATTTTTTATAATTTATGAGTAATCAACGAGTTTATCGAAATGTGTGGAATTTTGAAAAATATCCTCTTCGCGTTTGTCTATTTCAAAATCCACTAGATTTTCTTTTTTCAGTATTTACAACTGACCAGTAATACAAATCAATGGTTTTGTAAAATGTTAATTAGGAAATTCTTATTATCGAATATATTTCACTGCTTATAAAAGTTTTTCGAGTTACTCGCCTTATAGTTGCAATACCCAGATGTTCAAATCTAAATGCTAATAAACGTACTTAAATCATTTTAAAAAATGGTGTTTAAGCTACTACAGATGCCTGTGCACTGGGGAACCACGGGGAATAAAAAGGCTGAAGAGGTTACCAAAAAAAGGATTTGCCTCACTATATATTGGGCCAGAATTATAGTGGGAATACCTGAGTAGATTTTCCGGGAACGAATAAACACAGGTACCAAAGCTCAATACCGAATGTACTAAGTGAACATGGCGAATCCTTTATTGTTAAGCCAAATTGTAAAAAAGGCTAGGGAATTACTTTTGTTGGAGAGAAACTGAAAATAATAACAGTATACTTCACAGATCACGCACCCGTAAAACAATTGTTAAATAAATTTGGAAAATATAATGGACACCTTAATTGCAAACTATGCAGTAGGACTTTAAAAACGCTCAACCATATCTTGTAGTAGTTAGTGCAAGGCACTGGATCACACCACACCACCATGCTAACGCCATCTTCAGCAGCGATACCGTTTAATGTCAACACACGTTTTTTATATGGTAATTATTTGCATGAATTGAGAAATTTACTGAAATATCTTAACTCAAAGTTTAAGCAAAATTATTAAACGTTTATAAATAACAGAACAGCTAACATATAAAAAAATTCTAGGAATTTTAAATAATTTACAAACTCATTATTATTACATTACTGAAATGTCAAGGGAATTTTTTGTAAACGTCAATCTTGAATCGGTAATACATCATTTCTATTTATTCATTTACCATTTAGATTCAATCTGAATACAGGACCGTGTTTGAAAGGTTTGTGTTCCTAAATTTTCGCAAAAATTAGTTTCGAAAGAATGAACATTTTTGTAGATTGAAATTGCCGTCTTATGTATCTATTGTATTTTAACGTCGGGGTATATTAGTTACATTCTGTATAATAGACCATAATGTGATGCTCATATTGTCAATATAGAAGTCTCTTCCACTTGTAGATGTTACGCTTCTGGTAAGTCGGTTAATATAGGGCAAAAACAAAGACAGTCCAAGAAAGGAATCCTAAGGTACACTTATGTATATCGTCCAAAAATATCTTTTACAATAACAATCTGTTGTATTTTATTTTTATTGTATTATTAGATATCAAGCTGAATTACCTTATCAGTTTTACTGCCAATCTATTTCTTTTTTCTTTAATTAAATATTCATATACGTTTTCCCTTAAGATTACAACGATAGGTCAAATAACTCGATCCACCTGTACATATATAAAATTTTATTTCCTACAGCAGATTCTAGCGTTTATACATTTATTATTGTAATAAACCGTACAATTATAAATATAGAAAAATCTTTTTTCTGTTAGTTAATAATATGTACAAAATAATAAAAACATTCATCTTTCTTCTTTACGATTTTTTTTCCATCATCTGTACCTTTATTTCTTCAATATAATGTACTATTTATATTCTAATTCGATAATGTTACCTATTAAACATATGCAGGTTAGAAGTGATATCTAGTAATATACAAAAATGAGTTTTAACATATACTTTACTAAATCTATTTCTCTTTAATTCTAAAAAAAATAAATGTTTATACTAGTTGGTATAGGAGTTAAGTAGTAATAGTAATAAAAATAAATAAATACAATTCAGTTCTAATCTGCATATGTTCTTTTAATAATATATATTATTTAAATTGATCCCTATACGCTATATCTTTTCTTAGTTTTAGAAAGCAGACCAATTACTTTCCGAAAATTTATAAAAACGAAATCGATAATAGCATGACAGTGAAATCTGTATGAAAGAGAAGAATTATTAAGTTTTTCCAACTGTGTTAATAAATTAAATTATAAGACTGAAATACTGTGAATAATATTTATAATATATATATTTAACAATATTCTGTTATTATTTATTTAATTATGAACTATATATTTCATATGGTAACAATATTCTCCTCTAACAACTAAAATTCAAAAACTTGAGGGACTGTCAAATAAGAAAATAATTGAAATCTTAAAATCCTTTAATTTAAACAACGAAAAAAATTACTTGTAATTTCATACACAACCAGTTTGCTACTATTCAATTTTATTAAACACGTTAATAGAAACGCTTATAAAAAGACGCCGTGTGTAGAGTATGAGGTAAATTACAAATCATATCAATATGAAAAAGATAGGCACTAGGAGTCGCCGTTGTTTTCGCATTTAAATGTGACGAGTTAAATTTAAAATAATAAAATTCTGGACCAATATTTTACCGAATAGATCGACAAATTTATTATTAGACAACACTAGTTTTGTAAATATATTTCAATTCAAACTAATTATACAGACTGTTAAGCTAACAATGTATATTATAAGCCCTTTTAAGATACATTTGCGAATTAAGGTAATTTCTATTGTAATAAAAAATGAAACAAAACAAAAGCATAATAAATAAAACAAAAGCACATAATGCATATATGAATAAAATCGATACCAGATTTGATAACTATCACCACTTGACGACGCGCAGCAATATGTAACAATCACTACTGTTCCGAGTCATTTACGAAAACTTGAGGTCAAGAAACTTTATATTGGATACAGCATCAAATCAAAAATAAAAACTTTGTGGTCCAAATTCCTGTTTGCGATACATTAGAATGATTTTTTTTCTAAAAAAACTTATTATTAATGATGAAAAAAGAGTATTTAATATAACGTTTGTGGAAAAACATCATGGTCACGGCAGGATGTGCCAAGTACAAACGTTCGTTGTTTCACAGCAACAAAGCAGAATTTTTGCGCCGTTTTATAACCATGGATGAAACATGGGCCATCACTCTACACCCGAGACAAAAGAACAATCAAAACAATGGACTCAAAAGGGGAAACTGTCTCCAAAGAAGGCGAAGACCGTTTCATCTGCAGGCAAGGTCATGGCATCGGTTTTTTTGGGATGCGCGTGGAATAATTTTCATTGACTATCCTGAAAAAGGAAAACTATCAACAGCAAGTATTATGCGAACTTATTGCAACGTTTGAGCGAAGAAATGAAGCAAAAACTACCGCATTTGGCTAAGAAGAAAGTGTTGTTTCATCAAGACAATGCACCAGCTCACAAATCCGTTATTGCAATGGCCAAAATTAATGAATTAAAGTTTAAATTGCTACCTGATGCACCCTACTCGCCAGATTTAGTCCTCTCGGATTATTTTCTGTTCCTAAACTTGAAAAAATGGCTCAGTGATAAAAGATTTTCCAACGATGAAGAAGTGATGTCGGCTGTTAATGGCTATTTTGAGGAGCAAGACAGTTCTTATTATAAAAAAGGTATTGAACTTATTGAACATCGCTGGGAAAAATGTGTAGAGCTAAAAGGAGATTATGTTGAAAAATAAATATATTTCTTTGTTGCGTCGGGTACTTCTGGAACCACCCTCGTATGTAGAATCGGCACTAAATTAAAAATAAAAGAAAGTATATTTATTTTGTAAGTCCATAGTACAGATATATCAAAAATTATCCTGTCTAACTATTGTAAAAGAATTGGACAAGCATCCATATAGGATGCAATCTCATCAAGCCCTTTTGTCGACAGGCCACCCCAGATGTCTTATTTATTACCAACAGTTTTTCTATAATTCAATGAATAACAATCTACTAAATTTGATCAGTGAAAAGTGGTTTCATATCTACGAATACGTAAATTCGCAATAGGTCCAGTTATTCGTATATAGCTGGACCTATATTTTTTAATTACACTATTAACGCAATGAGGTATAGAAATTATCTTTTAAACAAATTAATTAAACAGTTTCATGATGAACTTGAATACGGTTACTTCCACCAGGATGATGCAACAAACATACAACAAGCAACAATACAATTCTTCCCCGTGAGTATTTTAATTACCAATTGATAAGTCTGTTTGAAGTTGAATTTCCTGCGAGGTCACCATGTTTAACAAATATGGATTTTTTTTGTTCCCTTGTTTAAAAGATAAGATAAAACTCCTGTAAATAATTTACAAGAATTGGAACAAAAAATTGTTGAAGAAATATTGCAAAATGCTTTTGATAGCAATAAAAGAAGAGAACATTCATACATTGAACGTCTTCAGTAGTTTCTTTAATTCAGCAATTTTGCTATTAAAACCGTTATTTATTCCTTTTAATTGTTAACGTTGTACTTTTAATATCATTTTAATTAATACATAATAAACTAACAGCATAACAGAATTTAAAAATAATCAAAAAGATATAATGTAACTAAAATAAGATGGACTTTAGCTTACCATTGCCACCTTATTAGAATAATTTTTGTTGTCTCAGTAGTAAATTACGATGCTAAGCATAGAATGCCATTACTTTTGTACTGAACGTACACATTGCAATTGAGGCGCCAGACAAGGCTTGCAAACTTGGCAAAACAAAGCCTACCATTTGGAGTAATAAACACCATTTTCTCTTTAAGTTTTTTTCACTACTTCCCAAAATGTATCAAGTTAAATTTATAAACATTTTAATGGTCTTGTTGCAGGTTGACATATTTGTTGAACAATTGTCAAAGTACATCGTCCTTTGAATAATTTTATTATAAGTACAAATTTGTATCGAACAGTTTTAGATATTTAACCAGCATCTACTCATTCCACTATCAATGTTCACAAATGTTTCTATATTCGACTAGACACTCTTGCAATAACGGATTGATTTGAAGTCTTCTAATGTCTATTTCTTTATTAATAAAGTAATAATAGCTTCTACGAAGTGTGCTCAATAACAAAATAAGCGAGCCATAGTCGTTTAGGTTTTAATTCAAATTCTGATTTTTAAAACTGACACCCAACAGACATTAAAATAGCAGGGCTGTTAAAAATGAACGTATTTAGTTCGACTTTTGATGTTAAATTTAGAAGACATATTTCGTTGAACATAATCGGATAATATGGGTCTTAGTAATAAATTAAATTCTTAATTTAGCTTCTACATTCGACTAGACACTCTTGCAATAGTGGTTTGATTTGAAGTCTTTTAAAGTTTATCATTTGTAAACTAATGATAGCTTCTACAAGGTGTATTCAGTAACAAAATAAGCAATAAATTGGAAATAAATTAATATTGGATTGACTTTACTTAATTTAATATGGTTAGCTTCTTCTCATTTTGATTTAAACTAACTTTTGCTGAAAAACTTGTACATGCCAAAAGGTGTCAAACTTCCAATTAAATAAGGGCAATTAAGAAGAGGTACAGATGCATACAATACATGATTATAGGTTACATTGAATTATTAATTATAAACTCGCTTAAAGATTTGGTGATCACATGAGATAATGTTAAGTTTTTTTTTCTATAAAAATATATAATGGCATTGTATTATATAGTGTACGTGCCCCTAACTTAATGTATTGACAACAAACATGTAAATTTCTAGCACTTTCATATGTACAAACTTACTTAAATTAAAATATTTTTATGATAAAAACTGAAAAAGCATTTGTGGTGCGAAACAATTATTCTCTAAACCAAATATTAAGTGCAAATACTGTCTATTAAATGAAACAGTTAATTGGGATTGAACTGTAAAACCCTCATTTATTTCAAGCAATATTAAAATAATATTAATAAAATGATAAATAAAAATAATAATAAAAACCACTGGATCTCAAATACAGAGCATCAGAAATAGACGTACCCTATGAAATTTGAAAAAAATGGTAATTATTTAAAAAGTTAGTGTTTTAATGAATGTATTGTAATTGCTGATTAAATATTTAAAACAAATTCAAACTTGGGATCAATTCTTTGCTCTTTAACATTTGTAAAATGATTTACCATGCAAATAGTCTTTCTTGACCTATATTTCATGTTTTTATTTTTTTTTTTTTTTGTTGAAAAAGATCGGTCGCTCTCTACAAGATTGTTCTCTACAACGTACATAATATAATCAACTTTATAGCTTCAAAAAAGATTTTATTAAGTTTGTTACCAAGATATAATTGAATCATTCATCGAGTCTCGGAACATTGATACAAATCACCACATCGTAAATAACTCCTAATTGTTTTTAATTTCAGATCATTTCAGTGACTTTGAACTAATTGAAATATTGTCCGGAAAATAATAGTAATGTAAACAGACTTTGAATGTCCAGAGGGTATGACAGGGTAGATCTGTCACAGCAATGTACACTAGGTACCCTAGGGCTGTTACGTGGCAAGCACTATGAACCGACCACCTATTATTACCCCATGATTTGACCTTCAGGTATTAAATAGTCAGTGTAGCTAAACAAAAACGATGCCTGCCAACTGAGCTGTAGACCTAGAGAAGCCTCTGAACCGCATAGATTTTGTTATACTCGAACTTCGATCTATTGCAAAGTCACTGAAAGACAACTAAGAGCGTATAGAGATAGAAATTACTATGTATGACGATAATTACTATTTTACATTGAAAACAATCAAGTACAATAAATAATTTTGGTTGATGTACTTTACATTATTTCAGAAATTATTGGAAGGTAATTAACCAAATGACCCGTTTAAGAAGCTGTTGCATTTAACGACAATTACATTGCAATAAATTGATCATATATACTCCAATATTCCAGTCCATATTTTATGACATCTTAATAAGTCAGTAGCAATGAATAAGTATAATATTAAATTATCAATGAATTTACTGTTTTCAGGTATCCACCTGCTATGAGTATAAATAACGATTACACTTAGAATAGTCTCCAAGTATTCTTACTTCTTAATATCTTCCGAGTATTGTACACCCTTAATTTTAGGTCTACGTGTAATAATGAATTATAGAGAAATTATAAGAGAAACACCGATTAAAATAAAATGTAAATACTTCAGTAATTGAATATAGCGTCTCTTTATAAATTTTTACATTTAACGATTAAATTTATTATTTAAACAAAAACAAGTAAATTGAGTAACAATTTATAAAAAAAATATTAAACAAATTTGACAGCCCTCTAGTTACATGTAGAAATGTTATGGAAACTTTTAAGATACATCAGTTACCAAATGCAAATTATATAAATTCTGAAAGTAATTTAAGGATCCTAAGCATACACTAAAAAAGATTGGTTTACTATAGCCTTCGTGGCTACATATTTATAAATGCAAACAGATTTTTGTACTTATGAAGTTGTAATTGAATATTTCTCTTGCAGAATATATTAAGAAAATAATTTGTGCACCGAAAAGTCTGATGGTATCAACTAAATAATTGGATCATAAACAAACCCTAGCGCAAAGAATTGTAAATTAATGCTCGGTTTCTCGTATTATTATTTCTATATGTTGTATATCGTTCCATGTACATTAGCCAACAAAATGCCAATAAGTTGATGAAAAAAGACGGCATAACGTTAGATATCTTACGGATAACTCGTCGATGAAAAGGAGATAACTTTAACAAATAAATATCCGACGTTACGTGTTAACCAATAGTGTAAGAAACGCTCTCTAACCAAACAGCTACATGCCTATGCAATAACTGCGGTTAGCAAGATATCTGACGTACGAAAAACCGAACATAAGAAAAGCAAAAACATGCATGAAAATGTAAATATTTGAAATATAAATATATTCTTGTGTATATGTATAAAAAGTAAAGAAAAAAAATAATAAAAAATATAATATTCCGAAACCTAAAAAAAATTTTTGTGTCATCGGTGAGAAAAGCTGATTTAGTATAAAATTTCACTGGTCAATTGTTGATTATAAAAATTCCAGGTAATTTTGATGGAGCCTGTGGTTGATTAACTTGATCACTGAAGGTTGATATATAACCCCTTGCCACATTAATTTTCGTATTCTGTATACGTATTTCGATAACTAAGTTGTCATCATTAAACGTGTAATTATCTGCTGATGATGACAACTTAGTTGTCGAAATACGTATACAGAATACGAAAATTAATGTGGCAAGGGGTTATATATAAACCTTCAGTGATCGAAATAAAAGTTACAAATCCATATTCTCTCAAATAGTAACATGAGTTTATCTATATACATTTAAACTCTGACATACATAGATTCCATGCTCACATCACCATTAATGTATTTGCAAATTTATCACAAATATCTACATAAAATGGCTTCATTGTCCTTCGGTTTATACAAGTAACCTACAAAAAGTAATACAATTTAATGAGGTTAAATGATTTAATACAGTTAATAACTGTTAATACTCCGTATCAATAATTTAAAGAATTCTGTTTGATTGATTTTACGTAAAGATATTTCACTGCTTATGATTTAACCATATAACCGCATAAAAATAAAAAAATTGATCAATGCAAAGGTTAAAGTGCTCCTCATAATCTAATTTGAGTATTATATAAAAAGGCCTTATTTGTTTAAGTAAGTAATTTATTAACACACCTAAAAAAATAAAATTTGTTATATTTACGTATATTGTATTGTAAATAATTTAAAAAATAATTTCTGATTATAAAAATATAAAGTAAATAAAAATAATTTCTTAAATAAATAATTACAGTATACTGAAAACGTGCTACATCAAAAAATAATTTTCAATTCAAAATAAAAATTTGTAATAACTTAGCTGTAACATATAATAAAGCAAAATAATATATTTTATAATACAACTATAAGCAGAGATGTACTGATGTATCATAAAAGTAATATATAAAATCCACTTACTGTTTAATTCTTATTAAATGCTGTGGTAAAACTAAATTAAAATATTTTTCAAATTTTTGTACATATAAGCAAGATGTTTCCTAAATATTTTGTTATTTAAATGGCTATTAATTCAAGATAAGTAAACTTGTCTATTGTTAAAATTTAACGAATAATACAGGCCCTGAGTTTTTTTTATAAAAAAGTGCAGTCTTCATATCAGTAACACATCTGCAATCAAAAGGATTGTAACCATAGACAAGCAAGCCTCATCTGAACAAAGCAGCTCCAGCAATTTTGTGTTAGAAATATTCGATAGAAAATAAACGGCTGTGAATACAGGTGTTATACCATTAAAATGTACACCACAATAATAACTTTAGAATAAATTAATGTAGATATAGACTATATGTAAATTTAAATTGTCACAAAAATGTATTTGAGATTTAATATAATAATATAGTCTCTTTTCGATTGATATGGTGAAACTAACGCATTGAAAATACAAAAATCTGTGCAAATCCTTTTAATTTTTTTATTACGTCATTATGAATGCCGGCAAGGAATGATAATATTAAAATGAATGAACGACTACCATATTAAAACTAAGGAAATTAAATACAAAATTACAGTACAACCGTCATTTTTTTCTATCATTTATAGAGGACTAAATAAATATTAAATACATACACGTACTGGTTTCCAGAATTTATTCAAGAATGGTGCAGTTAAGAGAGAAAATATATCAAATACGTTATTGGAATGGTTGATGTTATAAATCCATTTTTTTCCTGTTTTAATATGTCATAGAATTTCAAAGTTTCACCTTATTAATTTGCTTTATTTTGAGTTTGTTGTTTCTAACTACTGTTTTCACTTATACCAGCAATAAAAACCAAACTGCTTCGTTCTTTTATTTACTCTCTTATAAAACAAACAAACAATTCATGTAATTCATGCAAGACTGTTCATCAAAAGATCGCCTTGATGAATAACCCAGTCAACATCGGCGGATTTACGACGTACTTCCCTCCGAAAGCATGATTTTTTTATAAAAAAAAATAAATCAGAAAAAAAAACAGAATAACAGTATACAAATAAAATTGGAAGAAATAGAGGGAAAAAGGGATCTAAAATATATTAGTTCTTAGATTTAGCAGTATTTGACACCTATATAGAGATGAAAATGAAAATACCGTACAAATAAAATTAACCAGATATTTGATGAGTATATTTCCATTCCTAAAAAGGCGAAAGAAACCAACATTGTTACAAAACAAGCGAATCGTTTCGTAATATAATAGAAAAATCATTTGAAGTAAAATTTAAGCATATTAAAGATGTAGATTAAAAAAAAGAAAGACCATATTCTAGACAGCAAACAAATAAAGTTGTAAATGTGCATAACATTGACATAATTTACAAAAATGTAATTAGATTGGCTTTCACGTCGATAAAAATTGACACTATAGAAGTATAATTCACACCAAACAACTCTATCGCTCAATATTCAAATTACCCGAACTCGAGCCTACATCTATCCCGTCAGTTGCCATTGTATTTTGTATTACATTTTCTGAGTTGTTTAGGTTTTTTGCCTTTTTCTGGCTTTACACGGTAATTATTAATAACTTAGATTTTTCAAAATTAAATTGACAATTTTTTTCTTTTTCAATTTATTACCGTATAACAGAGCAGTGGCACCATATACTGACAATAATTTATTGCAAAAATTTATTCTCAAATTATTGGAGGGTTGATATGACTTAAAATGACATGATGATCATAGAAACTGTACATAATTACTATATTCATTCATATACCTACACTGTCAGAAAAAGAATTATCCCTCCTTTACGGAGCGTCGTTATATACGACCACGCACAACGGCGTTTGAAAACAAATTAATTTCCAAGTGAGCCGCCGACAATGACGCTTGTTCGAACGCCTGCCTTTCACGTATCGATATGACGCCTATTTAATAGATGTTAAGTCATATAGAAATGTATATTTATGTTTCGTACAGTATTCTTTTATTCAGTGACACTCAGGATCGGACTTTAACAGATATCTTTATAATTACCAGCATTTCATTAATTAGATATCTTTTTGCGGTCACCTATTAAAATAAAATAAAATTTAGTTGAATCTAAAAGCCATGTAAAAATCAAATGCTATTTAAAAAACATCTACACATAATAATTACAATTTATAAAAGGTGTATAATCAAAATTATTAAACATACGTGCATTCTTCTAAGAATTACGCATAAAGTGGGTAAAACTTGTTCATGAAGAAAGTGTAACAAGAATTAAAAAAAGGAAAAAACCGTATCACACAATTCATATTTTCTACATATACTGTCAATAAGTAGCTAAAACGTTACCATTAGCTGTAGGCACAACTACAGAATGATTATTTTGTTGGTGTATGGGTAAGTGTTGCGAGGGCGGTACTACATTACCTGATGATACAGGGTTCGCTAGTGTTTGGGCCTGACTAACTTGAGGAATTTGTAAATTCGCGGTCGTAGTTTGAACCGTACTCGTACTAGATGCTTGGGATTGCGGTACTTGACTACTGTTAATTTGATTATTTATATTCGATGTGACATCGACTTGGTTCTGACTGTTTTCGGTGGCGTGCTTCCTCATGTGACGCATCATATTTCCCTTCTCAACGAATGTCTTACCGCAATCAGGACAAGCGAAAGGCCTCTCGCCGCTGTGCGATCTCCGATGAGAAACCAAATGACCTTTGCACATAAAGTCCTTTTCGCACAAATCGCAACGGAAGGGTCTATCAGCTGCAGCACCTTTATTATGCGATCTCTGGTGAAATAGCAGGTTTCCTTTAAGCGGGAATGATTTGCCACATTCGGCACAGGAAAACGGTCGTTCACCGGTATGAGAACGCATGTGGTTTACGAGGTGTTCTTTCCTAGTAAATGGCTTCGAACAAACATTGCAACAATGTGGAGTTTCACCTAAAAGGAAGAATACTATTTGTAAAAAATATGTTCACAGTTATGTAAGACTAGACAAAAGTGTATGTATACATACATATGTGATTACTATTACAAACTTGTTATTTCTAATATTATACAAATAAATACTATTCGAGTTATTTTTTCTAAGAGTCAGTCCATAGATAAGTCAATGTATACAATATGTAACACTAATATAAATTAAATATTCATGTTAGTATTTACCCACCAAAAATCGTTAGATGAAAGTATTAAAAATTGTTTCTAGTCAATAATTACATAATTCGTCTATAGCAATACAGTATACTCAATTTATTGACTTTTAAAGAGATAAATTTTTAAGAATTAATTTTGACAATAATTTTGGTTTCTAAAGATATGTACTTAATCTCAATCTGTGAAAACAACTGCATAATGCGCCTAAGTGAATATACCATTTATATTGCAAAAAAAGACTGTATGTCCTATATATCGGGTTTTTCAATAAGGACATAACAATTTTGTATTTTAATAAAACAGAATAATTGAGATATTGGGCTGAAATTTATTCCAGGTTCAATACACATGTTACATTTAACTATGGAATTCGATCTCGTTCATATGACCACCACGAGCACGTTTGCAGCGATAGATTCTTTGGAGCCAATCTTTCACACATATCAGCTAGAACGTTGGTAATTTCGCGTTCGATGGTGTTACTGAGCTCCTCTAACGTTGTTGGCTTGTTGGCATAAACCAACGACTTAACGTAAGGCGTAAAAAGAAATCCAACTTCCCCTCAAATAGATTAATTGTTTAACCAGCTGGGTGGCATGTGGCACCATCTTGTTGGAACCACGTACCACTGATATCAAGTTCATGCAATTCTGGCCAAAAATAGTCTTCCAACATGTTATGATAGCGAATTCCATTGATCGTAACGTGGCGATCATTTTCATCGACGAAAAAATATGGTCCATTCACACCTTCGGCATGAAATCCACACCACACAGTCACTTTTTGTGGTTATAATGGAGTCTCTTGAAGCACATGGGTTTGTTGCTGTCAAATAACGCATATTTTGCTTATTGACAAAGCCATTAGCCAAAAATGAGCTTCACCGCTGAAGATGATTTTTAGATAAAATTCAGGATTTTCTTCGTACTTTAACAGAATCCAATTGGAGAAGTTTCGGCGCTTCGAATGACCAAGAGGCTTCGGTTTTTGAGTTAATTTGATCTTGTGTCAGCCAAGATCCTTACGCAAAATTCGCCACAATATGGTTTGAGAGATTCCTGTGAATAGCGTGGAATCGACTAATTTGGCTCATTTTGAATTGAAGCACTTACGGCTGCGATATTTTCGATACTTCGATCTATGTGTTGTCTCACTGGCACGGAAACGTCCAATAATAAGTGAATATTTTGATTCGAAATTATCTACTATAGCACGCACAGGCTGTCTGGTAGGACGATTATTACGACAAAAAATTGGACTAAGCGCTCTTAAAGTTGCGACCACCGACTCATTTGCGGTAGTAATTTCTAATAATTTCCAAATGTTGCTCGTGCGTGAACTACGAAAGCTTCACCATGACAAAAATGCTAACCTTGGCCGACGTTTTGACGTTGACATATCATGAAAAACGCTCAAGGGTGCGTTTGCTATTTATTTAATCCTTCTGAACCATGTGTGTCATGTAATATCCATCCAAATTACTCGATGATACACCATATTTGTCACGTGAAAACATTTAGTGATTAACTAAATGCAAGCTCACACAATTTATTACATTATGTTGTTTAATAAATAAAAAATAACGCACCTGTATGCTGCCTGAGATGGTTCGTAAGATGTTCTTTCCTCGTGAAAGTTTTCTGACAAAACTCGCATCTATGCGGGGATTCCCCAGTATGTATCCTAACATGATTTGTGAGATGTTCTTTTCTAGTGAAGGATTTCGAACAGAAATGGCAACGATGAGGAGATTCGCCTGTGTGCTGCCTCACGTGATTGGTCAGGTGTTCTTTTCTAGTGAAAGATTTGGTACACATGGGGCATTTGTGAGGGGATTCACCCGTATGTTGACGTACGTGATTCACCAAATGGTCTTTTCGCGTGAAAGCTTTCGGACAATAACTGCACCTGAAAATAATTCAAGTATATCAGATCAAAATTATTCCTCTAAATTTGGAATTAAATTGGAAGAATTTGTTCATCTATTTGAAAAAAAAAAATTTTATTACGATCCCATTGAAAAACACATACTAGTAGGGAATTGTGAATTTACTTTTTCTTTATTCAACATTTATCTATATACAGTACAATCTCGTTAGTGTGAACACAAAAAATCTCGGCTTGTTCAAACTACGGCATAGGTTCACATTAGCGAGGACGAATTAAAAAGAAATTATTTAAAACATGTTTTTATTATTTATGGGTAGTACATTACATGGCACTACTGGAAAAAATGAAGTTATCCTTGTTTGTACTTTCTTATTAGAAACATTTAATAATATAGCTTTTTCCTGAATATTTTTAAGACTTATAATATGACTAATATGTAATTCGTTGAATTCGGCCCATTTTATTGCAATATTTAGAGCTTCTACAGCAGCAGAGTGGGTTATTTCGCTCCTTTCAGACACTTGAATTTCATCATCGCTTTCTCCCGACAATTCATTCTCATTGCCTTCATTGTCAAATTTATCCATATTCCATTCTTCAATGTCTGCTGCTGTATATGCCACTGGTTCAGGTTCTAGTGCTTGTAACAAAGTGATTGTGTTGCGTATTTCATCAGGTTCTTTGGTCCACTTCTGTTGCAAAATAGACAATGGAAGATCATCTTCTTCATTAAATTTGGTGTTGTTTTTATTTAATATCTTATGCCAACATTTGGCAATTACCGAAAGCTATCAAATTCAAGACAGCATCTTTTAGTGACAGATCTTTAAGCGCAACTGGTATGTTTTCCGTTTTAGAAACTATGGAACTCAATAATCGATTTCTGTAGCCAAGTTTTGTAAGTCTTAATACATTTTGGTCCATAGGTTGAAACGTTCGGGGGCATAAACATAACAAAAATTTTACCATCATTGCTTCTTAGTTCTTGCGCTGGTGGATGCGAGGGAGCATTGTCAAGAAGAAGGATAGCATTCTCTGGAAGGCTTTGACTACGTAAAAATATTTTAACCTACAACTTTTCAAAATACATCACAGAAATTTAATTTTGCATGCTCACCTCTGGAATAAACTGTTGAAAAAACCAGTTCTTAAAAATTTCTGTTGTCATCCATGCAGTTTTATTATTTCTGTAGACAACTGGATTATTGAAATTTTTGAAGCACCTGGGATTTTTTGATTTTCCAATCACCAGCGGTTTTAATTTATGAGTGCCTGTTGCGTTTATACAACCAAGAAACGTTATTCGCTGTTTTGTCATTTTCAAACCCGGAGCAGTTTTTTCGGAAAATGAAACGTACGTTTTTTCAGGCAAAAGCTTCCAAAATAACCCAGTTTCATCTGCATTATAAATCTGCTGTTCAGTTAAACCAAATTCCGTAATTTTTTGTTTTAATTGTTCTTGGAAAGGATCGACAAGCTCTGGTTGAGATGATAATTTTTCTCCGGTTATTTTCAAAAATCGTATGCCATACCGCATTCTAAATCGTTGAAGCCAGCCATGACTCGCACAGAAGTTTCCACGACCTCCATTAATTTTCTCATGCAAACTTAATGCTTTTTGTTTAAATATGTCTGCAGTAACAGGATGTTTTTCGCGTTGCCTGAGAAACCACTTATACAGAGCACTTTCCATTTTTGGATATTCAGGTGTTCTTAATGTACATTTTTTACTGGGTTTTAAGGTATTACTGACCACTTTTATAATTTTAGCTTTTTTATTTTTTATTGAACAAATTGTCACTTCGCTATCCATATTTTTTGGATAAAGCTGTTACACTCGCGCCTTTTTCGTGTTCTTCTAGAATTTTGGCTTTTTCATATAATGATAAACACTTTTTCCTAACCTGAGACATTTTACAATACACTTAGCACAAACAACAGGATTATAGTAATGTTCAGCTCATACTACATGTTGTGAAACAGGGACAAAGCAACCCATATTCACACAATGGGAATCCCGGAAAAATACGGGATTCCCCATTTCATTTCACAGGAAAGTATCACTTACAATATATGATGTTCATATTACTGAATAATATACACTGTTCACGTTACAGGATACCTAATGGAACAATACTGATGTTCATATTACTGCGTTGTTCACATTAACGCAAGTTCATACTATCGGGATTATACTGTAATACAAAAAATATAAAAACTAAAATACGGCAAAAAGCTGATAAGTTAGTAGTGTATTTAATATAACTGAATTTTCACGCACATAAAATAAATATTCCATTACCAAGATCATTACCTACTATTTGAAATCAATCAAGTAAGATCCATATACATACATTACTTTTAGTTACTGCAACCCTGAATCTTATACTTTGAAAATAATACGTTAATTTCAGAAAACTTTAAGCTATAAGCTGACCTACTTTAATGTGAATTCCGATAAGTTCACTGTTCTTGACCTACAAGTATTGATTTAATTTCGACAAAATTTACGTAATCAGTAAAAATACAAAACATTCATGAAAACCCTTTTTTCCAAACACATATATATTTCAATAACTAAAATTGAATTATATATCCAGGTACACTGTTATATCTGCTACCAAAAAATAAGAAGTTGTCTAAAGAATTAAATATATCAAAAAGAAGAGTGTAGCAGCTCATTACAGACGATTTACGTATGGGTGCTTATTGGAGAATGAGAGGTTCGTGCCTGACAGATGCATTAAAAAAACAAAAATAGAAGCACAGATATTACTTAGGAAAGGCTGTCACATATTTTGTTTTGTTATGAAAAACCCTTAGTTAAAGAAAAATTTGATGAATCACTTTGTCTAATAATCATATAGTTCCCAAAAATGCAAAAAAGACATCATCTGTCGTCCACAGTTATTTGGTAGGATGTTTCATATGCGGGTATAGCACAACCGGATTTTTATAAACAAGAAATACAAACATTCATAAAAACCTAGAAAACAAATGTGATTAAACGGATTACTAAACCCTTAACTCAACCTGTATTTAATGGAAAACAATGCATTCTTCAAAAAGGCTGCATATGCTCATAAAGCTAAATCCACGGGAGTATGGTTCCAGCAAAATATTCCTGATGGAAACTTCCAATTGAAGGAAGACGAATTTACATCCTTTAAGTTATCGGCTATAGACAGAATTAAAATATAATTTACCAAGATTCTGAATAATCTGCAAAACTTGAAACTAGAGTGAAAACAAAATTTCAGGTTCCTCAATGAATATATAGAAAACAGTACTTAATAAGCTAAATTGTTAGCGTTATTATTAATACAAACAAATTTCCTGAAATTATATGGAAAACTTACACCAGTAACCAAAAAACGCCACTTAATCCTGTCGAACTTTACTAATAATTGCTTTCATGATTATTTCAATTGTCCCTGTATGTACATATTCTAGCACACTTCATTTTGAACAAAACTTATTTACCCTGCCAAATACAAAAACAAACTTTAAATAACTACTAAATACGTTAAGTTTTAATCAAGAATACAAACCTAAACGGTGTCTCGCCCGTATGCTGCCGAACGTGGTTGATCAAATGCTCTTTCCTAGTAAACGACTTGGAACAATAAGCGCACCGATGTGGCGATTCACCAGTATGCTGCCTAACATGATTAAGCAGATGTTCTTTTCTAGTAAACGTTTTCGAACAAAAATCGCACCTATGCGGGGTTTCCCCCGTATGCCACATTATATGATTCGTAAAATGTTCCTTGCGCGTAAACGATTTACCGCAAATTTCGCATCGAAACGGCGTGTCGTTGGTGTGAGAACGCATATGATTGGCCAGGTGCTCTTTGCGTGTGTATTTTTTACCACAGATAGTGCAATGATGTGGCGTCTCACCCGTATGCCACATCACGTGATTCATGAAATGCTCTTTTCTTGTGAATGATTTCTTGCAAATCTCACACCGATGTGGGGTTTCGCCTGTATGTTTCCTAACATGATTCACCATGTGCTCTTTTCGTGTGAAAGTTTTCGCACAATACTGACACCTATACGGAGTTTCTCCAGTGTGACATCTAGTGTGATTATCCAAATGCTCTTTCCTGGCAAAAGATTTACCGCATACAGTGCAATTGTACGGTTTCTCGGTAGAGTGACGTTTCATGTGTCTTTCTAAAGAAGCGGCATTTGCGAAAACGTGAAAACACACCGAACACGTAAACATACTGCCTCCCAAATGACATTTACCGTGTCTTGTTAATTCAGCTGCATTAGTAAAAGCTTTTCCGCATACTTGACATGTAAAAGGCTTTCTTTCCGTATGATATCTTCTATGTACGATTAACTGATACTTAAATTGAAACATTTTCCCACAAAGATCACAAACTTGTGTAGCAGCTATGACCGGGGGGCTTTCTGTTGATATTGAACTACTCATTGGTTCTTGATTATTCTCTACAAGAGTCTTAGGCGTTACAATAGCTATGTTACTCGCTAAATTTCCACTTTGTTGCAGATTAGCATTGTTAGCAGGCACTATACTGGTTGGCGTAGTTGTTATTTCACTCTGCAACTTCCCGAAAACCTCGTGATAAGCTAACAATTGGTTTATATCATCTACATTTACTTTATACATATTTTGGACCACTTCCACACCTAAAGATTTCGCCAAATCTTGTTCCTGTAAGCCTGCCGAAATCTTAACTATACTTCCATCTGCCGTTCTAACATCCATCAAGTTCCCTTTAATATCTTGAAGACCAAATTGCGCTCCTAATAGTTTAGTGCAATTTTGTAAATTTTTCTCATCTTTTATTATCAAGTTTTCATTTAACTGATCTTCGTTGGAACTCTGGTTTTGTTGATTTTCCACTGCATTCTCCATTCTCACCACATTGTCTAAGACTTGTTGAACTTGTAAATGATGCAACTGTTGCACAGTTAAATTTTGATGATTAAGCTGTTGGTTATCGTTTAAATGCATTTGATTTTGAGCCAGTTGTGATGCTATCAACTCTTTATGATCTTTACTATCCTCAATTACAGACACCAAATTATCCTGAACTTGCACTTGTACCATATTCTGACCGTTTTGTTGCTGATGCTGCTGTGATTGTTGCTGTTGCTGCTGCTGCTGCTGTTGTTGCTGTTGAGATGGATTCTGATTCGACATTTGGGAAGAGTGGGATAGCTGAGATTGAGATTGAGTAGCCATGGTTGCAGCGCCCGATTGGGGATGATTAGATAGCTGATTATGATTTTGCGACGAAGCATCCAAATGCATAGCACTTGCTGGTATAGCAAGATTCGTAACAGACTGTGATGTTGCAATACTGACTGGGATCTGTTGATGTTGTTGTAAGAGTAGAGAATCGGCATTTATGAGATTTGCATGCTGACTCATCATAGCCTCCTGGATCAAAATTAAAAGTTAAAATATTACTGAAAAAGCAGTCAATCACATTAATAAACAATTTTTAGAAGATCAGAATATTTCTAATTTTACATGTTTATACGGCAAAAAAAATCTAGGAATATAAATTTAATTTAAACAAGGCAAATGACATGTATTGAATTTAAAATGCATGTACTTTTCTTAATTTTCCAGTGGAACTTTATAAGAAAATCATATACACCTTTAATGTCAACAATATTGATCAAGACTGATCATTTCAATAAAATGCCCTCGAATGAGACCATGCCATAATAAATATACACTGAATATGCACATTTATCAAAATATTCAGACGATTTTAACGACATAAAAAGAAATATTGCGTCTAATGTAAAATAAACAATATTTTTAAAGACAACTGAACCATTTTCAGTCTAATCATGTTTTATTCTTATTGCTCTATAGACTTAAACTAGTTCCACGAAAATTGCTTAATCTATTTAGTTAACAATTATATGAAAACATTTTATTGATGGCAGTAGTTTAAGTTTGATATCATAAAATCAGTGTTTTAGCACCCTTGCAATATTTCCGCAATAAATTTAATATTTCAAATTGTGCTTCGTGTTAAAAATTGCGAATATATATAAATGTGGAAATATTACACATGAACGCAGTAGTTTATTTATATTGGCTATCATTTTCATTTTGTGGAAAGTCGTTAAAAAATATGGCGGTTTAGAAAAAAATTAATGCATCAAAGTCAGTTTCAATTAAAAATTTTGAACAGTAATCACTAATACAAGAATACTCAATTTTACTTCATCATTGCTAATACGTGGATTGTCTTTTAAGTTTTGCATATAAAACTGGAATAAAACATTGTTTTTCGAAGTATTATCTACGAAGATTAATGCACTTTTGCATGCGCTCGAACCAACTCCGGAAGCAGTTGTTCCACCTGTTTGTTGGTACAGTCAAAATTGCGTTTTTGAAGGCATCGGCTGTTCCTTCTGACGGCTGGAACCTTTGACCATGCAGTCCGTTCTTTATTTTCGGAAAGGTAAAGAATTCATGAAACTTGGGTCCGGACTGGACGGAAGATGGTCCAACAATTCGATATTTTGTTGCGTTAAATTTCAATTGTCTTGCATGCTGTGTACGAACTTGCATTGTCTTGGTGGAGGATGGATTCATCGTTTAGGGTTGGTTTTTCGAAGCTCAGCGATGACTTGCGGCAAACAAATAGTTGTATATCAACCAGCAGTAACAGTTCTTTGATCTTGGAGAGGAATTATTGTTACATGACCTGCTTTCGAGACAAATGTCGCGACCATCTTTTTGGAGACACTTTGAGAACGGGCGACTTTTGACGGCGTTTCTTCACCTTGGAACAACCAAACAAACGACTGGCGTTTATTTTCTGGCTCGTGTGAGTAAATCCAAGATTCATCACCACGGACAATGTGGTACACGTTTTTGGAGTTTACGGCGTTGAAGCGATCTAGAGTTTTTTGACACCAATTCACTCTAGCTGCTTTCTGTCTGCGGCTTTTGGTGAGCCTGCCTTTAGATCGTCGCTAAAACTAATCCGTCCACGTTTAAATTCTCCATACCAATGAGATACTCTTAACTGACATGGTGCTTCATTCCCAAAAACAGAAACCAACTCAGCGAGGTATTTTTGTTGAGATAATGGTTTTCGAAAGTTATAAAAAATTATTCCGCGAAAATGTTCTCGATTTAATCCCATTTTACAAATAACTTGCTAACTTTGACGGTTCGTTGTAGCTACAACACGATACGTTTTGCACTGAAACTTTGGATTTAGGCCAACTAAAGATGGAGGTTAATTTTTAGTACTGACATTTGATTAGTGGCGCCATCTATGCAAAACTTAAAAGACATTTCACCTACCAGGCGAATTGATTGAAGTAAGTAAACGAAACACAATCTTTGAATTTTGTTTACTGCAGTGCAACAATTGTGGAAATAAAGTAATTGTATTTCAACTACTCCGCACTTTCTTTGCTAACATAAAAGATTTTATTTTTATAAATTTCCATGATTTGATATTGTAATTACCAAAACTATAAATAAATTGAAATATCAACCTACACTCCAATATATTTTTCGAACAAATTAGACGTTCGTAACTTTAGCCTCGATTTTTAAATTCGCATTGTATTGAAGGTGTCTTCCCAGTTCGGGACTTCCCATTTCGTGACACGGCGAAATTTTACCTGCTTTGTTCCCATTTCATGACTCAACCCTTTTTGATTACTTCTAGCGTTCCCATTTGGTGACACCTATACCGGAGCATTGAGCGTATCAGGGATTAGACTAGATAATGGTTTAATTGTCATGTCCTTTTGCATTTTTAGGCTATATCTAAAAGTGTTTCTGACTTTATTATAGGGAAATCTAATGTTGGGTTGGGTTTTTAATTGAAATAATTCTGTGATATTGTGTAAATATTTGACACATTTTCTTATTTAAAATTAGATTGACGTAAATAAAACAATTTTTGATCTCAAATGTGTAGTTGTTTTGTCTATGTTTATGATGTATAGCATTCCTTTAATATCGCGTCCCGAAATGGGAGACGCCGAAGGTATCATTTTAGGTAGTGTCACGAAATGGGAAATATTTGTAAGAAGTCCCGAAGTGGGAAGTCACGAAGTGGTCATAAGCCGTATTGAATAGTCATAAATAACCTACTAAATAATGAATGATATTAGTTACATATCGATTCAGAAAACCGGCAACTAAATCTCATTAACCCACAATATATACACAAGTGATACTTCAAGAACATCCGTTATTATCACGTATTTGAAATGAAAAATTTCTAAAGCCTCTGACGATTTTCTATTAAGTCAGTATTTTTGTACCTCATACGCCATTTTTTTTTGGTATTTCTGTCAACTGTTTACTCATACTTTCCAAATTCCAGACAATGTCTTACCTATGTACAATAAATCAGCGTTTGAATTCTTTAAAGGAAAGCAATTTTACAATTTAGGTAATCACAAGACGATATAAGTATTACTCTAGAAATCACAATCCTAAATTCGTATTTTTGTCAGGGATTCACACACACATTAAACTTCGGTTTTAAGATTGGTACATTATAAATGACAAGAAGTCGAAAGAAGAAGGAAATATTTTGGGGAACAATGATTTAATTGACCACAAAAAAATATATCTAATAAGAATATCGCCATTTAAAGTTTGTGGTTATGAATAAATAACGATGCACCCCCTTTTGTAAATGTTCAACGTTCTTTCAGAAAAGTAGCAACATCTAAAACATAAGCAATTGCTTCTTACATATTTAATTTAGAGTGGTAAAGATATATTTTCAGCAGTCCCTATAAATCCGATGCAATGGAGTTCAAGTCGGAACAATTCATTGTTCAAAAAGTTTAATTTAGATACACGAAGAGCACCCAACGAAGTAGAACCACGTTGATGACAATCAAGTCTATCAATAACAGGGCCAATTCAAATTATCAGTAATCATTGGAACAAAGTTAATACATTTAAATGTGGTACTTCCTCGGGCCACTAAAGATTTGTAATATCATTGATACTGTTATGTATAATTGCCACACTAGTGAAAAATAAACATCTAAGTGCAATAAGACGTTCAAATCCAAACATACAAATGAACTTCAAATCACATCAAAAACTCTACATCAATTTGATGAAATTTCCAAAAAAAAGTTATGTTCTATAGATTGCCATTTCACAATAAAACCATAAATTGAAATATCTATTGTCATAGATTACATTGGCTAAACTTAGGGAAAACGTCCGATTTTGATTAATCAAAAAAGAATAATATTTCAACACGACAGGAATTCAAGAAATGCTAAACAGTTTATACTGAGATATTTCTAATGATCCTCGCTATTTTCCTAATTTAGCGCTCATCAGATTTTTACAATTCTGGTTCGTGACAGAGAGGTTAATTGAAAAATAGACGCAAAAATCACTGAAATATTATTGGAAGGCTGTTTGAGAAATCTTATTAAAAATAATGAAAGTATATGACTATATGAATTAAAAGGAAAAGAATTTAAATTTCGGGGGGGGGGGCGAGTAAATACAATATCAATCAAATTCTATTGATAAGTTTTGTTTTTGTTACGGCAAAGTTTTTTATTTACCACATAAATCTTTATCGAATATATTCGATGTATTTATTGCAATTCTTATCATTTTCATTGTATTGGCATTTAATAGCGTCGATTGGGAAGTGAAAAAATTAGAAAATTGATTAACATCGACTTGAAAACCTCATTTAGAAAACAATTCTTATATACTTTATATAAAATAGCATTAAGACTTGCATATATCCAATATGTTCGTTCAAACCACAAAAGCATGACTATTAAAATATAATGCACTACACCCTAATAACAGTTACTTTAATTTGAATTAAATACAATACTATACTTTTCTTTAAAATTAATTTTAAGATGGTTAGCTTTTCGGTGTCTTAATAATACACAAAACCTAACTTTTAACCAATGTAAAATGTTATAAAAAGTAGATATATCTAACCGAGTCATTACTAAAAACAAACACCTAAAAGTCATTAGCACCTGAATGAATGATGAAATTTCAAGTTCAAATTAGCATGTGGTGCATAAGAAATTCAGTAAGCTTACTTTTTTGTTATACTAGGATTTTTTTTCTAGCAATTATTTCCATTATTTCGTACAACGTCTACAAAAATATTTTTGACAAAATAAAAACTTAGGTTAACCATCACTCCTCGAGGTAACATCTATCCAAAATTGGCAAAATAATTTTTTCTCTCTCTGCCTCTATTTATTCTGTTTCTTTCTGTTGAATAGCATAAAAATTCACAAATTATAGTTTATTAATAATCCTGTCTCATAATAATAGTAGCAGTAGTATAGCAATTATCATACAATACAATAAAACCAGTTTCACCAAGACTTAAATAGGACATGAATGTTCACTCAATATAACCATTCATCATGGTTTAATATGATGGCTGTAATTTACAGATTAAATAGGATAATTAATTTTTGAGTATTCTTCTTACTCACTAACTTTTCCCAAAAATAATTTACCTTAATATAAAATTTGACTAACAATAATGTACACATTTAATTCATACAAAATCTATTGTATAATAATCAAAAGCAAGGCAATTTTATGGAATTTCTTAACTTTTATAATTACATTATCAGAAATTAATAACATTTAGTAATATATAAAAGAGCATTTTGATATATTTACTTTTAAAGTCGTTTGCAGTAATAATTTATTTTAGACGGCTTATTGTAATATTCAATATTCTTCAAAATAGAGCACATTCCTTTGTTGTTTTTAATGCTTCTCTCTTATAATAGCAAAAAAGTAACAACATTTTTTTACTATATCTGTTTAAATCACTAACCTGTGAAATTTTTCCTTGGTTATCAGGCCTAGCTGAACCTGGCAAACTATACACTTGGGGTATAGGTCCAGGTAACAAATTTGTTAATACCCAATATTTAGCTACACTACTCAATGCTACAGCATTTAAAGCAGTAGTATTCACCCGTAGATCTGTTGGTACTGAAGTTGTAGGTGGTGGTCTTTGTGTGCTACCCTAAATAAAAGTAGTTTTTAATAGTGAAACAAAAAATATCTTTATTTCATGTACTGTAAATAGGAAAACACTATAATATTGCAGGATTATAACAATGACTTTTTTAATTTATATTATAAAATTACTCATTAAAGAGATTAGAAATTGTAGAGTCCAAGAATTAGATACAATCCTGGCAACATTAGATGTTAGTTTTTTATTTTTTTAGTATGCTAAAATATACCATTTTTTCCTGAAAACATTGCATTTTGAACATCAATACATTTTGAAGTTTCAAGTTTAAATATTGAATTTCGCTTACTTCAGATGGTTCAGAAGTGGTGTGTGCACTATGTGCCCCACCAAGGGGATTTTGATTATCAGAATTCATTGTATGTCGTTTTAAGTAAAAATTTATTTTCCTGTATTCAAATAGGAAACGTTGACCGGCAATCAAGTCATTTTCCACAGTAACTTTAAAAATTATCACGTGAAATGTTCACTGTCATTGTCTAAATAATGCGGGGGACGCGACGGGAGGCCATTACAAAATCGAAAAATTAAAAATGCTGCCTTGTTGGCCACCAAATTCCCGTGGACACTCAAGTATTAGCGTAAACTATGCTCCACATCTTTTATTATTCGAAAATAACACACTTCGTTTGCATAAATTGCCGAATTTTTGATAAATACAGGGAAAGCATAGACACGGACGCGCGGGGCGCCGCAAACAATAAACATACAAACCAAGATGGCAGATTATGATTTGAAAGAAATGCGACGTAAAATATTCATAATTATAGCATTTTATATCAACTAAATTCAACGTAAAGTCATTCAGTAACAATTAATTGTTTATTTCCTATCATAATGAAGACCTCCAATTGAGGCTAATTGCGTACAAATCATTTTTTATGCAATAAAAATTTGAATAACAACTATCCCACCATTTTGTTTCGTTATAACCCGCGAAGTTTAATTTAGTACTTTGTGTAAACAAAGAAGTTTCTATTCAATTAATTATTTAAAATAATATACTATTTTCTGAAATATAAACGTATTAGCAAATTTTATTTTTTAAGGTCACGAAAAAATTTAGACTTAAATAATTGAAGCAATAATTTTTTTAATTATAGAAATATATTTATTGAATATACAACTGTTTTGAAATATTCTGACATTATGTTAACAAAAAAAATTATAAAGTATTTAAATTAAAAAAACAGATAAAAATTGTTTTAGTTCACATTTGTTCATATGTTTACAGTTGCCTAGCAACAAAGCAACTAATGCCTAAAAACAAAAAGACGAATTTTGTTTTCGCTATAAGATGACCCTTTATTTCGAAAATCCAGTGTATTTTTCGGAAAACGGCACTATTTCTACGAATGGAATATGGCATCCGAATGCCCCGTTATTAGCAATAGCGAGTTACTCCCAGGATAAAGGAGGTTTTGTAACAATATTCGATGAATTAGTAAGTTAAATAAATTAAAATATTCTGCTTGCATTTTTCTGAATAAACTCACTGTTGTACATTTAGGGTGGACCAATACAAGATGTATTATTTCCATGTCATCCAGTTTCACAAGTGACTGCTTTAGCCTGGCATCCCGAAAGAAACATATTAATAACTGGTTGGGAAAATGGAGAACTACGAACTTGGAATGGAACAGATAAAGAATTTATTACGATTAATGGCCCTCATAAAGCACCTGTTACACTTTTAGAGTTCAGCGAAAAGGGTGGAAGATTGGTTTCTTGTGATTCGGTATGTTATTTGATCTTTATTTAAATTATACATTATTCTTAATTTTACAGAGTGGTAGTTTAGTGGGCTGGAAAGTTGAAAATAAAGAACAAATTGTAACAGTTTTCCATCATGACTTAAGAGAATGTATAACTCATTTAGTGTTTCGTTTAACTGTTAAGAATTTGAATTTTGATATAGAAGGTCTTGCAAAAGCTGCTGTAAATGGTGATGAGCAAGCATTAGATATTTTTAGTAATTGGAGACCAAAAACAACAGCTAGAAAATTCAGAGTTCAAGAAGGAAATGATAATCAATGTTTTTACGTAGGCACTCAAGAAGGTAGTATTTTTAAAATTTGGCTATACACATATTTGCATTTGCTTTATTTTGCATAGGAAGTATTTATTATGTAAATCAAAATGGAGCATGCACAGAAGTGTTAAATACTGAAGGAATACCTTTAAACTATATACTGTACCATCCAACTAGAGAAGTGGTAGTTGTAATGATGGAAGGTTTAACTGTAGGGCATTTTACAGTTGATTCTCAAGGTCTTTTAAATGAAATTGCTAAAGTAAAATTAAGTGGAAGAGCACAGTCAATGAGAGGATCCAATAGTCAAGGTCTTGTATGGGCAAGCAATAGCTGTTTAGCTATACTTACTGGTTTGTAAATAAATTAAATATATTCATTGAATACTTCGTTTATATTTTTATACAGGAGATTTGGTAGTTAGAGTTTGGGATATTGATACAAATGATAATTATGTTCTACCAATTACTATGAAAAATTATAACAATGATAACAAAGAAAAAAATAAACAGATTAATGAAATGTTCACTTGCCTAGCATTTTGTCAAACTAATCAAACATTATGTGGGGGTACTAATGTAGGACATTTATATTTTTGGCTGAAAAAAACAAGCAAAGTTGCTTATTCGGAAAATCCCGAAGATACATGGGAATTATCAAATATAAATACAGTTAGCGGAACTATAAAACAATTAATGTGGGGTTCAGTTAGTCTGCGTTTACCGCTATTGAGTGTCAATTGTGTTACAAAAGTTTACATTATGAAAGAACAAAGTTTGTGTACTTGTTATTGCGAAAAAATCTGGGCTATACAGAGAAATGCAAATCAAGTTCTTCTCCAAACTGAAGAAACTGAACATTTACTATTACTGGATATACAGGTAATAACGGAAAATAATCTTGAAAAAATAAGTTTCTTGTGATCATAATAACATATACAATTTGATGAAGTAAAGTTATTCTTAGTAGTTGCTTGCAGTAAATTTTTCATACAACTACCATGAAATTTAACAAGCAGATGTCACCATAAAGAAATAACATTACTCATTTGTAATGCATACAAAACATAAAATAATGATTTTTATAGGTGTCGGATATGTCAATAAACGAAAATTATATTGTCTTCACTAATGGACGTGCCATTATTGTTTACGAAATTATTTGGAAACTGGGAAACAATGAAAAATACGAATTGAATGCGAATCTAAATCAGCAAAATGAAAAGACACCAAAAATTAGCGCCAATCAGATCGGAAGCTTTACAAAGGATAACGAAAGTATTATAATCTACGAACGAAGTGTGTTAACACTGTTTCCCAGTGGGGTAACAATACATTCCATTAACGGAACGATAATGGCTACTATACCGGTAATACAAGCAGAGGGAGAACCTATTGGTATGGATCTGTGTGGAAATTATTTAACAATCTTCACTATTGATGGTTTCCTAAAGATCTATGATCTAACAGAGCGAGATCCTAAATTAATAACAAGTAAGTCGTTAACATGTGTCTTTAAATGTCATAACTAGAGTAATCACGTTTCTCCACGCAGGTTCGTAATTACAAACCGAATATTTACGGTGACTCATCCAATGCTAATTGTTTTGCTTGGTTATATGCTTGTTGGTACATACTACTTACGCACTTACTACACCGAATCCTATCCTGTCGCGTCGATAAAAAGTGACCGCTCTAGTCATAACATTAATTTAACTTGCTGTATTAAGATTGTATTGTGATGTAAGTATGTAATAATTCGAGAATTAAAGTTTGAACGACATTACTAGCTCTATAAGATCAGCTTGTCAAGCAGAAAAGTTCTGTACACTTTATACACATAAAATGTGTTCACCAAATTCAGTTTCATATTTATGAATGTATAAAAAAAGGACAAATATGTCAACAGTGAAAAAAACGTGTTACTCTTAATTATTTGTTGGTATTCTTTAGCGACAATTAAATAAAATGCAGAAATAACTCAGATCAATAATCTGAAAACACTGATTGTATATATCGCCAGTTAACAATGATTGCTGGAGCGATGAATTTTTATTGGCGTGACGTTATAGGATTAGATACAGTAAGTGCATAAGTACTTATGTACTAACAAACATATAACCGAGCTTAGCGATCGGCATTGGTCGAGTCACCATAAATACTCAGTATGTATACTTATTACGAACCTGGTGCGCAGACAAATGTGATCTCTACTGGTTGTTAATATCGATCTTCACTTCTTGCCGGACTAACTAATGACGCCTGACGCACGATCCCTTCTGCTTGTCCGGTGAATCGGAAATGTTCTTTTTCTGGAACAGACATATTCTTGAACTCGTGTTTTTCTCATATCTTGCTTCTGCGCATATACTACCTACTAATTTCGAGACAGTATGTTACTGATACGCAAACTAATTTTTGAGGAACGCAGATTTATGGCTTGTTCAGTTCGACCGAAACTTTAATAAAGTAAAGTTACAAATTATGCTGACTTGGATTCTAACTATATTAATGTGTTTCTTTCTTTTTCTTTTCTTGAAGAAATTTAATAATTGGTAATATTTCTAAACTTTGGTAACTATACCCATCATATTTCTGAGTCTTAATACAAGCATTGTAAGTTGCTAACATGCAGACTACAATTTGATTTAAAAATTCAATTAATTACTAATAATCGTTTGCATGCTTGCGTATGCTTTCAATCTTAAAAAAAGTTCGTTTCAGAATCCATTTCCTTTCATATATTCTTTCTGAATGTTAATATTTTTCAGATTCATATAATTTATATGACATGTGCAGTGATTTCGGTGAAATCATTCAAGCCAAGTCCAATAGTAATGGTACTAAAGTAGCTTTAACTGTGGCAGCAGCAAACTTAATACCCGATGGCAAATTATATATATGGGAGATAGAAAAAGATTCGCTCCTGTCCTATGATTTTAAGAAGAAGCGAAGATCATTCGATTACGAAGATGACAGCGTAGAACTACCGGAAAATAATCTGGACGATACCAAAGCAATATATGACAAAATTTGTACGAATAGAATACCACTTTCGGTGTTTTGGGACATTTGCGATTCGAGACTCTTAGTCTGCAACGCCAGAAAAATGAAGAGTGCATCAAAATCAAAAAGTTTAGTTAATTTATATGGTGTTACGGGTGGTAAGTAGTCTTCGCCAAGTAAAATATCAGCTTGAAAGTTAAATTTTAGTGGATTTGGAAAACGAAGATCATATTATAGTAACTATGTTCGTATCATCCGAACACGGTATTAGAATTCAGGATATCAGAGCTATTGCATCAGATGCTAGATTACTAGGGCTATCGACCCCATATATTATAACTCTCAAAAAGCTTGACATCGTCAGAGAAGTAATGAATGACTTCATTGGTTTGGAACATTGTAATAAAGCTACGAAAGAGGCGGTGCTTGACTTTAGTTATAATTTAAGTTTAGGTGATCATTTAATAATTATTTAAATAGTTATTAGAAATTATACAATGCATGAGTATCTTTCTAACACTTCAAGTCTTTAATCATCCTAAGGAAAGTTCTCATCGATATTTTTAATTGATAGAATGGGCGAGTCAGGAAATGAGAAAATATTTTGACGAACGATAATCTGAATCATCACAAAAAAGTTATATTGGCGTAATTGTTACAGTACTTTTGACAATAAATACTTTACACTGAATCGCAATATAAATATGTCATATTGTTCCTGTTTCAGTAGCCAGTATTCTCATGTATTTGATTTTATTTGATCATGGAAACCAATATATACATATATATATATATATATATATATATATATATATATATATATATATATATATATATATATATATATATATTGGTTACCACTACAGCCACTTCTCTGTCTAAAAAACATATGATTTAAGAATTGGATTTCACTAAATTAAAAAAACATATGGTCCCAAAATACTGAAAATTCATATTGCGACAGTTACAGGTACCTTTTGCCTTATTAAGAACTATGTAACAGAAGTGAAAATTATCAATTGCTAATCATGCAAATTTTTTGCTGCTAAAAAAACAACTATATCTATACGAACTTTCATAATAATCCAAACTGTTGTTTATTTACAACTTATTCCGCTTAGGTACTATTGGGTTGGCAACTAAGTACTTTCGGTTTTGTAGTATAAAATAAAACACTTTTTTTTTAAACAAAGAATAGTTTTTAATCAATTATATATTTTCCATTTTGCTCAATGACCTTTTGCCATCTTTCTTTCAGCTGCATGATTCCGCGCTCATAAAATTTCTGGTCCTTATCAGCAAAAAACTGAACCAGGTGCGAGTGAAGGTCATCGTCATTTATGAAAGTTTTACCATTCAAAGAATTCTGCAAACTTCGAAATAAATAGTAATCAAATGGTGCTAGATGAGGGCACTACCCAGCCAAGCTCCAATAGTTTCCCACGAGTTGCCAAAGATGTGTGAGGCCTTGCATTATCTTGGTGGAAAACTACACCTTTCCGATTTGACAATTCTGGCCGTTTTTCTTTGATTGCTTCATCCAGTTTTATTAATTGTTGACAGTAAACATCAGAATTGATCGTTTGGTTCCTTGGAAGCAGCTCAAAAAACACAACACCTTTGTAATCTCACCAAACTGACAGCATGATCTTTTTTGGATGCAATTCAGCTTTCGATGAGGTTTGAGCTGGTATATCGTGTTTGCTCCTTGATCGTTTTCGAACTATGTTACTGTACAGGACCCATTTTTCATCACCAGTGATGATTCTTTTTAAGAAAGGGTCGGTTTCATTTCGTCTAAGGTGCATATCGCAAAATTTGATTCTTTGTGTTAAATGAATTTCTTCCAATTCGTGAGGTACCCAAATATCAAGCTTCTTAACTAGCCCAAGACATTTTAAATGTTTTTCAATTGTTGCGTGCGATACATGTAGCCTCTCCGCAACCTCGCGAACAGTTATATGACGATCCTGTTCAATTATGACTTTGATTTGGTCATCATCAACTTCAGTAGGCCGACCAGAACGTTGCTCATCTTTGAGGGAAAAATCTCCAGAACAGAATTTTTTATACCAATTCTGACACGTGCGCTCTGTTAAGCAACTAGCACCATAAACTTCACATATCTGTTTGTGAGTCGCAGCAGCTTTCTTTCCTTTACGGAAATAAAATAGTAAAATATGTCGAAAATGTTCGTTTCTGCACTCCATTTAAAATTAACCCACAACTAATAGCTTTAATAAAAATCACGCACTACTTGCTTCTGAAGTTACGTCAATGTGACTAGTATCACGCGACAAACGGTAAAGTACAGCACTAACATACGTTACACAAAAAATAAAGCAACGATCTCTATCAGTAAAAACCGAAAGTACTTAGTTGCCAATCCAATAGATGTTTTTACAAAATATATAATACTTAAATATGATGAATAGTATGCATATGTAAATGGAACTACTCATTTAATTTTTAATTAAAAAGGAAGAAAAAACATTACCACATTATTTGTTTTTTAGATTCGTATTTCAACAACTCAGTTATTACCATCGTTTTCGATGTCCGCAAATACAGTGAAGGGTGTTGTACATGGGCACACAGTAAAGCCGCAAGAGAAACCGCGAGGAACTTTACTCAGTGTCTACACAAAGACTGAAAAAGGGATTCACGGTATTTTCTATGTAGCTTTACAATAAACCCATGATAGTATTATGTTTATTTTCTACTGATAATAACAACTTGGTTGTGAAAATACGTATCTAGGATACAAATATCAATGCAGTAGGGGTTTTTTGTTTTTTTTTTATTATTCACGTAGTCACACTCTCCTGCAAAATGTCCACGAAATTTTTATTGAAATATTTAAAATATACTTTTAAAACATTTAAATTATACTAAAAAGCGTTTCATCTACGTCTGCATACAAATTATATACATTTCCAAGATCTTTTTGCAAAACATTTTTCGATGAGGTAGTATGTATTTATTATTTATATATCCAGCAAAATAGATTTTTCGTTAAAATTAATACAAACGCCCTTTTAATAAATTAACAAATCATGTATATATATATATATATATATATATATTACTGATAGCATCAAAGGAAATTTTATTGTATTTTTAGATGAACTTCAATTATCCTTTTTAACGTACTACATATTAACATAATTGTGTTTTTAAGGAAATATGGATGCCGCTTTCAAAGCAATTAAACTAGTCCAGAGTACGGGCGTTTGGAACAGTTTAGCAAAAATGTGTGTTAAAACAAGAAGATTAGATGTTGCTGGTGTTTGCTTAGGTCATATGGGTAACGCTCGAGCGGCCAGGGCTTTAAGACAAGCGATGGCCGACACTTCTTTACAACAAGAAGCTAAATTAGCAACACTGGCTATTCAATTAAATATGCTCGTAAGTATAAATAAATATAGTGTCCTCCATTGACACTATTTCATCAAATAATACAATAACGAGGAATCTAATTCAATTTACGTTGAAAGCTATACTCTACTTATATATATATGATATTTATATTCGATAAGGATATATAAGTAAAATATCCTTATCAAATATAATACCAATAATATATACAATCTATTAGGAAGATATTTCCATATAAGTTAGTGTCAAGGTTTGTTATGAATGTTAAGAGAGAACTGAAAGTGTGACTACTTTTCCTTATAATAATAGGAAGTCGTAACAGGTACACTAGAATATCGACCGCTTAAAGTTATCAACAAGTGCTCATTTTACCAGAATCTTAAAGGAGCTAAGACTAAAACAAACGTCATCGATCCACGAGAAGGTCTGGGACTTGAACTTGGAACCTGTGAATTTGTGTCCGGTGACCTACCGACTAGATATACAATTTCTGATACATCCACGACGACGTCTGGCACTTGAACTTGGAACCTTGGAATTTATGTCCAGTCACCTATCGACTAGACCTACAATTTCTTATGTTAATTGTGAAACGAGTGATAAATATATAACTTAAAAAAACATAACAAATAATACAATTATGTAATCAAATTACAATACAATCTATGCATTTTATGCGTCTCAATTTTATTTTATTTTTGTATCTGAAAGGGTCGCAGTGAAATAGGCTTTATAGCCACCTCAATAATCTAATCTCGAAATAGATTCCGACAGTCAATGATCTTAAGTCACGCAACGAGCACGTGCTCAATAGAAACTCATAGCCTGCCAGAATTTTTCCCTAACTTGTTGAAGAATGTGAAGGCATAGATTATTGTTATTATTAAATACAAAAACGGAAAGAAATGGGTGGACATTTAACAGGAAAATTATTAATTATTCACATTGACTAATAATGCGAGTCTAGGGGAGCAAAGAAAATGTCGTTTAATAAATTAGCTTGTTTGTATGCTACTAATATCTATCATAAAAGCTGCTATTAAAGAACTCAACGGGAATATTCTTCTATATTCACTATATTGTACCCTCACATTTTCATCTTTTCTTTATTCGTAGAAATATTCTTTGATAACAAATCCTCTTCGTAAATTTGACAATCGTCAAATTATCAAATTATCGCGTAAACAAGCAACTAATAATAATAATACATAGTCCTTAATGTCCAACAGGATATCTCCAATTATAGGCCAGAAATACAATAAATATGGCATATCAATCAAAATTATAAATTATTCTACTAATGAAAGGTTAAGCAATTAACATAAAAAATGAAATCAATATAAACAAAACATAAAGAAAATAAAAATACAATAAATCATTGGCCCAATAACTAACGGAAAAGATCTTCAAAAAATTCCTTTAATAAAAGATTAGACAATTAACATAAAAAAAATTAACACGATATTAGTAAACCAGTATAATAAAAAACCAATAATTTACTAATCCAACAAACAACCGAAAAAAATTATCTATTGGCCCATACCATAATAACATGAACGATACAGCTAAATTTTGTATTAAGTTTTGGCATGTGTAAAAAAGTTTTCAACAGAAGGAACTGGCAGTCAATCTTGTTATTTACAAGTTTTCTTAAAAAGGCGATCCCTTCTGTCCGACAACGAAAGCATGTCATGACACTGCAGCAATTCCTCCTGACTTGTACCGATAGGTGTTTATTCACCATCGTCCATCGTGAAAGACTGAAATTTTAAAATCCGTCAGTATATTGTATCTAAAAGTATTTGATGGGATGCGTGGAAGAAATACTAAACAACAGCTGCACAATCCATTTTGCTGAGAACCAAAAATGTAATACAACAGCTTATTAAAAAAATAATATAAAACCTTATTGAATTTCAACTTCGATAAACTTTCAAATGTTTTTCACACCCATTTTCTAGGATGAAGCGGAACAATTATATATGCAATGTGAAAGATACGACTTATTAAACAAACTATACCAAAGTCGAAACAAAATGGACGAAGCACTTAGTATTGCAGAAACGAAAGACAGGATTCACTTAAGAAACACAGAGTATTGGTATGCTAAACAGTTAGAACAAGATGCTAACTATAAGGAAGCAATTGTACATTATGAAAAAGCTAACACTCATCGTTATGATGTGCCTAGGATGCTGTTAGAACAGCCAGATCAGCTTCAATTGTACATGTCAAAATCGAATGATCCGTAAGTAAATTCCTTAAATAGCAGCCTAATCTGAGATAATGTAAATAAACACTGAAGGGTGCCATCTAACACCTACAATTGTATATTGAATAAAGTATTCAATTTCACAACAGCTGATCCTTGAACTTCTTGTAGACATTGCAATGATATTAATATTTACTATTTGCAGTGAAATACTAAAATGGTGGGGGCAAAATGTAGAATCACAGGGTGATATGAGTGCAGCCTTAAATATATATACCCAAGCTGGTGATATTTATTCCCAAGTTAGAGTTTTGTGCTTTATGAATGAAGATACTAAAGCTGCAGAACTGGCTAGAAAAGGCAATGACAAGGCCGCGTTTTATCATATGGCTAGACATTATGAGACTGTTGGAAATTTCGAAGACGCCGTTTCGTTTTTTACTAAGGCTAATGCCTACAGTAAGTAAAATTGTCGTCATTAACTTTTATAACTGAATTTAAAGAAAAATCTTTTGTAACTTTCAAGATTGAGACAAAATTTTGTTTACTTGTTTACTTGTAGTTCTTTACTTTTTAAATATCTCGTGTTAAATGTCCGATTCTTACTTCTTTAATCCTTTATAGTTATTTACATCCTGAACTATATATTAACTTTGAAATGTTTACTTTTTGGGGAAGTAATAAAAGTTTATCTTTAATACCTTTATCTTTTCACTTCTTTCTTAATAAAAGACAATATATCTATGAGAAGCAATAGGTTCTTTTTTGTGATTTTATGGATTTCTCTTTATGCCATTTTAGTCTATATATCAACAACTTAAACTGTCTCATTCAAATGTGCACAATTTTTTTTAAACCTCGGCAAATTAGGCTGTGCTAGTGACAGCAGCGCACGCGGTAAACTAAGTGCGAGAGTGGGAAGGAAAATTATTTGACGATGTGCTTCTGCATCGTCAGTACAGTCCGAAGTAAAAGTGGTTAGTGATATGAAACAGAATACTTGAAGAGGATGCCTTTGGTGTTAGAATTTGTATTAATTTTTTTATTATATTTCAAATGTTATGCAAAATTTCGTTCTTCGTCCGCTTAAATTTGCCAAAATGTAGAAGGCTCCCCAAGCACTATATCCAATCTGTCATAATAAGAATTTCATTTTCACATTTCTACTAATCTATTACTTTCTATTAGATTCAACTAATAGGATAATGGTATAAAGTAGCACATCCTTTTCGACAAGCTACTAAACATAAAAGTTATAAACACGTTGAAACAAATACGTAGCTGTAATCTTTTAAAGCGTACTTTATCAAACATATATTTTTAATATTTGTGTCCATATTTCTCTGTCGTCTATTTTAATTATCACACCAAACCTCGTAAATATTTCGACACCCAAATTGTAGAAGTATATTGATGGAATATATAGACCAGCAATAAATACTTAATGTAACATCAAGCAGTTTATTAAGGCACAATCCTTAGTGATAATATTCAAACATAATTCCTACGTTAAACTTATATAAAAGATAGCTACTGTAAAAACCTATACATTAAACTGTTTCCTTCTCTTTACAAATGTCTCTTACATAGGTAACGCTGTTAGATTATGCAAGGAAAACAATATGTTAGAAGAACTTTGGAATATTGGAACCGTAGCAGGCAATAGAGAAAAATTGGAATGTGCTAGATTTTTAGAACAGAATGGTTCATTGGAAAAGGCAGTAATTCTATATCATAGAGCAGGTAACAGAGCTAATATCATTTGCATAATTGTTTTTGGTCACAATCATTGTAAAAAAGAAATTATTAAAATTTTCAAAGAAAATAAACGTACTACAAATTATACAGGATTACATAAAACTAATTGTTGATAATGACAGTCGTCTCATAGCTTAGTAATAAGTTACTGGCTTATCGTGCCGGATAGCAGGCCGTCGGTTTCGAAATTGAGAGGGGTCTCAATTTCGAATCCGACGGCCTGCTATCCAGGCAGATTTTTTCCTTTTGGTTTCAGTGAATATTGGCAGCCATAGATCTTAAGATGCACCACTAGCCCGAGCGTAATAATAACTCATGACCTATCAATGCACTTTGTAAATGACGTTAAGCTATTTGGCAATGTTAAGAGATATATTGTTTTTATTATATATAATTTTACCAATATCACTTCTTTTCACAACCTGCAGTAGGTCTGTCACATACGGTTAATGAAAACCATTACTTTAACTGTCTTTCATTTCAAACAGTCTCTATTGTGTTATAAATTTAATAGATTTTTCAGTTTTTCAAAAATAGATTCAAATATTTAACACGAATACATAATGAACACAACTGTAAAATGATTGCTCAGATTTTGAAATCAGAATAATTCTATTGTTAACGGGATCCTGTTTGAAACGCCCTTCACATATTCGATGTTCATCAATCAACCTGTGAATCTCATCAACGAATTATTCTTCAGTAGCTGATCAATCGTATCATGACGATACAACGAAAGTGATGAAATAGGTAGAAATATTGTTATTACACTAATTGGATAATGCCGTGTTTTAGTGTTTGTCCATTTACACATCGTAGATTCGAACAACTATACGTTTCCTAGATTGTTTCATTTCTGTTCGTAAGATGGAAGTATAGTTTTTTTCATTATTTGCGCTATCATCATAATAAGATTACCCACAGAAGAATAATTCATTGATGAAACCACAGATTAACTGTTGAGCATTTAATATGAAACGCGTTTCAATCAAAATCTTATCAACAATAAAATTATTCTTATTCCACTAATTACCTTATGTTTTATTTCGTATTTTAGGGTTTGTACCATCATGCACTGTAGCGGCCTAGCAGTTCATTTAGTAGGATAGACACGAACAACTATACATTTAGTATAGTATTTTTTACATCAGTTTCATCAAATTATGTGGTTTAATTGTGACAGTTGCAGAGCCTCTCCTTTATAGCTTCTTATATTATAAGATAATCCCAAACATTTGTTGCGAAAGCCAAAAAACAACTAGTTCCCTTGTTGAAAAACGTGAAATATTGAACTTATTCATATATGCAAGCTACATTTCGGTCTTTTCTTTGGTAAGAATATTAATTGACTCATGATAGTGGAAACAGAGTTTTCACATCGAACCTTATACAAATAAATGTAAATCCAAACAGACTTTATTGTTTTAGATTATTATTATTTAAAAGATTTGCAACTTAAGTTCTATAGTTTTTTAAATATAACCTCAGTTTCATTGGATATGTAACAAACTAACCTAACTATTAAAACTAACTAACTTTTAGAAATGGTTAACAGTTACACTTCCTTAGAAATATTTTTATATTCGTCATGTTGTTTTCGTTCCTGAAAAACTATTAAATTTTCGTTATCCAAGTAATTTTTACTTACTACTTTTCTACTATTGAGTCGCCTGATTAATAAGATTTGGGAAAATAACTGATTTACGCTTTATAGAAGATTCATAATAAAAAAAGTTTTGTATTTTGAATAGTTTCTTCACATTATTCGTCTAAATCTGATCTCCAAAACGAAAGGAGCAATTATTGTTATTACAAAAAGCGTTGACAGGTCATGAGTTATTATGCCCACGCCCGATGTGCGACTTACAATCTTCAACTGTCTACATTCACCTTAAACGTACTTGAATCGTATTTTATTGATGATATGACTATTTTCTAGTTAACTAAAGATACTGTTACCTCCCTTCATGTATAGTTGATATTTGTATTGTTATTTTTGAATACTTATGATAGTTTTTATTTTATTTGCTACTCGTGACTAATACGTTCAAAATATGTCCAGGAATGCTACACAAAGCCTTGGATTTAGCATTTAAAACTCGCCAATTCGAAACGTTACAACAGATTGCAACAGAACTCGATGCTGATTCGGACCCTGCTTTGGTCGCAAAATGTGCAGAATATTTTGTAACTAACGGACAATTCGATAAAGCTGTCGACTTGTTAGCCATTGGAAAAAAGGTAATATTAAAAAATATACAGATAAACCAGGCGGGTTAGTAATTTACGAGTAGGTTTAAATATATGGTACATATTATGCTTAACATTTTGATATCGTGAGTCATGTATGAAGATGCTAAGCTCACCAAAAAATGAAAATTCTTCACCCATGATCAGTTACGCGTAAATTTAAACTAGCATTTTTTCTCGCCATGTCATTTATTAAAAAGAACAACTGACAAACTAAATTACGTGGAATGTCTTTTAAGTTTTGCATAGTGGGCACCACTAAACAAATGTCAGTACTAAAAATTATCCTCCATCTTTAGTTAACCTAAATCTACAGTTTCAGTACGATACGTGTAGTGTTGTAACTACCAAGAACTGTCAAAGTTGACAAGTTAGTTGAAAAATGGAATTCCACCGAGAACATTTTCGCGAAATAATTTTTTATAATTTTCGAAGACAATTATCTCAACAAGAATCCCTCACCGAGTTGGTTCCTGTTTTTGACAATCAATTTCGACCACATCAGTCAACAATTTCTCATTGGTATGGGGAATTTAAACATGGACGGGTTAGTCTTAGCGATGATCCAAGAGCAAGTCCAAAAACGGCAGGCACTCAGAAAAACATCTGCGTGCTGTGTGCAAGATCATCAACAAAGATCGACATGTTACATATCCCCAGATTGAAGCATTATTGGGGATTTCAAAGACCTCAATTCAAAACATTTTGCATAAAGAATTGTGTGTAAAAAAATAGTTTCTCGTTGGATAGCGCATCTATTGGCCGAAGAACAAAAAGCAGGTAGAGTGAATTGGTGTCAAAAAACTCTAGATCGCTTCAACGCCGTAAACTCCAAAAACGTGTACCACATCGTCAGTAGTGATGAATCCTGGATTTACTCATACGAGCCAGAAAATAAACGCCAGTCGTCTGTTTGGTTGTTCCAAGGTGAAAGAAAGCCGTCAAAAGTCATCCGTTCTCGAAGTGTCTCCAAAAAGATGGTTGCGATATTTATCTCGAAAATAGATCATATACCAACAATTCCTCTGCAAGATCAAAGATCTGTTGCTGCCGATTGGTATACAGCCATTTGTTTGCTTGCCGCAAGTCATCGCTGAGCTTCGAAAAACCAAGCTCGAACGACGAATCATCCTCTATCAAGACAATGCAAGTTCGCATACAGCACGCAAGACAATTGAATTTTTAACGCAATAAAACGTCAAATTGTTGGACCATCCTCCGTACAGTCCGGACCTAAGTCCCAGCGATTTCTTTACCTTTCCGAAAATTAAGAACGGACTGCGTGGTCAAAGTTTCCAGTCGACAGAAGAAGCAATCGATGCCTTCTAAAACGAAATGTTTATTGTACCAACAAACGAGTGGAACAACTGCTTCCAGAATTGATTCGAGCGCATGCAAAAGTACATTAATGTTCGTGGAGAATACTTCGAAAAACAATGAAGTCTTTAAAAGCTATCTCTTGTTTCAGTCGTTTTATATGCAAAACTTAAAAGACAACCCACGTACCCACATACATTTATACTTAAATTATTTCGTGGGTAATAGATACACATAGGGATCGCTAGCGTTTTTGGTAGATCTGTATGCATGAAGGTATTCAAAAAAAATTCTAATATAATTTTAACATTTAGTACAAGGATGCTATAGATATTTGTTTGAATTACAACGTACAATTAAATGAAGATTTGGTAGAGAAATTAACCCCGGAAAAAGATCAGGTCGATGATGAAACTAGATTTATTGTTTTGGACAATTTAGGAGAAACACTCCTCAGTCAAGGCAACTACCATTTAGCGACGAAAAAATTCACGCAAGCCGGCAATAAGGTACTCCTTCAATTATTGTATTATTTATTTATAAAAAATATTTATGTTTGCAGATAAAAGCAATGAAAGCGTTGCTAAAATCTGGCGATACGGACAAAATTATATTTTTTACGGGCGTATCGAGACAAAAAGAAATATATATAATGGCCGCAAACTATTTGCAATCTTTGGATTGGCAAAATCAACCTGACATACTAAGACATATAATCACATTTTACTCCAAAGGAAAGGCATTGGACCTCTTGGCAAATTTTTATGTTGCGTGTGCACAAGTAAATATGAAATTAATTTACATTCTTAATAGTCTACTCATGTTCACTTTAGGTCGAAATTGATGAATTTCAAAACTATGAAAAAGCCTTTGGGGCTCTAACGGAAGCATCGCGGTGTCTAGTAAAAGTCACAACACCTAAAGATCCCAATCAACACCGCAGAGCAACAGAAATTGTTCAGCAAAGAATGACGATGGTTAAACGTTTCATAGATATAAAACGTTTATTCGAGAGAGGTGATTTTCAGTCTGGAATGACTCAGTGTCGTCAGTTACTCAACACTGGCGGTAAAGAATTGGAAGCTGCTGTACGTGGAGGGGATATCTATGCTTTAATGATACAGATGTGCATTAAAAACGGTCTCTTTGCTGAGGGAAAACAATTGTTTATTGAACTTAGGCAAGTTTTAAGTTCATCCCAAGTAACTATTACTTATTATTTAAGTAAGGAAATAATTGGAGCATTAGCGAAAGGATTAGGAGTTGAGATTAGCAGTTTGTTACCTGTAAAGGTTAAAGAAAATGATGAAAAGGATGAAGAAGGAGATGTCGTAGATGAAGTTGTAGACTAGAAATATATTATTGTATCCGTCCAATATGAAACAATTCCGTCCATTATGTACCATCAATAAAATAAAGATATTCTAGCATATTACTTTTTTTTTAATTCTTGGAGTTTGACTTCAACTTCTTTCGAGATTTTCTACCCAAATTTGATCTCCATAATTGTTGCTTTCTTTAACTACCTGAGGAATACTCTTCAACTTTTCCTGTATTTATTTAATATGTTCTTCAACTTTGATATTAAGGGTTGCTTTGAGGATCGTCCCAAGCAGAACTTGCTGTATACACATTTGATACAAGTAGATGTAGGAATAGTTTCTTTGCAAATATAAAACACGATTAACATCTTTATTTAAACTATTTAACTTGTCTCCATTTTTCAAAAAAAAAAGAAACTATTGCTCATGCTCAAAGGATCGTATTTTCCTTTTTTTCCCATACCTCGCTTCTTTTGTCATTTTCAACATAGTCTTAATAAATATTTAAGGAGAAACTATTAATGGCACTCTCACAGGCCTTTAAACGTTTCTCGTCAAATTTATAGCAAAACTTTATTTGGAGATTACAGAAAATACGATGTGTCTTTATCACTAAAAAGACATAGTTTACACACGTGGAAGCTACACTACACATTTCATTAGAAATGCGACATTTCTTAAATAATACACATGCCTGATTAATTGGATGTGGAAAAAGTAAATGGTTCCATCCGCAGTCAAATTTAAATCCACCAACATCATTGTAACAAATTGTATCTGAGAAAAGAGACGTCCTCCAAAATTTAAACAGCGTGTGGAAATCTTTATTCATGCATTTCAAATAGTTCTTACAGGTTTCTCGTTAAAAATCTGTTTTTTTTTCGGAACCAAGAAGTAAAACCAACGAGAACAAAATTTCAACTAATTAGTTTTTCATTTGTTGAATAAATAATAAAACTTCAAGAAATGCTATAGTTAAACATCTAAAAAATAAAACTCTAGATTGATGTATGAACAACATAAGAGATTAACTAAGAAGCGATTTGTTTTCTATAATATCAGGCAACCAACCTATATTTTTTCTAAAAACGTTTTTATAGGAAAAAAAAACACTACATAATGTTCTAATTGCAAAATTTGGAAAAAGAAGTATATTGCTATTAGATTTGACACTGAACTTGTAATTTCGCAGAATTTGTGAGAACGGTTCAATTCATTTTTTAAAACCGTTCTGAATATCTGTTATCGTTGAGAATTCAATGCCTGACTTGATATAAATTTCGATATAAAAGAATATAATTTACATACTACAAACGCGAACTTAAAGAATATGATTATTGACCCTCGCTTCCTGCATTCCTACTATTACCTTTCTTCTCACATGGTGCGCATAGGACCCGCCTACACCTGTGAAATCCCCAAGCTGTTTGATTCTTACTTGCATAAGCGCAGAAGCAATAAGTCGTCATTTCGAAAAGTCGAACTAGTATTTTAATTCCGGAACAGATTCACTAAACGGTCTGATGCGCGTTCGGTTCAATTTATACAAACTGGTTATACGAATGGTAAAACTTTTGCTTTTCTGTCATTTAACTATTTATAATATCCATGCCCCGTCCTCCCCTAATTTGAAGAACAGAGATGCATAATTTTGTTCTATGAAGCAGTACGTAAGTTTCAGCTGTATACATTACCAGTCACGGAAGTATGGAAATGTATTTTACCGTTATTTGCTAATAATATTTTAAAAACGAATTGTTCTATAGTAAGTCTATAATTGAACAATTGTTTATGTAAATTCAGAAACATTTCTTACTTAATATAAATTAACTGACAATCGGATTTTGAATTGTTAAAGTATCTTAAATACTTACTCTAATTTAATCACTAAGGTTGATATATAACCCCTTTCCACATTAATTTTCGTAATTCTGTATACGTATTTCGATAACTAAGTTGTCATCATCAACAGATAAATTAAGCAGTGTTGCACCTGGAAATCTACGGCAATAAATATCCGTACGAAACAATTAATTCCGCACACAATCCATACCGCTGAAAGCCAAGACGCACACTGTGTGCGTCTTGGCTTTCAGTGGTACGTAAAATGCAATTCCATCAGGAGGTTTCGCAATACATTTCCATTTAGACGCAATTATGAATTTATACCTAACAATGACCCTAAACACAGGTCATTATTGTGTAAAAACCATTTAAGCCAAGAAGCAAAACTCAATGTATTAAAACTCACTTCATGGCCATTCTGAAATCCCGATCTCAACACAATTGAGAAACTTTGGGACGAGTTATACAGGGAAGAATCAGAAAAAACTGTCCCGAACTTTGGACAACGTTGGGAAGGAATAGAATTCGACTTCGCAAGATGTCCTACGCGCATTAATAGAATATCGAGAGAGGTGCAAGCTGTAGTAAACGCCAAGGAAGGTTTTTTAACGAAAAAAGTTTAATTACTATGATACATATTTTACATTCAGATTTAAATATTATTATATGTCACGTGTAAATAACATTGTACATTTTTAAAGTTTTTAAATAAGATTTTCACTGCAAAACTTGTTTATATTATTCATTTGTATTCAGTTTTTACTCAAATAAGCAAGTGTCCATACTTCTGTGACTGGTAGTGCACCTCAAACATGTTCCTGTATTGTAAAAGACGCATTTACATTTCAGTTTATTATTTTGCTCAAACAATTATTGTAACAAATTTTATGAACAAATATTATAATTATCAAACATAATACTTTGAAGGAAATACCAGTATATACGTTTTCGAGTTCTCAGTGATTTACATATAACGACAAATTGTAAAATAAATATCCAATTTTAAAAAATAAAACAATCAAATATTAAATAACATTTATTAAAGATAAAGAGGTTAAAATTTTCAACATGAAATAAATATATTTGAACACTTTACTACACAAATATGCACATATAGAAACATCTCACAAATAAATATAAACATTTAGAGGCATATAAATAAAACATACAAAAAAATAAATTATTCTGTTCATTAACAGTATTCTCTTAATTTTAATACTTTTGGGCCATCAACGTACAGACCGTATACATTTATATAGTTTTCACTGGAAGTAATATCTTGGAATGAACATTGAAGCACACGGATATGTTTCGGAAATATAATACAAATAGGATTTCACAACAGTAAGTTAAACATCATTTCGAAAGGAAAAAAGTTAACAGATAAAACATTTTTTAAAGCGTACGTCATGTAGAGAAAAACATGAAGGAGATATATAAATAGTTTAACTTGATTTCCTTTTGTTTATTAATACTGTAGCCTGATCGACAAGTGAGATTTTAAAAATTGCTGGATTTTGTTCCCAAGGTTCGCCATCAATTTGAATTGGAGCTTTAGCTTTCAAATGTACCTAAAATGAACGTTGCCATTAAATTAATAGAATAACAAATATAAACGTTAGGTCTGCCGAAAAGTTTTGTCGTATTTTTGTTTCCAGCAAAAAAGGCATTAAGTACTGGTCTTTAAAATGTTTCTTAGAAATTCTCAAAATGTAATCAAAATATGTTGTATCTACACTTACTTATAATACATTAGAAAATATATAACGGGTCTTTCAATAAGTGCTTCCTATCTTATATCTGTGTAAGATATCATTGAAATTTTTTTATTCGTCTGAAAGGCCTATCGATGCCATTATTTATGAAATATAACATCATCATGACTTGCGCATAAATCGGGCTGAATTTGACAGATGGCATGGGATATGTTGACTTTGCTGACCGCTGTGGTTTGTGGCTTATTCGCATAGACCTACAACTTAAGAAAATCCCACAAGAAAAAGTCTAACGGGGTCAAACCGCACGATCTCGGTGGCCAGTTCAAATCACCTCCACGTGAGATGACCGTACCCTCAAATCGTCCGTACGCTCGTACAGAATGTCCAATGTGGCATGAGCTGTGTGGCACGTAGCGCCGTCCTGTTGAAACCACATGTTGTTGGTGTCCATATCATCCAATTAACCTATAGCGCTCGCCATTGATGGTGATGGCCTGGCCAACGTCGTTCTCAAAGAAATATGGACTGATGACGCCGCCAGCCGAAAATCCACACCAAACAGTGACTTTTTCGGAATGCATTGGACGCTCTTGAATCTCATGTGGATTGGTATAGTCTCAAATTCGATTATTTTGTTTGTTGACGTACCCATTCATCCAGAAATGAGCCTCATCGCCGAAGATGATTTTTTTGATGAAAATTGGGGTGGCAAAACACACTTAATAAATGACAGCCAAATCGACAGATGTAGCTTCAACAATATGGCCGCTATCAACTGTCAAAGTTCAAAAGTCCCTATTGGAAGACCCGTTAGCAGCCATTAGCACATACTGGCTTTGCACACCACAATGTATCTGACATCATAATTAATTTAAGAAACTGTTTGGTGCAATAATTTTAAATAGGAAACAACGAATCAGTTGCGACCGAAAGCTTGTTTGGTGTTTTTAGGGTAGACATTATAAACATACATAACGTCCAAAAGTAATTTGTCAAATTTAAAATATGTTAAGTCAATTTAGTATTTGTTTTTGAAATAGGTTAGTAAATTTGTATGAATTGTCTAATTTCGTTGAAAATAGTTTAGTGCTACTGGACAATTGCAAAGCTATATTTATATAAACAAGACCCTGTTTAACGAACTTTTACAACCAAAAAAGTCACGAATCAATCACTCAATCATGGTCAAAAACTTTTTATGTGCAAAATGGGAGACTGGTATAAAGTGGTGGAAAATACTTTGGTAGCTACTTATATAAATTATTCCAATTTTATATATCTAATTTAAAAAATACGACAGAACTTTCCAATGAACCTAATAGTATCACAAGAATACAATTGTATTTTCATATATAATTAAGAAAGAAAATGATTTTATAGGGCAGCCAGTGGTGCATTCTGTAAATTCAAAGTTAAGGCATGCTTACAAGCAATACATTAGTAAGTTAAGCAAAAAATTTATTTATATCAAAAAAAAGACTAAAGTGCAATTAACTAACGTTTTAATAACAGTTCAATTTCAGTCTTTTTGTTATTTATCATTTTTTAAGTACAATTTCTTCTCATTTTGTTATTTTAATAAGATTTTATGAACTATCAAAAAAATGATTTAATTATAAATACCTCTACAATTTTCGCTTGTCCAATTTTATGAGGCGTTGATAAACCAACTTGCAACTGAGCTATATGAAATGAGGAATAAATGCCCACGACTTCTAAAACGCCATCTTTATAGGATTGAGTTGAACCATCACCCGTCATTGCTAAACAAAAAGTTGAAAAAACAATGAATCTATTGTTAAACAGCAATAACAGTTATCTATAGCTTCGCATTCATCAACAGTTTAATGTCAGTTAGAGCTTGCATCGATCGGCTATGAACTGTACTACCCGAACTCGTGAAACGACTTGAGACCTTTGACTATCGGCATTCACCTTACCCAAAAAGAAACACAAAAAACTTTACCAGAGAGTAGTTCCAACATGAGACCTCGACATGATAAATCAGTAATTTTTTACTGAGCTATCAGTCTGCTTACTCCATAACTTAACAAAATAACTTCATCTAGTTCTAGTACGAATCATTGTTCAAATAAAATCAGATTTTGAGAGCTTAAATGAACTATTAAAAATTTATTGTAATAGTTTAGTTGAAAATGCTCTATAAATACTTTAACAATAAATTATTTATAGTAAAAAGGAAATGGAAAATTTTCTTAAAGCCTTCTCATTCTCTAAGATTATAATTAATTTGGTGCAATTCAAAGTGATACTAAATTCTGCTTTTATATTGAGGTTTCTTATGACGAGATACTATATATTGTATTTTCACTATGGTGATAATCTGAAGTACTTTGTATTTTGTGTTAATATACTCTGTTCACCTCAATGTGCACTATTCTCGCTTTACGTATTAGATAGTAACCCAATGTACTAGTGAATTTAAAGTAACAGGAATTGGCTATTTAAAAGATTTTTAAAATACTCACCCCAAAGATTAACGCCTGCACCCCAGGAGGGTATATTAAGAACAACAATTGATTCCAAATCAGGTAATGCAACCAGTTTTCCATCTAAATACAAGTCCACCCTTTGCTCAATATTCCTGCAGTCAGCAGCAACAACTTGCTGGGTACCAAAGCATAAATAAAGTAGCTAAAACACTTGTACATAAATATGATTGAGATAACTTTATATAAATATCAAACTTTATTGAAAACTCTACTGCTGAAAAGATACAATCGACTCTCCCGAGTTCGATGAAAATCCAGAGCAACTTGAGCATCAACACCAATACTAAAGTAATTATACATATAAAGTGATTTAGAAGGCATTCTTATTCCTAGGTGACGATAAGGAGTTATATCAACCTTCCACCTATATAAAGTGATTAATATTTAATGGATATTCACAGCAATAATAGTGATGAAAGTTATACCTATCAAGAAATGTTGATTTTGCATTAGTAATCTCTGTAATAACATGTGTCACATCAATTTCCGATGGATTCTCTTTTCCCCATCCTAATACTCTCGAGAGATCATTTCCTGTACCCAATGGTAATAAAGATACTGATGGTTGAGGCTAAAATATAAAAACAAAAATCCAAAAAGAAATTAAAAACATGAAACATCCTAACATCTAAATCCATTTTATGAGCAGATGACAAAATCCAAGAAACAGTTCCATCTCCTCCTGCAACTAATAATTTAATTGGTTTAGGTGCGACGAGCACACTCCATTGCAAAGCAGCAGCAGGTGCTCGTTCCGCTAAATCAAGTACTTGAACTGGATTGAGATACTTCCGAAATTCAGATAGAACAATACCACCATCATTATTACCAGATTTCCTGTTTGCTAAAAAATAATGTGTGCACCTTTACTCTTAAATGAATCAATACAGTCATCAAAATACCAACAACAATCAATGGGCACCAATCATTCCAACCTGGATCTTGAACGCCTCTTAAAAGTAAATGTCTGTGAATGCTGCTTTTCATTCTTGCAACTTGTACACACCATGGTGGAACAATTATATTTTTGTATGGTCCAAAATCACATTCCTTGTGAATGACAAAAATAACTCATTAAGAATTAAAATTAAACATCAGTTATTTACCTTTTTCAATTCATCTAAACATTCAGTATGTACTGTTCTTTGGCACCAACAACATTGATAATCAACTAGACCGGGTTCCATTGAACAATCTTCATTGCAAACAACACACAAAGCACCCAATGGCAAATTACCTTTAACCCAGTGATGTGAAAATTTTTCTGATTTTGCAGTAATAACTTTACATTGCAGGCGTTTATTAGCTTTTTTAATACAATCTGTATCAGAACATACGCCACAACAGTCACAATATACTCCAATACCATTCAACAATAATGATTCACAAATAGAACAATACCAAGCCTAAAATAGCAAAGGCTATTATAAAATTTATTAAATAAAGTAAATATAGACCTTTGAAGACATTCGTAAAGACGTCCAATTATGATTCTTTGTAGCGTCTCTAATGTGCACTGTAACATCTCCGCTAATCCATTTAAAAAAGTAATAACTAACAAAACATATAATCACTGTAGAAACTACTGGCACAAATACTCCAAAAGGTGGAATTAAAGCACTGGTTGTCCACATAATGGAGCTTGTAAATTCAACGTTTATAAGTTCCTTTTTTAATAGTCTACTAAAAGTTGTCATAGTTTTATTAATTCACGGTTCGATGCAAGACAATAAGTTGTTTTACATACTTTAGCACCCATAATTAACATATTCGAACACAAATATTTATTGGCTTAAGAATTACAAATAGTTTATATTAATTTAAAAACAAACTTTGACGTCTTCATCCCTACCTGTTACATTTAAACTGGGAATTTTGCATTTATGACATTAAAATGAAAATGGAATTATTAAGAAAAGCACTGTCTTAATTTCTACATAAATAATATAATAAATATAACTTGAATCAGTATTACATTTTCAAACTTACTAATTTTTAAAAAATTATTAATTTTAAAAATTTTATATAATATATATATATATATATAATATATATATTTTATTTCGGCTTAAGGTAGTTAATTAATTTTAATATTTACTAATATTACAATGTAACAGACATATTACTTAACATTTTATCCTCATAATTAATAAATAAATTGTAATTTTTTTTGCCAGTAAGAAATTAGTGATTTATTGTGGGTTGTATATACAGTAGGGAAATTGTGTAGGAAAATTGTCATTTCAATGTTGATTGTAGTTTATGTTAAATAGTTTCTTACAAGGTTACGTTAAGAAGTTTGGCCTAAGATTTTTCTATATATTTTCATAGACAAATAAGGTAATCCAAAGATTTTCTTTAAATAATCTCGATTCGCGCTAATTTTTATAAGTAATTCTTAGTTATATAATTAACTCATTATTTTATCATGTAACGTTGTTCGGTGTAATACAACGGGAATGCTTAAAATTACTGTTTATTTTTTAAAATAATCAACATAATAGAAAGCTTATACAAGTGTATATTATATCATTATATTTTTAGACAAGTAGAACTAATAGAATGAGTGGGCGAAGAAAAAAAGTCAAATTACCAAAGTTTCAAGTGCCTGATGAACCTCCACCAATGTAAGCACGACTAAATAAATTCTTAACATACAGTTCTAAACTATTATTTATTTCAGTGCACCCCCAGCTAACTTAGATAAACGTACAACTATCACAATTGCTGATAGAACCTTTGATGTAGAAGCCGACGATTTAGAAAAAATATGTGACTTAGGTAGAGGTGCCTATGGCATTGTAGAAAAAATGAAACACATACCAAGTGGTACTATAATGGCAGTAAAACGTATACCTGCTTCAACAGTAAATACACAAGAACAAAAAAGACTGTTAATGGACCTGGATATATCAATGAGAAGTAGTGACTGTCCATATACTGTACAATTTTATGGTGCCCTATTCCGAGAGGGGGATGTTTGGATATGTATGGAGGTAAGAAATTTCTAATATTTAAGAGAACTGAATTGGTTAATTTAAGATTATATTTTATTATTTATAGGTTATGGATACCAGTTTGGATAAATTTTATACTAAAGTACATGCACATAATAGAAGAATACCAGAAGATATTTTAGGTTAGCAAACCGTTTCCAATTCATTATTACTTTTTATAATATATACTCTTATTTTAGGGAAAATAGCAGTGGCTGTTGTAAGTGCATTACACTATTTGTATTCACAATTACGTGTTATACATAGAGATGTAAAGCCATCAAATATTCTTATTAATCGGAAAGGAGAAGTGAAAATGTGTGACTTCGGTATTAGTGGATATTTAATTGATTCTGTTGCAAAGACAGTCGATGCTGGATGTAAACCTTATATGGCGGTAAGTTTCTATTTTCCTTATAAGTATGCTTTCAAAATTAGTTATTTTGCAGCCAGAAAGAATTGATCCATCTGGTAATCCTTCAAATTATGATATTCGATCAGATGTTTGGAGTTTAGGTATTTCTATGATAGAGTTAGCAACAGGCAATTTTCCATATAAAAAGTGGGGTACGCCATTTGAACAACTAAAACAAGTTGTAACAGAAGAACCACCTACTTTACCACTAGGTGAATTTAGCAGTGACTTCGAAGATTTTATTGTGAAGTGTTTGAAAAAGAACAACAACGATAGGCCAAATTATGACATATTATTAAAGCATCCTTTTTGTGTTTTACACAAAGAGAAAGATACAGATGTCGCTTCCTTTGTGTCTGAGATATTAGACTTGCCAGACAATAATGTATGAGATTCGTGTATTATTACCTAAAGTTGTTTTAGAAAATTCTTGCATGTACAGTAACAATATTTAAAGTACCACTTTTCATATAAATAATGCAAGAATGTTCCGAAATAGACTTTAGCTTTAAACTTTGTGTTCTTTTTTTAAATATCTATAAAACTACCTGGTTTTAACATACTATGCTCAAGAATTGATTATCATTTGAAAAAAATACTTTTGTTTTCTTAAAACTTTTATAAAGAGAACACCAAAAGCATCACTATACAGGCTAGTAATTATAACTTAAAAGTAACTAATCAATTAGTAGTTTATTGCCCAATTACGTATTGAAGGAGATGTCTTATATTAATTTAGCCAATTTATATTTTAGTTAGGACAGTCAGAGAGTTTAATAAATATTGAAATAATACATAATTATTATAATAATTTTTGAAAAAACTTTAATCTAAAACTTATTGGTTTGTTTTACTAAAATGCCTACTGTATATGTGACGTGATTTAAGTTTCTAATACGAATTTATATTTAAAAGGAAATCTTGAAATTCATCTTCATTTTTTCTAATTCCTACTATACAAAATAAGATTGTGTCTACTGTAAGTACTCATCTTTTTAGGTAATAGAATTTATTAAAAAGAAGTGATTATAGACATTCTGTTAGATATGTATGAGTACTTACATATAATTATTAATAGTATAAATCTAGGAATTCAGATGAAACTGCAATAATAGCTAAGACATGTTATATACAAAGAAAAGAAAAATTCTATATTAATTATATTCTTGAATGAAAAAGGATTGTTTATAACTTTCCAGTAATTGTTTTTGTTTTGTAAATACAAGGACTGCCAGAAAAAACTATTTACCTTCTATTTGAATAAAATCTACAGGTAAAATTTAAAACTTTATTTAGGATTAAATGCATTATACCGGTTATTTTCTTTTACAGTAGGTTTTATTCATTTCTACAGAAATGAAAAATATTATATTGTATCAATATACATAAGTATGTACAATAACAGTTGTAAAAGAACTGCACAAATCAATTTAAATTGTAGAGATACGAAAAATGCATTTTAACTTTCCTTTTAATTTTTTTTTAATTCTAATTTTTACTTTAAATTAAGTGAAAAATTCGTATCCTGTTTTATTTCTAATCATGATTTTTACTGTGCATTTTTGTCACCATCGAAATCAATTTAATTTATGATGATTTTATCAAGTATTTTAGGATTACATAAAATGTATTTAATTTTGTTTAAAACGTGTGATAATAAAGATTGATTATTACAAATAACTGCCTCTTTCATATAATGAAATACAATAAATTTATAAGAAGTTTTTATTGGAAGTACGGAATAAATTAATTAATATTTAATATCGGGTTTAAAATTATTAATTAGGAGGAAAAAATCTGGTGGCATGCATTCCAGATAAAATGCTTGGCCATAAATATAATTGTTTTTATTACTATTTCATGCATCGACGCACATAAATTTTATTGAACAACTAAATAAATGAATTTTATAAAAGTAATAGGTAATTAATTTAATCAAATTTAAATATTAAAATTACATTAATATGTTAAGCCGTTTAGTAAAGAAGTGACTATAGTAAGTTAATTCATAATGTAATTTGGGAAGGACATTTACAGACTTTTTGCCTTATGCAGGTATTGCAACTCTTAAATTTACCATTTCCAAGTATTCTTCAACAATTTAGAAATAATATACAAGACGTGCAAGATTGTTATCCACCCAAGAAAGAGCATCATCAATGTAGTATTTTCATGAAATGAAAAGCAGACATAGATAGGCATAAACGAACTGAGCATGACTAAAAATCTAATTTGCATTAATATGATAAATATACATGTTTCCAGATACAATAAATCGAGTATCCTCCTATCTTACAACGATTGGAAATTGTTAATTCTTGTCTATACATAAATTTGACACCTAAAACAGTTGTGTTTTGCATTGATTTCCTTTTAATGTAATACATATGATAGTGTTCATGATAATTACTACACATTTTGTAAATATACAGGATACTTTATGGGAAAATATGATTTGATTTGCATTGTTTCGATGTACGTCCCACTTTCTCTGATGCAAATCCAAACTCTTGTGCACTTGGGGGGGTTACTTCGCACACACTAACTTTTTGTTGGTGTATGTTGTGCATTAGAATCGCACCAAGCGGAAATTAATAAGTTTTCCGCGTCGATTCATCTACCAAGATTAAAATTTATCCAAACCCCGATTGCCAAAACCGAAAGTTATGCAAAATTAAATGCCTCAGATAGTCTGGGGTTCGTTAAAAAAATGGAAACTTTCTTCGAGCACGTTGGAAACCATCACGAATTACGTCTAAAGGCCGGTGACGAAGACTTATGGCTGAAGTTCGAACTCCACTGATAACTACATAGGTAAAGGGTGGTGCCTGTTATTTTGGAAACTTAATGCGATTTAAATTTTATACTCCACTAATAAGCAATAGCTTCAAACGAAGTACAACTGGCTAATTTATTAAACTAAATGAAAAAAATAATAAAGTAAGTGAGCTAGCTTATAGAAAATGACGCTATACCTCCTGGATGTGAAATTAATTATTTATTGAAAGCTATATTTATCAGTAAAATAAAAATTATTACAAAAAGCAACCTAATGGAAACACCTTCGCTTTGTTGGAATAAATATGCAGGGAATTGTAACGCTATTGAATTTTGACTAGGCATTCGCTTATTTTTATGTAACTGCTTCATACTATGACAGCTGATAGATTTGTGTTTGAAATTTGATAAAAATTTGAAATTTGATAAAAATTTGAAATTTGATAGTATCAGTGCTCTACAAGAACGTCAATGCCAACGACGGTTAACAAAATTCCGTGGTGATGATTTTACTCTTAAGGTCGCTCCTCGAACAAAATAGGCGTCATGGCACACGATACGAGATTTGGAAAAGCTAGACGTCAGCAAGGTCCATATTTTGGTTCTTGATAAACTCGAAAAAGTTCTTTTGACGCGGCGTATAAACATCTATAATATGCTCATTAATCGTGAGGAAAACAATCTCTTTTTTGAAGTAACTGATAACTGGTGATGAGAAGTTGATTGTTTACAGGATTTGGGGTGCCAAAACGGTTTTGGTCTTAACCTGAAGATTCTCCTTAAACGTTGAAAGCAGACAATTATCAGAGGAAGGTTATGCTCTCGGCGCAGTGGGATTTTGAAGACGTCGTATTTTTTTAACTCCTACCAAACAATGAAACAATTAATTCTCGGCGATAGATGAGTTTGAACATATCCAGAAACAGCCAGAGCTCGTTAATAATAAAGTACTGGTATTTCATTATGACAACGCAAAACCACGCACAAGTTTGATCGCCTGTCAAAAATTATTGGATTTTGGATGGATGTTCAGACTCACCCATCATACGCGCTAGACGTTGAGCCTTCAGACTGCCACTTCTTTCATCTTATTCGAAATTCCTTGTGTGGTATAACGTTCGACTCAGATGAGAGTGGATCAGTTGTGTGAAGTTTTTCCCCAATAAAAGTAAGTCATTCTATTAACGAGAAATTGAAAGATGGCAAAATGTTATAAAAGCTCAATATATAATTGGTTAATCTTTTTTTAAATTAATAAATGACCTATAAGAACAGCAAAAATACATGACTTTTCCGAAAATTAAATACATACGTATTATCAAAACAATATAAGTTGTACAACTAAGTGAAACATGCCTTTTCAGTGCATTCATTTTTTTAAAACTAATCGAAATATTAAATAAAACAATTCTTATAGTTGCTTCGTTTATTTTCAGAATATTATAATTCCTATAACTTACATATGGATCTTAAACAATATCAATGATAACGTATGATAAAATATATCAATGTATGTATACGTATAATTAAACTTAAAAATATAATTTTTACAAAAACAATCAGGTCAAATATTTATACTTAATAGCAATCCATGCCATTCACATCGCCATTATAACACTTCAACATATCATCCAGCAGAGAATTTAAATCGTCTATATTCTGAAGCCACTTGGTTTTTTCATTTACCATAGCATCCAAGTCACTTTGAAGTAAGGCCAAAAATGCTTCGGGCGTTATATTCGTAATATTACTAGTATAATGAATGTGTGCGTTCGATACTGGTTCGTTTGTATTTGAAGAAGCTTCTGCCAATAAACTCATATCCGTGGAGTTTATAATTTGATCAATAACATCATCAGAAGAATGCATTCTGGGTGTTACAGGTGGCGTGTGTAATAAAGAATTTTGTATAGGTTGTTTCTGTCTAGAACTGAATGAATGGTATGCAGATGAAGATAAAGAACTATCTGGACAGTCGTACACTTTATCCAACTTATATAACGAAAAGAGGTAAGAAATTTTTTTCAATTTCAGTACTGCTTTCTTCATCACCTCGAGATCACAGTCATCTTGTATTGCGGTCACAAAAACCCCTAAACAGCCGCACTTACTTAACTGATGCAGTACTTTACTTAATCTTAATTTTATTTCTTTTTCAGTTAAGGTGACGATTTTTTTGTGTTCTTTTGAGAATGTTACGTCTGGGAATTTGCCATCGATCATTCCTTGATTTTGTAGATGATTTAATATCACTTTTCCCCAAAAATCCAAAGCATTAGACTTGACTTCCCAATGCAAATCAGCTGTTGCTGCCCACACCATGGTCTCATAAACTTCATCCATCATTTCAATTGGAAAAGATTGATATTCATATATGCAACGTACCAAGCATGCCGCTTCAGTCCTAACTATAGCTTCGGTTTCTTCATTTAATATCTTTATCATTTTACTGGGTAATTCTAATTGTAAAAGTATCGGATTCCAAAATTCGGATACTTTAATCATTTCCTGGAGGCATTTTATAGAAGATGCTCTTACAAAACTCTCGGTATCTGATACAGCCATGGTTAGGACCAGTGTTATTAAATTGGAATCGATAATTACTTTTTGAAATGACGGAAATTTCGTACATGCAAAAATGGATATGGTAGTCAGTATTTCTAGAGCGCTATCTCGAACTTCCCAATTCAAATCACGAAGCTTATTGATGAGCAAAGGACCAATCTGATCTAGGGAAGAATCTTGTGTGTTGTCGATCAGTAAGGCCAGATTTGGTGACATGTACTTTGAAATTGAGAGATTTACAAGTTTTAAAGCTTCGATAATTACCTGGAAGTAGAAAAATCTTTCAGTCAAAATTAAAAATAAAAATTGTCTTCAAATGAACCAAGTGTCTGAATTGTTTAACATATTTTTTTTATATATTGTGTAATTAGCTTGCTGCGAATTATTTACGCAGCCATAATAAATATTCTACACATCCTACAGTTATACAGACCATCTAAATGGATATGTTGTTTTAAATACATACATATATCATAAAGTATAAAAAATTAACAAAATTTTTATTAAAAAAAAAGGGCTACGCTACACCATCGAATTATATCAAAATTAGGTTTTGTATTCGAGAAATATTCGTATTCCATTGTTACAAAGTGGGAAAATTATTTCATGTATTGAGACAATAACTGGAAAATAAAAAAATACGGCATCAGTTATCTAATATTCTTTTAATTTTCGAAAAAAGAAACTAAATATCGTGATATGTCGGTATAGTAGGTAGATTTCTATACTATGTACTTATGTAACCGCATTATAAATGTAATTATACATTAAGTTACAAGTACGTGACATGGAAAATGAGGCGACCAGTGGTATAAAGTTACATTGAAAATTTAGTAGCCGGCATTGCTAAATACTGTTAATATACAATTGAATATATTATAAAATAGAGGATCTGTTTAAAATATAGGCTGGAGAAATTGGACATTTGGAAACTAGATTAAAGATCGGCAAATATGACCATAATAATTAATAAAAATGAAAATTAGGTATTAAAAAAATAATTAAGGGGAAAAAGTAGTAGATATATGTTAATCAACATATGAACAATTTGTCTACTACAGTGAAGAATAATTCATGAGTATAGAACTTCATGCACTATATCATACCAAAGTAAATAAATTTGTTTTGCATTGTATTATACGAGATAGATATATTCGGAACGTCCTTGTATGTATAGTGGAAATATGGGGGTCCCTATTGTGCTAGATGAACTCTTATAATAACTACATCGTAAAACAAATTTATCTGTCTCGTTCTAATACATTACATTAACTCAACGGTTCCTCAAATGTTCGCCCGTTCGTATTTGAGATGGAAAAATAGATCTAGACATGATCAGCGATAAACCTCTACTATATGGTAAACTAAACAGTCCTAAGAAGTGGCATTTGGTGTACATGTGAAACAATCAAACGGCATATAGAATTCAAAGATATACGAAATGTTGTAGCAGCATCTATAAGCCGCGCAGCAAAAAACATGAAAATTAATATTAACAAGCAACAAGATATAATACGGTACGACAGACGATTAGTTGTGAGATTTGTTAGGCAAAAATTATAGATTGGTTGAGAAATTTATGCTAATTTTTACTAAAGGAATGGGTACCAAAAATATTTCTGTGAAGTTTATGTCTCGGATCTTGAAAGATGAGCAAAAGCAGCATCAGCTTGATATTGCGAACGATCTTTTTTTTCAGTATACACCTGCATCCAAGAGTAATTACGAGTAATGAATGTTAGTGTTTTCTTAAATAAAACAGAGCGTACAGTGGATATTCCCAAGTTTATCACGTCTTAAAAAATCTCGCATGCTACACATATAATTTAAAATCATTCTCGTGGGTTTCTTCGATAACGAGTGAATAGTACAAGAATTAATTGAATCGGGAAAACAATGATACACTTAGGGTTGTTCTAGAAATTACGAGATTGTTTAGAAAAAAAATCAAATTGTAGCCAAGTAGACTTTCGGGCCGAAAAGATGATTATTTAATTAAATCATCCTGTCTTAACTGCCCTAAATGGAGGAAGATTTTCTAAAAAGAACTAATATCCAATAAATTTTCGAATAAATGCTGAAAAATTAGTTCCGAGCCTGCTTCAAACAATGGAAACATTGTTTGTCAGTGTGTACATACACAAACATAGAATAAGCTAAAGTAAATAAATAAAAATAAACTGTGTTTGTATAAAAAATAATAATAAGTAACTTTTATTTCGCTAAATCAACGCACTTCGATACAAACATATACAAAATTCAGCACTGCATATGCTAAATTATAACTAATTCTTTTCTAAAAACATTTTAGTGCAGGTTTTATCTTTAAGATTTTGCCTAAGCTTCATCATGATAAAAATATTATAAGTATAATGCAATAATACAAAAGGATTACAACTCTATATTTGTATTTGTACAAATTTAACTGTTAAATAATGCTCCAAACGATCCACACAATTATAAAGATTGCAAATGAAGGAATACAAAAAGGAAGAAATTTAATTCAAATCTGTAATGGATACGTAAAAGTTAAATTGATAGATACCCACAGTGTTACAATTTTCATAATTTTTTTTTTAATTAATGTATGTATATGACAATTGTTGCTATTATGCAGTCTTCGTTTTTTTTCCCAAAAATAACAAACCCAAACCCATGATAATAGTAAGTTAGGAGAAATAAGTCAATATGTGGTACTTGCCCAGGTGTTTATGTTAGTCATACAAGAGGAACTGTCAACAAATGTATAACAGAACACAACAATCTATCCATAAATAAAGAAAAGTACTTTTCGAAGCAAACTGACTTAAATAATTCTCCGTTATGAAATCTGTTTAGAGAATAAAAAGTATAATAACCCAGCAGAACATGCTTTTCCCCAACATTTCTAACTTATTGTCATTTTAGTTTTATTACATTGTAAAAAATATATTATATAATTTTCTTAGTTTCTACACTATTCACTAGAATTTAGTCTTCTTTAAACATCTAAAGAAGTCACTGTGCGGTGAAATGATTGTCATGTAGACTAATTAAAAATAAAATTAGTGAAAATTGTAAGACTCCGATATAAAAATTGAGTTGATAAAGGCGTTCAGGAGTTAATCGAAATAATTTGTCTTGTAGACTTTTGCAGTCGACTATAGTTTTTTTTCAGTCTTCAGGCTGGAATCACATCTCTACACTGCTGCTTCACTTGCTAACTTTTCATCTTCCTCTTTTGCAAGGGAGAACCTCCTATAGATTTCTGAAGCAAAACCCTATCACATACACCGAAGGCGCTATTATTACCTATATAAAACCTTCTTCTCTCACCATCGACATTGAAAATTCTCTTTTACCCAGTAACACTAATGCCCTTAAACTATAAAGCCTACTCATAATCCACAAACATAAACAAATTCATAATTCCTATAATCAAAGACTGAAATATTGGTTAAAATACTTTGATAGTAGTTGTCAGGCACATAGACGCTACTTCTTGGACAATTTCCTTATTGTTCCATTCACTTCACTATAGTTGAGTCGGATGATTCCCTTGCTTTCCTAGCGTGTTGATATTGATGGCTCATTACGACATTCTGTTTATTGCCAACCTACATATGATACCTAAACACCTATTCTCATCATTATTCAGTACAAAAACATAAATATCCTACACTCCACAATCCTAAGAGCCTTCTCCATATCTAAACCTAATTTAGTACCGCGAGCGCTAAGCCACGTAACTAAAACTCTGGTCAATAACAAATATTCCAAGCAGCATAAACCTATTATAAACAGTTACCTTATAATAACGTGTTACTACTGGCCATAGAATCTTTCTAAAGCACAACATAAAAACCGTCTTCAAATCCCACTCCTCACTAGCGGACCTCTTCTCTACCAAAGACAGTAATTATTTAGAAACCTTTAGTGTCTACAGGATTACATACTCGTGTATACATTAGTGTGACAGTGTTCAGTTGGCACTCACGAGCGTTGTACTAGGTTGTTACGTGCAGCCAGGTCTACAGTTACTGAGCACAGGTTAAAAACTAGACACTAAATTCAGTTTGATTCTGTGAATCCATAGAAACTTTAACAATTATAATGGAGATGGCTACCATTTACAAAATACGTGACAAACTCTCCTTTCAAAACCATTCTAGCGTAAACACAGCATTACAGTAATCCAGAACAACTATAAAACTCCTTACCGAAATAACGGAGCTTTAGTGTTAGCACACCAGTGAGAAATTTAGCAGCAGTACCAGAGATACTATGCAGAAGAAAAAAGCATACTATTATTTAAATATCCTAAAGGTGACCACCATCTGTTTATAATGCTCTTTCAAACTCAATCGTATATTATTCCTACTAAAATTTGGATTGTTTCTCGAAAATCTTGCTGGCCAAGAAATGTTTCCGTTTTTTAAAATTATATTACTGGGAAACAACTGTCTAGCGGCATTTATCCTAGAGATGTGAGCAGTAGCCTTATCTTGCTGGAATCATGTCATCATTATCAAGAGGTCATCTCAATATAGCGACCGGATATAACATAGATAGATACATTATCATTTGCATTCTCAAAAAAAGTAATGACTAATAATTCCAATAATTGATATACCACACCACCCCGCGACCTTTACACTGTGAAGGGGTTTCTTATACATTTAGCGAAGATTTTTTTAACAGATAAATATTGAAGATTTGACTATAAAACTTGACAAGTAAAAATATTGCTCATCAACATATTAAAATCGTAAATGAAGTTATCATTTTCGTCGACGGGAATCAAGATGTCATAACAAAAATGTATACGGTAACGTGATATTAATCTCTAAATATACGCACTGCCTGTATTTTATAGTGGAATTTTAAATATCTATGCAATATGTGGCCTAAAATCCTGTCTACATGTACAATGAAACTGCGTGGCAACGAGATAAATGTCGGTTGAATAGCAGTTCTGACTTTTTTAAGGATAAAAGCTTCTTTTGCAGTACGGGATCAGTGTCTTCAAAGTTTTTAATCTACCATATGTTTTTACAGCATAACCAGACGGAAACGAATCATTAAGATTATTATCGAATTGGCTACGAAACAACCTTCTCGCTGCCAAAACACAGTAATTATTTTTGAATATGTTTTAACAACGAATGCACGTTGTCTACCGTTCTGCTGATTCACAGTTACTAATGGTGTAACGTTGAAAGTACGCACTGGAGCCAGTAGGTGCACGAGAATTTAATATTGGAAATCACCCATTTCTCTGACACGCTGTATTTGCTCACCAGAAAAGGGAAATTATTTTTTGAATAGATTGTGCTAATATTTTTTGCGTTGCATGATTGCGTGTCGTTTAAAAATAATTAAATATATATGTAAAACAGTATCTTAAGCTTGTAATAATCAAGTAAGAGTAATCAAGTAATTCAATTTCTTAAGCGTTGATCTTATTCATAGAATCTCATATATAAATAAACGATTTCATTATAAACATGACTACTATAATACATGTATTTTATTTTTTTGCACACTTTACTTATCTAATTTCGTTATCTGTACTTCAGGATAACATCTATAGTAAAAGGTCGCGTAATAACTGCCTCGTCAAATTAATGATGATTTTAGGCGTTTTTAATATATATTTTTCTTATCCAATAAAATGTATACATACGAACGCAGTCTTACAGTATACTTGTGTATTGTTCTGAATTATGTCCATTTGTAAACGGACCTCTCGAACACTGAGTTAAAGAAAATAACGAAAATCAGTTGTTTTTTTTTATATAAAAATAATTGGAAACATATCAAATTAACATAAGCCAAGTAATTTTAATTGAATCGTCTTCATTGAAATCACACATTTTTATCACATCATATTTGAACTGTTGTTACTAACCACGCTTGAATATGATGTTCCCAGATGATGTTGTTTCGCATGAATATTCGCGTATGTAGCAAATGTTATCAATTCTCGGCCTAATGTGATTAAACATGTTTGAACAGGATTATTTTATGAATGTGTAAGAATGTGAAAAAAAAATTTCCAATCCACAATTGGTGGTGGTGATACAACCTGGACATTTTGAAAACATAACTAAAACGACCACGCGAAAATTAAATCCTGAGATTGATTGGCGTCTCCAACAAGACAACGTTTCCCAACATACGTTTCTTGTGCGATAATGGATCGTTTTCACCTCATATTCTCCCAACTCCTGATTTAAACTCCACATGGCTTGAACTGGAAAATAGGATCTGAACACATCATATACAAGGAGGAATTGAAATGAATTCTTTCAGAAGATGGATCAAGGTCAGCGCTGATTATCCAAAGAAATTAGTCCATTCTATATCAAATATGTTGAAGAAGTTTTAAGACGAAAGGATAAGATATTAAAATTTGAAATTATTTAATGTTTAAGTATTTTTTAGCAGGTGTGCCAATTGATACAAACATCATGTTAAATAGTTTATTTATCTATTACTTAGCTGATCTATTCAAGTTCATTGTTATACAAACAACATATTGTACAATGTTCATAAAAATAAGTAACAAGGGGAATTTTTCCTTTATACTTGATTCATATTGTATTTATACCAAGGCTGATTCCTTAGTCCGCCCCTGACCTACTTATAAACCAAAACAATTATTTATCTTCACGTCGTATTATAACCCGCTATGTATAGACTAACGCTACAAACTTACAAGTCTGAACTTGTTAAAGTGTGCTTATAGTAGACGCCCGGAGTCGGGAGAGTGACATATCAGTATTAAAATGGATCGTGTCGAGCAGCGAGCGGTGATTAAATACTTGCGTTTAAAAAAGATGACCCCAACTCAAATTCATCAGAACAAAAGGGGGATGTCGTGAGTTTAAATGTGGTAGACAGTCGTGTACAGACGAACGTGTAGGTAGAGCGCCCATAGCCGTCCAAGAAAATATTAAAAAGGTCTATACAACTAGTCTCTCCCATACCATGTGGTATATAATTACTGCCGAACTGAAGAAATTGTCTTTTAACACGGTATAGGCACGACAAATAAACTTTTCTTGCAAGATTTATGTCAATGGATGAGTACTGGATCCATCATTATGATGTAGAGATCAAAATACAACGTAAGGAGTGGATACATCGAGGTTCACCATCGCTGAGAAAATTCAAGATGCAACCATCAGCAGGGAAGGTCATGCTATCCGTATTTTGGGATTCTGAAGGCGTAATTTTAATAGATTTCCTACAGAAGGGGGCCATAATTACAGGTGCTTATTATGCAAATTACGTGGTGCGATAAAAGAAAAACGTCGGGGGAAGTTGCGGAAAGGTGCTCTCTTGCATCAGTATAACGCACCCAGTCGCAGGTTCTCAATTGCACAATAGCTCAGGTAAGCTTCGAACTAGTTGAACATCCGCCATATTCGCCAGGTTTGGTCCCCTGCGATTTCCATCTGCTTCCAGAACTTAATGAACACTTGTCTAGTAAACGTTTTCCATCAAATAATGATGTGATATGTGCAGCAAATCAGTGGTTTGCAGAGGTTGAACAATTTTTTTTTTCGGGAAGCATTAGAAATGTTAGAACATCGATGAGAAAAATGTGTTAACCTTAATGGAGACTATGTAGAAAAATTGCAAATTTTTTATTGTGAGTGGTATCAGGGGTGCAATAGGGTCCACCTTCGTATTAAATACCCTTGTATAAAATGCCAATAGTTATGTAGAGCACAAAATTGCTCTATATGTCAACAGAATAGGCTAAGAAATTCTGTCTTGTGATACTACAAGTTAAGAAGAAACCAAATAAGCATCAAAAATCCTTACACTTAACAGGGAAGCATCGTCTCTAAAACAAATTCAATTAAGTACTTTTTAAATGAAAAGATTAAGAGCCGATGGGAGACAAACTATACTTGTATTGCTTGGAAACTTACTTTTTACCTTTTATAAAAGAATATACTATCCTGTAACTACATTTGTAACACATGGAATAACAGCGTAAATGTACTATTAATTACGCCTTTTTGTTACTCTGACAGAATTCCTTTAGAGTTCCAAAAAAGAGTATACTTTTTCTTGATAGTACAAAGTTTGCCTTTTTTACAGTGGTTCATTTCATTGCAGCTATCACATGAATAACGGCAGTTGGTGTATTATCTTGCAAACACACTCATAATTCATGCGTACTATTACTAAACACTTAGCATATTTTTTGTGCAATTTTCACGTTTTTAAAAGGTGATCCATACGATTCCTGTTCTGACGACGATCATTGAAGAGAGAATCGTAAAAATTATTATTTCGCCTCCGATCATAACTAATTAGCTAGTAGTTTCAAAATGTTGTTTAGATTTGTATTATAAAATAACAAAAGTGGTATACTGAAGATAAAAATTTTTGGTGCTCATTTTCCTTTCGTTAATCTTACTCGTAAGAGAGTAATTTTACGAAATGCGGCCAACACTTTAGGAAATAGAATAATAATTTAAAATGGTTTCATTTCGTTAAAAAATCACTTGTTCAATCATCGTGCTAGTCAATACAATATTCGTAATTAAAAGTTGTTAATCAATTTGTCTCAAAGGAAATATACAGAAAACTTTGACGAATCAGAGTTATGTATCGTAATCTAAGGAACGTTATGAAAACAGACAACTGAAGTTACCAAGGATGATCATACATAGGTAAGAATGAATATCGTCACCTCTTTTTTCAATGTCAATGATGTAATAAGACAATGACAGGCAAGATATAGAACAATGAAAATATCCATACAAAATGAACTTTTACATACGCTGCATTATATGGTGCTCATAGCAGCAGACGATGAAGACATTAACTATTTAGTAAGTAGTAATTAAGTGTTTGGTTATGAGAAAGATAACTAATTAGTTGATAACTCAGTGTAAGTCAGTGGTTAATACGCCGGAATTCCCGCGTTTGAGCTGTAGGGGAAGATTTTTCGTAGTTTCCTTATCCCGTATAAACGAATGCTGATAGAGTCGCACCACGCGTGTAATAATAACTTATAGTCTGCCACGACCTCCTGTAATTGGTGTTAAGCTTTTAAAGGATGTGAAGGCATGGATTATTATCATAATTGAATCATGTGAATGGTATTCAAGTGCTTAGGGAATTATATGTCTAAATCAACTACCAACTAAGATATAAAAAGGAGATTAATAAAAAAAATTTGAGTTATGTATGATTGTTAGCGCAAATCAGAAACAAAAGTATTATTATTATTAAAAAAGTATTATAGATGTGTCAAAGATGCGAAAGATATCAAATACAACACAAATATCAAAAAGAGAAAAAAGGAAAGGTGATGATCGAAGCGGATATATTGCGTAGAAGATGTAGAACAGCTTGCATTGAATAATGATGGCAAATAAATGTACAAGAAACAATTATACATAACATCGAAAAGAAAAGGATGCTACGATATGGATCTCTGCAAGGAATAAAGACAAATATGAGGATGTCCGTAGAAAATATGGAATTGGGTCCTGGGGAAAAAAGACCAAAAAAGGTAGATCTTTAAAAGCTTAGAACTAAGAGTAAGAGAGAAGAAGCAGAGGCAGAAAATGTAGCAAATGAGAAGGGGACTTTCGAATGCGTGAAATCATCTCGAAGGACATAATAAATTTTCTATTCTAACAAATTTTGACATTTTTGTTACCAACGTTAAAATGATTTTTTAAAATATTATTGGTAAGATTATGTATTATTGTAAGTTGTACTTAATAAAAAATTTTCGATTCTTCAAAAGATTGTATTAATGATATTTACTTGCCATTAAATATGGGATGCTTGTAGTTTAAACATCTTTAAAAACAAATTAAACATATAAGTCTCAAAATTGTACACATACAAAAATATATAAAGTAAAAAACAAACATCACTAAAAAATTCAAACAACCTATTAGAATTTATTAGTGACTAAACAAATGTTTCAATTTATTTTATTTTTTCGGCGGTTATCGCAAAGCTACTTTAACAAAAAAGTAAAAATTTCAAATAAGATAATTCCTTCTAAACGTGTTCATGTCATATTTAAATCCAATTTAACAAATACTGTTTCGTATATCTAAAGTTTGATCCCCGCACTCTGTTTTTCTTAACGGACACTTGCCATTACATTTAGATGTAAATGTTATTGAATAAATATTTGTATTGACAATTTAGATAAATACAGTATCTTAAATTATAAATGGCAGACTATATATTTTAACAATTTTGTAATAACATTAACTTATCAATAAATATTGATGATTAATCTTCTAAATTTTGAGAATACTGTTGATGACTAGACACATTATGTACAATGTGTATAAATCAGCGGACTATTTTAGTGCCATTTATGTAGTTCTTCTAATTGATTAAACACTAATTAAGGCTTAAAAATTTTCTAAAAGATACATATATATATATATATATATATATATATATATATATATATATATATATATATATATATATATATATATATATATATATATATATATGTACATTTAACAGCAAGGCTTAATCTTCTGCTTAAATAAAGATAGTAGTTCAAAATTTTCATTAGATTTAAACGTAAATATGAATTTTTAACAACCAAATCTTAATATGAGTTTGTGCTTTCGAGGAACTCAAATTTTCTTTGAAACGATTGTTACTGATGACGAAGTGTGATGTTTTGATAAGAAATCTAAAACAAAGCGCCAACATACGCAACCATTCACCTGTTTAGCTCAAATTTCATAGTAGATCATAAACTATAACACGGTCACCTCCATTACTCCGGCTTTTACTCTTCTTCGCGAATAAATTTTGTTTTCAAAATGCGGTGTTCTGTTTTTAAATTATTTGAAAAAACTTTTTACTTGCTATCATTTCCATCACTGAAAAACAAAAATCTATTCCCCCCATGGAAATGTACATCGCTTTTCAATTGTTAAAAGTTACTTACATCTTGGCTTCCGTGTTGGGATATTTCTACTGGCGATATTTCGTCTTTTCAACTGTTGTTATTACTGTCGATGTTGCACTGAAACCGAAGCTTTTCAATTGTTTTTGGATTAACCATTTTTCATAATCTTATTTGTATATTGTGGATTTAGCTCCAACTTCACTGTAGATCATAAACCCCTAAATCATAACATGGTCACCTCCATTGACCTGAAATTTACTCCTCTTCACAAAAATTCTTCACAAAAATTCAACGTTCTCGTTTTTTAAATTATTTCTGAAAGCTTTTGGCTTAGTTATTTACACCACTGATAAATGGTTTTCGTCAATCTATCGTCCATTGCAATTTATTTCACGCTTTCCAAAGTTGAAACTGCGTTCTCGGTATTTCTGCTACCAAAGTCTTTCTTTGATTTATATTAGACATCTTCAGGACTTAACTGCTGGTACTGCAGTTGTTGTTGCACAGAAATTGAAGCTTCTAAATTGTTTTGGGATTAACCATTCTTCCTAATGTTATCTATATATTGTATCCGTTAAAATCTGTCTTTCATCTCGCCAGTTTAGAATCTTAAGACGGCTAAAACATCTATTTTCTATGCTCTTTATAACTTTATTTATTAAGTGATCTAATAGTGTCATAAGTTTTCTTCAATTTTTATGCATTCTTAAACTTTTATTCTGTTTATGAAATGTGATAATTCGACCTTTTTTATTTATACTAAGTTCGCTTATGTTTTTACATTAAATATTACTCTATTTTCAAATAAAAAAATAAAACAGTATAATAAGAAAACCAAGCAAATTTCAGAATAGCTCGAAGTACTTTTCTGGGTTCAATCTATTGTATACTACTTATAGGGAGGGAATGGAAAAATATTAAACACAATTGACTTAAAAAAGTTTTCAACACACTTTCCAAAAATCATATCTGGAAATATATGTATATTAAAAAAGTTTTAAAAGCAGCAGTACAAGAAATTCTGAGCATACAGAGAAGATAAGAAGTCCTATACTTTTCATTTAAACAAATTGTAAATATAATAACTAAAGGATTCAGAGCAAGATTTAAACATCTAAAACCAGCAGCAACAGATCCTCTATTGCTGCTGATCATATGCTGGTATGGCAACAAAAAGAACTCCAAAAATCGATAAACATCTAAAGCAAGACATGTATGGGCTATAAAATGAAAATTAACTTTAACAAGCTAAAAATTAAGACCAAATCAAAACAAGACGCATAGCCACAAGACAGGCATAATAAATGAAAAGACAGCTTAAAATACCACAGTTTAAACAGAATAATGGGCACCTCCAAAGTAACATATTTAGTGTTCTAAAATCAGTGTTCTTAAAAAAAAAAGAGAAGTGGGCAAATAATATAATTTATGGAAGCCAAAATTCAAAACTGCGGCTATAGAAATGAAAGCACTAAGTATCCAGGGAATATACATACTTAATTAATTAAAAAACCCAAGAATAAGAAATAGACTACAAGTCAATTCCCAATTGAAAACATTAACTTCATTGATTTGGTCACCTAATAAAAATTAAGGAAGATAATTTAATAAAAATATGAGCCTAAATGGAAAAAAAACATGTAGGTTAAGGAAAAAACTTGAGTCAAGAAATGTGAGAAATCCTAAAATTCAGAAGAGAGACAACATCGAAAACAAAAAATGAAGTTAGGATAGAAAATTTTTATGAAAAACTATAGCCGTGATATCTAATGGTATAAGCTAATGATGATATATGTATGTATGTACATAGTTAAATAACTTAAATATCATTTAATGCAAAATGCTGTTATATAGATTTACATGCGGTAAATTTATTGTCTTTCTTTCGAAATCATAATGTGCAAATGGCCCACTTAACATATTTTGAATAAACAAAAAACAACATATCATAAAATGATTTTACATGTTATTAATATTGAAAATATTGAAAGTTGATTCTTCACTGAAAGTTTTCACATAAGACATGTTTTTGCAAACTATTTAAATAAATAACGTTGGGTGCATATATGAGTTATTTTCAGATTATATTCAATACTCTGGTGTAGCAAGTTATAAATGAATTGCTTTTCTTCTTGAACTAGATAAATTCTTTGTCCTTCCAAGCTTTGAGTTAAACCATCACGCCAATTATCTGTTGAAATTAACCAATCGAGAACAGATCTGTATTCAAGGACTTATGTTAACATCTTTAAGTAAGCTAATTTAATAGAAGGTGGTGTGTTTGGAGCTTTCACTTTCAATATAGTAAAAAATAACTCATATATGTAGTTATTTTTTACTTGATAAACCATTTTATTATTCAGCAAATAATACACTCTTACTCAACAATATATTGTCCACTATGATTTATTGCTCTTCGGATAGTAATTTATTTCTCATTTTTTCTAGAAAACTCCAATTGTTTTGAATAAAAAAAGCGACCAACAAATACTTTTGCTAAACTGTCAATAGGAAATATTTATTTGTTTCAGTTTTTTTGAAAATTTCTGAAGTAAAAACCTTACAGCTTGATTCGGAGATAATGGATATGATATATGTAATTCTGAAAATTCTAACACTTCTCATATTATTCTCAGCATACACTACAGTTGGTTATTTATAGCAACCTTTATCTGTCTATGCAGCACTAAAAACTACTGACCACAAGTCGAAACAAATGTCTCAGTAATCAACACTCACTAATTTCTTATAACAGAATTTCTTTATGGACAATACAAAAGATACTTATAGGCGATAACTTATAAGAAAAAAGAAAATGTATTTAACTTACCCTAGTTGACCAAGCTGTTAGAGAGATAAACTCCAAAGTTGCACTTAATACACACATTGTTTCAACACTTTCAGTCCATGTAATTTCATGTTCATTAATAAATGTACACAAACAATTAATTAAAGATATCAAATAAGTTGAATTTTGTAAAAAAACTTCGACGTTTATTCTATTATCTTTCAAGGTATGTATTATATCCTTAAATGAATAAATACAACACTGAAATATCATTATTGCTCTTGTTTTTGAATAATATTTTCGGTAGTTCATTATTAGCATTAAAGCTTGTTGCGCCAGAGAAAACGTTTCTTCTTCACATATCATTAAGTTCTTCCATTGATATGCTAGCCTTGTTGTTTGTTCATTCATAGTCTTAAAAATTTTTGTGATAAAAATATCTCTAACATCATCATTATCAACATCCTTCACTAAATTTGCAGTACAATGCTTAAATGCAACTATAACTATTGGTAAAATTTGCAATGGAACCAACTGGTTCTCCAATTTGTTTAAATTTGTTTCATTAATAGGCTTTGCCATTTTTGCCATCACAAATGTCCACATATAATCTGCATAATGACAGAATTTTAAAAATACTATATGTTCTTTTCCAGACATTCGATGTTTTATTAATTTAGTTACAGACTCCCCCGTTTTCTTTAGATCATGAATATTAATTGGTTCTGAATATGTCATAAAAACTTGTAGGAAATAAATACAAATTAATATTTTATCACAATCATGAACAATTTCAGAAATTTGACTTGCTAGGCTAACTTTCCATATGCACTGTTCTAATTGATAATTCAAAATAAAAATTTTTGGAACTCTAAAATCATTATTTTTAGTTTCCATGTGCCTTTCTAAAATATGTAAAATTAATTTTAAAATAAATGCTGTGTGTTTCAACAGAGATTCCTCTCTAATTTCTGGAAAACCCATTCCATTTTGGCATTGGAAGTCATTCAATTTTTGCAATATACGTTTAACAACTAAATCACAAAAAATTGTATTATATTCAATACTCTGGTATAGCAAGTTATAAATGAATTGCTTTCCTTCTCGAACTAGATAAATTGTTTGTCCTTCCAAGCTTTGAGTTAAACCATCGCGCCAATTATCTGTTGAAATTAACCAATCGAGACCAGATCTGTGTCCAAGGAATGATGTTAACATCTTTAAGTAAGCTAATTTAATAGAAGGTGATGTGTCTGGAGCTTTCACTTTCAATATTAGGCACATTGTATTGTATAAATTGTATGTTTTAAAATGTGCAAATCTTTTTTCATCTTTTGACAAGAGACTCATTAAATGTAGAACAAAAGCTGATGTACATGGTGAGGGTTGAATTGATCTTTTCTCCCAGTATGCACAAGCTTTTAGTAACCATTGTGGAAATATGTCAAGCTTCAACAGATTTTCACTCAATTCTAAAACAAATTAATTGTTATCAATAGCGAATAACGAATGGATTGTGTATATATAAATTTTAAAAAGTGCGTATATGTCAACAAAAGCAAATCTAACCTTTATCGTGTTTTCCTGATAAATGAGAAAATAACGTATTTATATAAACGTCGTTCCTTATTTGAAAATCGGGGTCTAAGAATTTTTCCAGCAATTTTTTAAACTTCACCTCATATTGCGTCACAAAACTATCCATCTTACATTGAAATAAACCAGAAGAAAACTAACAAAACAAATAAATATCTAATTATCAACATGAGTTATGATAGGTTTACATGGTTCACATATGTAGCACATGCGAGCGGCACAAGCAGCAATAGCAAATTTATAAGTGTATAACGGGTATAATGTAAATATCACGGCCATGTATTGCATTTATATAAATATAAAAATATCGATAATGACTCAGCCAAGTTTCTCTTTTTAATAGTTTTGAGTCTGAATAGAATATTTAACTTTATGCAATATTCGTGACATTTCGTTTTCCACTATTTCAAATAGTTTCATGTAAATTTACAAATTCTACAAAACGTATTTTTCTTTAAATATATTTATTTCAATCATGCTATTTCCACGAGATTATATACTTATCAAAGATAGCCCTCACTATATAGCTAATGTATGTACTGTGATTAGTAAACATTTCTTTTTAATTTATTGTATAATAATACTATATATGTAGTGTTGTTTTGTCTACTTTGGGTCGGTTGTTCGTGCATTTTAGAATGCATCAAGAGTTGGTCTATTCGTTTTTTTCTATAATACCGCTTGCGATTCGGATGATTATTTTGATGATTCTACAAGAAATCCATTAGCGATAGTACAAACTGCAGAAAAGTAGAAAAGAAAGTTAACATGTAGTCAAATAGGTAGCGAATATGACAAATGGCATTGTATTGTTATGTATTTATCTAATATAGGTGAAAAAAAGCATTTGCACTTTTATAGGTGTAGTGAGGGCCACAACCTCATATCTCTCTGGAGTCTCTTTGCTTCTTCGCATATGCCTGTTGAAATTGGTTCCGATCGGGACTCTTTTTGCTTTTTTGTAATCTCGGCACTGTTTCACGTTTTTGCATCTTAATTTGGGAAATTTCAAATCACAACTAGAATGTTAACTACTATACTTCCCTATGACCACAACTCTTAGCACGTAATCATGAGAGATTGTAGAGTTATCGCAAGATCTCATAAGTCAAGTTTTAAAAAAAATATTCAAAATATTTAACATTAATAAATAATCCCTGTAGCTTATATAGCAAGCATGACAAGAGCTGTTGTAGTTCACGAATTTTTATATATTTCACTGATCACATTGTCATAAGATTCATAAGTGATCTATTACAGTTGTTTTTATCATAGAATAGAAATTATTTCTATTACATTAAATAGTATGTGTATGAACAATTTTCCAAAAATGTACTTTACATGGACACGTTAATAAATGAATAGAATGGTCGATAATTTTAATTTACATGTATTGTTATAAAGTAGAACTTAGTTTGTTATTACACAGAAAAAGAGTTGTTTGCCGCTTATTGTAAATAGTGTTCACAACAGATATGTAATGATAATTTATACGAAATTCACAAGTTGACAACGAATCCGAAAAAATCTTGGAAGGTGACACAATAATATCAAATCAATAAACGAATCTATTGCAGAAATTTAAGTATTATTGCAGAGATTACTACGTGTATTGTGTATAACTGATTAAATTTAATGGTATCATTAATTTATTTTGAACGGATGCAACAAATTCAAACGTATGATTTTGTCATCACTACTAGCGACATCACCGTCTGGAAAGTCATTTATTGCCCGTTGAACTCAAATTGTATAGAGGGATGCAAATTTAATATTAGTATTAAGTAATAGATGGCATTATTTATAACAGACCATTTTACTGATTCTTATACTAATATATTTTTGCAAATGTATTTTAAATATATATATATATATATATATATATATATATATATATATAATATTATAATTATTCGTTATACTTTACAATTTACATTCAACTAATTGTCAAAAAGACAATTTAAATTTAATACCTTAGATGATAAATTAACAATAAAATAATAGACATTGTTTAAAACTTGTAGGTGTATTATTTTTGTTTTATTTAAGGCTTATTCTATTTACAATCCTCTATATCTTATTATATCAGTGATGTATTGAGAGAAAATCCAAAAATATTTTTTTAGACGATATTTTGCATTAATATCTACATATTAGTAGTTTCGCTAAATAATTAACAATTTATTCAAACAATTTTGAATTGATTGGCATAGCAGCGCCACCAGTGACTATTGCAATAAATAAAATACTACACGGTTTGTTTATCAGTTTTGGTGTCAGGTTATATGTTGGCAGTTATTATAGGAATCTGTGTTTCTCAAATAATTTATTAATATTTATTGGTGGTTTTATGTAATATTTTGTAATTAAATTAATAATCTAAGCGAAATAATTTATTACAAAATGATGTGTGATAATGAATTCTATTTTTCTAAAGTGTCAATCGTTTTAAATCTGTGTTCATTGATCAGTTAAATTTTATAATATATTAATAAAAACAAATGAAAACATAACCTATGTGTTTAAAAACAGATAATATGGAGCAAAATCACGAAGACAAAGGGTTGACCACAAAAGAAGCTTTAACGAGATTAACAGGAGATATACAATTTGTTCTAAATCAGTTCCTTACATCGCAAAAAAATAGGTAAATACACTTGATGTTTTTATTTCTTTTGTAATAACGACTAATACACTGAATATAAATATCAAATACATTTATTTTTTGTATATTAAAGATATGTAAATTTCAAATATATACGTAATTTGCGCCTTGTAATTTTTTAAATTAAAATTTTAAAATCGTTATTGTAATGTCTTCAGTCAGTAGCCAGTACTAGTTTAAACTAGCTTTTGCCATTCATGTTCACTGTTCTAAGCTTTCATACTTTTATTTTATTAATAACTAACTTTGTTCTAAATATACGATTTATTTCAAATAAAAATACAAAGTTCAAGGCAAGATTTCAAAGATATTGCAGATATATAGATTATTAGTTTATATTAGTATATCAAAAATATATTTCCTTTTTCCATAACATTTTTAGCGATAATGAATTCGATGAATGCTTTTTAAATCTGTAGTTAAGATATTTAGTATTGGTTGGGAAAGCTATCTCAATTCCAGGAAATATAACGTTCCTAAAGTTCGACTAATTGGATTTGACATATCATCGTTATTACACCAAATAAAATTAAAATAAAAAGTTTTATCTGTAAATCTTTTCGTCAGTTATCGTATCGCTATCATACTGCAAGATTCGTGAGATAATTCAAGGAGTATGTAAATGTATGACACACAAGGCGCCACGATTAAGAAAATATTTACCTTTCCCACACTTGGAAAAGTGCAGAATAACGCTCAATATATGTACATACTTCCTGTTGCAAATAGGATTCAAAAATACAATTAATAAAGTAAATGTATTCTTTCAGAAAAATCAAAAATATTCAGTATAACTTTTGGTAAATTTCAAAGACTATTAACTTGATTATTCAATTTTATATTAAAAGAATTGATTCATTTAAGAAATTATTTATTTTGGAAAATACTTTCTTTTGTTGCATTAAAAAAATTCCCTAAATATTAATTTTCAATTTACATTGTAACTTTGATTTGTGTAATATTTAAGAATAGTCGTCATCAATTTTTTATAATTGCCTGTTATTAAAAAAAAATTAAAGGAAAAATGTTTAATTTATCAAACTCTCTTAATTATGATAAACAGTAAACTAAAATAAAGAAATTCGTTGGAATTACTTGAAAAAAGAATTTATCATTCCATTCTTTTGTTTTACCTTCGAAGGGTCTGTAGAATTATGGTTTAAGAAAATGGGATTTTATTTCTTATGATTATTATAGATATTTCAATTTGAAAAAAAAACAAAAACTGCGTAATATAGTTTTGTATAATGTGTAGGTCACGTGAGAAAGTGCCACCAGTGGCGTAGGTAGTTAACGTAACTTTACAACTCGGTTGCAGGAATAAAGAAAAATATTAAACACAATATATATAAACAATATCAAAACAAATCAATGATATTAACATAACCGTATAACAACTGTATACAAACCACCAAATACATGCCTACAACCCGATTCGACTAATTTAAAATTTATTCCACCATATGCACTCCCAATTTTGTATAGTAGACTGAACATAAGCATCAACTTTCAATTCTATTATTTCTTTATGGTGATAGATGAAATTAAAATATGTAACATCACGTTAATAAGTGATGTTCAGAAATATTTCGACGAAGAACAAATAATAATTGGTCTACCGGAAAGTTCTGCCCGTTTTTAGAATAAAACAAAATAATAAATTTTTCATATCTTGAATAAACTTTATTGAATAATATAATTTCCATTATTATTGGGTTGGCAACTAAGTACTTTCGGTTTTGTAGTATAGAATAAAACACTTTTTTTTAAACAAAGAATAGTTTTTAATCAATTATATATTTTCCATTTTGCTCAATGAACTTTTGCCATCTTTCTTTCAGCTGCATGATTCCGCGCTCATAAAATTTCTGGTCCTTATCAGCAAAAAAGTGAACCAGGTGCGAGTGAAGGTCATCGTCATTTGTGAAAGTTTTACCATTCAAAGAATTCTGCAAACTTCGAAATAAATGGTAATCAGATGGTGCTAGATCAGGGCTGTATGGGGGATGTGGCATCACTTCCCAGCCAAGCTCCAATAGTTTCCCACCAGTTGCCAAAGATGTGTGAGGCCTTGCATTATCTTGGTGGAAAACTACACCTTTCCGATTTGACAATTCTGGCCCTTTTTCTTTGATTGCTTCATCCAGTTTTATTACTTGTTGACAGTAAACATCAGAGTTGATCGTTTGGTTCCTTGGAAGCAGCTCAAAAAACACAACACCTTTGTAATCCCACCAAACTGACAGCATGGTCTTTTTTGGATGCAATTCAGCTTTCGATATGGTTTGAGCTGGTTTATCGTGTTTGCTCCATGATCGTTTTCAAACTATGGTTACTGTACAGGACCCATTTTTCATCACCAGTGATGATTCTTTTTAAGAAAGGGTCGGTTTCATTTCGTCTAAGGTGCATATCGCAAAAGTTGATTCTTTGTGTTAAATGAATTTCTTTCAATTCGTGAGGTACCCAAATATCAAGCTTCTTAACTAGCCCAAGACATTTTAAATGTTTTTCAATTGTTGTGTGCGATACATGTAGCCTCTCCGCAACCTCTCGAACAGTTATATGACGATCCTCTTTAATTATGACTTTGATTTGGTCATCATCAACTTCAGTAGGCCGACCAGAACGTTGCTCATCTTTGAGGGGAAAATCTCCAGAACGGAATTTCTTATACCAATTCTGACACGTGCGCTCTGTTAAGCAATTAGCACCATAAACTTCACATATCTTTTTATGAGCCGCAGCAGCTTTCTTGCCTTTACGGAAATAAAATAGTAAAATATGTCGAAAATGTTCGTTTCTGCACTCCATTTAAAATTAACCCACAACTAATAGCTTTAATAAAAATCACGCACTACTTGCTTCTGAAGTTACGTCAATGTGACTAGTATCACGCGACAAACGTTATACAAAAAATAAAGCAACGCTCTCTATCAGTAAAAACCGAAAGTACTTAGTTGCCAACCCAATATTTATGACTTCTTGCCCGTGATGTATGTGACCTGGCATTATCATGATGCAATATGATGTCCTTCCTATTAAACATCGCCAGCCTCTTTTCTTGGAGTGCTGTTTTTAAATTATTCAATTACGTACCTCTCCGAATTTAGCTTTTAGTTCGGCTTCAACAGCTGAACATGTATTGGTCCTCAAGTGTCCCACCATACACACAACATTCTCCTATTCAAGCTCAACTTCGGTTTAAAGGTGAAGGGGGCCGGTTTTCCGGATTCGCAATATACCCTTTTCTTTACGATGTTTTCACAGGTAATCTACTTTTCATCCCCAGTTATCATCCGGTCCAAGAAGGGTTCGATTTTGTTCCGTGCAAGCAGAAATGTGCATATGATGAGTCGATCATTCAAATTCTCACTTAACTCATGTGGCACCCATCTCGAATATTTCCACACAACTCCTAGTTTCTAAATATGGTTCGCAATGGTTTGTTGAGCCGAATCAAGTCCTTCCGCAATCTCCGATATTTTCAAAAAAAGATTTTGCTCTAACACGATCTTGACAGTATCGTCGTCGATCAAAGATGGTCGCCCAAAGCGTGACTTATCAGAGAGGTCGAAATCACCTATTCGAAATTTTTCGAATGTATGTTCTTTCAGAAACTGTACCTTCACAAAACACTTTCAATAAATTTCTACATGCTTCTGTAGCATTTCATCTTTGTTGGAATTCGTACAAAATACAGTGGCGTAAATGAATTTTATCAGTAGCCATGGGTACACGATCGCGCCACACTACTAACATGAATCATCTTCGTTTTAGTTCATTTGCTAGGTCACTATTTATACATCCGTGATAAAAAGAGAGTTGTTACGAGTGGAGAACTCTCCTAATTATTCTGTCTCTTGATAGTTTATTGTACCTGTTACCCAAGGTTTGTTCTTACGGCGACGAAAAGTAGAGTAAAAGTGAATCACTCTACACACAATAAATATATATGCATATCGGCGATATGGGAACTATTGAATATTGAACACTTTAATGCCATTAATTACATTTTATTGTAGAAAAATATTATGCAAGAAGATAACACACCTAACCTTTTTTATTATACCACGTCCAATACTCCATAGAGCACACAGTTTCTTACCGTTCTAATATTCCATAGACTACATAGTTTCTTACCATAACTGATATTTTCAGAACATTGTTAAAGGTAGACTTCATGCATACTTTATATTTTTCATCATGCACTTGTACCTACATGTATCACGTAAGAATTCAGACCATATATATTACTAAAGTCCCTTTACAATAAGTAAAAAAAGGGTTAGAATTCAACAGTAAATATATATAGCTTCATTTTCTTGAAAATAGACGTAAATTACCAGTTGTGAAATTATTTCTAAAAAAGGAAGGCTGAAAAAGAGTTCACTCAAAGACTACAAAAAACTACATACCAAAACTCCCAACGTAAAATATATAAAAAAAATTAGACAGTATCCGAAATCATTGGCAAGTGATACTGCCGTGCCGCAGGAGTCCTTTTTATGACCGATCTTGTTTTTGTTATAAGTTTGTAAATAAGTGTAAATTATACGTTGCTAAATTAGCTTGAAAAGTACAGATGAAGATTACAATAACTACACACTAAAATATCATTTATATATAGATAGGACTGTACCTGAAAGCATTGTAATTGATTTTGACGTACATAGAAGTTTCTTTGCTGACCGATTATGTTTTTTGTTTATGTTTATAGTTTTGCACATGAATAAAACGTGTTCTTAATTGGTTTTGTGTATGATACAAATATGGACAATAGTAATTTTGCCCATAAGGCAATTATTAACAAGTTTTAAGGATTTATTACAGTTGGTCTGGAATATATTAAACAATATGAATAAGTTATTTCTGTTAAGTAACTATTAGTAATATTCAATTGTATTATTGTTTCCTTCTCTATTTCAGAAAATCGAAATCATGGATTAAAGAGGCTTTACACCACAATAGCGCAAACACAGTAATTACCTGGATATCATCGTTGTTCATCTTAGTTTGCGCAATTCTACTAATTATTGCTTATATTATAGCTGACGATGCAATATTTTATTTATTAGAATCAATTTTTATCATCATACTACTTTTATTAAATGTGGGTTTCCAGCTTTGTGATAAGAAGATGCGTCATAACGAGATACCAAATAAGATTAAGCGCCTATTAGATAATATAGAACGTCACTTGAAAACGATCAAATGGAATTCTGAGCAATATCCGCGTTTATACTCTCCATTAAGCCCTTGTATAACTTTGCAGTGGACAGTGCGAGATAATACTGTCATCAATCTGCCTTGGGCATTACTGGTTAAAGGTGATATTATACTAGTCAGACCGGGACAATTAAGTCCAGGTTATTGTGAATCGTTAGATAAATCCAGCGAGTATCCCTTATTACATGCGAAAGAAGTATATTGTCCTACACAGCAGGCCGCTAATGAAATTTTTAGTATACCAAAATCACGAAAGCCACTTGAAAGTAAACGATATCGTTTGTTAGAGACACCGTATTTAAATAACTTAAGAATCGCCCTAGAACAAGCTTTAGATAGACCCGTAAGTCAGTTGAATCAACAGAAACATTTTCTCGTGGTTAGGTTTCTCGAAAGGATAATAGTTCCTACATTTTTAGTGTGTGTTCTTTTAGTAAATTTAGTTAGGTTAATCTATTTGGAAAGTTACATAGGTAAAGCATCTCCAGTCGATCTGTTCCTTTTAGTACCTGTTTCTACTGTTTTGCCTCTGTTACCTTTGATCTTCCCCATGATTTGGATTTTAAGCGATTGTTACGGACTAGCACGGTTCAAGACGTTATTTGAGGAATGTCGTAATAAAAGTAAGGTGGAAGCAAATGTGCTGGAAGAACAAGAGAATGATCATGAAACTCAGTTAGATTTCAAAGCTTTATGGAAGGAGATTTGGTTGAACTTTTCTTCTATATTGCTGGGCAAAAGTGATATAATTGCACGATCTACTAATATAGTTCACGTATTTGGATCTCTTACAGTAAGATTGTATTTTGAAATGTAATTAAAATTATTTGATGCAATATTTTAGGCTTTGTGTTGCATCGACAAGAAGGGTATTTTATCTTGGCCCAATCCAACTGCAGAAAAAATATTTTTTCTACATAACACAGAGAATTTATCTGCTAATTCGAGGTAAGTTTGTATAAACAATTGCATTGTGACAATACGGTCATACCGGTTGTCATTTGCGATTTTAGTTGATTATCTCTTCAAACTTCTAGTCAAATCTAGCACTTATTGTTTCTAACACATTTTCAAAGCTTGGACTGTTTGTTGGGGATAATTTTCATAGACTATTTTGTAAGTGTCTAAATCGTCAACTAAATTGTGTTATAGCACTTCATTGGACGAATTGAAGAAAGCCATTTTTGGTAACATCCTGAAATGGCTCGAAAAATTTTCTTTCATTACGACAACCCGCCCGCACTTCTCATACTAGTTAAGTTGGACCAATTAAAATTTGAGGTCGTGCTTCATCCTTCTCATTCTCTAGATCTAGCTCCAAGTGATTTCCACATATTCTTCAAATTCAAATATTCGCTTGCGAGAAATAAATCACGATCGAATGAAGAACTTATTACAACAACGAAATAGTATATTGATGATCTCGAAAAAGATTATTACATATGACATAATGGATCTTTAGCATCGTTGATCCAAGTGCGTTGAGTTTGAATGGGAATATGTTAATAAATAATAAAATCCTGATCGCCCTAAATTCATTTGTTTCATTTCGAGTCTAATTTTTCATCAAATTATCCTCATCCTCACCTCCCTACTCTTTTCAGTGGTTTATCAAAATATGCATAGAAGTAGGGAGATCTATATTACCGAATTTTTCTCACTTCTAATCTTTCAATAAATTCATTGTGTTTTCTTGCACATAGACAATTCTCACTCCTCCGTTATTCATAAATTAAATCTATTTAATTTTAGAGGAATGTTCAAAGCCACCAATATTGAATGCTCGTTTTACACCACAGGTCACTATAATAGTGACCAAATAGTCAATTGAATTCAATCGCGATTGTAATCGATCTCTTTGGCTCACGGAGTTTACATAAGTTTCAACAATTATGGCTTACAGAAATTAGATACTGACTAATATGGTATATACCCAAGATCACGTATATGGTTCATTCTCATTTGAGATTCGAGTTTCATTAAATTCCCGTTACCTCTATGTGTTCCCTAGATTTTTTTAGAAACTAATTACTATCGTTTTACATCTTATGTTTGCGCTTTCATGCTTCCCGATGCATACTAATTATAACAATAACGAATCAGGTTACTTGCAAAGAAGACTGAATAAATAAACAAATCTGAACTCGCTAACTTAGAAACAATTTCCAGAATCTTTTCTAAACAATCTTAATTCCAGCCTAGCAAATCTTGGCGATTTACATAACGATGGCGATAGCATGAAGACTGGTAATATGGAAGAAGGAGTGTCGACCACAGTCGGCGAAGTGTTAGACTTGACTCATAACCAATCCGATCCATTTAAACTACATTTTGACGATACAAAGTGGCAAAAGTACTTGCCATCGTTGAAACCTTTAGGCCTTTCAATATTGTTGAATACTTGCAACCTAGATACTCAGGTAATTTTTTATATATCCTTTTGCAAGAAAGGGAAAAGAAACAATTTTTCAGAAACATTACATTCAATTTTGTTCGCACATAACATGCGAAGCTGTATACAACGAAAATTTAATACCGGTTATAAATAGAAGATGCCTTTGTCAACTAGCAAAGGAAATTGGATTTGTGGAACAAGCTCAAAAAATATTCACTTTGGAACAACAGTTATCTACATTTAGACATTTGGTTTGTACATTGTTTCGTTTTTTTTAACTCACTATGAATAGTTTTATTTCAGCAACCCGAAATGGTTAGACGAGATAATAAATACGCAAGGTCATTGAGTATGTCTACGAAATTAAAGTTCCCATTTCCTCATATGTTTGCTGTTGTCGTCAAAGAAATGAGCAGTGGTTCAATGCAATTACTTTCACAGGGAACTGCTGATATAATTTTAGATTCTTGCGTTGATTATTGGGATGGTTATGACTTGTGTCCTTTAGCACCAAGTGATAGGAAAAAAATACAGGATTTTTATCAACGAAGTAGTTTAACTGCATACTGCACAGCCTTTGCATATAGGTATGTATCCGATTGATAAATAAATATTAGCTTATGCTATCTGCTTCTGGGTTTCCGGGATGGAACCGCGTCACTATTATATCTGCCGACGTTTCGTACCCATTTGTATGGGACATCTTCAGGGCTGAACTACTGCACTGAAACTGAGTGCAGTAGTTCAGCCCTGAATGGGTACGAAACGTCGGCAGATATAATAGTGACGCGGTTCCATCTCGGAAACCCAGAAGCAGATAGCATGAACCACGACCGCGGAAGTCTACGTACCAAATTAAATATTAGCTTATTTTTCAAGAAATTTCCTTATGGACTGGTGCGTTGTCAAGAAACAGGAACCAGGTGTTAAGTACTCAAGTCGCACACAGCATATCCTCTTCTATGGATATTCCAAGGCATTCAAATAAAAATTTATAGTAATGGTCTGCTCTTCAGTGACAAATTTTTGATGAATAGCTCATTTCCATTCTACTGATATATAGTTATTGGTTCATAGTAAAAACGCCAAGTTTCGTTTTCCGCATAATGGAAGTCACAAAATTTTTAATCTTGCGGACAATTTGAAATGTGTACCTTCTGTATTGAATAATGAATAATGACGCATGAACCAAGATACGACCTTTTTCTTGCTAAAATCTTCCACAAAGATGTTATGAGTCGTTTTCTGGCTTACCTACCAATACTCTCATTGTCACACAATTATCTTCATTAACTCGTTTCTTTACTTTCAACAGGAGATTTTGTTACGAACTGAGATTGAATACCTTGGCATTTCTTCATCTTCTATTGTTTCCACACCTTTAAATCGCCCATATCAGCAGATGGTGCACGAAATAAATAGTTATTCCGTTGTCTCTTCAATTGCACAGTCTCAGTCGCACTTTTGTTGTGTTTAAAACAGAATTTAATTTGGTTCTTTGTTTCATATTACTAACGTAACAACCGTATTTTATTACTGATACGAAATGATACGCTAGCTCCCGTCTTTAATAGCATTCAGCGTTGCAATATTGCCAAGTTGTAGACGAAGGTTGGACATTTCGATGGTATGTATTGTATTGTTGGTAGCATTATTTCTTTTTTCTTTCAATAAAATCAGTATATTTAATTGTCGGATTACATAAGTCAAGTGAATGCCCTCTGATATGGAATATTGGATGATCTATTTGTGGCGTCACAGCTTCGGCCTTTATTTTAACAGATTCTCGTAATTTCTTTGACATTTGTAAATAGTATTATTAGTTGTCCATTTGTCCCTGTTCAATAAATAAATCATTGGCAGATTATTCCTTGTAATCGGAGAAACACGCCAGATTGGTTTTAAGCTGAGAGAACAAATATTGTGACATTTGTATTCTTTTAGGATGCCGCGAATTCCAGTGTATCATCTGACATTATTCTTCTAGCAACAGTTGTAGTGCTTCACCAGCGCATTTTTTTAAAAAATGCCACAAAGTTAATTTCTTTTTGTGGTGAGTGCCTAACTAGGTCGTAAGTGTTTTTCGATTTGTCAAGATTATGAGAGCGAGATTTAATCAGTCCTCGTCGAAAGAGGAGAAGCAGTATTGTTTATTCCTCCTCGACACTACAAGATAACGAGAGAGGTGCACGATCACTTTAGAGATGAGAAATGATTTTAAAACCGCACCCGTCGAAAGTGGTTCAAATCGTTGACTTCCTTAGATATATGTTCGAAGTCAAGTGCTCTTGCCACTAGGCTAAAACGGCGTATAGGCATATGGATATGACCATTTTTATGTCATATTGCAAAGGCATATATCTATTATCTTTCCAACAGCTAACTAATAACTGGCTGTGTCAACTTGAAATTTATGCATGTAACAGTTCACATGTTGAGACATAAATGTTTCTGTTATTTCGATTGAATTACGTGGGTGTATATATATATATATATATATATATATATATATATATATATATATTGAATTTCGACATTATCAAAAACAAAATCTACTAAGAGAAAGAATGTTGCCATTGCAAACGTAAGTGTTAGATGATTTTCTAACTTCACTTTCTGTTTAGATTTTTCTTATTATTTCTGATGATTCGTTTCTGTTTGGTTCCTTCACTGCTTCACATAATAACTTCATTGTAATAAACATCACAGGAACTCCTTCGCTCAACAAGTACATTTTTTGTAAGTCTGTTTTAAACAGGATATAATATGATCTTTCTCACCTAAATCAGTTAAATTCTCTAATTTTGTCCTACGTAATTTCTTTTAATTCTGTTAATTGAATTTGTAGACGGTTCTTGGAGAAATATGTTACGTATATAAGAACTATGAAAAGCATATTAAATTACAAAAATTTATTCCTGCTGACATATGTTTCGGAGTTAGAAACCTAACATAGGTTTCTACCTCCGAAACGTATGTAAGCAAGAATAAAAACTAGTGAAACAAATTTCAAGTGTTCTAATTTAAATTACTTATCACAGATCTTCTTTTAATTCGTTTGTATAACATTTTTATCCAAAAAGCCTTTATAATATTTTTTTATAAATCATCATTTCTGTTTAAAACTCTTTGAAAAGTGTTCGAAAGTATTTAGATGTCTTTATATTTTAGAACTAATGTAATAATCTAATCCGAAACCTGTAGCAAAATAAAATATTTAGTGTAAAATGAAGAAAGAGACATGTGTATATGCAAGTTATATCGAAAGCATTCTTTTTCATTTTTTGTAGACCTTTATCAAAAGGGATTAGCAAAAAACTAAGTGAAGTGTACTTGGAGTTACCTAATGACAGTCGCCATCTATACCATATTCATAGAAGTCCCACTCCAGTCCACTGGGAATGTAGCAGGAATGTACTCGAACCTAAAATTAAAACACCCTTAGGCCAATTTTTTAGCACAGGTACAATTTCTCCTCTTTTTAATTAAAACAATCAATTGTAAATTTTTTTTAATTTGCAGATTCTTTACTCTACAATGATACACCGGGTGCGGATGTTTGTGATGTTGAAAGTTGTTTCAATATGCAATGTAATCAAGTTTTTATTGGGATGGTTACGATGCAGTATCAAGCTCAATCTGATATGGTTAGTTTAGGGTATTTATTAGCGATTAGTAGTTTGCACTGAACCTCAAGCAATTTTGAAAGTTGAATCTCATGTTTATTATATTTATTTTTAACAACTGGCTGCCATAAATAAATGAGCACTCAATAAGCGTTTGTATATTTTAATGAAATTTTCAGGAAAAATGTATTTTATTTGTATAAAGAAAGGATGAAAAGTTCAGCAAGATATGATCGTAACAATTCATATAAACACTAATAAGACGTTAAACCTTCTCTGTTTCTTATGCATTCAGCTAGTCTATTAGGCATACTTGAAATTAGAGGATCAATGATAGTCTGCCGTATTCCATGCCAAGCTTCTAACATCTTTTGCTGAAAAATATCTATTTTGTTTGGGGGTGGTTGCAAATTATTGATTCTTTATCCTGTCATATCTCAAACGTAACAAGTTCGACGAAGGAAAAGTTAGTGATCAACATTAGCATTATTCATAAACTTTATAATAATATTCGCGGTATGTGGCCCGCATTATCCTGCTTAAAAAGCGATTGGATAATCCGGTTTTTTATAGGCTGATTAATCTGCTACCTTCAAACTCAGTTAAATGACGATAATTCACAATTGTCAGGAGGCATTCTTTTATATTGTCCTAAGACTAAATAAAGGTATAACTGTATTTTATAGAGATACTAATAATATCAGCAGAAAAACAAAAATATTTTTTATTTGTCAATACTACCTTGATCACTGAAGGTTGATATATAACCCCTTGCCACATTAATTTTCGTATTCTGTATACATATTTCGACAACTAAGTTGTCATCATCAGCAGATAAATTTACACTGAGTGTACATTTTGGTTCTCAACGGTAAGGATCGCGTACGGAGTTTGTTTGTGTGGCAAGGGGTTATATATCAATCTTCAGTGATCAAGGGAATCAACCGCAGGCTGCATCAAAATTACCTTCAATACTACCTTGAGTAAGCTAATGTATTTTGCTGAAATTTTCATCGTTTGTAGTATGAACAAAATACATTTCTACTGAAAATTTCACTAAAATATATTAATATTTATTTATGCCAACCATATATATATATATATATATATATATATATATATATATATATATATATATATATATATATATATATGGTATATATATATACCATATATATATATATATATATATATATATATATATATATATATATATATATATATATATATATATATATATATATATATATACCATATATAGGTAAATTTGAATGGTGACTGGTTAATTAAATTAATTAAAAAGGTAAATAAAACCCTTTACCACACCAATGTTCATATTCTGTATACGTACTTTGACTTTTACCGCTACACACCACATACACACAGCATGTATTAATAATTAAATACAGTGTCGCATCTGGATCCGCGGTAAAATTCTCATAGAATAATTCCACATAACTTTCACCTCTAAACCCCACAACTGGCACAGAATAATTCCACACAACTTTGACTGTATATTCTGTATACGTATTTCGACAACTAAGTTGTCATCATATATATGAGGTTCTCGTTGCCGTATTAAATATATTTGTATTAGATAGATACGACAAAAATTGAAAATTCACTGACTGGCAATATTGTATAAAAATATTTGCGATTTTTCTCTCTCCTAAAAGTATTGTTCAATTCAAAAGAGATGAGGAATTTTATTGCAATATGTGCTCAGTATTGTTGGAGGCTTGATCTGAATTTGTTATTATAAGACGTGTTCAAATAAATATGACGTACAATTTATGTAAAGTCTGAATATGTTGGTCATAAATGCATTTGCATAATAATATTGTCGCTATCATGATAGATTATAAACCAATAGTTTACTTTTAAAAATTTTAAAAATGTTTTGAGATAAGCACAATGTGATATGGTATAATTAATTATAAAACAGGTTTGGTTGTATATTTGAATTGTTTCCTGGATATCCTCCTTCACAATTTTCTTTTGTCTACTGTTGAATGTAGATTAGATTATTTGAGGTAGTTATGGAGATTGTTACAATGTGACCTTTCCAGGTCTTTATGTCTCTTAAAAATATGTTTTGTAGCCTCATACATCTAATTAGACGTAGACACTTCGAAAGCGATTTTTCTACATATAGTCGTACCTCACAATATTTATTTCTCACATGTAAAAACCGTGTCTTTGCCAAGTCCTCATATTGCCATAATACATGAATCGCGATCGACAGAATCTACATATGATTTTCTTTAAGTTTAAATTACTCATATGTTAACCTTATAATGCTGTGTTACTTGACCCCCCCCCCCCCGCGTGTGGGTTCGTGTTAAATTTGACCGACCATCAACTGTTTTGCTTGTCCCTGATCTGTGGAGTTATTCCACCTTTCTCGAGATCTATTTTCAACCCCCTTTTTCATAGCTTTTGTTGTTTATTTTTGCAATGCCACAGGAAGCCAGTTCATTCGCTTTTTTATTAATTTTATAGCCTTTATGCCATAGAACGCGTACTATTATCTTCTTTTTGTAACTATTAAATGTATTCAGGAAATACATATAATCCAATAAAAGCTTGTGTTCAATATTCTAATATTTTTGTTCGCCTCTGATCTGTCATACGTCCTACATCAATTACCCAATTTTATTTTAATTGTGTGACTTCATTTACAAGAATTGCCATCCCTTCATATTGTAATTTGTCTGCTGTGCCTCTTTGGAAAAGGGCATGGTCATATTTTAAATTCATTTTCCTAGTAGACTCGTTTCGCTCTATGCTATGTATCATTTGATAAAATTGAGTTATTCCAGTTCTTCGTATGTTATAATTTGTAATATTAAAGTTTTAACTTTTTTAATTATTCTGTTAATTACCATCATCACAAGCTCACACTGTCCACTGCTAGATAAAAGCATCTCTTAAACTTTAGTTAAGAAGTTTATTAGCGATTTTCTTCCATGTTGGCTAGACGGATTCGAAGATGGTAGGGCAGGTGTAGGGGAAATGGTTTCTAAAGGGAATTTAAGGTTAGAACATAATCCTTCTCTGGGGAGAATAATCGAGACTTATGTAGGCAGGGCTGCGTCCTTGAAATAGACCTATCTTTGTTAAGACAGTAAAGTCCACCCGCTACTTACAATTGATCTACTACTTTCCCAAAATCCGTGGTGCAGATCGACATTTGCATGTCGGTGCGGAAAATGTCATACATCTATGTTTAAGATTTCTGTTGAAGGTGCTTTTTTGCGTTAAAATAGTTCGCTCTCAGGTCTGTTGTATATAATAAATATGAAGAGTATCACTCTAGTCACAAATCCCGACAAAGATGTGATACGAATAACGAAACGTCGATTATTTTGACGACTATATGGGCGAAACCGAGAAAAAAAATTTCTCTTGTGTTATCACTTTAACCATAATAACTAATTTTCTGAAAGACGAGGCGAACCTATTCATGTACTGAACGACGTGGCAAACCTATATATAATCGATTTAAACAGACATACGTGGGCAAGGTGAAAAGTTCTCGGCCTGACAATGAAAAACTGCGATTTAAATTTAAAAAATTATTTTATCTTTCTACATAATCTCCCTTGAGTTCAATACACTTGGTCCAGCGCTTTTCTAACATCAATATTCTTTCCCGGAAGTGAGAGTCTGGAAGGCTGTCAAAAATTCTTCTACGGTCCTTTCAACTTCTTCGTTGGATGTGAATCGCTTTCCAGAAACAAATTTTTTTAAATTTGGGAATAGATGGAAGTCCGAGGGTGCCAGATCAGGAGAATAAGGAGGATGGCCGAGCAAATCGTACCCCAAATCCCGCAATTTTCCCATCGCCAACGCACCCTTGTGTGCGGGTGCGTTGTCCTGATGAAAAATGATTTTTTTTCTTCTTCAAACCAGGCCTCTTCTCGCGAATTTTGGTATCCAGCTGATCAAGAAGGTTAGTGTAATATGCGCCTGTAATTGTTCTGCCTTTTTCAAGGTAATCAATTAACAAGATTCCTTTTGCATCCTAAAACACGCTGGCCATGACTTTTCTGGCAGATGCGATCGACTTCGCTTTCTTTGTCGCTGAACCACCGGCTTCTACCCACTGCTTCGACTGCTGTTTCGTTTCTGGCGTGTAGTGGTGGACCCATGTCACATCCATGGTGACAAATCGCCGCACAAAATCGGTGGGATTCTTGTTAAATCGGTCCAAAGAATGCTCCGAAAATCGTTTGCGCATTTGCTTTTGATCAACATTTAGCAAATGCGGCACCCATCTTGCGCAGAGCTTTCTCATCTCTAATTCTTTGTGCAAAATGTTTCGCACCCTTTCTTCCGATATCCCCACAGCCTCAGCTATCTCACTCACTTCCACTCGCCTATCGTCCAACACAATATCATGTACTTTTTCGATGATTTCTGGTGTGGTTGCGGTTTTTGGCCGTCCTTTACGTGGGTCACCTTCGAGGGACGTACGACCACGTTTAAATTCAGCTGCCCACTTTTTAACGGTTGACATCGAAGGAGCAGAGTCTCCTCAACTTCGGATGAATTTCCATAGAGATTAAACCATCCAAAACAAAGCATTTTATAACAGCACGACATTCAAGTTTATCCATTTAAAAAAATAACACGCACGATGTCTACTACAAAAATTCTTGCAAACAAACTACTTGAGAGAACAAGTTGAAAATTTTCATATGAACTAAAGACACATGCAGCCACGCAGGAAACATAAGTTTCTGTTAATTGTAACGCCATCTCTGTGTCAGGCCGAGAACTTTTCACCTTGTCCACGTATATTCTACGGGCAACTTTGACGTCAAATTTATTTGAGCGCAGTTCCCATACAACATTTTATTTATTTAAAAATGTTTATTCTTACAGGTGCATCTAATAGAACAGTTAGAAAGAGCTTGCATACGTTTCGTTCATTTCAGCAAGGAAAACGAACTCAGATCCAGGGTATTTAGCGAGAAGATGGGCCTTGAAAGTGGTTGGAATTGTCATATTTCTCTTCTCAGCGATCGGAACAGGTTCGATCCGATTGTCGCAATGTAATTTGTGTATCGTTTGCTTGACCTTAAGTGTATGTTCGACCCCGTAAATAAATATGTATTAATTTGTCGGTGTATTTGGTTTGTAAAGCGTACTAACCTTTGTTTCTTTGCTTGTTTTCATGTTCTTTTTCTTTCTCTACTAACTAATAAACCGCAATTCTACTAACATCAAAAAATCCAGAACCGAAGCTAGTCACGCCAGCAAAGGTCGAATCTGTGATGACGGAGATAATGACACTTCAAGACGCAAAGTTTCATTTAGTGTTCGAAAATTGAACTTTGATGGATCTCAATCTTACACTAACAGAAAGAGGTAGTAAATGAGTAGTTTTAGTAATGACCTTTTCGAATTTACGATATAAAACTTCAGTGTATTTATTGTTTTTATTTATTGAAAATATGTTCTTTACTTTAAATGCTATCTAAATTAAGAGAATGATGTTTGCAATAATGCCTTGGTAGATCATTGAATGTATGTGTTACCTTATAAATTGGTAAATGTTTTTAGTGTATCTGTAAGAGTGTTTTTTAAAGTGAAACAATTGAATAACTACAGAATGTATTAAGATACAAATTTCGAATTGTTAAAGCAAAACTCAAAAGTAAGAGAATGTTATTTTAATGTATTAGATATGTGGAGAAGTTCTGTCATACTTTTTCAACAAAATAATATTCAGTTTGCGGTTCACTTATTTAAATAATAATAATCTATGCCACTTAACGCTAATTACAGTGGATATTGACAGTTGTTTTCTCCGAGTCAGTAAGAAAGTGCAATTCTGGTGGAACAAATTCTTGTTTCGCTTAGCCGATATATCCATATTTAATTGCTGCATCCAAATTTGTCAAGCTATTGACAATAGATTTTTGTTTAAGAGCGACGCACTTTGTTAAAATGTAGGTATCCTGAGAAATGTAAAATCATTTTTAGTTCGATGTAAAGTACAGTTCCTACCATTACTGATGGCACACAATGTCGATCAAATGCCCTCTACGGAAGCTTCAACAGGAATGAATTCGTCGAACCTAATTCTTCATGACTTTTTCACATAAATCGGGTCAAATGTTAGCAATGACACGTTCACTGCTAGTCTGCTAGTCGTGTAATGTTGCTGGTTTATTGGTGTGAATTAACAACTTAACATATCCCCACAGAAAGAAGTTTAGGAGTGTTGAATCGCCTAAGCGCGAAGAATAATTGACTGGTGCATTTCTGGAAATAATCGATTCATCAAACTTTCATTTTCAGTAAGTGAATTGATTGATAATGCGGTAGGTGGCATCGTTTCGTTGAAACCATACATCGTTCAAGCCGAAAGCATCCAATTTCGAGACAAAAAAAATCCAGTTAACATTGTGCGATGGCGAGTTCCATTCTCAGTAACGGGCTTACCAGTGTGGTTCAAAAAAATACAGTTCAACGACTCCTTCAGTACGAAATGCATACCAGACAATAAGTTTAAGTGAATACGTTGCTCTATCGTGTACTACTTCCGACTGATTTTCAGATCAGATATGGCAGTTTCGCTTATTCATAAGGTTATTAAGCCAGAAGTGATCTTTATCATTGAAAATGATTTTTTTTTTATAAAATTCAAGGCCGTTTCAAATTTGTTTAAAGTCTGTGACGCAATGAACGATTATTTGGTTTGAGTTATTGAATTAAAGCAATCTTGTAAGCATAAGGAACAAACGGCGGAGTTGATACACATAAAGTTGTCGTGACTGAATGTTAATTTTGATAAAGCGTCTGAATAATTTGTAAACGTTGTTGAAACGTGTATCGTTCCATGACGAAATGGTAGGCGCAGGCAAGCACAAATGTCCAAATAAAACAAATTACACAAGGTTGCCACCTGAAAGAAATCTTAATTTATAAGTAATTCATAATGGAGAACTCCTTTTTTATGCTTTCAAATACAAACTATTCTCTTCTTTTAATTTAACAATAATAAATACAGTGCAAAGATTCATATATTTATTATAAGAAACATAAGAGAAAAATTTCTAAAATATAACGAAGCTACATTCTATAAAACAATTGAAGGAAATAAAATAATTTCATCATCTAAATGTTTTACTTTGTCTTCAAAATAGGACCCATTTGATACGATACACTCTGCTAATGAATAACTCAGCTGCGTTAGCAACTTTTTGGCACGATCATTAGTTCCTTTTCCGAATTTTGCTTTATAGCATTAAAGGATTTAAAACGTCTTCCACGAAGTAGTTAGTAATTTGAGTTTGAAGAACTAAATATTCAATAGCCATATTTGCCGAATAAACTGTTAAATTCCATTGTGTTCGTTGAATTTTTTATGAAAAATTTGCGTACAAGAGGTCGAAGTATGGATCGACGCATTATCGTAACGCAAAAATCAAGAATTGAATTTGAGATCATAAAATATTGTTTCCACAAAACGGATTTCTACAATATTTTATAATATATATAAAAACAAATCTATTGCCGACGAGATGTTATACAAAATAACATCGACGAAGCCCGAGATTGGCTGAATAATTTTGGATAGATGAAGCGAGTCTCAATTAGGATCTCGTCAACAATAGAGTTGGGTTTTTTCAACTATACGATACTTCATGTCTATAGAATTCGTCTTTATACGTACGGTCAAATCATAGCTTTGCATTTTACTTGATAAGTTCACTCACTGTATTTTTCTTCGTGCAGATAGTCTTATTTCCATTCGAAAGATGGAAGTATAGTTTATGTTCAATTCACTAGGATAATTTATTAAAAGAACTTTAACTGTAGAATATTGAATGAATACTACTGCAGAAGTATGGCAGAATTTTCCAACAAATTTAATACTGTACTCATTTTAATCGCATTTATATTGCAGTTGTTGTGCAGCGGTAGCATTAACTTTCTGATAAAGAATTAAAATAATTTATAAAATTTTATATTTGGAATTAATTACAATGGACTCACTGTATGTTCGATTTTAAAATAAATTGCTTCGTTTGCAATAATTTTTTAGTAAAAGTATGCATGGTATGTAATTATCAAAAATATAACTCCACAAAGGGGAATGCGAGTGAAAGTTATAATTCATTAAAAACATCTCTTATGTGATACTTCATATACAAGTTTCGAAACTAATAATCGCACAGATTTTCTAGATACTCAACTGTTTCATTTAAAAATCTCTTTCTATATGTTATTAAAAGAAAATAAATAGTAATATAAATCATTGTTGCACAGGGCGACAATTGCTGCGCAGCAACAACAGCGAACGCATTCGCTGTTGTTGCTGCTGCTGGAAATAAAGAATTTGTATTTCTTTATTGACAAGCTGCCAGTCACCCTTTTCCTATCGCGTGACGTCACGGCGGCCATATTGAAAATTTAATAAATTGCATATAATAATGAAAAGAAGTGTATATATGTCAGTATGCCTGTGTTGCCGTTCCATAAGTATCTCGGGTCCGATAATACTTTGGACAGTGGCGAACCCGTCGACGAGGACGATCGGATTGCACAAAAATTACTTTCTATAGTTCGTTCTACGTTGCGATCGAAGTACATAGCTTATGGGAAATAAGCATTTCGTTTCCAAATCTATATTTTCATTATCAGGGGATTTTGATTTCTATCGTTTAAATGCAGCATATAAAAATTACCGTAAATCGTATAAGTTAGAACAGCCGTTACTGCAACAGTAAAAATTATATGTATTATACTTCAAACTCAACAAGAAACGTGAAACGCTCTATAGAATAATACACGTTTTAATAAAATTTAAAAATGCGATCAACGCAACTATTATAGTACCATTGGTGCAATACGATCTCAATAGAACTTCATATATGTTAACATAAATTGTTACTTTTTTTAGTAATTTGGAAAATTCAAGAACAATGAGTTTTTCGGCGCCAAGTGCAATTAATATGGACCATGCGACGGTAAAGTTTGATACTGAAAATATGCCTTTAATGAAGCGCCAGGACAATACCGGGCAATCGGATATGTACAAAAGCCAGGACAGTATTCAACTACAAGAAATGTGCACAACACAACACGATTGGCAGTCTCTCAGTTGCCTAACCGATAGTACAGAACACAGCGCCCCTATTAATTTTGACATGAGCAATCGTGTAAGTATTCAATAAAAAATGTGTTAGTGGTCTTCTCAAGTCAAATAGCATAAAATTAAATAGTTTTAATTAAATTAATATAAAGTATAATATATACACGATATAAACATAGTATGATCCTAAGATACGGAAATATAATGAAAAAATACTGCCTCCCTTTATCGTACAACACACGTATGTACTGAACAACAGAACAAGGGCACGTTTATCTCGCTAAATCGGCAACAAAATTGCCAGAGCGTATGTAGACAAACACAAATCTCGGCAATTTGCCAAATAGATGAATGTTAAAAAGATTCATTCAATGCTAATAACACACTATTTCTTGAAACGTACGTTTCAAGAAATAGCACCTATCATCAGGTAAACTTATTATATTATTAACATTTTTTCATTATTTTCTGTATCGAACAGGTACGATAAAACCTACAAAAGAATCGTTTGTTTCTCGAGCTATGAAGGATACTAACTAACTTACCCTCGTATATTTACATTTATATTCTTATATGTTTGATTAACTTTTTAAAGTATTCTAATTTAATACCTGTATTTAGTATGTAATATTTTCCTTGTGAAATTACTAAAAAAATTAATTAACAATTAATATTTGTAGGCTAAGTTGCCGAGAGGTATTGATAAAATCAGACCACATATTGAGCAGATCGATAACGTACCTCTTTTGGTATCGCTTTTTACTGATTGTACAGCTACAGTTACTAGAGAAATGTTACATATTATGCAGGATTATGGAGAAGTTGTGTGCGTTATGGGTTCTTCAGCCAACGACGATAATATGGGTGCTTTTATGCAAGCTGACGCTAGGTAAATTAAATTGTGTTTAATATTTCTAAAGATTGTGTAGTGTGATTGTGTGTGTACCTTCATTTTACCCAACAGTACTCTATAGGGACAGATTTTTCCCTAAATAATAAAAATAAAGGTTCGCAAAGACGATTCTAGACCACAAGCGTGTGATATTTCGGGAATACCATACCCTGAACGACTAAAAACATGTATTTCACATATATCTAGGAGGAGAGAAACTTAACAATCACATAAAGAATATCAGTCTGATATCATTTCAGTTCGTTCAATGTTATCATCTTATAATAGGATATACGAGTGAAGATTTAATTCGTAAAAATCATTGCGTGGTGACTAACGTGTAACTAAAGTTTACCTCAAAATATTCAAACTTAAAATACGACGGATCTCGGGTAAGGCGTTAGGTGTACAATAGAGATTTACTGATTTGGAAACTATTACATTGTCAAAAAATATCAATAGAGAAAATCACAAATTAAAAAAGCGCAGTCAAAAACCCTGTGCCGAATTGGTCATGCATTTATTATTTATGATGAGTGTTTGTACCATTAAACTTAAAAAACATCAAAAAAGTCCAATTTCATAAGTTTTAGGAAAAGTGTTTTATTTAAAAATCTCTTTTTATATGTATAAATTAAAAGAATTATACGTTGGCAGAATTCTTTTCAGACCTGTTTTATTATCTTTTCTTGTGCATGTATATACTTATACCGTGCATTCATTTTACCTCGCTACGAAAACTGTACCACATTATATTCGGGTCTAGCTGCCGAATACCGATCAGAATGTAAAGTGGTGGGGCGCGAGTCATTTGAATCACGACTATAACTGACTACTGAATATACTAGCTGCAGCCCCACCACTAATTTGACTGCAGGCGACACGAACAACTACTTAATCTGTAATCTGTAGTAAGTCGTTGTTGTGATTCGACTGACTCGCGCCCCAGCACTTTACATTCGGATCGGCATTCGGTATCTAGACCCGAATATAATATGATACCGTGTTTGTAGCATTTTAATATGAAAGCACGGTATACATATATTATTATTATTATAAAAATATTTTTCACTACTGCGAACGAAGTTCAATGAAACAACAGTGGAAACGTGTTTTAGTCGAATATATTCAGAATTTTACTCAAATAAAGTTATGTATTTCTCAGTTGAATGTTTACGTGCGATCGGGAATCGACGATTTGCGAACCTTGGTAGTAATATTGTAATAAAATGTTATCGAAATTAACCAACTTGAAAATGGATTAGAACCCACCTCTATTTCTTACTGTTTCAGCATTGCTATTGAACCATTGTATCCACAAATATGTAAATTAGTTTCTTCTTACAAACCACATGATGATACAATGACGTCTCCAATAGATATGGCTAGGCATTTAAGTTCCGTTGCATGCTGTTTATCAACACGACGAGAAGAACCTCTGCCTATATATCATTTAATTAGAGAATCTAGACATTATATATGTTGTTTTCGTAATTCCGGTACGTTTTATATGAGGATCATTTGGAAATTCTCGGAATGAAGTATAGATGGCGGTAGTAACGTAATGTAAAAGATACTTCATGTGTTTATTTTTAGCTACAAAAAAATAAATATTATGCTATTATTAAATATTTTATAAAAAAATAGATATGATAAGTACACTGCTTTATTATTGGCGCTACCTACGTAGACTATTAAATTTAAATGAAAGAAATGGGAGATGACTTTTTCGATGGTTAACTAAAAATTGAGTAACATCTGAAATCATTAAAAATTTCAAAAAATAGTCGCCAGAATATTATGAATTAGAGGATTCTAATATTACCGAAAGAAAATATACGAGGCGTGTTTTTTAAACAGGTGCCGTTATAATATAAAAAGGACGCAAGTGCAATTTGTTAATTAATTTTATTTTCATAAGAAAGCCTGTACTTTTCATCATATTTACCAATAATACTTAATCACTGAAGGTTGATATATAACCCCTTGCCACATTAATTTTCGAATTCTGTATACGTATTTCGACAACTAAGTTGTCATCATCAGCAGATAATTAAAAAGTGTCGCGATACTTTTTAATTATTAATTATTTAAAAGGAAAGCTTATTGGATACTTTGCAGATATCGGCAAATGCCAAAGTGTTAATCACGTATTCTACACATACTAGCTCTCTATTCAATTCCGAGAAGTTTTCAAAATATCTGTAGAATAAGTCTTGTAAATATTTTGTTTTAGAACTCAACAAACATAAAATATGATTTAATCGAATGAATGTTTCTTTTTAAAGTTATTTCGATGGAGAGATACTAATATATTTCATATCTTATATTTTCAGTGCAATTCTGGCTATGTTGTTCCATTGCTATAAGTTTAATACAACTAGTAACGGCAGTATTTATGCTTCCCGCTCTCTTGACTCCTGGACAGGTGTTATGGTTAATTTGTTTTGTTGTGCCCTTATTAAGTGTATCTCTTATGGGTACACCGACAGAATCTGATCTTATGAAACAACCTCAGGATAAACTTCAAACAGCATTTAACAAAGAGGTAATATTCCAGAAAATGTTTGTATATAATACACGAAATAAAATATATCATAGTAATTTATAATAGAAAAATACTTTAAATTTTAAATATATAATTACGCGCAAATTCGCCCAAGAATAGATCCATTATATTTTAAAAGGTTGTTATACTTATAAGTTAATAACATCTTTATCGATCCAAGAGATAATTGGAAAATAAATTTTGTTAGTCTGCCATTTCCGAGAAGTTCTAATTTGAAAAAGGACTTAAACAGAAGGAAGCAACTTTGCATTATTTTATATTTACACATTGATATTGATAAAGAAAATTGTGTATGATAGGTCGAAGTTATTGAAGCAAGATTGGAGCTTCAGAATGGAATCCAGTTATTTCTAACTGATGATGACAAAGTTTGACAGTTTCGACTGCTGTGTGGAGTTTTGCATTATTATTCGAGAGAGGGACAAGTGATGCCAATTACTCTCTCTTTTAATAGCAGTCTGTAGTTATGTGAGTGATTGACAAATATTTCGGCATAATTTACCACAAAAAACATATTTACAGTCCTTTGATATCATAGAAACACTCGTACCTCGTTTTACGAAATTATATTCAAATTTGTTTTAATCAGCCTTTGATTTCGGTGTAAAATAGTGGATCCAGGTTTCGCCCTTAGCTATATTTAGGAAAATATTATATTATTTTTTCCGTTCTTAAGACTTATAGTCAGAAGGAAGCTCGTAAAAATATTGCAAAATGAGCGAGTGATTTTAAGGAGTTTAATGACATCGTCCACAGCCAAACACTTGTTCCCTTGAATTAATCACCAATTCGTTTGATGTTCTCTGTATTAGTTATGGATATCCATTCGCGTCCTCCATTATCCATCACATTTTCATATTCGTCTTGAAATTACTAGTAGCTTCACACCAGTTACTTGAGTTCAATATAAGAACCATACACTTTTAACGCCTGATTATTTGTAGCTAACAACAGCTTACAATTTCTATTTGTTCATTATGCAACACAGCTCTATTTACCATATTAACTAGTTATATACTTCTCAACCTTTCCTTTTTTGACACAAGAGTGCCACAACTTAAACTTGGCACTGTGAGCGTGCGTGCTCTGAAAAAATGCAAGGAATTTATCACATAATAAACATAAACACTTACCCTTTTAAGCAGCGTTTCTGGATAAGATCGGTTAAATATTTGTACTATATATCTATTAGTTGTGCATTAGTATCCGGTCAAGTATATACAATATGTTTTACGAAATCCAGAAAAATGTAAGGCGTAAATCACAGATTAATTTCGTTAGTTATAATGGGTACTTAACACCTTCGACACTATTTCTCGAGCTTAACAATGTAACACTTTGCTTGGTGTTATTGTTGATACCATTTCATCAAAAACTACTATGATACTGACAATTTATTTCATCCTTAATCTAATCTATTTTACTATTTATAACAAAAGTAGAACTTAATAAATTACCAAGAAATTAAAATTAATGAAGTTATACTTATATTACCTCTTTACTTTAGAGATATTTCCTAATACGATTTATTGTATAAATACAATAAACCGTATCTGGAAATATATGTGAAAAACTTTATAATAATTTAAATATACTTAAACTAATCAATTAAAGTTAATATTCCTACAAATGATTTATCTTATACCTGTAGAGTACATACCTAAAACTTGCTAGTATTTCAAATAAAACCCACTACTAAAATTTCAAGGTTATTTTAAAATATTAGAGATGACATAATGATAATAATAATTCATGCTTTCACGTCCACGTACAGGGGGTTTTGGCACATCATGAGTTATTATTACGTTCGCGCTCGTGGTGTGATTTAAGATCTTTGTTTGTTAACATTCACTTAAACGGGAAAGAGATCACCTTTACAATGTGGAACTGAAAAACTCTAATTTTTATTCGTACATATATACATTACAGATATTTTTTAAATAATTTACTGCTCAGTGATGGGTTTCGAACTCACAATCTCATGCTTGCATGCTTGTAAAAAAGCGGTAAAAATTTTAATTTTTCAGTTTCGTATTGTGAAAGTGCCTAATTAAATGCAAAGCTAAACAGAAATAAAATTTATTTGCTCTATTATTCTACATAAACAATAGATTAATGATAATATTTAATTGTGTATTTTAATTTTTTCTCACACTTCACACTTGTCCAAATATCCGTCTCTTGAAATGTTGTTTCATTCCTTTTGAAGAAGCTGCCGGAGGTGTTGCTTTGCAGTTTGTTATACATGCGCTCGTGGTGCGGCCTAAGGTCTTTGTTTGTCAACATTCACGTAAACGGGAAAAAGAAACCACGAAATGCTTTTCGAGACAGCAACCATCGGGCTCTAATCCGAGGCCCTCCGACGTGACAAGCTAGTGATTTACCGCTGAGCTATCAGCCTGTATTTTATAGTATGGCAATTTTTAACATCGCTTGCAAATATTATTATTATTATATGAAACATACTTACTTTCAATATATCTAATACGTTGTAGACCCCATATTTGATTTAAGTTTAAAATTAACTTTACACATATTTTCTCTGTACTTTTCACAAACCTATCCTGTGTAAAAATCCAATGCGTGTCTAGTGCTCAATATCCTATAACGCGCCGATTGTTACGTGTGTTATTGATGGGAAAATAGTGCCTATTTAATAATGTAGAACTTGGTGTACCGAATATTTTCATATTTGAATTAAATCTTAACGGAATATGGAAACTAATTTTGGCAAATTCCTGTTTTAATTAGAGTTAAGAATACAATTATTTATGTTATAATATATAGTTTACTGCAAACATACTCTTGCTGGATAAATATTCAATAAAGATGGACCGAGTTCTCGACACCGAAAGGTAAAAGAAGTGAAGAAAGACAGATTAACAGCGGTATGAATGATCGTTTACCAGTGAAGCTCGTTGATTCGCTACCTTGCTTATATCTCAGAGTTAATCGTCAACGTCTCCGTGGCATACGGCTATATAGTTATTACTTTACCTGAAAAGCTCGGCATCTATTCGTTGAAACAAAACGTCATTGCTTGGTATTTATAGTATTCTAAAAAACAAATTAATGTTCGTATTTGAACCTATTACAACGGCAATATTAAAAGAGGGCGTAGACGATCAATAAAATTATTTCGTTAATCGGCTGTTAATACTTTATTTATTCTGACCTTTTCTTATTTCAGATAACCACGTTTGCGTTATGGTGTTATGGTTCTAAATTTTTAATTTTAGCGATAGTCATTATTTTAACATTTGCCGGAACATTATCGGGTTATTGTGCAGATTTTTGTGCGATAAAGAACTGTAGTTGTATACTCTTCTATCTACCAAACTTCGAAAACACCACCAATATTACGAATAACTGGACCGACCTGGAACACAGTTATACGTTATTCAGCGCGCAAAATTTCACAGTCGTAATCATCGTTTTGCACTTTAGTAAGTTTTTGTTACGATTTATCCAGATATGTGATTAAAACAAGTTAATATTTCAGTATGCATATCGGCCAGTTTCGTCCACAGGCAAAAATTGTTTTGGAATGGGAGCCCTCATCGTAACCTATTGTGGGTCATTTCCGTCATAATACTGTAAGAACACAACGCATTATTATATTAGACATAGATTTCTTTTAATTTTATATTTCAAATATCTTGACTAGTTCAACAGAAATCAAAAGCGTACTTCTTTTCCGAAAGAAATGCGTCCGTCTGAGGCTTCAAATATATATTTGTTAATTTTGATGGAGCCTGTGGTTGATTCACTTGATTACTGAAGGTTGATATATAACCCCTTTCCACATTAACTTTTGTAATTCTGTATACGCATTTCGACAACTAAGTTGTCATCATCGACAGATAATTGCAAAGTGTCGCACCTGGTAAACTACGGCGAAAAATACACAGTGTACATATTGGTTCTCAACGGTGCGGATCGCGTACGGAGTTTGTTTTCGTACAGGTATATTTCGAGGTGGTTTACCAGATGCGACACTTTGCAATTATCTGCTGATGATGACAACTTAGTTGTCGAAATGTGTATACAGAATTACAAAAGTTAATGTAGAAAGGGGTTATATATCAACCTTAGTGATTAAGTTAATCAAGCACAGGCTCCATCAAATTCAACTTGTTAATTGTTATTTAAGAATGCAGTACAATTAAACATATTTTCAAATATACCGAAAATTCGTTTAATTTTACCGTCGACTTCAATGCACGTAATAATAACAAAGAGTCTATAGCATAACGGTAACTTCCTAATTTAAACAGCTTGCAGTTCGCATCTTAATAACTGTTTAACAGTTAAGTACAATGCCGCTCATGAAAGTTTGGGCAACTATACTCTATACCACGAACAGACAGACTAATCACAACCAAATCACGCGAATATTTTTGACATAAAAAAACAGCCGCGACAGTCTGATTTACACATACACATTGTATTATTTATTTACCTCTAATCAAAAAAGTTAACCTCAAAAATGTTTTTATAATAATAATAAAGGTTAATTGGTTTATTTATATTAAATGATAAAAATTAATACAAATTATTTTGAATTAGTTTTGTTGACAAAATGTACATTAAATTATTTTTTTCAATTCCATATATAAAACAAATTATTAAATAAAATCTGTCAAATTTGAAAAAGATTTAAGCTATCGTAGTGACGAATTTATTTGTGAGAGCAGATGGCATGTACATATATTGCTTGATTTTCAATTAAATTCTAAGCTGTCAAGCTAAATGTTGTAATTGTAATATTACAATAAAAATAAATGGAACTGTGGTGTAGAATTTATTTGTGAGAGTACATGACATGTTTGGTTGAATTATATTTCTAAAGTTTAATTGTTGCAACCTTAGCTGCCAGACGTGTCGCTTTGAGACTTAGACAATGTTTCCCTATTTTTTTGTCCAGTTCATGCCATAACAATTTCAAGGGATTTAACTAGATCTGGCCTGCGAGCAACCACGACATTATTTGCAGGATATCAGCTTTTGCTTGATTGCTTAAATAATTTTTGCAAATCACGGCATCGTTGTCATATACAAAAACAAAATTTTCTCATGTTAATTGCAGTCTTAAGATTTCTTGCAGAATTCTGCTGTAATCTCTTTTACATATAATTTCATAAATTCTTTCCAAATGCCCCGTTCTCACTATCCAGAAATAACTCCATAACTGAATCGCCTCAATATTTTAGTCTCTCACTTTTGTGAAAGTAATGCATTCGGGTAGCATTTTTTCAAGCTTTCTTCTCCGCACAAAAATCCAGCGCCTTTGTTCAGAAACGTCAAATGGGTCCAAAAGAACCTCCGCCCAAAGTACGCTTTAATTACAACGCATTTCTGTTCGTTGTGGATATTTTTTTAGATTCCCACGTAGTCATAAAGTTTTCTCTTTTTTTAGAAGGTGTCTTGTGGTACTTACAGAAATGGAATTTTGAGAACCGCGATTAATATTTGAAGTAATTTCTGTCTTCAGGAAGGATCTGGTCGATTACGATCTTCTACACAACCTATTTTTCGATACCGATCCAGTACACTGTTGGTTTCTTTATCTATATTTTTTTCGAAATTGCACGATCTGAATATCCTTCTTCGTGTTGTGTAATCACAGATCAGATTGTATAATCACAGTTTTGTACATTTATTGGTGTCCCTTTTGATATTTTGAAATATTGTTTTGCTAAAATCTTTGCAAATCCTTTTCACTTGCACAAGCACAAAAATCAGTCCTCTAATAACACAATATTTTACTGCAAGGACGATAAACAATGACTGAATTATGTCTGATAAAATAGTTTCACAGCCTCGTAGTGTCCTTTACTTCACTATAAGGAATTCCAGGTACAAGTAACGAGGAAACTTCAGATAGTCTAGGATACATATTTTTTTTGGATATTATGTAAAGTACGAGGGAGCGTTTTTATATTCGCGGAATGGGGGACAAGGGGTGGAAATAAAAAAACCAAATTATTTTTCTTTTTCAATATATTCACCTGCAAGACCGATACATTTTTCACATCTTTCAATTAATTTATTTATACCCTCATAAAAAAATGATTTCTCTTTATCTGCAAAATACGCCGAAACTGCCTCCTTGACTTCATCGTCGGCAGTAAATTTTTTACCCCGCAGCTCTTTTTTCATTTTCGGAAACAGGTAATAATCACTCGGGGCCAGGTCTGGGCTGTAGGGTGGGTGATTCACAATTTCGAAGCCCACCTTATGCAGGGCAGCTAACGCAACGCGGCTCTTGTGGACGGGCGCGTTGTCGTGCAAAAGCAGAACACCTTTTGTCAATTTTCCCCGTCTTTTCTCTTTAATGGCTTCTTTTAGTCGCTCTAATATTGAAGCGTAATATTCTCCGGTTATAGAAACACCTTTATCTTTATAATCAATCAACAATATTCCTTCCGAGTCCCAAAATACCGTTGCCATGAGTTTCCCAGCTGATTGTGACACTTTAAATTTCTTGGGAGGTGCTGTGCCCTTTTTATGCCACTGCATGGAGTCTTGTTTGGACTCAGGTTCATAATGATGAACCCAAGTTTCGTCTCCAGTAACAATTCCACTCAATACACCATCCTTGTCTTCATTACAGAGGTCCAAAAATGCACGCGAACACTCTACACGCTGTTGTTTTTGCGGCGGCGTGAGCATTCTCGGCACCCATCTTGCGCTGACCTTAGACATGCCGAGATGATAAGATTGGATAAGTGCTGGCGTGGTCACCTCAATGTTCCTGCCCGGCCTCGGGTCGTCTTCAAGGGATTCCCTTCCTTGCTTAAATAAACTATGCCACTTGTACACCATGGTTTTTCCTGGACAAGAGTCTCCGTAAACCAATGACATCTCATTCATTATGGTCGCGAATTTTCCTTGCCTGGTAAGGAACTTTATAACAGCACGATATTCGATTTTTTCCATATTTCACTTTTCACTCCTGATTATGTTACTTGGTTGACGATAGCTCAAAGACTAACTGTCTAATAACAATGAAACTTCGTATTTATACTAATCATGAGTCGCTGCACAGGCCACGCCCCCAATGCGCCTACTCACCCCTCTACAACCCGCTCATTCCGCGAATATAAAAACGCTCCCTCGTACATAGGTAGTAGCCATTCTTAAGTTATTGACAAATACTTTGCATTAATATTACAACATTTAATAGATATACAGTTTTGTAAATTGCATAATCATAGAATTATACCAATTGCCCAAACTTCAATGAACGGTAGTATATATGAAGTATAATTATTTATTAGTGATTTTAATAAAATAAAGAGATTTTCTAATTTTTCTTAAGCCTAAATGTACCATTTGTTTCAGGATCGTAATACAAACGTTGTATACAGTTTTATCATTGACAATAAGCAATAATGAATATGGTGAATACAATTCATTCACGATAGTCCATGCCTTTCGAATATTTGCCTGTTGTTCCCCGTTAATAACAATTGTCGTCAACGAATTAGTTAAACGAGAAGAAATAAAGTAAGTATAAATGCTGACTTCATCCCAACAAATATGTATAAATACATCTCCTATTTTTTGTTATGTTGTAACAATAACCGTTGGTAACAATGAAATACTATTTATTTGCACTGTAACGCTGCCAATTGCCATAAACGTTACCTTAATATTAGTTTTTATTAAAAACTAAACAAATGAACATAAACTGTGAATACAATTACTAATAGGAGGATAAATTGAACTGATCAGCTTGACAGATACACGGCAGTCAAGGAATCAAACGGATCTTAATTTCTGAAACTACCATCGATTATCATATAATGTCCCAGTTGCCATTCATTAATGTACATTGAATAAATTTTGCTTCTGAGTTTGAAGTAAACAACATTCTTACATAGTTGTGTGTAGACTTTTGTAACAGTTGCCCATTCATTAAAAATAAATTCTTAGTGTTGCCATGGTCTTCTATTTGCTTTAACTTTTGGCTAATTATCCAGTCATGTTCTTCAGAAGTTTTCTAAAAACTGATTTCATCTTCTACTTCTAGTTACGTATCTAATTGTTACTTTGTTTCACTCTATGTTGTTCAAATGAAATATGTCTCTTTTAATAACTTTCTTTTTCAAGTGATACATCTATCTTGATCACATTTTTTTGTTGTGAATTTCAGAGATTGTTATACTACTTTTGGGCATCAGTGTGCAGCTTTAGGTAATAGTTTGGCGTTCTGACAGTCAGTACCGTATTCTCATTCTAGAGTAAATCTTCTGTTACTTCAGACTTATCTTATGCCCATGTTGATATTGCTTTATCCCGCACGGAATGCTTCTTCCTTCTCTCCAATGTACCTTTTCCATATTTATACACCAATTGGTATGCCTTCAATGTAAAGTTTAGGTAAACCTCTAAGTATTTTTGTTGCTGCTAGTGTTCATGTATCTTCTTACTTTGCTATGGTTTTTGTATTCTCAGAATATGCTGTGTTCGATTTCTTCTGGCCTATATTCGTTCATCTCATTTTTTATTGCCAGAGTTATATCTATTGTTAATAAAAGTTGAGAAAGTTGTTTCTGTTATTTCTACGTCTAATTTTACTTTTGCCAAATAATTATTTCGATAAATACATAACAGTACTATATATACTTTTTTATTTCAGAGTAAATTTGCGATATCAAAGAAGAGCACGACTAGATTTTGGAACTAAATTAGGAATGAATTCTCCATTTTGAATATTAATATGTATTCAATTGATTACATACCACATATAAGAAAAAGAAATCGTGTAATTGTTTGTCGTAACTGCCTTTATATAATAACAAAGCAATCTATGAATATTGTCAGGTACTAATTTAGAATATGAAGTAAAATGTATAATTAGAGTGCCATTACCTGTACAGATCTCTCCGGTGATATATTTTTCTATAAATATTTTCTTTTATTTATGAATTAAAATTAAAAACAAAGAAAATGTATTCCCATTAAAAAAAGCATTTAAGTGTAATTCTTTTTTTTATTTCTGTAATTTTATCATTTTATTATCTTTTTTTTTCTATAAACTTAGATATCTAATTGACTTGAAAGTACAACTTTTATTTACATACAAATATCACTACAAAATAACAAGTATTCGAACTGTCTCTCCTGAAATTTTAATTGTGTTCACAATTGTGATTTTAAATATAACATGGACTGTTTTATGTATGATATAAATAATCTTGTACATGAATTTATACACTAAATAAATGTTCTAAATATATAAAAAATTATCTGTTTTACTGGTATATTGTGAAACATATTTTCAAGAAAAGTTAATGAACAAATAAATCTTGTACCACAATGTAGCTTTTAATCTTGAAATTTATTTCGATAACAAAATTGTCAGTCCCATATGTAGAAAAAAATTAAATTTGGAGCACTAGCATATGCTAGTGCTCCAAATTTAATTTTTGTTTTTATACAAATAAGGTATATAAGTACAGTATCAACATATTATTTCTACTTGTACACAGTATTTTTCAGCAATAACAATTTCCTTTCGAAAAGTCTAATACTACAGAAGATAGTCAACTTTGCTTGCAGAATGGGTGTTCTTAAGCTTCTTTTTAATGAAGAACATCGTTGACTTTAGCATGAAATGATGAATCCAGCTCTCATGTTCAATTACAGTCCTGAAGAGAATGTTACTTTCATTATCAAAAAATACCTACTGTGATGGCACTTTATGGTATTACAGTGTATCTAATATGAATTCATGATCTGCTGCATAGTCAATACAGAGCTTAGAAACATCATTCATAGGCGTATGCCTATTTTTTTTTATCAATCAGCACTTCTTATTTTGATATTCCATGGCGTATACATATATCAATCAGATTATGAATTTCAGAAAGTTTTAATTTCTTATCAATGAATAAGAACTTGTTTATCTTTCGTCCACTATTGTAACATACTCTTGTTTTTACGTCGACCCGAACACATTTTATTATATTTATGAAATTCTTTCCCCAGTCTCGTGGACCTTTGAATTTTTGGAGTTTATTATGGAAGTAAACAGATGTTATAACGAGTGAGCAACAATGATTGACCTGATCTTTTACTATTTTCCGCACGTCTCATATCAGTACTTACTTCCTTTTTTCTATCTGAAGTTAGCAGTTTAGTAATTTCTAGTGAGTTTTCCTACTCTATGTTCATGTCATTAGCCTTTCATTGACGTGCAGTGTACAGAACTTGTTTTGTGATTAATATCCATTATTTATACTTATATGCTAGCCTTCATCAGTCTTTTTAGTCTTCAGTTCACATATACGCATCGAAAATGCCGTTTTCACAGTAGTATTTGTTGTTTACATAGTAGCTAGCGTATTTTTATTATAATTATTGGAATTGCGTGAGACACTGTCTAATTTCACTTTTAAGAGGAAGTAAATATTGAGGTGATATGTATGGAAAGAAGTATAGGATCAGGTCACTCATTGTTGCTCACATTGTATTATATATTGTATAAATACAGAAAACAGTCATCACATATATTACCTCAACATAGTACGGCTTATTTAAAATGATCATGAAATCATTAATAAATTTAGGATGATATTTAAGTGAACATATTTACTATACCATTTTTTGTAAACAAATGACTGGAAAAATTGACTCAAAATTTGATGATAATCAATATATTTTATAAAATTACAGTATTAACTGTAATACAATACACAGTAAATACAAATATATACAAATAATAATTATAAATAAGTGAATTTACATTTAATATATTATTAAAACATCAGTCGGTATTTGCCTACGTTATTTATAATAATATAATTAATAATTGTAATTTATTGCCCAACAAATCGAGCCCAGTTACAGGACAAAATAAAAAATAGTATGAAGAACATACAAAAAATAGGTAATTACATTTTTAATATATATATATACATTTTTATATATATATATATATATACATTTTTATATATATATATATATACATTTTTATATATATGTATATATATATATATATATACATGTTTATATATGTATTCTTATCTACTAAAAATTATAAAAGAAAAACAATAAAAGCAAAAACCAAAAATACTCCTTCAGTGCCGATATCCAGTGAATACGTCAGTTATTCCTATATTAATGGGCATTTTCAAAAAATGTTTATCCTTGGCATCAACTCAACAAATGTAGAAAGCTGTGGAAAAGTCGTGGATGGAATATTAAATTTAATTGTAGAAAGTAAGTTAGAATAGTCAATTTGGCCAATTTATGCAAAAACATGTGCTCTGTTACCTTCTTCAGTCTGACAAAGATTGAATGTTATATTGTTTCAGTAAAGAAGTGTATTATTCTCTATTCAGATAAATACCAAAAGTTTTGTAAAACAATAATTTTAAAAATCTTTGTTGAACTTTTTCTACAGCAAATTTTTGAGAATTGAAAGGAATAGATCCATATTAAGCTAGCTTCGAACAAAGGCAAAATATAATATTTTGAGTAGATCAGTATCATTGAAGATTTTCTACGCAGCAGAATAAATCCTGTTTTAACCGTTGAGAGATATATATGTTAAACATGTTAATTGAAATAGTAATATTCTTAGAACTTTCACTGAATTAGTTTTCAAAAGTTTATGTCCATTTATAGAATAAGAGCTATGAAAAGGTGCTAATTTTCAAGTAAAAGACAACAAAATATTTATTAATATTCAAAGATCAGCGATTAACAACAGACCAATCAATGATAAAATTAATATAACATCCGTATTAGACGATACCATATTGAGAATTTTAATATCAACATAACCTAAGGCATTAGAAGACAAACTTGTAAGTCATTTTCAAAAAGAGGGAATAACAGTTGACCAAGATTGTAATCTTGTGGAACATAGGAGGTAGATATAAAAATATTAGACGAGTAGTCATTATAAAAAAACATAGTTGATCCTATTATTCAGGTACGATCCCATAAAACTAAGAAGAAAGACAAAAATAAGAAAGTTTACTTATCAACACTAAATGGTAAATAGTGTCAAATGCACAGGAAAAATCAAAATAAGTGCAGTCAACCTGGCAGAGACAATCAATAATGGTCCTAACATATTGTGTGAAGGTTGCTAGATTAGTCACAGTAGATTTTCCCGGGAAAAACCGTGCTGTTGTGGAGAAATATGTAACTATAAATATTGCTGATATACTTTAGCAGAATTTGAAATAATAGCTATGAGATGATTATTTTCGATTTGTAACCTTTCTTGAAAACAGGAACAATTCTAGCACATTTCCACAATTTCAGAAAGACAAATGTAGAAATGGAAGTATTAACAATTTTCAGCACAGAGGTGGCAAGAATATTTCGAGCATTTTTAATCAGAAAGCTATAAATCAAATCATCGCCAGATGTGTTACTGTATGTATTGTATTATTCAGGAAAGAAGACATAATATTCATCTACCTCTTTCAATTTACTGTGTATAACACCAGAAATCCGAGTAATACCTCGTCGTGATTACATATAAGAATATATACAACAAGAATCTGATCTAATGGATTGCTCGACATTCCTTTATATACTTTGCAGGCATCAGATATTAAATGTTTTGCTGGTGCACGAAACCCTTTAAATTTGTTAGTGCGTAATCCTGTTGGAATACTTCCATTTACCTGACACTTCTGCTTGTGTTTTGGAGTTGAAATAATCTCCATGTTGAGCAAAGGCAGTAAATAAAATGACCAGACAAATTGAATTTAGGAAGGAACCTATCGAATGCATCATAGAGTTTCTTGTAAAATCCATTAAGCATAATATCATCATTATGTTCATCAAGGAAGCTGCAATCAATATGAAATCGATTTTAATGCAGCCTAGAAAGGTTAGCCTTACAGAAATTATAATGGTAAAAATTATGCATTTATACAATAAAATACAAAAAATATAGTTATATTACAGAATATTATCAACAGAAAATATGAAAGAAAAGGGAAATTGCTAATTTTTATAATTGTATCTTTTTCTTCACAGCAAGATTTATTCATACATTATAATAATACAACACTACAAAAGTATAATACATATGCTCACAAATCAATTACTTTATCAATAAAGGTTTATTGAAATTGATTTTAATTCCGATCTATTATATTTTTAAGAAAAATAAGAGCATAAAGTTAATATTCAAGTATGAATTAATAATTATAAAATCGAAGCATTTCATTTAATTAAAAAGTACATAATAAATACATTTTATATTAATAACACAATTACTAAATTAATTGAAATATAAACGTCTTATTCCCACTCTTTCATGATTCTGTCATAATCAGTGTCATCAACAAAAGGCATATCGATATTCCTTATCATATTCTCCCCGCAATACAAGCATTCTGACGCTACTATGTTATCTATATCAGCCTTTACGGTATCCCTGGCGGACATGCCACTTGATCCTGTACTCATGTTATCCATATTTTGGGTACTAAGAATGTTTAGCTGTCTGTGTAAGTCGGCAAGTTTACTTTTCTTGGCGGGTCCCAACAGTGGGTTTAACTCCTTCAGAAGACAATCGCTGTGGAATCTGTGCTGACATGGAAAGGCATAAAATGGACGAACCATTAGTGTTTTTTCGCAAATATCGCAACAATCTTTGTGATTTATTAATGTGTAACGATTCCTGAAAGATTGGATTTCTTTTCTTATAAGTTCGGCTGATTTTGTCGCTTCGTCCATTTCGTCTTTTAGATCTTGAATGTGTTGGTTGTATTCCTAAAAGTGAAATAGAAACTTCCCTAATTAACTTATCCTCGTAGAAATTACAAAACGTGTAATGCCGATGGTTTTGAACAAGTAAGAAAAATTTGTCTGTAATAGATCTTCACGTTGCGAAGTCACGGAATACGGTATTTCGACAATAAAATCAAAAAAAAGCTCGTGATGCGAACTCATAGTTCAAAAGTGACAGAATTGTACGAGCAAAAGTAAATACGCAGTTCATGGAATGACAAGCTTATTGCAAGAAGTCCAGCACAGGCGACCTACCTGTTAGCTGTAATGTCATACCCCGATCAACCAAACATTACTACCAAGAACAGGCTAATATTAGAATCAGTTTAAATAGAAATAAAATACTATACTGAACTGACGGACCTCCACTGTCTCGATTTAATAATTCGTTTTTTAACTCAGTAGTAAAGACCATTTTTTATCATGCCAGTTGTAAAGCTTATCTTGTAACTAAACTTAGAAAAACAGACAATCATGTTTACCGGTTCTTTAGTGTGACCTCTATCGCACGCTGATATTTGAAACAGAAAATAGTATTGTAATATTAATATTATTTGTTATCCAACCTTGCAGACCAAAAGCGGGAAGTATAACGCAACTTAAGGTTGCGTCAACGAAGCCGTGAAGAAATAGAATTCGTGAAATTATCAAATTATTTATCTGAAACAGCTAGTTTACTTCGTTGTAGACGTTCCCAAGTTTTTTTGTAGTGATTGCCCAACTGGGTCATAAATCTTTTCGACTTGTCACGAGCACGAGATTGAGAGTGTTTCTAGTTTGTATAAAGTGTTCCATGGCTGTGTTACCAACCCTGTTCACTGTAGAAGGGGTGATAGTGTTGACTTTATTCCTCCTCAACACTGAAGGCTATTGGGAGAGGTACCAACTACTCCCAAGATGAGAAACGATTTAAAAACCGGTGCGGTTTTAGGCAGTGCGTCTAGGACATGGTTCGAATCATCGACTTTCAGCAGTTAGGAAAAGAGAAGAGTGAAAGGGGTAGTTAAAAATCTAAGGAAAATCACAACTGCTTACAGGTGGAATACTAAGCTACAAAATTTTATTCTATAACGAGAAAAGTGAGGATACGTTTTCGGCACCCTAAAATCGGAGTACAGCAACTAAGGTATTCTTACAGAAAAGTTTCTGGCCCTTCGTAATGAAGATTGTCCAGTAGGCTAATAATTAATGTTTGTAAAAATGTATAGTTACAAAACTTTCAAGGGGACCAATTGAGTCTTTTTGTTAATGTTGTTATAAAATAATTATGAAGCTAGAAAAAGGTGAAACGTAACTCTTGCCAGTATCAACAGTGTCATTCTATTAATCATTTGAGAGGATTAGTACAGCTTTTTCGTTTCTTAGCTGCAACGAATAATTCTTAAATTATTCACAAAATAAGTCTAAATATTTTTAAACAACGCCATATTTTTGTTTAAAAAGTATTTAAGATTTTGTGTTTTCTTTCTAGAAAAACCGTCTTGAAATTACAGAAGATTTAACAAAATCTTATACACATATACATCACTAACCTTCAAAGAATTACAAATAGCGTTTCGAGAATGATCTATCGTTTCAAAATCCGAAAAATATGGCAAAATATCTTCTATACGTAATAAATCACATTCCTGTAACAAACTCATAGCCTTCTGTATGTCATTTAAACTTTCATCTTTCTCCACAGCTACCGGACCATTTGCTAAATCCGTTTCTTTCGGCTTCTCATCTTTGTTACTTATTACGAATTGTGCTAAAATAATATTCATTAAGCATTTTATAGGGTTACAGTCTAAAGATTTGTGCTAACCTATTTTCAACCACAATTTTTTTCTCAATTCCACGTCATTTTGTGGAGACATGTTGGCTATTTCTTTAGCTTTCTTGGAATCAATAGTCAAGGCTAAATCAACTGCTGATTCCCATAAGCCCAGTAAAGCCGATAGTTGAACACAAGCCATTTTTAAATCTCTCTCTCGACACAATCTCAAGGCAAAGTAAACATCATATTGTACCTTAAATCAATAAATAATTATAAAATAATAGTCCATGCTTTCACATCCCCTAACAGCTTAATGTCAATTACAGACTGCATTAGCAGGCCATCAGATATTATTATGTTCGCGCTCATGGCACAATTAAGATCTTTGCTGCTGACATTCACTTAAAGAATGCTTAATACATTGTGTGACGAAAACCGAATCTCCCATTAAAACAACATATTTTTAAGCCAAATTTTTACTATGTTGAGAATAATGATTAAATTTTATTGAAAAATTCGCAAACATTTGTGTCGTTCTTTATCGAACCCTAACGCAAAAATGAATTAGTGTATAAAAATACCAAGAGTACGAAGATTATCAAATTATCAGTGTAGTCGTATTGTTGAATTGCATGAGACGATTATTGCATTTCGTGAAATCGCTAAAGAAATATTGCTATAGTTACTAATTCTTTGAAAGGTTGATCTCAAGAAAGTAGCCAGTTAGAGGCTCTGGGCGATCTAGGAGAATCACAGAACGGGAAGATAAGAGACTAAGATTGCTTGCCCTTAGCGACCGCCACAGTACCTCAAGGTCTGTGGAAAATGTTTTTTTTTGCAGAAATAGGCCATAGAATAACAATGCATTCCACGTATAACCGCATTCTTTAGTTTGGGTTAATTTTTTATCGTCCAGGACCAATTCTGCCTTTCAATAATCGGTATCCTGTCCTTAGATTAGAATGGTGTAATGTATGGGCAGATTGGGGCGAAGAAAGGAACAATGATTTTGTTTGTGAACCTATGATGGTCATAGACGAGTCCGCCGTAAAAAAACAGACGGGCAGTTTATTAATTTTTTCCATAGAACGTGAAAGTGCACCACCTACTGGGGATTAATGGTTTGGAGTGAAATTAGCAAAGGGAGTAGGACTCCTTTAGTAGTGCTTCAAGGCTATTTAAATACTCTAAAGGATATTTACGAAGTTCTGGAACCATTCGCTTTACCACATATACCATAATACCAATGGCTAAATAATGGCACATTTTAGCAAGAGAAAGGGCCTACGTGTTCACCAGATCTATTACTTATAGAACATGTATGGTTTATACAAATTTTGGTTTAAAAACATATACTTTTGCTTGGTGAATCGTTTTTTTGTCGCATAGTATATAAAGATATTTGTACAAGCGTTATTGGCATTATGATTCAATCATTGGGTGATTTAGTAATATTTATTAAAATATTACCATTAGTATATTTTGTCCTTGTGAATCCAGATAATCCATTAATTTCTGCAGATCGTACTTTGCATAAAGAGTCAAAAGTAAGTTGTGTATTGCCTTTTCTGTTGATCTCAGGTGGTCCTTGCAAAATTCCAAATATTTTATAACCTGTATAGATTGATGCTCCTGGTCACAACTCACAAAAGCTGGTAACAATTTTACAGGGATAAGGTGTCGCTTTTGCTCAATTAGAGCTTTCACCATTAATTTGGGCACTTCTTGTATAAGTATTGGTGTAAACTGATAGTAAAGTTCGATATTATTTTGACCTTTAAGAACATCTAGAGCTTCACAATAATCATTGTTGTAAATATGCTGTTTAATTAGCTAAAATTGAAAGAAAAACATGCACAATTGCATTTCTAAGAAAAAGGGAAAACTTACCTGTTCAAAATCCTTATTAACTATAGTTAATTTAGTTAAATTATCTTTATCACCGTGACTAGCAATCAGATTATATATAGCGGTTTTATTAGTTTTTACACAATCGGATACGTGCTTTAATGTTAAAAAAGACTCGAACTGCTTTTGCAATTCATGATACACTGGCAATTGATGGTGATTCTGCAACCGCATGTATTCCAATTGGTCCAGAAATAGTTCGACAACACAAAGTACGATCATTGTAATCTGAGCTTGATCATGTGGTGTTAACTTCTCCAACTTTTTACACAAAAATACTTTAAGCGCATCAAGTTCTTCAACCTGAATAAATTTCAGACAAATGTCTTCGAAACTCGATTGGGTCGCTGCGAATCTTTCGGCACTCAACATGTACTTCTTTTGATTGAAAAGCATATCCGCTTCTTTGATCAACACTTGATTGTAGTGAAATTCGTTATCTTCGGAAAACTTTTTAGCCAATTCGAACTCTTGTTTGTCACAATAGAATTGCCAAACATGTCTTTCTTCTTTGGTGATAATAAATTTAAAGAGGTGGTTTTCCGTAACTGCCCAAACAGTATCTAAAACAATTATTGTTACTGGCAAACAATAATTTCATTAGTTCTTAACGTTTTTCTGTTATTTATATTCATAGATATTTTGAAGAATGCTTCATATTATAGATCTACCATAATTTATTTAAACTTACTCGCTTCTGGGTCCCTAACTATATTAACCAGTTTCCCAAATGCTTCATTGTAGTTATCTTCATATACCAATTCTTTACTCAAAAGTGAAATTCCTTTAATTGTATCAGTATAAGCCAACAATACATGAAATTGAGTTGTCACTATATTCATAGGATATTTTGGCGAAACAGACATATCAACATAACTTGGTTTAGGAAATGGAATCATTTCTGTATGCTTTTTGATAATATCTTTAACTATTCTGGTATCATCTTTGAAGAAAGCATCAACCTATTAAATGGTAACTTAATTTATTTAAATACAATTTGAATATTTGACATTCGTACTTACTTTCCCATATAGAATTCCTTTACTTGTTAGCCATACAAATGACTTTGGTGTCTCCTTTGGGTTGTCTGACCAAAATTTTAAGCGACTAAATTTTAGAGGTTTGGGGTCACTGAGTTGAAAACAAGTGTCATCTTCTGGTACATTTAAATATTTATTAAAAACTTGTTGTAATAAAGGTTTTTCTCCAGAATTTACTTTGCCATCAAAATAATATAAACTTAATGGCGTGGCAACAAAAATGAAGTACTTTTCAGTAGAAATTTGATAGAATTCTAGCCCAGTTATTGGATTATTTGCACCTTTTCCTATGTCAAACACCTTAAATTATTAAATAAATATATAGATATTATACAAAATAAATAAAAGTCTATGTCTAAAAGAGAATATTTTATATAAAAATGACTTATTTAAACCTACCAATCCATCAACTTCTTTATTGCCATATAATGGCAAGTAATTTGGTAGCTTGTTATGAAAAATGATTAATGTTAGATGATATGTGAAAGTAAGGAACAAGGGGATACGTACTTGTCTCCAGTATTGTTCTAAGCTGGAAGAGAAACCTGAAGTAAAAAATTTTTCACCTTCAAGGGCTATCTCTGTTTCAAATATTAATCCTTTTGATGTACCTGATGTAAAAAAAATATAAAGAAAAGTGATAAGATTGCAATTTTAAATAAACAAGAGTGTTTTAAATTTCATACAAATACAATTTTAATGAAAACATAAATTTAGAGAAAAAGAAAGAGAAAAGTACTTCTTTAACACATGAATTTGTTAGAACTTATTATAAATTTTCGAACATTAATTATAACTTATAAAACTTTTCATTACCTAATAATATGGGCCCTGTTGTATTGTCTGTATTATTGTAATGATTCCATCCAATTTCAGTAAATTCATGACCACGGAATTTCGTCGTACTTTTTAACTTATTAGATCTTCTAGATAAATAATATAATTCTGGACTATCTTTACTATTATTTGGAATAAATGTCAATAATAAATGACTTCCAGTTGGATCTGCAAATAAGTTTGCTAAACGAGCTGTACTTGTGTATTTAGTTAATGATATTTCATCTTGTTGGCTATTTGCAAGATTTATTCGAAGTAGTGTTCCACTAGAACTTGCCATAGCAACAAATAGGTTTTTATTTGATAAAGCCATATGGGTGATTTTATCGGGTATAGTAAGATTCTTTTTTATTTTTTGAAATATTGGTTCATCTGGTTCCTTCATTTGAATAAAACCAAGAGCAGACTAAAAATTATAATTGTAATAAGCAATTAAAAATATGGTAATCTTTACCATTTCCGCAGCACTGAACGTATCATTCTTAATATTTTGAGATGGCTGTTCAAACTGATCAAACATAGAAGTCATTTTGAAGAATAGTTATTCTCTGCAGCTTTCGAGGAATTTTTTCTTTTGTTTAAGACAACATTTTCTTTAATACTTACAGATTTCAAAGTATGTTTTACTTTTGTTTAAGATAACATAACCTTTAATCCTTAAGATAATTAAAAACATTTGACAGATGAATAGTTTATCAGTTACGAACAATTACGAAGTAGTAGTTCAACATATACCAAACAAAATTTAGAACTAAATGGCAGATAATACGGACTACTATGGTGCCCTCTAGAAACTGTGCTACGTAATTATTTTTTGAAAATGTCATCGGTAGAAATTTAAATATGAACATTAAACCTTCTCGTCTCATAAATTTCCTCTGTGCTAATTACCTATTGTATTCTATATTGTTATACACAGTTATAAGTTTTTTCATTATCATTTATTATTTGTCATTAAATAAATTTATTTATAATTAAAAATATTATTTTTCTCATATAATTAAAACATAAGTTTAGAAAACTTGTTTTAAGATAATATGTGTATATGAACTAAAATCGTCTATCATTCCCAATAAGATAAGGATGAAGCTATCTAATGAGGGTTACGATAAGCATAGCCAGGTAATCTTGCTTTCTAAGTTAAGCTACTACTAAATTGCAAAAGCTATTTTTTCAATAAATAAATGATATATACCTATGTACTATAAATAATCTTAATTCTAATCTAATATTAATTTATGTGTTATGTATGTACAATTTTAATATTTTTAAGACAATAATTAATTATATATTATAGTAATCTTTTATATCCAAATTTCTTAGAATTTACCTATCGGCATTTCTTTGACGGAATTGGTTTTAGGACAAATATCTGATAGTAACTTAGATTGTGTCTTTTGTGATGTGGTTGATTTGTGCTACTATAAACAACTTAAAAGTGTTCTGAGGTTATATTAAGATGAAGTATGGTGAAATACTTGGAGTGACGGTGATTTTGTGAATACTTCCTGTTTAAATAATGGATGAATGTAATTCTAGTGTTTCTAAAGAGGATGAAGAAGACCCGATTGTAAAAGAGGTAATTGCTGCTTCAAAATAGTAAACATATTTTAGTTTTAGGTTATAGTATCTAAATTGCATGGTCGTTTTGTACAATTCCATTTCATTTTCTTTCAGATTCCGGTATATTTATCAAAGAGATTAAATGAAAGTTTGTATGTTTATCAATATCCTTTACAACCTAAATTTTTAAAAAAAGAAGCTAATGTTAGAAAAGCATTTTTTAAACCTGAAAATCGAGAAGTAAAATTGGAAGTTGAATTGAATGTTCAATCTCAAAATTTTGACACCGCAAAAGCGGAAGTTATTGCTTTCGATGTCGATTCAAATAAAAATGAAAAAGAGGTTATTTTTGAAAATGAAATTATGGATAAAATTATTTTGCAATCAAACAAAGCAGTGAAAGATCCAAGAAAATATGCAATTGGATGTTATAATGGAAGAGAATTACATTTAACACCACTAAAAGGTAATAAGCTTTTTGTGTGTAAATATTTTATCACTATAAAAAACGGTAATAGATTAAATTTAAATTTCAATGCCTTGTTTTAAATTTCCTGTCCTGTTTTATTTTTCTTTCTAGGTTTTTTGCAATTGAGGCCCTCATTCGCCCATTTAGATAAATCACTGAAACGTAAAAGAGAGTCTGCAAATGTAGAAGAAGAGAGTGAAGAAGAAGAACCAAGTACATCTGCACAACAGGTAACTGTAAAATTTGCAAAAAGTGGTGAGAAAAAGCCTAGAGATACATTTAAATCATTACAAGAAAAAAGTAATGCAGAACCATGGACAGAATGTATATGGCATAAGCATAAAAGCACATTAAGTGAGGTAAATACTTCTTATGTCATAAAATTTTAATAGCCAATGACATCATATGATCAAATTACTTTAATTTTTATAGATACAGAGACAAAAGTTAATTGCTGAAGATACTGATGACCATGGTCAAGCAATGAACATCACACCAACTGAATATATAAGGGTTTTAGTCCCAGAGGATAGGGAAGAGGCACAAGTTACTCCATCATTGCCTTCACATATTATGTCTTTACATTCATTGAGAGCACTGCCTTTATTAGAACAATGTAGGATGCTTCTAAAAGATGGTACAGAAATTGTGTAGTATTCTTTGGCTGTAATATAAATACATTCTTTTTAGCAAAAATAATACAATTCCAACAATTATTACTTCTTTTGGCTGGTGGTGAAGGTATAACATCAGAATCACTTCTGAAATGTTTACCACAAGTTGCAGTTTTAATTCGGGGTAATTGGATTGTTAAATCTGAAGTTTTATATCCTGAAGGTACCTTTTCATCTATCAGCGGTGTTCCAGCGGAAATTATGTGTAAAGCAAGAGATTATATAGTAAGTATCAAATATTATTCATATTGATTATATTATATATAGCATAACGTGCAACACAAAATCTTCGAAACTAAACTTTAGTTTTTTTTATTTTGTTAGAACTCAAACATATTGATATATTCTTATAAAATCTAATTTATCACAAGTATATTTGCTAGGTTTTGAGCGCTATTTCTGCTGTCCATTATTTACGATTGCTTGTATTTGTGATCAAGTGTGGGACTTTGGGGGGAGTGTAGTCTGGATTAAGGAATCCGTCGTGCCATTTCATAGGACTGGAGTTGGATATAGTTATTTTGTACCCAATGCTTTGAGATCTGCAGTGTGTTGGATAATGTTAAAATTTTGGATGTACCTTTTTCTAGATTTTACGGTGATTTGAGGTCCGTGCTGTGGGATGTCTGAAGTATGTTTACAGCATTGTCAGATGATTGCATCTTTTGATGTGTTTTTGGTGTTCTTATATTCATTTAGATTTCGAAGGCACGTGTACTGGTGCTTGTTTTATTTTAAAAATTGAAATAAATAAAACATCAATATGTACTGCATCTTAGTAATGCTGTCATGTTTATTCACTATTTAAACATTTATGAATAATATTTGGACAGTATGGGTCACTATGAGGATTTTAAAGTTTTTTGATTTTAAATAGAAATTTTTTGCAATTGTTTATTTGTAGAATATACAGGCTAAATCCGAAATTAATATGTGGTAACTCTATTAATATACTATACAAAAGATACATATCTCCCTATTATGAGGCCTAGACTAAATAATTTTTGTATGTTACAATATAATTTTTTTTATTATTAAACAGTTAGCGGTTTTATACTTTCTCTAAGTGGTTATTATATGGCCAATTAACTTTCTTTATATCAGACACCCTGTATATTTATTATATTCTTTTATTAAATAATTTATATATACTTGTACAAGAGTTCTCTAAACTAATGAGATATCTTGTTGGTGTATATAAAACACAAATTGCGAACATTTAGCAAATTCTAATAATTTGAAGTCAAATCGTCAAATGTTTAGCTCACTTCGGGTCTATAATTTGTGTTGCCTATATGCAAACAAGATGTCTTATTATTTTGTAGGGCTGCTGTACATGTGTTTTATTTGGCATGTCTAAATAAAATCTCTTAAACCAAATTTGGCAAGAAATATTATGCGATATCTTTTAGAAATTCATTAAAGTCAAAATTTTTGGCTTGATTGGCCCTCCTACTAAGTGCTAAAAAAATGTGTCACAAACTTCGAGGGGATGGTATGGTCCAATATATGTATAAAAGTACTAAAATACTAAACATTTTGCTTTTATGTTACTGTTTTATTATGTACAAACATGTAACAAACAAATAATATAATTTATGAGCATACAACAAAAGCAACAAGTTAGACAAGATGTTCAAAGTGTCCTCCCCCATTACATAACAGCCACTCTATCGCAAAGAAACTTTTTCACGGCCCGGATTCAGTGGCATCCTTGTCTTACTCGTTGCTGCAGTTCATGCATGTCGTTTATAACACATAACGTACAGAAAAGTCTTAATATCCCCATAGAAGGGAACCAAGGGAGTTTAAATCAGACGATCTTGTGATCCGCTTCCTCCAGTTCATCTAAATGTTTCGTGCAGCAAGTCGATTCAGTCGTAGCAGGTGATTCTTAGATACAACAAATCGGGCTAATTGTAGAGGGATATCCTATAATATAATAATTGATGTGTAATATCCCCAAAAAATCCATTTTGTAAATCCGTTGTCATTAAGATTTTTCCGCATATTTTAGGCTATATTATCCTGCCCGCCAAAGTTGTGTCACATTTTTAACACCCTGTATAATCTATATGGTGTAGAGAGTATTTGTTTTTCATATGCTTTCTTCAGGAATAGTAAGTTTAAATAGTTATTTTTCTTATTTTTCAGTTGTTTCTTTTTACTCAAAATCAATACGTAGACCGTAGAAAAGTCTCATCTTTGATAAGGATACCCGCAGAAGAGCTAAAGGAAATTTTAACTGGTATTTCGAAACTCAGGCACAACAAAGGTTGGGAATTAATGTTGATACCCGATACGGACTTCATTTTAAAACATAACGACATCGTTCAAAGGCAAATGGTCCTTTGGGAACAAAAATCGAAACAGTTAAGTGATTTTCTCAGTGATACTAGGGACAAAGGTAAGCAAAGAAGAAAAAGTAAGAGTGTTAGTGAGGAAGCGAAAACAAAAAGTGACAGTGTTAGATCCAAAAAAGAGTCTATAAGTTCCGATACCGATTCTGGTACAGAGAAGACTAAGTCTCCGGTGGGTGTCAAAAAACATAAAAGTACTAATAATAAGGTTAACGGTGAAATTAGTGCTTTGAGTGAACATGCGTGATATATAGCTGAATGGCAAGTTTTAAAGAAATAATTTGTTAATTTATTGGCGAAATAAATATCAATTATAATTAATTATAAATAATATATTATTTTTATTCATATTGAATAAGTATGTATATGTTTAATCATATTTTATATAATACTAAGCTATATTTATTAAGTTAATTAAATGTGTAAGTTAAACTGAAAAAGTGTTAGCTTTACTATTTAAAAACTGGTGGGCATGTAAAAAAACAAAGGCATTGCTAAACCTTCTTGTATATTGTTAACGGGTGTATTTGTCGATGTTATAAAAATGTTATATTTTTAGTACTGACTTTTGATTATTAATGTTTATTAATCCCACACTTATTTAGCTATGTTACGGTCACTAATATAGATAATTTATTTTATAAAAATCTCTTAATTACAGTCAGATTTATATCTTGTGTCCATTTATTTTTATGAGAAATAGTTTTCCCGAATGATATACCATAACGTAATATATGGTTTCAATAAGGATAAAGCACCTCCGCACAATTTTCGATATATTTTACAACAAATGTTTAGAAACAAATGGACTGTCACATAATCTTACAGAAATTCATTCTGTTAACAAGAGTTCAACTATATGTTCAAAACAATAGGCGAACTTTGAGCGGTACTATACAGTTTAATGTTTTAATTCATTATTCTTATGTAGTTTATTATTGCGTATGTGTTTATTTATACTTTCATGTTAATATTATTTTCCATTTATTCTATACGGCTATTGTTTTGGTTTTATTGCATTTGTTTAGATATCTAAACTTACTGAGATTATAACAAACACTATACCTTCAATTTTTAAATAACGTACAACTTCTGATACCTTTGTAAAAAATTCACATTGTTTCACTTTGCTCTTTGGTTTGGTCATTTGATTCCTTCATATATTCATATATATATATATATATATATATATATATATTTAAACGATAATACAAAATAATTAGAAAATTATACTTCCATCTCTCGGATAGTAGTCAGAGCACTTATATCACTTTAACTGCATTCGAACATCTATTGACCGTGCATATGAATGACAATTCTTAAACACAACGGCATTAATTAAAAAAATAAGTGCTGCCGAACCAAGCAATGACCACAACGGTCGTTTCATAATTCAAGTAAACCAGCTTTGTCGATAATATACAGTAATGAGAGAGAACTATATGCTCATCCTTTGGATAGTAGTGTAAGTACTTATATAGTTCTCATTTATTATTTTATTGCCTTTGTAATTTAATAAATTATCGCATGCGTTACATATTTTCACAATTTAATGAAAGGCTTTTTTTGGAATAAGTATTGTGTTATGTTCCAGCGTTTTATGGTTGAATTATAGACATTGATCTGACCAATATCTCGTGAGCGGCAGTGTATATACATTTGGTATAGTGCCACAGGCGGAGCACCGGATTCTAGGAAAATTATTGTCAATTATTTGGCTTTTTCTAAATAAAGTGTGTATATACATTGGTGTGCAAAAAAGTAGGAGTTTAGCTTAGAGAACTAATAAAAGAATTTAATTAATTAATAATTCTTAATTAATTAAATTCTTTTATTATTTCTCTAAGCTAATTGTCCAAGAGTGTTATATTTTTATTAGATGTAAAAGTACGTACACTTACTGATTCCTACAGTGTCAGTGAATCATTACCTAACATAGCTTGTACTTCAGAAAAACTCCAGTCGGTAAAACTTACACAGACATGAAATATTTTAGGTTGTTCACGAAATAAAATATTTAATATTTTAAGATGGACAGAAAGAGTAGAAATACGTGGTAGATCAAAGAAAACAACTCAACAAAATTTTCTTTTTATTACATTTATCACCAGAAGTAAAGAATTACAATCATCTACTGATATCTTTAGAAAGAAAAGTTTCACTCTTAAGTAAACAAGATGTATATAAAAGAGAATGTAGAATGGATAAAGCAGAAATAGCAGAATTTATTATGGAGTGACGAAACAAAAGAAGAACCTATTTAATTTGAATAGAACACATCAATATGTAAGCCTACCAAGGGCAGGCATTCGCAGCGCAATATACCGTCAATAATATTTATATTATTTTATTATTTACAATTTTTAAAAGATTTACAAACTTGATATTGAACTTTTTTTGTTATATTACGAAGGTCAATGGCTTATTATTTATAAAAAATAGCAGAACAGCTGACACGTAAAAAAACACGCAAACAGATATACAGACACTTTTGTAACTAATTTACAAACTTATATTACTGAAATGTGAAGGGGAATTGTTTGTGAACATGGACAAGTGAATGCCTGTTCTTGAGTTGACAACATAAAATTTCTATTTCTTTATATTAAATCTGAATACAAGACGGTTTGTAGTTTGTTTTCCTGAATTTCCGAAAAAATAAGAGGTCCGATAGAGTAAAAATTTTTGTATAAAAAATAAATAAATTAAATTGCTGTTTTGGGTATATATTAAATATATATAAACGTCGGCGTATATCGTTTACACCCTGTTTACTCCTAATACCAGACATTAACCTTACTTTTATGATAAAACCATTGTTCAGTGTAAGGGTGTGATTAACGATTATTTTTGAATTCGTAAAATTATTTTTCGCAGGTAATATCTTTCTAATGAGAATCAATAATTTTTGATTCAGATAAATTGAATATATATATAAAATATTTTATTTATATTAAAGTACATATAAAGTAAATGAACACTCATATAATATAACTACATAAAACATCAAATACGGAATTGAACTTAGAATCTAATACATATAACTTCATAGCTAAGATAAGAGTTTAAGATATTGATAGTGCTACCTAAATATAACTACTTTTTCCTAAATATATGTATATAAAAATATGGACAAATTAATGGAAACATTGTAAACATATACACACATAAAAATATAATTCATATAAAATTCATTGTATTCGATTATTTGAGTATGTATGCACTTATTTACTTTTATTTTACATATGTAAAACTTATATAATTTAAAAAGTAAAGTAATTTGTACACATTATTAATATGGCTTTGAAATAGCATCAGTAATACTTTAATGTGTATGTTTTTCAAAAAAATACACTGGCTTATAACTAAAAAGAAACAGAAAAATTTTATTCTAAAAACATATAAAATAGAATTAATTATTGCAAAGAAATTGCACAATTTCAATGTATTGCATATACTAAAGATAAACCAGTATATAAAATATTAAGATCATTTTTAAATGTTTGTCAATTTGTCTAAAGCTTACAAAAATATTGGATGGATTTTTTATCACATAGTGAAACTGTGTTCAATTCATTCTGAAAAGAATGTCGAATTTTTAGAATCTAAATATGACAATTGTTAGTATGGTGCTCAATAAAGTTGGTAAATAAATATGTAGCTTTTCAGATCCACTGCAGTAATCACATCTGTTGACCACGTCTTCGTATTTAGTTCGGATTGCATCCCAGGAGCAAAGCCCTTGTGAACACTCTGGGAGTTCCATTGGGTTTTCATTCAAGTAAAACATTACTTTGTACATATCTCTCGAAGATGAATCACATCTGCAATTGAATCACAAAATAAAGTACACAATTAATTTTATAATGATTTTTCAAAAATAAGAAAATAGTACATTAATATCACTCATTATTTGTAAGTGAAAGATTAGTTCACTGATTAACATGTTCAGAAGAATTATGAAAGATTGTCATCGCTATTCGCATGAAAAATAATAATAATCTGTGCCTACATATTTCCCAACAGTTTAACGCAAATTACAGGGGGTTTGACAGACCAGTTATTATACGACCGCGCCCGTGGTGCGATTTTTGTCTGTCAGCAATCACGTAAACGGAAAAGGGAAACCACGAAAAATTTTACCGCACAACAAGCCATCGGACATCGCGATTCTTGGCGTAATAAACTACTGAGCTATCAGCTATGTGCATGTGACGCCTTTTTACCAATGATATAAGCTTATTCAGTGGCGGTACGTAAATTACCAAAAGTATCGTATTGTACGGTATGTTTATGCTTAATCAAAAAAGGCAAAAACCCCTTCCACATCAATGCTCACATTCTGTACAAGTATTCCGACAACTAAGTTGTTATCATTGGCAAATAGAAAATTCCGCGTACTACTTCCTGCCAAAACCAGTACTTTCACAAGAGACCCATAATTTAATGTTTCTTCATTTTCAGTATTAGACGACGTTTGAGGATTTTGTAATACCGCTCAAGGCTGGATATAATTTCTGGGAGGGGTAACAACTCTCTCTTAGTCTTTTTTCCTTTCTGTACACGTCGCAAAGTATCAATACATAGAAAAGTTGAAACACACAAGAAGCACTACCTTCCTTACGGACTCACACTGATAGTAAAGATGTCAATGAATTACAAACAGTACTAGATGAGTACACGTTTCTAGTGCATGAAAATTAAATAAACACGTGAATTGCGGAGAATATAAGAATATGTCTAGGCTAGTCTGCATTTAAAAAATGAGAGATTAAGGTTCACTATCACAAAAAAATTTTCTTTCGTGGTATATGATAATATTTACATCCGTTTAAATTCTAGCTATGGTAAGAATCGATCGACGTATCAATTATATTTGTACTGGCTTGCTATATATATATATATTTCTAATGTATAGGTTAAATATCCAATTATCATAATTGTAATAGTAATAGGGCAACTAATAAATTAAACGGTATTAAATGCTATTATGATAGATTAGAAAATCGTGATGTTGTAATTGCTATAAGAGCTTAAATATTTCAAGAAAATAAAACTTGGTTTTCTAAAAAATCTATTGACGACATTGAATCTTATCGTGAATAGTCTATACCAGGTATGGGCAACCTTTGACATGTTGTGGGCCCAACTTTAATATGCAAATACGTTCGCAGGCCACGTTTAAAAGTAGTGTTCATAATTTTTAGCGACAGATATCAGACATGAAATAATACGACAATGTCTCAAGGGCCAGATCAAATCTTACAGCGGGCCGGATCCGGTCCGCGGGCAGGTTGTTACCCACATATAATCTATACTATGCATCGGTGACTTCTTTTAAAAGTTTGGTATATAAAACCAAGTGACAGTTTCGTAATTAATGCATATTAATGACTATTTCAAATGCTAGCAATTATATGGAAATATAATATTGCAACAAGTAGGCTTTTTAACTAATTTTTTTATAAATCACTTTTAAGTGTTAATTGGCACTCTGCATTATTAAATAATTTTCAAGACTGCGCATTGTTTCATTCGTTCAAAAATATTTTGTAATGCATCTATAATGATAATTCGAATACATTGTCATATTTATTTAAAAAATATCTCGAATCATATTCCCTTTGGAAATAATATAATAAATAAATAACTATAATAATCTCAAATAACAAAATGGCAAGGCACAGATGAAATAATTAAAAAAACTCACTAAACCAAGTACATGTTAAAATTCGCGCCATAAAACTGTAGAAAGATGTAAAGGTTGCGGAAACTAATTCTTTTATGATTTTGGCTCTTGATCTCTGTATATTCAAAACTAATTTTTGAATAAGTATAAAGTAAAAGGTGTACAACCAATTACATATTGACATCATTTTTAGAATATAAGCACTCATTTCGAGAAATATCAACGAATTTATGTGTCTTCATAAAAAAAGCTAGAAATTGAATACAACAAAACAAAGTTAACGTATTTAAAAGATCTTTTGTTTGCGTTCCACAATGATTAAAACAGGTCAAGGTGAAGGAAGAGCTTGTTAAAAATTGATCGAAATTCGTAATAGTGATGTGTAAAGTGATGTATGGAATGTCTTAAAATGTAAAGCTATATATGTAACCAACCAATTGCCAGGATGGAGCAATTATTTTAAGAAAAATTACTCAAAGAATTTCTTTGTTTCATTTGTTAGCAGCTATATTCCTTCATGTATTTAATTGTGATCTTTTTTTAATAATATATATATATATTTTATTTCTAATACATAACAACAAAATTACGAGAAACATTGCAATAGAGTACAAAACAATAATGCGAAAAAACATATACCGCACTGAATGCCACTTAGGACGCCATCTTTGTTAAGCTCGCGGATTCATCAACTCATTCTTGCATTCAGGGTATTTAAGACGGAAAAATAGAGCCCTCGAAGCGGTTCTTTGAGCTATGAAGATAATCCAGTCCGGGAAACTCAAATCCTACAAATGTAGTGGATGACAGACTTTCCCATTCACATCTTTCCAAAAGGGCGGCGACTGCTGCTTCGATATGAGGTCGCGCATTGTCAAGAAAAGCGGATTCTACTGAGCCGTGATTTGTCATTTTTTGTAGAACTTCAGTAGTTATGGTGCGGTGAACACTTGATTCGAAATAACTGTTTCTGTTGCTACATCTCTCACAGTCTTTCGTCGGTCTTCAACAATTAGAGTGGTGGCAATAGCCGTGTTAGTGTCTTGCGTGACAATAGTGAACCAGTCGGAACGGGGATTGTATTCAATGCCATCCATACCACACGCTTCATTTAACGCGGCATGAATTTCGGGCACTGTTTCACCATGATTTGTTTCAATCTTAATGCACGCGCGTTACTCTAATAGAGAAATGTGAGCTGAGTATTTGGTTTCGCTGTAATTATCACTCTCGGACATCATTACATATATCAGGTTGTTACATATGAAATATCCGATTTTGTAACGAATAAAAAAAGTCTAAATTTTAAAAAATATAAATATTTATTCTGCAAAATAGTCTCCATTTACATTAATAGTTTGTTGCCAACGGCCTGGAAGCTGAAACATTCCCTTTGAAAAGAAATCTAGGTTTTGACGGCTCACATATTGCTCAAACACTGCTATTACAGACTCCCGGTCAGGGAAGTCCCTATTTTTTAAGTGATTGTCTAAACTTCGGAAAAATGAAAATCAGTTGGCGAAAGGTCAGGTGAATAAGATGGGTGAGGGAGAATTTCGTAACCAAATTCCGAAAGTTTTTGGATTGTCTGGCCTGCAACATGAGGTCTTACATTATCATGAAGAAGTATGGGTCCATGTCTATTGACCAGTGAGGGCTGCAAGCGGCTCAATTTTCCATGCATAGTTTCCAGTTCGGCACAATAGGACGCTGCCGTGATGGTTTCACCAGGTTGCAAAAATGAATAGTGAATAATACCCTTACTGGTCCACCATACAGTCACCATAATCTTTCGCGGGTGAAGTGATGCTCGTGCATGCCGCCTTGGTGCTTCACCTCGATCTAACCATTGTCCTGACCGTCTCCGATTATCATAAAGTATCCTCTTTTCGTCACACGTTACCACTCGATGAAGAAACGGTTCAACTTTCTGTCGATTGGCCAAAGAGGTAGCCACCTCTAATCGACGGAGCTTATTGGCTTCCGTGAATTGGTGCGGCACCCATCGATCGAGTTTCTTCACTTTGCCAATCGAAGAAAGGTGACGACTAATGGTGGCAATGGACACTTGAAATATTTCTGCAAGGCTACGCACTGTTGTCGACGGATTACTTTCAACTTCTACACGCAACTCGTCGTCATTGACGGTGCTACGCGCATATCCGCGAGGTTCATTTTCCAAATCAAAATTTCGCTCGCTGAATTTTTTAAACCATCGCCGTAATGTGCGTTCATTACACGTGGTTTCACCGAACGTCTGATTAATTTCTCGCGTTGCTGCCGCTGCATTTAATCCCTTTTTAGATTGAAAGAGGTAAATTGCCCGAATATCTCTTGCCGACAGCATTTCCATAGGCAAGACAAGGACAGGTGTATTAATCTTTCCAAGAAATGGAACAGGTACACACTTCAAAATAAATACCCTTTTCTACAAATACAATAATAATTTTCACCAAAAACATACATGTCTTCACACAGGTGCGATTCAGTTCAGACTGAAGGAAAAACGGACATTACATTTGTAACAACCTGATACTTCACTAACACCGGATACCAACGTATTCGTTAGATTTCAAGCTACAAACTGAGAACAAGATCAGCGTGTATGTTACACTGCACGATAACGAAAGAGCGCTGTACATTAGATTTAGGACAAGTTTCGTATAACTCTTCTCCACCACTTATGTTTATTATGTATGTGCGCATGTTCATGTTACTATCATAAGTCCATTAAAAAAGAATTGCATCGGTATTTGTTAGGTAGAATAGAGATAACAAATGTACTTAGAACGGGATGCAGAAGTACCCAATTTAAAGTTATATAATTTGTATATACATGGATCAGCAATTACAAACGAGGATTAGTAAAATAAAAATATCGTTTACGTTAAACGAAGTTCACGGAAAAAATTTTTCCTATGTGTATCAACATACTTACTGTTGCAAAACAGCTACCAAATTCGCTCCAAACGGACTCAAAACTGCACTACGCCATTTTCTTTGCGATTGAGAATAATAATTTTGCGCACTTAGTGGTGTATAATCTTTCGCCATACCCATTGCTACCAATAAGTTTTCTATACTACCTTCGCTACCAAATGTAACACTGACCTTAGGGTCAGAAGAGTAACCTGGAAATACGTATATTTTACTTTAATATCCATACTGAAATCGGTGTAAATTTCTATTTCTTAATATAAATTCAAGACTTTTACCATCGACTGCCCGCTGGAACTTCCGATACATATCTGACAATATTCCACAGCCTATCCTATTACTGTAATCCTCGTTTCCGTATCCGTTGGAGAAATATTCACGAAGATCTTGACCATATTCAAGTATTTGCAGTTGTTTTTTATTAAAAGCAGCACACCAGGCAGATGGAGCATTAAATCTCCTGTGAAGAGAAATATATAAAATCAGTGTGCTTGATCAAATTTAAAAAAATAATATTATTAACTTACCAAGCCTTCTCGTATCGGCACATATTGTACATGTCCTCAATAACGGTTTCATTGGGCATATAGTTGACGAATCCTAACCGTCTTAAAACGTGCCTCGCCATTTCAACATATTCAGAATTCTTTTTATATTGATTGTATTCATAATCTCTGTTTGGATTATATGCGGATCCGAAACTTCCAGAACTGCTATAACCAGTTCCACTATTATACCCTGAACTGCTATAGTAGCCGCCTGCTCCAGGATTTTGACCAGAACTTGAACTATACGCCGAACCGCCGCTATAACCTCCTTGATTCGAACTATAACTAGAACTCGAGCTATAACCACTTTGACCTTGATCGTTATAGCCTGAGCTAGAACCATATCGTTGGTTGTGAGGATCATAGTTACTTGAAGAACTATATGAAGATGAGCCACCATAGCACGATCTGTAACCCTATAAAAGGAATTAGAAATTAAGTTATTTCAACTAAGGAAAAATATTATGTTTTTTTTATTATTATATTATATTTTTTATTATTATATTTTATATTATATTTTTTAAGCGTGCCATCAGAATACATTAAATTTTAGACTTGCTCGGTAATGGTTTTCCAAATATGGAGCACTCACATCTCTATTTGTTTTGAAACCTTGTAGTATAAATTTTAGGAGGATAAATATGTAAAAAAAATTAGAAAGTATTTTAAAAAGTTACCAAGACTTACGGACATCGTATTGTTCTAATGGCTAACTCGTTAAACTATGTATTTGATAAACTGTGTTCGAACCCCGGTACAACCTACACCATTGATAACGCGTTTTCGGCTTTAGCTTAATCAGGGTATTTGTAAAATGAGTACCTAAGCTTAACTCTCTGATACAAGGCGCAATATATCTATCATGTTACAACCCCATGGACATCCAAGGCCTTTTATAAAGACTTAGTACAACTAAGATTTATGTAATGTTTTTTTTTTTGAGGCGGAGAACTTTAAATTGAAATAAAATACAGAAGAATGTTTTTAGTAGCCACGAAATTAGTTTTACTTAAAAAATAATTTTATGGGATTAACATGATTTCAGGCATGTGGTCGCCGCGGCTGGTACGTACATACATGGTGTAATCTGGAGGTCAAATTTTCACACACTCTTCGCAGTAAATCAGGCTGTATTTCGGCAATAACCAGTCGAATGTTGGCTTACAAGAACTCAATTGTTTCAAGTTTATTGGCGTAGACATGCGACTTTACATATCTCCAGAGAAAATAATCTAATGGCGTCAAATCGCAGGAACGAGGTGGTGACTTAACAGGTCCCTTTCGTGAAATTAATCGTTCGTCAAATGTTGTGCTTGTGATAAATAATAATCTGCATATGCGATTTTAATCATTTAGAGCAGATATGGGCAACCTTTGACATGTTGTGGGCCAAACTTTAATTTGCAAATACGTTCGCGGGCCGCGTTTAAAAGTAGTGTTCATAATTTTTAGAGATAGATGTCAGACATGAAATAATACGACAATGTCTCGCGGGCCGGATCAAATCTTACAACGGGCCGGTTGTTGCCCACATATGATTTAGAGTGTTTCCTTACAATTCATACCGTTTCAACGAAGACCTAAGTTTTGATTCATTATTCTTTTTAATTTATCCACCGAGGTATTTTAATGAAAAATTCTCATACACTAAAAAGAAATTTCGGCTGAAACGTCTTTACACTGTAATCACGGAATTGCTCTTCGTAAACTCGAGAACACAAAATGATTTCTGCTGCGGAGTAGCCATTTTAAACATACGACTGTTACCAAGAAAAACAGAAGACAACTGACATCTAGCGGCTATTAAATAAACTAGACTATGTATTCGTTTCACTAATAGCCGAGGCGCAGCGATCGATAGTTTGAACAAAATAATACTTTGTAATATGTATATTCTTTTTGAAACACGCTGTATAATAAATTTCTCACGGATTGGCAACACTGCAGTGAGCGAAATATTGTAAATATGTATTTAAGAATTATTTAGAATAGTTGTCACTTTTAAGTCGATTAGTTCCAAACCAATAGATGGCTCCACTAATTTCGGTAAAATAGACCCATGATCATTTTCAAAATAGGAAGTGTGTATGGATAATACAAGAAAAATTAATTTAGATTACTTATTGTTAAACATAGAAAAATAAAATAATTTTATCTTTGCGTTTAAACTAACATATTCTTATACAAGATATGAAATGTTTTACATTTCTATTAAGTGTATAATTTTACATATTAACTGAATTTCTTTAGTAATTTATATTCGAAATTAAATCGAATTATTTTTAAAATTTCATTTGAGAATATAAAACTGTTTATACCAAATTTTATCATATCTAAAATTCTAAGAATGTTTATTTACTTAGTGATGGTAAGAAAATCTAAATATTGCACTAATAGTATGAACATCTGTTATGATTTATGATACATACCCTGGACATATCATCTGGTTCAATATCGGCATGAACATTGAAAGCATTATTGTTAAATAGACCCTCTAAGTAAGCTTGATAACTGTTGTAAGTTTTATCAGCATTTGTGTACTTAAACTGAAACAAGTAATACATATATCTTGCATTAAATTTAATTAATTCAGCGTATTCTTTTATATTTATATAATACAATCATCGAAGTTCCCTTTATTTTCTATTCGTTATTATGTTTAGCAAAATTCTATGTAAAGGTAAATTCACCTTTACATACAATTTTCGCTAGCTTATCAATGTAAGTATATACACTGTTGGTCATAAGTTTTTGGTCACTCGCATTTAACCCGCAAATTGTAACAAAAATTAAAATTGAAATACTATCTTTTTATTATTTACGTACATGAAAAAATATATATTTTTACATTTAAAATAAATTGTTGTATAATATATTTATCTAAATTTTAGACTCATCTATATGCCCTTTATTTTTAATCACTGCAGCACACAATCGAGACATTGTTGCAATTAATTTTCGCAATGTCTCAGGTTTTATTTTACTCCATGCCTCTTATAGGTTCTTCCCCATATTAACAGCAGATGTGGGGGCCGATTTTCTCACCTCTCGGGCAAGTTCTTCCTACAACAACTCGATGGGATTTAAATCGGGGCTCTGGGGAGACCACGCCATAACTTTTATGGTTCCCTTATTCTACAATTTCTGCAAATATTCCCGGCATAGTTTGGAAGTGTGTTTCGGGTCATTATCTTATTGGAAGATAAAATTCTGATCCGAAATTTCAATTCCAGAGGGGATTACGTTTTCCTTTAACATGAGCTTATACTGTTCTTTTTTTAGTATACCATCGATTTTTACGAGATCGCCCACATTTGATCCAAAAAAGCAACCCCATATCATGAACAGTACGGGCAGTGCATTCTTCCCGTGCACGCTCACGAAAACATGTCTTCGTGAACCGAACATCTCGAATTTGGATTCATCGGTTCACAATATTTTATTTCAGTCTTATATGGTCCAATTTTGGTGATCGCGTGCCCACTTTAAACGGTTTTGCTTGCGTAGAAGCGGCCTCCGCATTGAAATTCGGGCATGAAGACTGGCTTCTTTTAATCGCCGTTTAATTATGGAAACACTTATGAGTTTTCGGCGAACAGCATTCATTTCTGCTGTGATTTCTGGGGCTGTTTCTCATCTATTTCTCTTGCTTGTTACCACCATTGCAAGATTTTCTGCTGAGGTTGGTGCCCTTGGTCTGCCTTTTCGAGTTCTGCTCAACACACTTCCACATTCTCGGTGTTTTTTTAATAATATAACCCACGGTAGATTTAATTTAAGTTCTGTGGCAATTTTGCGATTGCTTTTGCCAGTTTTATGGTACCCGATTATAAACGATCGTGTTTCTACACTTAATTCTTTGCGTTTAGGCATTTCTAACCGATTGAACTTCTTCGAAACACACGATGTTATCACTATGAGCGCCTTACAAAAATTAACTGCAATTTTGCCAAAATACCCAAGAATGAATACTTAATAGTTTACAATAACACTCTACCTTAAAATAAAATCGTAACGATCGAAAATTTCCAAGAATTGAGAGATCTAATGCCTTAAGTGCAATTATTCTACTTAGAGTTTTATTAGGGTATTATCATTCATTGTGAATAATGGGGTAATCGCATAATTATTTTTGAATAAGCTTTTGTAGATTTGAATGTTTACTATGAAACTATTTCTTACTACAGAAATAAATTTTATAATTACAACTTTTCTATAGAAACTGTAATGAAACAAGGGTGACCAAATACTTATGAGCGATAGTGTATCTATGTAAGAACCAATGATTTAATTGAATTTCTTCTATAAAGTGTGTCAGAGTATAATGAATCTTGAACTTACTCGGTAATGGCTTTCTGAATATTGCACACTTAGAAGTTCTCTGTATTTGTTTTGAAACCTTCTCGCCAATAATCTAAGTTCTTCTTTACCTTCCGGAGTTACTTCTTTTCCTTGGATGTAGGTTAAAGACTCGTTAAGCCTCCAGCTAGAAAAAAATGGAAATCACGTCCATTAACATGTTTACAATATAAAACGTTTGTAAAATATACAGTCTATATAAAAAATCTACGGAATATACGTGGATTTTTAATGTACGAAATATCTAAAATTATTTTTTTTAGTCCATCGAACTATTAAAAATATATCGCATCTAAAAATTAGTACTTTTACTTTGAATTTTATTCAAACAGAAATATGATTGTTTCTATTAAATAGTAAAGAAATGCAAATACTTGTTTAGTAAATCGTAATCTTCTTGGCAGAGACGACCCCTGTACGGATAAGATTGTCTGTCGTAATTTTTCAAAATTTCTTCACGGAATCTAACTAAACCTCTCATACGTTGCAGAACTTCCTGGTCAGGAACATTGGTTCCGTGTTTGTTGAGACTCCAAAACAAGATGGGTTTACATTCTGTAATAAAATATAAAAATATTTAAGTCAATTGGCTGTATGTAGTACATATTTCTTTTGTTAAAAATTTAAATTTTTATTTATTATTTATACATTGTGCTTAGCTATTTACAAACTATAGTTAGTTTATTTATACTATATTTTCTTTTATATACTTCATTATTTTTAATATGTATCATTACTATTTACTATTACCGTGCAAATGAACATTACGAGGGTAGTTTGACAAGTAGTGAGTATGGAAAAGAAAAACGGATTTTTTAAATACAAAATAATTTTTATTTTTCAATATATTCTCCTAAAAGAGCAATACATTTGTTCCAACGGTGACCTTATGCCATCTCTAAAATGCGATTCCGGAAGGCTCGTAAAATACTCATATACGAAGACGATAAGCTCGTCGTTTTGACGAAAATTTCTTTCCACCTAGTGCCGTTTTCAATTTTGGAAAAAGGTGGAAGTCGGAAGGGGCTAGATCCGGCGAATAAGGCGCATGCGGTACTATATTGTCCGTTTATTGTGGCACCTTTCTGAAGGTAATCAATGAGCAAAATGCCCTTTGAATCCCAAAAAATTGATGCCATCATCTTGTTTGCCGATAAAGTGGTTTTCGCTTTCTTTGGAGGTGCAGAACCATGTTCTAACCATTGTTTCGACTGTTGTTTAGTTTCGGGTGTACTTTAGTACTGCTATCTCTCTCACTTTCAGTCGTCGATCTTGCATAATAATATTATGGATTTTTATAATCATTTCCTTAGAAGTCACGATTTTGTGTGCTCCAGAGCGCGCTTCATCAACACAGCTTGTTTTACCACGTTTAAATTCATTTACCTATATACTTATTGTGGCGAATGATGGAGCAGATTCACCTAATGTTTCTCGTAATTCATCTTTTATTTCGGTAGCTTTCATACTCTTAATTACGAAGTATTTAATCACCGCACGATACTCTGCTTTTTCCATTTTAACAAAACGACGTGTTGCTTCTTTTTCAATCAGCTGTCAAAAATAAACTAATCAACCGATTTATCTAAATATCGGAATGTAAACATATAAATAGCCAACCTAAATTACAGTGCTTTTGTTTTACCAATTAGAGCGCCACCTATGTGTCATTCTCACTACTTGTCAAATTATCCTCGTATCTTTATTTATATTCACATTATATGTATATATTTAATATTATGTTTTCAACTAATCAGTTTGTAGCATCTGTCTAATGCATAATTTGTATAGTTACATACGTATTTGCGTCAGTTAGAGGCATATATTATTGAGCAGAACTACTACGGTCAATCATGCTACAATGCGAACGTTCAACGTCCTCAGACCGTTAAAAAATTGCACCCTCCTTTCTCGATACTTTGTACACGGTATGCGATACCGAAAACTTGCACATATATAAAGGGGTCTACAGCATGGAGCCACGCATAAGGCAAGGCACATAAACTCGTCATTTATGCTCCAGTACACGCCTTGAAATATCTGCACGCATATACGAGGGAGCGTTTTTATATTCGCGGAATGAGCGGGTTGTAGAGGGGTGAGTAGGCGCATTGGGGGCGTGGCCTGTGCAGCGACTCATGATTAGTATAAATACGAAGTTTCATTGTTATTAGACAGTTAGTCTTTGAGCTATCGTCAACCAAGTAACATAATCAGGAGTGAAAAGTGAAATATGGAAAAAATCGAATATCGTGCCGTTATAAAGTTCCTTACCAGGCAAGGAAAATCAGTCGCGACCATAATGAATGAGATGTCATTGGTTTACGGCGACTCTTGTCCAGGAAAAACCATGGTGTACAAGTGGCATAGTTTATTTAAACAAGGAAGGGAATCCCTTGAAGACGACCCGAGGCCGGGCAGGAGCATTGAGGTGACCACGCCAGCACTTATCCAAAAAGTTGAACAAATTTTACTCGAAGATGCTCGACTAAAGAAGAAACAATTCGCAGAAATGGTTGGAGTATCCGATACAACAATTTTTAAAATCCTACACGATCATCTCGGCATGTCTAAGGTCAGCGCAAGATGGGTGCCGAGAATGCTCACGCCGCCGCAAAAACAACAGCGCGTAGAGTGTTCGCGTGCATTTTTGGACCTCTGTAATGAAGACAAGGATGGTGTATTGAGTGGAATTGTTACTGGAGACGAAACCTGGGTTCATCATTATGAACCTGAGTCCAAACAAGACTCCATGCAGTGGCATAAAAAGGGCACAGCACCTCCCAAGAAATTTAAAGTGTCACAATCAGCTGGGAAACTCATGGCAACGGTATTTTGGGACTCGGAAGGAATATTGTTGATTGATTATAAAGGTAAAGGTGTTTCTATAACCGGAGAATATTACGCTTCAATATTAGAGCGACTAAAAGAAGCCATTAAAGAGAAAAGACGGGGAAAATTGACAAAAGGTGTTCTGCTTTTGCACGACAACGCGCCCGTCCACAAGAGCCGCGTTGCGTTAGCTGCCCTGCATAAGGTGGGCTTCGATATTGTGAATCACCCACCCTACAGCCCAGACCTGGCCCCGAGTGATTATTACCTGTTTCCGAAAATGAAGAAAGAGCTGCGGGGTAGAAAATTTACTGCCGATGATGAAGTCAAGGAGGCAGTTTCGGCGTATTTTGCAGATAAAGAGAAATCATTTTTTTTATGAGGGTATAAATAAATTAATTGAAAGATGTGAAAAATGTATCCGTCTTGCAGGTGAATATATTGAAAAAGAAAAATAATTTGGTTTTTTTATTTCCACCCCTTGTCCCCCATTCCGCGAATATAAAAACGCTCTCTCGTACAAATACTTCCCACATACACAGCGAAAATAAACTCACAAAGTCTTCTTTAATTGCGGCGGTGACTTAAACAAAGTGCCTGTTATATAATGCAGCAGAGAAATACGAAATTATCTTCCCAACCCAACTAGTCAAACGGTCAATGCTGTATATTATCTTGGTGTTATGAAACGTCTTTTAGCGCGTATTCGTTGAGTGCGCCCTCAAGATAAAAATGAAATTTGGCGTTTGTTACATGATAATGTATGTACTATCACATCGCTCGGCGCTTATCACTGATTTTCTAATTATAAATGGCATTTTAATCATCAACCATTCACCGAATTTTGCCCCCTGGGATTTCTATTCTCCAAACTACATTTGCCGATGCAATGACAACGTTATGTCGCCATTAAAAAGGCGTCGACAGCGATCTTGAAGGACATCTCTAAAGATGAACTTAAAAAATCATTCGATATGTTAATTGACCGTCCAAAACGTTGTATTGAAGCCGAATGCGACTACTTTGAATAAAATAAATGAGTTTTTCTAAAATAGTAAGCTTTTGTTTTCATTTTAGAAAGTTCGGTTTTCTATGCGACAGACTGTGTATAATCAATTTATGAAATGTATAAATTCTAAATAAGAACGTAGTACTATGAGTATACAAAATTAAACATTTTGACACGTTTAAATAATAATAATAATAATAATATTTATTACATTCCATTATGTCAAAAAAACATAGAATATGTCATAAATGTAAAATATGTAATATATTGGGTCTGGGAAAAAGTTCGTGGCGTTTTTTCAGTAAAATTCAACTGGTCCCCGCATGGCGCGTGGACGAATTCATTTAAACCGAATATGCTCCATTATTATCGACAATGTTTCGCCATTTTTTTGGTAGATCCATGATCCCATCGGTGAAAAACTTCTGTGGTTTCTGGTCGAAAAACTGAATCAAGTAGTTTTCACAGGCTTCTTTTGAAACCAACTTAATTCCATTGAGAGAGTTCTGCAGAGATCGAAACAGATGATAGTCAGAGGGTGCTATATCCGGACTGTAAGGTGGGTGCATCAAAACTTCCCAACCAAACTCTCTCAATTTTTGACGGGTCATCAAAGAAGTGTGTGGTCGGGCGTTGTCATGATGGAAGACAACACCTTTCCTATTAATCAATTCGGGCCGTTTTCTTTCAATCGCCTGGCGTAATCTCTCTAGTTGTGCACAGTAGAGTTGAGAATCAATCGTCTGACCAGTTGGAAGTAGCTCGTAGTGGACGATTCCCCTCCAGTCCCACCATACACACAGCATCACTTTTTTTGGCGTCAATGTTGGCTTAGCGAACGCTTGTGACGGCTCACCATCCTTTATCCACGATCTTTTACGCTTCCGATTATCGTACGTAATCCATTTTTCATCTCCGGTTATTAAACGTTTCAGAAACGGCTCGATTTCATTCCGTTTCAGCAGCGCATCGCAGATGTTAATTCGGTCAATCATGTTTTTCACGCTCAACTCATGAGGAACCCATACGTCAAGCTTTTTTTTGTAACCAGCTTTGTGTAAATGGTTCAAAACAGTTTTGTGGTCAATGCCTAGCTCCATGCCAATATCGACACTGCTGATATGCTTATCTTGTTGGACTTTTTCAAGAATTTCATCGGATTTTTCAGTGATTGGACGACCGGAGCGTGACTCATCTTTCACATTGAAATTTCCAGAACGAAAGCGAACGAACCATTTCCGCGCAACAGATTTCGATAAAGTACCTTCACCGCACACAGCACAAATTTTATTACAAGCCTGCGCAGCGTTCTTCCCCTTATCATAATAATATTGCAGAATATAGCGAAATTTCTCATTATTCTTCTCCATTTTCAAGTGCGAATAACTTTCCAACCACTGCACCGATTACAATGTTTCTACGCTCAAACTAACGTTCGGAAGGTCATCTAAAAAACGAGCCCTCGGTGGTGTCGCTGTGACTTGTTGTTCTTTAGTTATCGGCAACCAATGCCATCTATCGGGAAAAACGCCACGAACTTTTTCCCAGACCCAATATAACAAGGAAAAAACAATCACAAATATAAATAGATATTAAGTATATATACATATGCGTGCAGTTGACCTATGCTATACGCCAATGTCTACGCTTGATTCAAAGAAGTCTTCCACACTGTAGAACTCTTGCTCTATCAGCCAAAACTTAAAAATAATTTTAAACCGGGCCAACGGCAAGCTCTTGATCCGAAACGGTATGTGGTTGTATATTTTTATGCAATGGTGAACGACATTTTTTTGTATTTTTGTAAAATACGTTTGTGGGGGCACAAGATGCATATTTCGAAGGTTTCGCGTAGCATGTGCATGATTCGTTTCGTATTTTTTAAAAAATTCATTATAGTTTATCCTCACATGTAGCGCGCACTGAAGTATATAAATTGAGGGCATTGTCAGTACTTTGGCAGACCGAAACACACCCACACAACTCTCTGTTGGTTTCATTCCATAAATTGCTCTAATACACGACTTTTGGAGGACAAATATCCTCCGCCAGTCCATGGAATTGCCCCAGAACACCACACCATACTGGAGCCTCGAATGTACGTAGGCGAAGTAAGAAAGCAGCCCCGCCTCCACACCAACGTTACGAGCAATAACACGCAAGCAGTAGCAGAACCGAGACAGCCCCCCCGATAGTTCGTTGATGTAGGGTTTCCAGGACAGCCCAGAGTCAACCCTAAGGCCAAGAAATGGCGCGTCACACTTAGAGGCAAGCACTTCATCACCCACGACCACATCAGTTGGTAAACTGTTACCAAAGGTCAGCAGATGGGTCTTGGATAGATTTAGGTGTAGATTATTTGCCGCAAACCACTTCCCCAACACTTGTATATTTTCTGCTATGGCCACACTCAAGTCTTCATTACCAGAGTCTATGACTGTGGATGTGTCATCTGCGAAGAGAACCGTTAAGGATTCCGTAGCGTCCGGGAGATCGTTTATGTATAGTAGGAAAAGTAAAGGTCCTAAAATAGAACCCTGCGGAACACCCACGGTAACTGGTTCCGGACGTGACCTCACCATGCATCCCCCCGCATCAACCGCCTGCACATACTGCATTCTGCCACACAAATATGAACGGATCCAATCCGATGTCACGCCCCTGAATCCCATCAGCTCCAACTTCTCCAACAAGACTTCGTGATGTACACTATCGAAGGCCTTCGAAAGATCCATAAACACACAGGCCATCGGGAGTTTGTTAGATATATTATTTATAATTCTTTCCATAAGTTGGTAAATTGCTCTGGCAGTTGATCGCCCTTTGATATAACCATTTTGTGTGTTGTTTAATATTTTGTGTTTTTCGATGAATTTTGTCATCCTGACCAGAACTATTCTTTCAAAAACCTTCGACACGTTCGACAATAGAGCTATTGGTCGATAATTTTCATAGCTATTCTTCGCACCTTTCTTATGTACGGGTACCACTACGGCGTGCTTCAAGTCATCTGGAAATTGACCGGTCTCAAACGAGAGGTTTATCAGGTGTGCCAATGGTGCGGCCAATTCTGATGCACAGAACTGTAGGAGCGGCACTGAAATTTCATCCAGTCCCGTTGATGGGGTTACCTTAAGGCTTTTTATGGTGCTAATAATTTCACCTTCATCAGTGGGATAGAAGCAGCACGTTTCCGACACCGCTTTTACGTTGGAATAGTCTGTTGCGCCCAAGTAAACATTTGCTGCACAAGCCGTAGCAAAGTAACAATTCAGCGCTGATAGAACTTCGATATCGTTGTCATGATTTCTTATATCGTCAATGTTAAAATTCTTTTTTTTAGTAGCGCCAGTTAGTTCCTTGACAACATTCCATGTAGCTTTTGTCTTATTGCTAGCATTTTGGATATAGCGGGAATAAGATCTTTTTTTAGATGCTATTATTTCATGTTTTAGTCTTGTACAGAATTCCGTGTAAACCTGTTTTGGTAACCTCTGTTGTCTTACTCCTTCATATAGTTGACGCTTGATATTAGTCAGATTCCTTATATGATCATTTAACCATGTTTTATTTGTACTATTCATTGTTATTAATCTTCTTGTCGAATGCTGATCCATCACCGTAATCAGCCTATGTTGAAATTCACGGTAAGCAAGATTACATTCGACGTTTGACAAAGCAGGTAACCAAATGTCATTGCACAAGCTAGATCTAATAGCAGAAAGATGTGCCCGCGTGAGGATACGTTTTTGTCCTGTTATTACGTTGTTTTTATTCTTTTTAATGCTCTGATAAAATGATATTTTTTGAGCTGAGTGATCTGATAATGCTGAGCTTACTGTGTCTGCCTCAAAACCCGTGAAATTGACAAAAATATTGTCAATCGTAGATTGAGATGTGCATGTAATTCTGGTTGGTTTTTCAATGGTGGCTATATAGTTATAGGTATTCATAATATCAAGGAAACGAGCACTATCATCGTATTGTTTTCCTAAATCTATATTAAAGTCACCAGTTATTAAAATTTTATAATCTCGTTTTTTTGATAAATCTTGTAAAATATCTTGCAGAGTAATCTTACCAGGTATCGGCGGTCTATAAATATTGACTATGATAATTTTTAAGTTTGGTAATTCTACAGCACTGATTTCAGCAGTTAATTCTAAACTCTTTTGTTTTAAATGTTCTAGTTCACGAAATCCAATACCATTCTTAATCAAAATACATGAACCACCATGTATATGGTCCTTCCTGGTGTAAATTGATGCCACGGTATAGCCATCGAAGTGCAATTCGTCAGTTTCTTTTAACCAATGTTCAGTTAACATCAATACATTCACCAAAACATCCAGATTTCGCATGAAAATCATTAAGTCGTCTATTTTATTTTTTATACTTTGGATATTTTGGTTAATCAATGTAAAAACACTTTCGAAATTTTGTTTTATTATTTCCTTACTGTCATTTGTGCTGCCCTCCTAAAATGAAATATGATCCGAATTTTTATCTAAACCAAAAAGCAAAAGCGAGCCAAGTATAGAACACTGAGGTATACCTGGAGATGTAATAAATTTCTTTGAGCAAAGACCATAATCTTTTATAATAGCTTTCAGAGAGTCTATTTAATAAATAACTGTAAATAAATGTTAGCACCAAAGAAAAAAATTAAAGGAATCAATATGTACTATATGGAATACACACAATCTGTTGTGTTTACTAATGTCTTTAGGCAGCTATAGCGTTCTGGTAAATGAAAACAATAAACGATGAATTCATGGTGAACATAAAAGGCCTTGTATGTACATGTGAGAATCTTTAAAAACTAATAAAAACAGCGAATCAATTAAAGAAGCTTTCGAGTGAGGGAAAAATATTAAAACTTGAATTAAGTATGTACTTAGTACTTAGGCATCTGTAAATTTAATAGCAACTTGCGTATCAAATATGAAGAAAAACACTAAAATACAACATTTAGGATTGATCAAAAGATCACATTCTCTATATTTTGATCAGTTTTCGTTTGGATTAAATCAAATTCGATTTAAACTTTACACTTTTCTATTGAAATGTGATCAAATTATTAACATTTCTATCATAAAACATATTAGTAAATATTTCAAGGTAATTTCAATGTTGTAATAAACGTAAATAGTTTTACTTTTTATCGCAGTATTTACAAATGAAAATTACGTTAAAAACATATTAATCATCCCGTAAAATTTTTTTTTTAATTACTTCATAGAACAGCCTATGAATCTGTGTATTAAACATGCCAATACATTGCTAGTACATTGTCGTCATGAAATACCGTAGATACAATAGTCAGCAATGTGGAGGACATATTAACCTTTACATGGTGATTGACTCACACATATGATTCACTTGGTAAGTAATTCAATTACGTTCTTGTCAAGACGAGAATAAATTCAATTTGAACGCTTACGTTTAACAATAATTGATAATTAACGGAGTAGTGTTAAGACAATGTACTAAAAAGGTTATTAGTGGGAAGAATCGTAACTTGTACGATTTAAAGTAAATATTAGTCGATTTGATATTTTATTAAATTGATAGTTTTCTAAGCTTTCTTTCTGTAATATCAAATAGTAAATCCATTAAACTATGGAGGAAGGGTAATTACTCCCTAGGATGTCATCAGAATTTGAAATTTTGAAAGTCGAATAATTGCACATTCTCAATTTTAATATATTAAAAACTTTTATTTTTAATGGAGAATAGACTCTGCTAATATAGAACGAGGGATGGATTACCTCAATATATAAGTAATGATGGAAAAACGATTGTAATGATGATTTTTACATCTCAGTGATTAGTACATTAGCAGGATCTACGGAAAGATTTAAAGAAATCTAGTTAAAACGAGTATGGCCAATTCGAAATGGAATAACAATCAAGTTTCAGGCCAGGTCTCTCCCGTATAGATATTTTTAGCCTTGGTCACATAGATGAAAAGAAATGTAGATACAAATAGAAGTATGTCAGGTGTACCGGAAAGTTATTACCGGTCTTTTCGTAAAAAAACTACATAATTTTCAAGAAAATAGAAAAATTTAATTATTCAAAGTATTGGTAATTTGATTCTACACATCTTGCACATCTTTCAGGCAATTTATGGATGCCATCCCAAAAAAACTGATTGAGCAAAACCATTCATCGAGCTATTTTCTAAATTTTTCGAAATTGGCGAAGTGCTGCTCTCCAAGCGCGTGTCCCATTGGTGCGAAAAGGTGATAGTTGCACGAGGCAAGGTCTGGAGGGTACAGCGGAGGCGATATTATGTCCCATCCAAGTGCTTTTAACGCTTCCTTGACCGGTTTTTGATGTATGAAACGGCGTGTTATCGTGCTGTAAAATCACTTTACCGTATCTTCATGCCCAGTCTGGACGTTTTTCTATCGTTGTATGGTTCAAATTGATAATTTGTTATTGATAGCGATGAGTATTAACTGTTTCACCAGGTTTCAACAGTTGGTAATACGACGGTCTTGCGACCAAAACGATTTGTCCCATTGATGCGAAAAGGTGATAGTCGGACGGGGCAAGGTCTGGAGAGTACGACGTGTACGATATTATGGCCCATTGAAGTGCTTTCAACGCTTCCTTGACCGGTTTTACTTTATGAGATAGCGCGTTATCGTGCCGTAAAGTCACGATTCCGTATCTTTGGACCCATTCTGGACGTTTTTATATCAATGCATGGTTCAAATTGATAATTCGTTGTCGGCAGTAATCAGTATTAACTGTTTCACCTGATTTCAACAGTTCGTAATACAAAACGCGTCTCTGGACTCATCAAACACAGAGCATTGTCTTACTACCAAAACGATTTGGCCTTGGAATCCATGGGCCGGTTTCGCCAGGTGATAATGGTTTTTTGCACTTAGGGTTTTCGAAATAAATCCGTTTTTCATCATCCGTCACTATTCGATGCAGAAATTACTTCAGATCATAACTTTGAAGCAGCATTTCACAGACGATTTTTCGATTTTCCATTTGCCCGTCATTCGATTGATGTGGCATCCATTTTTTCATCTTTTGGATTTTTCCCATTGCTCGTAGTCGGTCGCTAATCGTTTCTTAGGCCACACTTAACTCTTCTGCCAATTATTTTTGAGTTTGGGTTGGGTCTTCATCGAATAACTCCTGTAAATTCACATCTTCAAACTTTTTCGGTCTACCAGAACGTTCTTTGTCTTGCACATCGAAATCACCACTTTTGAATTATCGAAACCACGCCTCACATGTTTTCATGGCTAGAACATGCTCACCGTAAGTTTTTATCAGCAAGCGATGACTTTCAGCGGCTTTTTTCTTTTGCTTAAATGGGAAAAGTAATGCGTGCCGGAAATTCACTTTTTCAAGCACGAAACTCGACATGTTCAAAGAAGTATAAATCTATGATATTGTTAGTTTCGCAAAATATAACCTGTACGGCTTTGAAGTTTGAGGTCAGTAGAATAAAATGACATATGTGTCAAATCATAACATTGCATATTTAAGCCTAGCGACATCTGTTAGAAGAACAGCCAATGACTTTCCGGTATACCTGGTAAATCTATTTTGCTGGTACTCATCTCGTGTCATTCAAAAAACATGAGTATGTGTTACTCGAACGAGAAAGGTATTAATCTCGCACAACCAAATGAATTCATCTTTTCGACTAATAACTGTTTTTGTTATTTGTTGTATATTTCATTTCCTTTCTTCTCCGAAGTCATATCTATTGGGTTGGCAACTAAGTACTTTCGGTTTTGTAGTATAAAATAAAACACTTTTTTTTTAAACAAAGAATAGTTTTTAATCAATTATATATTTTCCATTTTGCTCAATGATCTTTTGCCATCTTTCTTTCAACTGCATGATTCCGCGCTCATAAAATTTCTGGTCCTTATCAGCAAAAAACTGAACCAGGTGCGAGTGAAGGTCATCGTCATTTGTGAAAGTTTCACTATTCAAAGAATTCTGCAAACTTCGAAATAAATGGTAATCAGATGGTTGCCAAATATGTGTGAGGCCTTGCATTATCTTGGTGGAAAATTACACCTTTCCGATTTGACAATTCTGGCCGTTTTTCTTTGATTGCTTCATCCAGTTTTATTAATTGTTGACAGTAAACATCAGAATTGATCGTTTGGTTCCTTGGAAGCAGCTCAAAAAACACAACACCTTTGTAATCCCACTAAACTGACAGCATGATCTTTTTTGGATGCAATTCAGCTTTCGATGTGGTTTGAGCTAGGTTATCGTGTTTGCTCTATGATCGTTTTCGAACTATGTTACTGTACAGGACCCATTTTTCATCACCAGTGATGATTCTTTTTAAGAAAGGGTCGGTTTCATTTCGTCTAAGATGCATATCGCAAAAGTTGATTTTTTGTGTTAAATGAATTTCTTTCAATTCGTGAGGTACCCAAATATCAAGCTTCTTAACTAGCCTAAGACATTTTAAATGTTTTTCGATTGTTGTGTGCGATACATGTAGCCTCTCTGCAACCTCTCGAACAGTTATATGACGATCCTCTTCAATTATGACTTTGATTTGGTCATCATCAACTTCAGTGGGCCGACCAGAACATTGCTCATCTTTGAGGGAAAAATCTCCAAAACGGAATTTTTTATACCAATTCTGACACGTGCGCTCTGTTAAGCAATTAGCACCATAAACTTCACATATCTTTTTGTGAGCCGCAGCAGCTTTCTTTCCTTTACGGAAATAAAATAGTAAAATATGTCGAAAATGTTCGTCTCTGCACTCCATTTAAAATTAACCCACAACTAATAGCTTCAATAAAAATCACGCACTACTTGCTTCTGAAGTTACGTCAATGTGACTAGTATCACGCGACAAACGGTAAAGTACAGCACTAACATACGTTATACAAAAAATAAAGCAACGCTTTCTATCAGTAAAAACCGAAAGTACTTAGTTGCCAACCTAATAATACGCTTTACATCTTTCTTCGTGACTGTTTATGGTTCTTTATTTTATTTCGATGTTTGTTGTTTTATGTTTTGAGGTATGTTTTACTTATGGAGTTAAATTTTCTTTCAAAAAGTTTTTTTCGACAGTTCCTTACTTTTCATATTTTCAAATATTTTCTTCCTTAAATTTAAATACTTCTTATACAATATAAATGAATATATTGGTTTATACTCACACACTTTGTTTTATTTGATATGAAAGCACTTTAATGTTACCAATTTTATTTTTTAATACGTCATTTATTAAAACAAATATTGGATAAATTCGTTTTTTATAATTCTCATTTGCCGTTTGGTAAATACCTTTCCGGTCTTTCTAATTATTTAATTATTTCATAGGAAAGTAATTTTTTCTATTAGATTTCTAACTTAAACGTTTACAAGTTTTTCAATTTGTATTTTGCTACATATAAAGTACTTCCCTGTTGCTTTCCTCTCTATTTAATTTTCCGAAGTGATATCGTAACCTATAAGTTATGCATAAATAAATTTTTCAATTTTGATTTTTAAGATAGAAAGTAGTGTTGTCATCTTCTGGTAGTTAATAATAATAATAATTTATGGCATTTTGAAATCCTAATTCATTAGATAGCGTGAATAATTGAATACATACATATTTACTATATAAAATTACTTTGATGCCATAACAGCTTATTCATTGACAGAAATTTATTAACAAAAATACCTTGTTGAGTGACTTTTATAAACATAGTTTAGTTACCTAATTTGAAACACATACATACGAGAGATGTTTCCAAAGTTCTGGGAATTGCATATAATTTTTATAGTTTTGTTAATTTTCGTCAATATTACAATGTCGTTTTTCAACATAATCTCCTTTTAACTGAATACATTTATCCCAACGATAAACTAATTTTTTTAAGTCGTCCTCGAAGAAGTTTTTCGGTGTCTTGTCGATCCACCTATTTATGGCACGTTTTACGTCAGTTAAACTTTTAAATCAAACACCTCGCAAGGTTTTTTTCAAATCTGGGAACAGATGGTAATTACTGGGTGCAAGATCCGGGGAATAAGGTGGGTGCAGCAATTCCCATCGTAAATCGTTCAAAACATCCTTCGTTTTTCTTGCGGTGTGTGGTCTTGCATTATCCTGTTGCAATAACGGACGCTTATGCAACTTTCCAAGCCGTTTTTTAACTAGTGCCTGTCACAGTTGTCAGGATAATAAAGTTGAATAATATTCTGCATTAATTGTAGTACCTCTCGGCAGATAATCCATGAAAATAATCCCTTCGCAATCCCAGAATACAGTAAGCATTACCTTTCCAACAGACGGAGCTGCACGCGCCTTAAGTGGAGGCCCTTCTTCAGGTTTGCGCCATTCTTTGGACTGACTTTTCGTCTCAGGACTGAAATAAGGAATCCACGTTTCGTCAGTGGTTATTATTCGTTGCCAAAATTCATCACCGTAACGGGCTAACAGCTCTTGAAGTTGACAAGTATCAGACCTACTAAGTTTCTGTTCTGGTTCCAACAGCCTTGGTACCCAGCGCGCCGAAACCTTGCTAAGGCCCAAACAATCATGTAAGATGTCATGAACTTGTCGTGTACCTATCCCTAGGTGTACGCTAATTTGACGAATAGTCATTCGCCTGTCGTCTTTCAGTAGGTTTACCGACGTGCTTGGCCGCCCACTGCGTGGATCGTCTTCTAGTGATGTTCTACCGGCTTTAAAACGATCGATCCACCGATAAATAGTACTTTCGGATTCTGCAGATTCACCAAATACTCCTTGCAGACGACTAATAATTTCTGACGTTTTCACATCTTCTTTCCACAAAAAGAAAATTATCGCTCTTTGAGATTCTGTCGCGTGTTTCATGGTTACAAAAACAGTGCTACTAAAACGCGTCTACATCAGTCGAATACCTGAATCAGGTTGGACAATGTTGCACTAGATAGTTGCATAAACATGTCAAGACTTGTCTGGCATCAATAACATTGCGTATAAGTTCTGCGTTATTTAATTATAGCACCAATTCCCAGAATATTGGAAACACCCCTCGTACATATATATTTTTCGTTAACTGATTAAATAGGTATTTTAGTTCCCCTTGTATAATACATTACAGCGTGGTTAAAATTTTGAAGGATATACATACATACATATAATAAATTTGACAATTTTAGTATATATTAGACGCATTATTATACGCAACAATTATAAATTGTATATCAATTTTAATACTAATAAATCGTAAAAAACTTCAAAGATAAGCGTATAAAATATGTACCTTTTACTTATTAATATAATTAAACGATCAAGGTCTTTCTATTTTGTAATAACAGAAACAATTAAGGTGAAATTACAATGCAACGTTTCCCATTTCATAATAGACAGAAACGTTGATTGTTTCAAATAACTTGACTCTAAATGCAAAACTCGCCATTTTCAGACCACTTTCAAAAAGGAACGATCTATGCATTTTACTTTGCTTTTTCTTTTGAGCTGAAAGAGGTAATAAACAGAACGAAAAATTTACTTAGTTTAGTATAAAAACGTATTCTAGACTTGATCGTAAGTGCACAATCCGTTATAGCTATACCTTGTCTCAGAATAAGGAGTGATTCAAATATTTCGCCAAAATAGTACATATTTTTACGAGATTTCAATGGTTCTTGAACAGGCAAGTTGAATATGGATAAATGAATGCCAGATATCCGCTATTTTTCATAACCTGTAAACGCTTAATTACATTTTTGAATTGTTTTATTTTAATAATTTTTAATCTTAATTTTGGATAGGTTGTACAATACATATTAATCCAAAAAGTAACGTTTGTACAATCATACTTCCATTAAAATGAATTTTTGTTGATTTGCTTTTATATAATAAAGAAAAAGATTAATATTCTTGACAAACTGCTACATTCACAACTGTTTATGTTTCATTTTTATGGTAAGTTACATTTTTAAGCTGTGTTCCGTGTTTTAGCGGGATATATGAATCATTCCTTCTTATTCTGAGACAAGGTATATAAGCAAACAAGATTTTATTCAATACCATCATGTCTGAATTGATCAATGGCGATCAAGCAGGTTGTGTGTTGTCAATACAGATTATGTTAAAAATCGATTATTAGAGTGTAATACTTTTTAATTAATAAATATTGTATTATTAAGTGTAGTAATGGATGAAATTGGTGCTTCAATAGTAAAGACGATTTCAGAATGCAGTCGTAAAAGAATAGTATAGAAAGAGACAAAGTTATCAATGGGCTTGTGATTTCAATTATTATATTCTTTAGGTATTCTGTTAAACAAATGCCTGAAAAATTAATGTGTTGGCAGATTTGCAATTTATACACGAAAGCTTTATTATTGGTTTTAAAACGTTGTGAAGGCATGTTTAGAGAAAGACAAAGGTCAAGAGTCAAAGGCTAAGGCCTAATATTATTTTTAAAAAGGAAGTACAATATAATAATATTTATTTAACTTACCCAACAGTATATTAAAAAAAGGAACATAACGAGTGAGGGTATACAGAAAGAAAGGCATTTACGTAATATTGGGTCTGGGAAAAAGTTCGTGGCGTTTTTCCCGATAGATGGCATTGGTTGCCGATAACTAAAGAACAACAAGTCACAGCGACACCACCGACGGCTCGTTTTTTAGATGACCTTCCGAACGTTAGTTTGAGCGTAGAAACATTGTAATCGGTGCAGTGGTTGGAAAGTTATTCGCACTTGAAAATGGAGAAGAATAATGAGAAATTTCGCTATATTCTGCAATATTATTATGATAAGGGGAAGAACGCTGCGCAGGCTTGTGATAAAATTTGTGCTGTGTACCGTGAAGGTACTTTATCGAAATCTGTTGCGCGGAAATGGTTCGCTCGCTTTCGTTCTGGAAATTTCAATGTGAAAGATGAGTCACGCTCCGGTCGTCCAATCACTGAAAAATCTGATGAAATTCTTGAAAAAGTCCAACAAGATAAGCATATCAGCAGTGTCGATATTGGCATGGAGCTAGGCATTGACCACAAAACTGTTTTGAACCATTTACACAAAGCTGGTTACAAAAGAAAGCTTGACGTATGGGTTCCTCATGAGTTGAGCGTGAAAAACATGATGGACCGAATTAACATCTGCGATGCGCTGCTGAAACGGAATGAAATCGAGCCGTTTCTGAAACGTTTAATAACCGGAGATGAAAAATGGATTACGTACGATAATCGGAAGCGTAAAAGATCGTGGATAAAGGATGGTGAGCCGTCACAAGCGTTCGCTAAGCCAACATTGACGCCAAAAAAAGTGATGCTGTGTGTATGGTGGGACTGGAGGGGAATCGTCCACTACGAGCTACTTCCAACTGGTCAGACGATTGATTCTCAACTCTACTGTGCACAACTAGAGAGATTACGCCAGGCGATTGAAAGAAAACGGCCCGAATTGATTAATAGGAAAGGTGTTGTCTTCCATCATGACAACGCCCGACCACACACTTCTTTGATGACCCGTCAAAAATTGAGAGAGTTTGGTTGGGAAGTTTTGATGCACCCACCTTACAGTCCGGATATAGCACCCTCTGACTATCATCTGTTTCGATCTCTGCAGAACTCTCTCAATGGAATTAAGTTGGTTTCAAAAGAAGCCTGTGAAAACTACTTGATTCAGTTTTTCGACCAGAAACCACAGAAGTTTTTCACCGATGGGATCATGGATCTACCAAAAAAATGGCGAAACATTGTCGATAATAATGGAGCATATTCGGTTTAAATGAATTCGTCCACGCGCCATGCGGGGACCAGTTGAATTTTACTGAAAAAACGCCACGAACTTTTTCCCAGACCCAATACTTAAACATAAAACATAAAAGGGACAGAATTCAGGGCATGATCAAGTGATTTTTGTTTTATGGCAAGACACTTGCAGAAAATAGGGAAGGAGATCGCATCAAAGACAATAATAATCCAAAGAAGCAGGTCATTAGTGATTTTCTCAAAAGCTTTAAATGTATGAGGATCTATTTAGTGCATTTTTTCGATTTTAATATTAGTCAATCTTGTAATCTTCAGCTCTCATTGTACACAGTTTTTTCTTGGCTTTGGAATTGAAAGCGTGTTTCTGGAATTGCCGCTTCGCCAATTAATGTTTCTTCCATTCTTGGAAGGGATGTCCTCGGAAACTGTTTCTATGCAACAGCGTTAAAGTCAGTAGTAGTCCTGAGAATATTTTTTGCAAAAGTGGACGAAACGTCGGCAAGTTAAGAAGCAATGCGAGAAACGCAGTTTCAAACTGAAAGCCGAGAAGAAACCCTCCCCACTTAATTCCCTTTTTCGTTTTTTTCTTTTTGAATATAAGAAAAATAAACGAGAACAATATAATTCAAGTAATATTAAGAATACATTGCAAGAAGTTATACAATATATTCCCCAAATTATACAGGCTGTGAATATAAAACTAGATAGAACAAATGCGTAGGAAAGCTGATAAAATTTGTAGCATTTTTTCTATTTAAAGTTCAGGTTCTTCATCTTAAAGGGATAATACGATTTCATTGCTAAATATTCTCAATTTATCATACTTAGTAAAGAAATCGCTACTAAATATTTCAGTTACGTTATTATTCAAGCCAAAACTTAATAATTTTCGTGAATAGCAAATTTGGAACAATTTTATATATTGTAAACTAATAGGAAGAAATTAGTTCATTTTTTGATTATACTTACGTGATGATTCTTGCGTCAATTGATGTTTTCCAGACACGACTTGATAAGCAGTAACCGGTCCAAATCTTAAATACTGATCTCTATCTCGTTCGTAGCAATAGTCTTCGCAACAATTGGGATCATCTTGACCCTGTGGACGTCCGCCAGGATATCTTTGATCGTACTGACCACCTTGGCCACCTTGGCCGTAACGATGATCTCTATCGTAAGGTTGACCATATGGATCAGATCTGTTGCCATACGGACTATAAGGATCTGGTCTGTTACGGTCGTACGATCCGTAAGTGGACGTTCGGTTACGATCGTATCTGTCTCTGTCGTATTGTCCTTGTCCTTGTCCTTGATCGTATCTATCTCGATCGTAGGGATTTTGTTGTCCGTAAGGATCGCTTCTGTTTCTATCAAATCTGTCATACCTTTCACGATCACTGAGACCTTGACCCGGTCTATCATATTGTCTATCTTGGTTGGATCTATCGTACTGGCCGTATTGGGGTGGTCTATCACTGCTTTGGCTATATGGCCGTTGGCCGTAAGGATCGTATTGGGCTATGACGATTGTTATTAGAAAGATGGACAGAAGATATGAAGAATTTATCAACGACATTCTGAAACAGAATAAACAAAATAATAATATAGAGTTCAGTCATAAATTACAACAAATAATGTACATGACATTTAACACACTATGCATGGAATAGATAAAACGTTCATTTTTTAAATGAAACATTTCTTAGGCATTTACGGAACTTCGCAATTAGATTTTTATACGCTTAATCGACAGTACAGTATTCAACTTATGTTACGGTTACATTCATATAAATATAATACCTAGGGCGATTGTAGAGTAACTAATTTCAATTGGCCCATATTCTTAGAAATAGTGTTTTGACAACCTGTATTAGGTGAAAGAAAAAACAAACATGACCCAAATTGTATGTACTTATTTGTTTTCACTTATCATAACGCGTTGTAGAGAGAAATTCCATTTACGTTTTATTTGTATAATTGGTTTATAAAATGTCTTTGACGAAGCTGAAAATATGGTATCTCCAACAATTAATGGTTATTTTTTGTTCTTTTTATTGGCATCGAAATGAATACTGGATCATACTATTTACTGTTCTAACTCACTTATGTCAGTCGCATTAAGTAGGTACTATTATTAGTAGTAGCTTAAACCCCATATTGTAGCAAAAATCATTACTAAAAGTGAAAGATAAAGTACTTTTACATGTACAATGTATATGTGAAAAATTAAAATTATTAAAACGCCAATGTACTATATATAACATTCATGCATTGCTCCTATTTGTGTGTTTTGTACAATAATAATATATGACTTCATATCATCCTCAAACAGCTTAATATCAAGTAAAGGCGTCCACGAACCATGCGTTTTTATTACGTTCTGTGCTCGTATTAGACTGATCTTTGGTTGTCGCCATTCATCTTAAAAAAGAAGGAAAACCACGAAAAACCTTCTCGAACTCGTGGTTAGTCAGTAACTTACTATCGAGCCATAAATTTTTCATAAAGCAAAACTTAAAAAAAAAGTAACTACAATAACTATAATTACTTAAATAATTCCATATTTCACGGCTTTATTAACAAACTAAAATATAATACATTCAATTATAAAAATAACATAATATATCTAAGATAACGATGGATAATGTGTTACTGACGGCAAAAATGGGATACTGTTTTTCAATATAGAATGAAAACATTCTTCTTGATCAGATTTATAAACAATTTTAATAATAACTCAACTTAAGATTAGTCTTGCAGAGTTTGGAAATAAAAAAAAATTAGATAACGTCTGTTCTAAGAAGCTAATTATTCTAACCGAAGGAAACGTTTTGGCCTTCTTTGACAGTAAACTATCAAGATGGTGAGATTGCCTTTCGATTCTGGTAAATAGTAATGGAGCCTAATTTCATCAACCATAACAAAGCAGCGTAAAAATCTATTAGGTAGACGTTAAAGAGCTTCAAATTCTCGTTGAAATTTTGCATTCTTTCACGCATTCAGTAAACGTGGCACCCATCTAGTAACTAGCTTATACATGACTAATTTGATATGCAAAATGTGGTATACACGTCCTGTAGACAAGACCACAGTCCTGACTATCTCCTCCACTTTCACTCTTCGGTTATGTAACACAACATAATGAATTTTTTCAATCATTTCTGAAATAGTAACATATTTTGGTGGTCCAGGATGTTCTTCATTTTCGAGACTCTTATCGTCGTTTAAAGCGAGCAACCCGATGGCAAATCGTGATCTTCTAAGAAGCATCGTTGCCCAATATTTGCATTTACACCAAAATCTCTATATTTATCTTCTAGTACTGAATTGCACCAGCGATAGTGATTTTATCCATTTACAACTTTCACTACATACATACGTCTTCTATTCTTAATCCATATTAAACTTGCCTGTTCAAGAACCACTGAAATCTCTTAAAAATATGTACTATTTTGGCGCAATATTTGAATCACTCCTTATTCTGAGACAAGGGACATAGAATATAAAACTTAAATCGTCTTATTATCTTATAACACTGAATGTAAATATATCGATAAATTTCCATTAAAAAAATAAATATTTTGTTTACTTTTCTAATATTGATATATTAAAAATAACTTTGAACCTGCGGGTGAGTAAACTTGAAATACTTCCGGACGGTTAAGTGTTAAATTATGATGCCAAAAACTTATTTTTATTACCATTTCGCTTTCCCAAGTAATAATTATATTAAAGGAACAGTTTCAATATTTAAAGAAATACCAATGAAAAGAATTTTGTTTTTAATAGAAAAATATATGACTATTAAGGATTTAGACATTCAAGAAGGACGGACGTTTTTACGATATTAATCAAGTTTATTATAATTAATTTATACTACAGAGCTAATCTCATTTATTATTACTAATGCTAATTTCCATGTATTAAATCTAAATATAGCATTATATAAATTGGTGACAAATATTGGGCTATCGTCTTGGTGATGTCACTTTATTTTTTTAATCAATTTTTTATTTCAGTGAAATATTCGTCTATGTAAGGGAATCGACATAATTAAAGTACAAGCAAATATAATGTGTTTGCATTAATTTTGTAGCGACAGTAAAATGAAATATCGATATAAAATAAAATGTTTTATTATAGCTTCAAATTACATATAAATAATAATCAATAATTTCAAAACAACAATATCAAAATAATACTGATTGCTACGATTAATCTTCACATATGTATAAAATATCATTAATTATTCCTGGCGTACGATCCTGGCTGCTTATATTGGGTCTGGGAAAAAGTTCGTGGCGTTTTTCCCGATAGATGGCATTGGTTGCCGATAACTAAAGAACAACAAGTCACAGCGACACCACCGACGGCTTGTTTTTTAGATGACCTTCCGAACGTTAGTTTGAGCGTAGAAACATTGTAATCGGTGCAGTGGTTGGAAAGTTATTCGCACTTGAAAATGGAGAAGAATAATGAGAAATTTCGCTATATTCTGCAATATTATTATGATAAGGGGAAGAACGCTGCGCAGGCTTGTGATAAAATTTGTGCTGTGTACGGTGAAGGTACTTTATCGAAATCTGTTGCGCGGAAATGGTTCGCTCGCTTTCGTTCTGGAAATTTCAATGTGAAAGATGAGTCACGCTCCGGTCGTCCAATCACTGAAAAATCTGATGAAATTCTTGAAAAAGTCCAACAAGATAAGCATATCAGCAGTGTCGATATTGGCATGGAGCTAGGCATTGACCACAAAACTGTTTTGAACCATTTACACAAAGCTGGTTACAAAAAAAAGCTTGACGTATGGGTTCCTCATGAGTTGAGCGTGAAAAACATGATGGACCGAATTAACATCTGCGATGCGCTGCTGAAACGGAATGAAATCGAGCCGTTTCTGAAACGTTTAATAACCGGAGATGAAAAATGGATTACGTACGATAATCGGAAGCGTAAAAGATCGTGGATAAAGGATGGTGAGTCGTCACAAGTGTTCGCTAAGCCAACATTGACGCCAAAAAAAGTGATGCTGTGTGTATGGTGGGACTGGAGGGGAATCGTCCACTACGAGCTACTTCCAACTGGTCAGACGATTGATTCTCAACTCTACTGTGCACAACTAGAGAGATTACGCCAGGCGATTGAAAGAAAACGGCCCGAATTGATTAATAGGAAAGGTGTTGTCTTCCATCATGACAACGCCCGACCACACACTTCTTTGATGACCCGTCAAAAATTGAGAGAGTTTGGTTGGGAAGTTTTGATGCACCCACCTTACAGTCCGGATATAGCACCCTCTGACTATCATCTGTTTCGATCTCTGCAGAACTCTCTCAATGGAATTAAGTTGGTTTCAAAAGAAGCCTGTGAAAACTACTTGATTCAGTTTTTCGACCAGAAACCACAGAAGTTTTTCACCGATGGGATCATGGATCTACCAAAAAAATGGCGAAACATTGTCGATAATAATGGAGCATATTCGGTTTAAATGAATTCGTCCACGCGCCATGCGGGGACCAGTTGAATTTTACTGAAAAAACGCCACGAACTTTTTCCCAGACCCAATATACACCTGTCGAGCGCATCGGAATATTGTTGTTCTGGAACCGATACTTTCTCGATCGTCTCCTGTATTTCCACCCACCTCGTGACAATATATTAATGTTTTAAGTTATAATATCTGTCCTATCTTATACATATATACTATGGAAATTTCATTAGGGAGAAAGAAGTAGTGTAGAATTATGATAGAGGAAGATAATAAGGTGAAAGTATGGAGTAAACTTGGATATGCTTATTATAAATACATAGGGGGCAGTTTACGGAATTTAAACAAGATGAATTTAATTTAGGTGATGAACCTTGTTAGTGTCGACCTTTGAAGACTGGCAATTATGTTTTACAATAAGAGTTGGAACGAAATCTGAATTCTTGGAGAAAATTTAGGATTGATTTTGATATGCGCCACGTAGGTATCATGTAAATTACGAGAACACTATTTAATGAACCGTGTGGAAATTTTTCAATGCTACTAATACAGAATGTAAATGATCCATTCATTAATAGATTGATAATTTTGATGGATCCTGTAGACGATTAACTTAATCACTTAAGGTTGATATATAACCCCTTTCCACATTAATTTTCGAATTTTGTACACGTATTTCGACAACGCGTCATCATCAGCAGATAATTAAACAGTGTCGCATCTACCAAACCAAACGATCGATAGAAACCTGGTATAAAGAACATATCGCGCACATAAAATTCAATCGGCCAGAAAAATCCGGTTTAGCAAAACATGTGTTGGAAACACTAACAGTGTTGCCAGTTCCCGAAATATAAACGGCTACCCTCGTATTAAAGTTCAAAGACTGAGTTGACTAGTTGTAGTAAAATCTGATGAAATTATGAGGACGAAAAACTGGAAAAGAATAATAAGTGACGATGATTAAAAATATGTAACAAAAAGTTTCTAAGGCCTAGTATTGAACTGAAAATGAGGTAGAAGAAGTAGAAATAATAGGGAATGAGATCAAGAATTACATCGTACGGAAAAGATATCTATGCTTGTTCACAGTTCTAAATTGAAAACCTTATTGGAAGATATTAAGAATAAACAGAAGACTATCGCACAAATAAATAAATCATTGCTAATTATTTTTTAAATAAATATGTTTCAAGTATCTATTTTCCTTTAAAATACGGTAGAACTTTAATAGATATTTTTTACCAAGTTAATGTTCCCATCAAATTCTATTCAAATAAAAACACGTTTTCTTTTATAAATACATTCTCTGTGTATTTTTATTTACATACGACATTGGATAAGATATCAACACTTATATTTACATGAGATGTCGCACAGAATTTTTTTTTTGCAGATAGCATTTTTCCTACAGCAGTATTAACGTATCAGCTCCAGCGAATAGACGTATTGAATAACATCGTAAATGCACTACGCTTACAACAAACTGCACGGCTAACTTACGGATTGCACTCACAGGTTTCACAACGCCCGCCCAAACCTATTCATAAAGGCAAGCAGGTCGTTTCTAAACGTCGTTCCAACATACACCGCCAAGCGACAAAAACCCAGTCGAGTTTACGTATTGAGATAAAAGTGGAATGCGACTTTTGTGATCAGTTTCAATAATTGTACAAAGACAATTTTGCTGTGCTTAAAACAACTATCACATAACAGTCAAGGTATGTAAGATACTCTTTTATAACCGTTTTATAATCGAAATCCTATCCCTAATACGAAACCGAATACTTTTTAACTCTGTATTTAACGTACGACGTTAATATAATTGTTCAGAGATTGTTTGTAATTAAAGAAAATGGAGTAATTGTTAGTTTTGTTCGTGTGAACGAAAAATATATTTGTACTTATCTTTAGAGGCTGTAAGAACATAAATAAATATAAACTATTATTTCAAACTTAAAAATAAACACAGGCTTTTTATGTATGTATGTACACATACCAAAAGTATTGTGTTATACGCTGATGTAATTATTAACAAATATAAACATTGAATTACTTCTTAAAATGTAACATCTCTCGAACAACAAACTAATCCACAAAATTTAAAGATGGCATTTAAACTTTGGCCTTTTAAGTGAGCCAGCAAACGTATCCAAGTTAACTGTTAAACTTTCTATTTTTTTCATGTCTTTTAAACATGGTGTCCTAGATATCCACGCACGTGTTTTTGGGTGTTGACGTTTTTCATTACTTCACGACTTTCACGACTTAATGTGCGTTAGTAAATGATTGTGAATGTCTTTCCCTTGATGCTTCGCGAAAAATATCGTATGCAATCTATATAAAGAGAAAAAAATGAAACTTTGTTGACAGCGATAGTATTCTAGGCAAATGTAATTTATATTTTGCTAAGTAGCATGTACGACGGCTATTACGAATATTTTGAGAAAGTTTTAGAGTAAATTTTAAACGAAGGGTTTTATTTTTAAATACTTGTAACGACATCCTTCCGTAGGTTTTAATTAACTTACGAAAAAATTTTTGTGATTTGGAGTGAGTAAGGCACAGTCAAAACGTCGCTTATTGAAATAAATAATTGTATATTACTTATTCTACTTATTTGACTTCAATCCATTCATTAATTTATGCCTTATAAAGTGTTTCGCGACAAAAAAATAAGATCATCATAAAGTCGTCCAATGTTTGACAAAGGAGCAAAATTCTCCTAATACTACTTACGAACGAATAATTGCAGTGATTGAGAGTTATTCTTGTTGAATACATGACAGAAAAGATTCAGTAACAGCAGTTAACAAAATAACGCATGGCTATAGATCTGAAACGTCCAGGTCACACAATGCGCGAGTTCATAAACCAGTCAGTTTCATCTCTCTCAACCTCCACTTGTTTGAGCTGAACCATCCATTATTTAGTCTGAATTTGGCTTCGTCCTACGTCTTTTTATTTAGTAATTTGGAAAAGCATTTTACAGGCTGTCACTGATGACTATCTTGAAGACCAACGGAATTCTTTTTTCTGATGGAATAAAGTCTTTGAAGAACAGGGGACGCAAGTGCTTAAAAGTAAGGACGGGATTACGTTGAAAAATAAAACTATCAAGAAAATTGTAGGTCTTTTCCTTTATTGTTAAATAGAACAATTTTCAAGTTCCTCTAGTAAATACTTCAACAGTTTCTTCAAGTTCGCATTTACTATTTCGAGGAAACAATATTCTTAGATGATAAATTAGAATTACAAGGACAATAAGATTTCAGATAATTCGTCTTTTATTGTTGTCTTTTCTAGCTTCAAGAAAAGACGTTTGGCAAACAAAATACTAATTACTACTCAGTGGTATCTGTTCTTTTGTCTTCTAAAGTCGCTACAACAATATAGTTAGTAAAATTTAAAAAAGAAGCTGCCATTTTCTAGGAATCGCTTCAAGATCGAACTTGCTTTTCTTGGTTCATTTCCTCTTTGAAATACCGATATTATTTTCTCTCAGGTTTCTATGAATAAATCTTGGTTTTATTAACAAATAGTGTAATAGAACAAATTTGAAGACTTATGGAACTTCTTGAATTTCCCTTCGTACCACTTTACGCAATTTATTAATTAAGTTATGGATAATTTAATGAGTTTAGAGTTTCTGCACCTTTAGGATTCATCCAATATCATGTATCTGTTTCATGGTAAAATCTGGGATGACTGTTATTGAATATTTTACATCTTTAGCTACGTTACCTTTGATGGTATTCCATTACTAAACTAATGATTTCATATTCCATTGATATGCTTATCTATAGACTTTGTACAAATATCCCTTTCATATTTTAAACATGTGACTTTTACTAGTTCAGCTATTTGCTTATTCCTTTCTGTATTTGTTAATTTTTAACTTACCTGCTATTGGCTTCAAATTTTTCATTTTTACTCTAATAATTTTCAAGTTCCTACTTTTAAAATGGTTAGGACTTTGTCAACTCCTGTCTAAACAACACAGAAGATTGTGTTGCTGTGCTTACTAGATATCCGTCTCTGCATTATACTCTGTAGTTGGTTACATAAGGATACCTCAAGTAACTTCTTTGTTTGTTTTCGCCAAAATTACGTCTTCTTTCAAAATACAGTAAGCCCCCCTATAACGCGGTGGATTGGTTCCGCGTTATAGGAAAACGCGTTGTAGGAGTATTTCCGTATAACGCGTTACGTATAAATTATTCACGTTTAACTTTTCTCACTAAAGGGGATTTAAACCGAATATTAAGAAAAAACTACATTATGAAGGAAATATGTAAGTTTTATTAAAAAATAAAATTTCTACACCTTTTAATACACAAATTTAATAAAATTAATTTTATAACAACACAATTGACACACGTACGAAACTAATTATGAACTGTACAAGTCATTATGAATTTCACAGTACAGAAATATAATATGGGAAATCCCCGCGTTATATGGGGGAATGCCAGTGTTATAAGGGGGATTGAAATCGAGTAATATGAAAATGCGTTATAAAAGTACCGTGTTATAGGGGGGATTACTGTATATCGTGAAAACTAAGGAACAGTATGTGCATGAAGATGTTTCTATTTACCGACTAAATATCTAACTCTCAACTACTATCTGTATAGTTAGTTATTGTATATACATACCTTAAGAAACTTGTTCTTAACATCAATCTTGATGATGGAATTTCAATATCCTATAAACTATATGAATTATTATATAATCTTCATCTATTCTCTATATACTGTAATCTCTTTATGATATTTAAAAAATGTAATGCTAATGCCAACTGAAAAGCAATTTACCCGTTTCTTTAAACGCTGCATTTGAAAAATTGATTTTCGTCTTTAAATTTTTACATTACATCGTTATTTCATATGGTATATTTACAAAATTCTTAAAATACAATAATAATAACCACGTAAATCATTCTGGAATGAGTTTAATTTTTATCGTAGATAAAATTCCTCTTTCCCTCTACGAATTTAACTGGTGCGTAAACATTGATATTTGAATATTTGACGAAAATTGGATTACCAATACGATAAATAGTTTTCCCTGACATATTTCGACCGCATTTTTTAAGCTTTAAGCATTAAATGTACAATTTTCCGTATATTACTCATAACATTTACTTTAGATAACTAAACATTTCAATACAACATATTTGTAATCTTTATATTTATTGTATGTGTATATGTATATATATATATATATATATATATATATATATATGTATATGTAGGTATGTATGTATATCTAAAATAAATGAGTCTATAAGATTTAGTTCACAAAAGACTTGTTTGTAAGTAGAAATGAGTGAATTTACTAAAGGTAAGAGTTGGATATACACATATGATCATTATAATAGGTATATTTTACATTTTTATTTTTTAAATAAAACAAGAGCACTTTAAAGCATTAAAAAAAATTCATATTTATTCTTTATAATCCCAAAAGTTTAAAATTTAACAAATAACGCAAATAATGTAAACAACAACCAAAAACAGGTTATCTTTGAACATAAGGTAACTCAATTGCTGCTCGTAATAATAGGTACATTTCAGTAATACTAAAAAATTAATAACAGTATTCTTTTATTTTTAATAAATTATTTTTAAAGATCAAAACGGACTAGTATCCAGAATAACCACCTCTATTTTGTGCCACTTTCTTCATTCTGTTTGGCATACTGGATATTAGTTTTTGGCAAGTTTCAGGTGTAATTTCGTACCATGCTTTCTTGGTTTTCTCCCACAGATCATCTTTATTTTTGAAAGTTTCCTTAGCTAATTTTTGTTTAAGATCACCCCAAAGATTTTCTATGGGGTTCAGGTCGGGGGATTGACTAGGCCAACTTAAAAGGTGGACGTTGTTTTCTATGAACCAATTCTTGACTAAGGAAGAAGTATGCTTTGGGTCATTATCCTGTTGAAAAACCCTAAGCAATGGCGTTTCTTCACGAGCATAAGGAAGCATAATATCTTGCAAAATGCTTCTGTACCCCACTGCGTTCATTGTATTATCTATGCGATATAATGGACCTACGCCAATCCATGAGAAACACCCCCAGACCATAATATTTCCACCGCCATGCTTAACTGTTTTCTTTGTAAATCGAACATGGAATTCTTTTCCTTTTGGGCGACGAACGTTCCTCTGGTAATCATTTCCAAACAAATTTATTTTTGTTTCGTCACTCCAAAGAATATTGTGCCATTTTTTCTCACCTTCAATTCCACACCAATTCAAATGTTCATTAGCAAAATTTAACCTAGCAGTAGAGTTTTTTTTACGCATGAGGGGAACCTTTCGTGCTATTCGGCCGGGTAAGTTAGCTTCTTGAAGACGTCGTCGAACGGTTGGAGCGCTGACTACATTACCAATTTCCACGGCAATTGCTTTCGAGGACTTAAACGGGTCTTTCTTTGATATTAAGACAATGTGGCGATCAATAGCTGGACATGTTTTGTGTGGTCTACCACGACTTTCTGTTGTTTTCTTCCATTTTAATGCATTTTGGACAAAATTCACGGAACGCCCTAGGCTTTTTGAAATTTCTCTTAACGATTTTCCTTCTCTTCTTAAGTTTTTAGCTATTCTTCTTTCATCAATGCTGCAATGCTTATTTCTACCCATTTTCTATCAAAAAGCACACTTAATACTGAGTAATTTATTTAAAATGTAAAATATTCTTACCACTTTTTATGAAGCAATAATTATAATCAGCAAATGCCACTTTTTAAATTTCACAAAATTAAATAAACTTTTCTTGTACCTATTAATATGATCAGCTTATTTCAGCACTTTGCTTAAACCGTTAACTGTCAATGAATACATAAAGCGCCATTTGCATTATTGTTGTAATCGGTAACATTGCCACATACAAAATATTTATAAAATACACATTTTTTTTTCATTTTAAAATGGGAATTTGTTATTTATTAGTATTTTAATGTTTACAAAGTAAGTGTACCTATTATAATGATCATATGTGTATGTACGTGGTGACGTTTGATTTCAAACTTATTGTAGAATTCGTGTACATATGTTTATTGTTTGCCCAATATTAATTAAAATTGTCTTAGTTCGTATACAAAAATATTTGCATTAAATATTAATGAAAGTAGCATTTTTTGCTATTAAAAAATATAAACCAAGAAACACTAACTACTTGTATTGCACCAAAAATTGCTTTCAACTTACCCAGTAGAACAAAATAATACAACCTTTTGCAAGGTAGTTTATACCAATTATTCAAAGAATTCAAAGAAATCGCAATCACCCAATGGAAATGTCTTGGCTTTATTCGGCGAATGACTGCGTTGACGTGTCCTCTATCGAGCTGTTTGAAATCGGTAACATGGTGGTTTCATTAACCGTAACAAATCTTCACAAAAAATCAATTTACTTCTTGTTAAATGGCTTCAAATTATTGCTTGATGGACGCATCCTTTCGCATTTTTTATCACAATTCGCGGTACCCATTTCCCTCATAGTTTGGATATGTCTAGTTCAACGTGTAAGCGATATACTCATTATGATAGCTGAATTTTTCGGCCACTCGAACCAATATCATTCATTTTATGGGTCATCTCCGAAGTTATTTCAATTTCTCATAGCCCTAACGCATATCATCTTCATGTTTAAATTGCGCGACCCAACGACAAATTGTGGCTTTCGAAGGAGAATCGTTACCAAAAATTTATTGCATATTATCCAAGATTTTTAGATGAGTGTAATGCTTTAAAAAATAAATATTGGATTGCACCAGGGATTGCGAGTTTATACATTTTGGAATTTTTTATTCAGACGCTTTATATTCGTACTGCTATAACTTTCAAATCAAATGTCAAAAATTAATAAATATCTTATCACCATAAAAAAGATGACAGATTAAAATAGAATATAAGGCCAGGTTTTTCCGAAAGATGGTGCTAGTAGTTGAATCTTGGAATACGTATCGTATTGGTTAAAAAAATTACTCAGAATTTCTAAAAATTTCTTACTTATTCATGGAACGTAGCTTATAATATTCATGTAGTCTAGGTCATTTATATACACATTTATGTAAATATATACTGACATATGTGTGAACATTCCATGACAAATATCTGCATACATTTTTAAATATTTGTACACTGTTATAGTATTATGTGATACACATGTATATGTGTCAATATCTATGACTACAATTAGCACACGAATATGTTTTAACAAGTATACTTACATTCACATACGTATACAAAAAATATAGAATTATTTTTCTTTTTTTCTATTTAATTTTAAGTAATTTTTAATAGAGTTTACACACAAGAATTTACTCTCACATATACAATATGAGAATGAATAAAATTAATGAATTATCACACAACACACGTAATTACAATTTAAAATATTTGATTGTAATCCAGGGTTTTGAAATACAAAAAAACATTGTTGAAATTGAAAAAATAAGAAAATATGTCAAAACAGATATTTTTGTTAAAAAAAGGTGAATTTAGAGCGACTTGATTAGAACCTAAATGAATGAAAAAGATTAATATTTGGTAACGTATATAAAAAATAAACTAAAATAATTTAGAACTAATTTGCAACAAATAAGTTTGTATACCCATCAAGTTGATGATAATAAATATATGCATCCAATAAACAATTATGGCACAGCATATCTTTCTATAAACTTAATCTCCAGAATCTTGCACACAGTAGTCAAAAAAAGTATAAATTTAGTTTATTTTATTATTCAGACTTGGAGATTAAATATACATTTATTATATTTATTTATTTAAATATATGATTTGGCATTTGTTTGTAAATCGTGGACAACATTCAACCATCTTAATAGACAATAATGAATATTTTTACGCAACACAAGTTTATATTTTTTTTTCTTCCTTGGGTATTGATCGGTTGTGGCACTCCAACCTTATTTAGCTCTGTATGTATTCCCAAATATTATCTACAGCACCCCTTCCGGTGCTCCGATTTTCTATACTAATCTGTGCAGATTCAGGCTAGATCGGCTGCCGTACGTTGTCGGGTCTAAGTTGGGTTACCCATAAATGACTTGTGATCCAATGCCTCACATTCTTGCAAGATATGGTTGACTGTTACTGGAGCCTTATTCCACAATCTGAAATTAAAGTCCCAATTTTATTCAAGAATGGTTCTACAGGTGTGTGGCCTAAAAAGGATGATGTTATTGTTCTTTTCCAGCGGATGCAATTCGTCTTATTACGAGTTGATTCATCAATAAATGTTTTGCCATGTTCGTGTTTGAGTTTGTTCTTTCAGTATGTTCTATACTGAGCCTTGGTCCATCTATCTCTGCGTTCTGGAATAGTGCACTTCGGCACTCCCAGTGCAAGTTCTGGCCTGATGTACCTATAATTAGACTGATTTTTCTTTGGAAAGCTCGTCAATCTTTCTTTCCTGTGATTTCCCAATGCTCTTGCATCGCATTCTTTCATACTTCTTCACGAAATTGCTATTAGCCTAGAAGCGACTTTAAGGTTTTTCAATGCTCTTAATGCAGCCTGATCGTATTTCCAAAGTATGCCAATTCCGTATTTATAGTTCATAATAATGAAACTGGTTGTTGTGTTGTGATACCTTATGAATATTGTCAATAATATACATGAATAATTGAAAAATTAACAAATTTGTCAATGTCGTGATATTTATTTCGGAAATAATGTTCTATAACTTACTTGTTTGCCAAAACCCATGAAGAATTTTTTTAATATTTTAAAAACATGTTTCATTTTTGAGGCCCTACAAGCAATTGGACCATTGGACATTTTTAGAACATCCAAACTCAATTCTCCTTTATGACGAAATAACTCAAAACAACTGCTAGCAATTAAGTTATACGACAAAAGAAATTAAAGGCTTTTTTTGGTATGATTCTTATTATGGAAATTCATAATTTACCCCATTTGCAAAATGATTGACTTGGCGATTAACATTTAATAATAATGTTGAAGAACTCCTCTTCAAAAGCTAAGGAACAATGGATAGTTTTGCTTGAAATATTTTCTTATCAATACCTAGAATTTACAGCATTCTAAATTGCGGAGGCAAATTTTAGATGCCCCAACATTTATTTTAATTCTCATTCGTAGTGTTTTCATTTCAATTTACCAGGCTATGATTGATCTAAGCGATTTTATAAACATTCTTTGAGCTGCAGGTTCATCAAAACTTAATCAAGTTTCTTCAGGTATTACTATTTTTTTTCACTGTCGTTGAGAATATAAGAATCTAATATTTTGGATACACTTTTAATAAGATTAGTTTATTTCCTTGCATCTTTACACTATATAAGCGGATTCTCAGAAGAATCTTTATGTGTTTGGCATTTCATAATTTCATAATTAATAATTTCATAATCTTCTGAAACATGTCCGACTTGGGGAAGTAGGAAATTATTGACCCCAAAAAACTATAGAAAGTGTCGGTCTTTGTCTATATTTTAATGAATTTAATGACGTTAAAACGTGATAAAAATAGTAAAAATTTTAAAAGGTTTTTTACTTTCTTTCATAATTTATTTTCAAAATAAAAACATAAAATTTACATTTTTTTTATATCCTTGATTTCAGATGGGAAATGTACTTAACTCAGTCTTATGGTTAATAATTCTCGTATTCATTTCATTTTTCGTGGCTCTGTTCTGTGCTGGATGGTACATCATATTTCATCCTTTAAGTGTATGCATAGAGCCCTTAACGGTAAGTTTTTTAGTAAATTACGGACGCTATATCTTTGCAGTTACAATATTCACTTGAGTTGAATCGTGTGTTCAAATAAATGGGTCCTTGATGTAATTCTTGTAACTACGAAAACTTATTTGAAATGTGCAGATATATGATTCTAAGTCAAATGATACTTGAAGGCAAATTTACTTGGATACACCGGTATAATGTCTTTAGTTGAAGTCAACATTTAGGTCGGTTAATGTAAAGTCTCCATAATAATAATGTATTAATAGCAATGCTAAGTTAGATACGTCAATAATTGAAGTCTATTACGTTAAACATAAATAAATTTATCGGATATTTCTCTATTACGACCCAAACACAGAAACATGTGCAATTACGTTATGTATTATAAAAGACTAACTTTCTCTTTTCATTTCTGAAATAAAAATCTCACTCAATTCAATAACAGAAAAAAATATAATTGACAGAATGTTTTAAAAATAAAAGCAAAAATTATAGAGAAATACAATTATCTTTGATCAAAAAAAATGTATAAATAAAAAGGCGGAATTGAAAGCAGCGACAGCAATATCTTGGAAGGACGTTCTATTGGAAACTTTAAGAAATTCGTACGCAAACTCCGTGAATATATTTTTTAAATTATAAACTGAAATGTGGCAAGGATTATAGTATATAAAGAACTTTCAGAAAGTTTTTGTTTAACCATTTCCTTACTATACTCTGAAACATACAAAGACTGAAACGTCTACAATGAAGTATCGAAAAATCGAAAAAAGTCACTAGGTATTTCAAATGCTATAATAGTGATATATAAAATTACCAAAAATTACAAGATTTGGAACATCTGAGACTTAAACAGTAGCTTAGTTCTGGTACTTGACTCACTAAAATAACAGAAGAGTCAATGCCCGATATACAAGAGTCAACTTTATTCGTTAACAAATTCAATGAAAGCTGTGCATTTAACTTTTCACATTCATCGTGTAATGATTGAGTCACGTTGCATCAATAGTCAACATTTTCTCTTGTTGACACTATTAATCGATTGTTGATAGATTAATTTATAATTTTATACAATCTGCTATTAATTCGGTATTAATTCAACTATTTTCAAGTCATTTGTACAAGGAATTTGTAATTTAAGTTTCATTAATGAGTTATCAATGTAAATATAGAAAAGTAAAGGGCTTGAGGTAAACCTTGAATTTTGGAAGAAGAAAGTTATGATTAATGGAGTCGAATGCTTTGGAAAAAAAACTGTCTTGTCTACGTTCATCAAATGTTATTAAGAGAAACTGTTTTATTGTTGACCTTCCTTGAATAGATCCATGTTGGTGCATCGAGAAATGGTATTTAACATTATCATAAATGCTATAATATACAAATAATAACAGAAGCCAGAAATGTTAATACAATGAGAAAAGAACAACTCGAAAAAACTGGAATGAGAAATTAGAGGAACTAGAAACTAGTGTTGGTACTGAATTGGTAATTTTGCAGAACTGGTGAAAATGGTTCAGTTCATTTTTAAAAACCGATCTGGTTCATCACTGACATAAATCTACCGGTATGAATGAATATGATTCACATGCTGTAGACGCAATTTTTGAATATGCTTCTCAGTTCTCACTCCTTACATTTCTACTACAGTGCTTCCTCTTATATCTACAAAGTTCCCAAGTCTGAAATTCTGATCTTACATCACCTTTTTAGATATTTTGCGATTCTGACCTGAGTAAGTGCACAAAAAAGAGATCGTCGAAAATGAAAGAGGAACTCGGTGCGTTTAAACCAGTATACTTCATGTTCTGGAACCGGTTTACTTAACGCTTAGTTGAAGTTCAGTGTGTAAAAACTTTACTGGGAATAAAAAGGAAAGAAATTAGATGACATGGAAATATCAGTAATGAAAATTGAATCATCGACACTAAGGAATTTTCGAAGAAAAAAAGAATTTATTAAAAAATGCACAAGACTTTCAAATATTTACAAAACGAATTTACTAACTTAATTCGTAATTAATATAAAAACTAATTAATTAATAACTAGACTTTTAATTTAAGAAAAGAATAATCTACTTGTGGAGTTGTTGACTGACGTAATGACAATATTATTTAAAATTTAACAAGCATATGTATGTATATGTCCATCTTGTATTACCATGCTTTACTTATACATAAACAAATATGTATTTTCTAATCGATCTCTTACACTGTTACAGAAAGTTGCTGAAATATTACTAGTTGGACTACAACTTCCGCATTATTGTGCAGAGAAAATGATGTCAGGTGCTCCACTGTTTCGTTAAACCAAATTTAACTTTACAAGTTAATTGTAAATAGTTACAAATGTGTTCATTATTAATTAATTTAATGCACAAAACTAATTAATTATTAATATATTTTTACATTTATATAATTAAAAAGCTTAATAAAATATACTTTAATTCCATCGAAATGTTTTATTTATTAAATATGTTTAGCGTCAAGAATATGAGAAAATACAGGAAGAGATCCGAATTTACTACTTTTTTTGTGTGGAGTGCATAAATTATGATATTCAAGTGTTACGCCAAGTGGAACGATTCGTTCCCGCCAATTTAGAACCATTGTTGCACTGAATTTTTCTTTGTAACTAAAAGTTTGCCTATTGTTTACTTTTTTTGTGTATGTTGTCAAGATTAAGCTCATATTTACTTGTTATTGGTACCATAAAATTAATCTACTTGCTGTAACTAATCTGTTTGTTTATATTTACGCAAACGTATATATAGCGACAGAAAAATGTAATAACGATATAACATAAAATGTTTTATTAAAGCTTCAAATTACATATAAATAATAATCAATAATTTCAAAACACTAATCAAAAATAATACAGATTCCTACGATTGATCATCACATATCAATACAATATCATTAATTATTCCTGACGTGCGGTCCTGGCTGCTTATATACACCTGTCGAGGGGATCGGAATGTTCTTATTCTGGAACCGACACTTTCTCGATCGTCTACTGTATTTCCAAGTATGCGCGTATATACAAAGGGTACTAGGAAAGTTTTGCAATATGACGTAACAATGAATCGTAGGAAGCTGCTTGTTGCTGCATGTTGAGACATGTTCATACGTGCATAGCAGCCACCACGCCATGTCGATGGGCTCAGTTATTCATTAGCAGTGAGAGTGTCAACTGCTTGAGATGGCATCGTGGTCACGAAATGAGATAAGGGCAGTTTTGCGTTATAATTTCGTGCGTGGTTTAAACATAGACCAGTGCTTCGAAAAAATGACACTGAAACTTTATTTGAAGAGCAGGTGACACGACGTGTGACTTGGTGCTGGGAGATGCTAAAAAAGTTTAGTAAGGGACAATCTCGGTATGTGAACAACATCGTGACAGGTGACGATACTTGGCTGTACTATTACGATGTGACGACCAAAGTTTGGGTCTTTGATGATGAGGACGCACTCGTAGTTGTCAGAAAATCTCGATTTGTAAAGAAGAAAATGATAGATGTATTTTTCAAATCAAGTGGCATTGTGGAACGCGTCGTTTTGGACACACAGAAGACTGGTATAGTGAACAGTGCCTACCTAAAGTCATTGGATCTATGAAGAACGTGCGGCTAAAGTCAAGAATGGACACCTAGTTCCTCCATCACGATAATGTTCCAGCTCACCGCGCCAAAGCCTGCACCGAATATTTAACCACGACAGCCAGGGAAATTAATTTACCGAATGGTTCAACCATTTTATTGAAAAAACCAAGTCCACAGCTGAAGACCCTGTTCTTCTTCTACTAGATGGGCATAACACCCACACCAAAAATATTGATGTGGTTGGTCTTGCTAGGGAAAATAATGTGACAATCATAAGCCTACCCCCTCACACGACGCATAAGATGCAATCTTTAGATAAGACCTTTATGGGATCATTAAATCACTATTACAGGGAAAATATCCGGCTATGAATGCGTCATAATGACAGACCACTAGGACCATACGACATTGCAGAACTTTTTGGAAAGGCTTATCTAATGTGTCAAACTGGAGTCATCGCTGTCAATAGATTCAAAGTAACGTGAATCTACCGCTGTAATTGACAAATTTTTACTGACGCAGACGTTGCTCACTTTGGGGTTGAAGTGGACGAGTTAGACTTACAACTTCTTCAACAAAACAAAGGCAGAAATTTGACAAAAAAGTAGTAAGATTGGTATCTCCTCAATACGTCCCTACAGTCCCTAACTCTCCTTCCAGTACTACATCAAACGGTTTCATTCAAACTTTGACGCCATATGCCAAAGAATTAGAAGAAGCTGGTCCTTCTGGATGTTCTTTCTCAAAGAAGTCGGAATCTGTTTCACCAAGAGATATTTGGCCCATTACAAAACCAAAAAAAAAAGATCACGAACAAAGGTCCTAAACCTATCAAGGCTGCTTTAATAACTTCATCTCCTTAACAACTGGTGTTAGAAGAAGCAGAGCAGAGGAAAGCAGAAAAAGAAGCTAAGAAGAAATGCAATGAAGGAAGAGAGAACAACGGAAGACAACGAATCTAAAAAAAAGTGCGCAATAGAAAAAAACCAGCAGTAAAAATTCAGCAAAGGGCCAAAAATAATCCTAAAAGATCGTGCAAAAGAGAATTGCTTCTAGAGTTAGATGAGGAGGCACAAGATTCTGACATAGATTCGGGAGAGTCTGTACCCGAAATTCCAGTTGGTGTTGCGACGCCTAACGACGAGGATGCTGTTTGCCTATTTGGTGAAAGGATGTACTCGGAGGATTCAAGGGGTGAACAATGGGTGCTATGTATGCTGTGTGTAATGATGGGCCCACAACGAATGTGCTGGGTGAGAAACTGACGGTTATGTTTATGATTTTTGTAAGTAATTGTATTTAAAATAATAAAAGTGGTTTTTTATACTTTTTCGGTGGATTTTCATTGATTTCTTCCATGGGGCCCGTATTACCATACATTTTCTTGGAATGTGTTTTTCTTTTTAATTTACAAATTGTAATCTACTTACAATATTTTCACAATTACATTACAACAGCATAAAATACATGCGATACTCTGTTTTCAGCGATCTGTAGGTCAATTAAGCATAATTTGTAGCAGTTATAGCGAAAAAACAAAATGGGGGCCCATATTACCACCTTTACCTCTACAACAAACTACACGACTAACTTACGGATTGCACTCACAGGTTTCACAACGCCCGTCCAAACCTGTTCATAAAGTTCATAAAGGCAAGCAGGTCGCTTCTAAACGTCGTTCTAATATACACCGCTAAGCGACAAAAACCCAGTCGAGTTTATGTATTGAGATAAAAGTGGAATGCGATTTTTGTGATTATTTTCAATAATTGTACAAAGACAATTTTGCTGTGCTTAAAACAACTATCACATAACAGTCAAGGTATGTAAGATATTCTTTTATAATCGAAATCCTATCACTTTAAATACGAAACCGAATACTTTTTAACTCCGTATTTAACGTACGACGTTAACTTAATTGTTCAGAGATTGTTTGTAATTAGAGAAAATGGAGCAATTGTTTGTTTTGTTCGTGTGAACGAAAAATACATTTGTACTTATATTTAGAGGCTGTAAGAACATAAATAAATATAAACTATTATTTCAAACTTAAAAATAAACACAGGCTTTTTATGTATGTATGTACACATATCAGAAGTACTGTGTTATACGCTGATGTGATTATTAACACATATAAATATTGAATTACTTCTTAAAATGTATTATCTTTCAAACAACAAACTAATCCACAAAATTTTAAGTTGGCATTTAAACTTTGGCCTTTTAAGTAAGCCAACAAACGTATCCAAGTTACTTGTTAAACTTTCTATTTTTTTACGTCTTTTAAACATACTGTACAAGATTTCCGCGCACGTATTTTTGGGTGTTGACAGTTTTCATTACTTCACGACTTTCACGATTTAATGTGCATTAGTAAATGATTGTGAATGTTTTTCGCTTGATGCTTCGCGAAAATTATCGCATGCAATCTATATACGAGGGATGTTTCCAAAGTTCTGGGAATTATACATAATTTTTATAATTTTGTTAATTTTCGTCAATATTACAATGTCGTTTTTCAACATAATCTCCATTGAACTGAATACATTTATCCCAACGATAAACTAATTTTTTTAAGCCGTCCTCGAAGAAGTTTTTCGGTGTCTTGTCGATCCACCTATTTATGGCACGTTTTACGTCAGTTAAACTTTCAAATCGAACACCCCGTAAGGGTTTTTTCAAATCTGGGAATAGATGGTAATCACTGGGTGCAAGATCCGGGGAATAAGGTGGGTGCGGCAGCAATTCCCATCGTAAACCGTTCAAAACATCCTTCGTTTTTCTTGCGGTGTGTGGTCTTGCATTATCCTGTTGCAATAACGGACGCTTATGCAACATTCCGGGCCGTTTTTTGACTAGTGCCTGTCGCAGTGGTCCGGATAATAAATTTGAATAATGTTCTGCATGAATTGTAGTACCTCTCGGCAGATAATCCATAAAGATAATCCCTTCGTAATCCCAGAATACAGTAAGCATTACCTTTCCAACAGACGGAACTGCACGCGCCTTAAGTGGAGGACCTTCTTCAGATTTGCGCCATTCTTTAGATTGACTTTTCGTCTCAGAATTGAAATAAGGAATCCACGTTTCGTCAGTGGTTATTATTCGTTGCTAAAATTCATCACCGTAACGGGCTAACAGCTCCTGATGTTGACGACAAGTATCGGACCTATTGAGTTTCTGTTCTGATCACAACAGCCTTGGCACCCAGCGCGCCGAAACCTTGCTAACGCCCAAACAATCATGCAAGATGTCATGAACTTGTCGTGTACCTATCCCTAGGTGTACACTAATTTGACGAATAGTCATTCGCCTGTCGTCTTTCAGTAGGTTTTCGACGGCAGTAATGTTTGTTTCACTTACCGACGTGCTTGGCCGCCCACTGCGTGGATCGTCTTCTAGTGATGTTCTACCGGCTTTAAAGCGATCGATCCACCGATAAACAGTACTTTTGGATTCTGCAGATTCACCAAATACTCCTTGCAGACGACTAATAATTTCTGACGTTTTCACATCTTCTTTCCACAAAAAGAAAATTATCGCTCTTTGAGATTTTGCCGCGTGTTCCATGGTTACACAAATAGTGCTACTAAAACGCATCTACATCAGTCGAATACCTGAATCAGACTGAACAATGTTGCACTAGATAGTTGCATAAACATGTCAAGACTTGTCTGACATCAATAACATTGCGTATAAGTTCTGCGTTATTTAATTATAGCACCAATTCCCAGAATATTGGAAACACCCCTCGTATAAAGAAAAAATAAAACTTTGTTGACAGCGGTATTATCTTATGCAAATGTAATTTATATTTTTCTAAGTAACAAATACAACAGTTATTACAAATATTTCAAAGCAGTTATAGAGCAAATTTTAAATGCTTGTAACTACATCCTACCGTAGCTTTTAATCAATTTGCGAAATATCTTTTGAACTGAGTAGGACACAGTCAAAACGACAATTATTGAAGTAACTAATTGTATCTTACTTATTTCTATTTATGTGTTAAATTTGACATCAGTCTGTTCACTATTTTATGCTTTATAAAGTGTATCGCCACAAAAAATAAGATATTCAGAAAGTCATCCAATGTTTGACAAAGGAGCAAAATTCTCCTAAAACTGTTCACGAACGAATGATTGCAGTGTATGAAAACAAGGTTATAAGTTTTGGTTTGGTTTTTTACTTTCTTTCATAATTTATTTGCAAATTAAAAATATAAAATTTACATTTTTTATATCTTTTATTTCAGATGGTAAATGTGCTTTACTCAATCATATGGTTAATAATTCTCGTATTCATTTCATTTTTCGTGGCTCTGTTCTGTGCTGGATGGTACATCATATTTCATCCTTTAAGTGTATGCATAGAGCCCTTAGCGGTAAGTTTTTAGTAAATTACGAACGCTATATCTTTGCAGTTACGATATTCATTTGAGTTGTATCCTGTGTTCAAATAAATGCCTCCTTGATGTAATTCTTGTAAGTACGAAAACTTATTTGAAATGTGAAGATGTATGATTCTAAGTCAAAGGATACTTGAAGGCAAATTTATTTGGACACACCGGTATAATGTCTTTAGTTGAAGTCAACTTTTAGGTCGGTTAATGTAAAGTCTCCATAATAATAATGTATTAATAGCAATGCTAAGTTAGATACGTCAATAATTGAAGTCTATTACGTTAAACATAAATAAATTTATCGGATATTTCTCTATTACGACCCAAACACAGTAACATGTGCAATTGCGTTATGTATTATTAAATACTAACTTTCTCTTTCATTTCTGAAATAAAAGCCTCACTCAATTCAATAACAGAAAAAAATATAATTGACAGAATGTCTTAAAAAGAAAAGCAAAAATTGTAAAGAAATACTTCTTTGATCAAAAAAAATTTATAAGTAAAAAAGCGGAATTGAAAGCAGCGACAGCAATATCTTGGAAGAACGTTCTATTGGAAACTTTAAGAAATTCGTACGCAAACTCCGTGAATAATATATTTTTTAAATTATAAACTGAAATGTGGAAAGGATTATAGTATATAAAGAACTTTCAGAAAGTTTTTGTTTAACCATTTCCTTATTATACTCAGAAACATACGAAGATTGAAACGTCTACAATAAAGTATCGAAAAATCTAAAAAAGCCGTTAGGTATTTCAAATGCTATAAAAGTGATATACAAAATTATCAAAAATTACAACATTTGAAACATCTGAGATTTAAACAGTAGGTTAGTTCTGGTACTTGGCTCACTAAAATAACAGAAGAGCCAATGCCCGATATACGAGAGTCAACTTTATACGTTAACAAATTCAATGAAAGCTGTGCATTTAACTTTTCCCGTTCTCGTGTAATGAGTGAGTCACGTTCCATCAATAGTTGGGCATACTGTATATCGCGATCCGTATTGATTATAAACATTTTCTCTTGTTGACACTATTAATCGATTATTGATAGATTAATTTATAATTTTATACAATCTGGTATTAATTCAGCTATTTTCAACTCATTTGTATAAGGAATTTGTAATTTAAGTTTCATTAATGAGTCACCAATGTAAATATAGAAAAGTAAAGGGCTTGGGGTAAGCCTTGAGGCACATGAAAATACAGATAAGGAATTTGATAAATATTTGTTGTTTCATAATCTACCCTGTTACTAAGATAAGAAAAGTTTCGCAAAAGCCAGACAAAACAATTTACAGATGGATTTTGGAAGAAGAAATTTATGATTAATGGAGTCGAATGCTTTTGAAAAAACTATGTCTTGTCTACGCTCATCAAATGTTACGAAGAGAAACTGTTTTATTGTTAACCTTTCTTGTATAAATCCATGTTGGTGCATCGAGAGATGTTATTTAACATTGTCATAAATTCCATAATAAAGAAATAATAACAGAAGCCAAAAATGTTAATACAATGAGAAAAAAAAACACGAAAAAACTGGAATGAGAAATTAGAGGAGCTAGAAACTAGAGTTAGTACTAAATTGGTAATTTTGCAGAACTGGTGAAAATGGTTCAGTTCATTTTCGAAAATCGATCTGGATACCTACGTTCATCACTGACATAAATCTACCGGTATGAATGAATATGATTCACATGCTGTAGGCGCACTTTTTGAATATGGTTCTCAGTTTTCACTCCCTACATTTCTACTACAGTGTTTCCTCTTATATCTACAAAGTTCCCAAGTCGCCTGAAATTCTGATCCTAGATCACCTTTTTAGATATTTTACGATTCTGACCTGAGTAAGTGCATAAAAAAGAGATCGTTTAAAATAAAAAAGGAACTCGGTGCGTTTAAACCAGTATATTTCATGTTCGGGAACCGGTTTACTTAACGCTTAGTTGAAGTTCAGTGCATAAAAACTTTACTGAGAATAAAAAGGAAAGAAATTAGATGACATGAAAATATCAGTAATGAAAATTGAGTCATCGACACTAAGAAATTTACGAAGAAAAAAAGAATTTATTAAAAAATGCACGAGACTTTCAAATATTTACAAAACGAATTTACTAACTTATTAATTTGTAATTAATATAAAAACTAATTAATTAATAACTAGAATTTTAATTTAAGAAAAGAATGATCTACTTGTGGAGTTGTTGACTGATGTAATGATAATATTATTTAAAATTTAATAAGCATGTGTATGTATATAGTCCATCTTGTATTACCATGCTTTATTTTATACATAAACAAATATGTATTTTCTAATCGATCTCTTACACTGTTACAGAAAGTTGCTGATATATTACTAGTAGGACTACAACTTCCGCATTATTGTGCAGAGAATATGATGTCAGGTGCTCCACTGTTTCGTTAAATCAAATTTAACTTCACGAGTTAATTAATTGTAAATAGTTACAAATGTGTTCATTATTAATTAATTTAATGCGCAAAACTAATTAATTATTAATATATTTTTATATTTATATACTTAAAAAGCTTAATAAAATATACTTTAATTCCATCGAAGTGTTTTATTTATTAAAATATGTTCAGCGTCAAAAATATGAGAAAACACAGGAAGAGGTCCGTATTTACTATTTTTTGTGTGGAGTGCATAAATTATGATATTCAAGTGTTACGCCAAGTGGAACGATTCGTTCCCGCCAATTTAGAACCATTGTTGCACTGAATTTTTCTTTGTAACTAAAAGTTTGTACTATTGTTTACTTTTTTTGTATATGTTGTCAAGGTTAAGCTCATTTTTACCTGTTTTAATGCCATTAAAATTAATCTACTTGCTGTAACTAATCTGTTAATTTGTTTATATTTACGCAAACGTATATGTATGTAGCCATAATTTATTCCACAGTTTTGTAAAAACTTTAACAAGCTTTACAATATGCAAAAGTACAGGGTTCGTCAGTGAAGCGGGTAAATTGAAAATTACTGTATCTACATAAATTTTCATTTTAATGTTAACGTTTTTTATAGTTTTCAGTTAAGTTAGACTTGCCATTTCATGTTTTAAAAACAAAACTTGACAGATGGGCACCATTTTGTAGTCTTATTCAAAAATTTTCCAATATTCGCCGTAAAGTTTCCGGTGTGATACGTGCAACTTCTTCTTGAATTTTTAGTTTTAGTTCCGCTAACGTTTGCGGTCGCTTATCGTACACCTTGTTCTTGAGCCAATCCCAAAGAAAAAAGTGGCATGGGGACAAATCTGGCGATCTAGCCAGCTAAACGGTGTCTCCACACGAGCGGAATGACTTTTGGCACAATCTTGCTGGAACCACGTAATCTCTGGAAATTCTTGTTTCAAAAATGTTGTGACCATGTTTGTGTAACGAGCTGCAGTAACGGTTGTAGCATTTTCTCATTCGTCTTCAAAAAAATGGTCCAACAATGCCAGATGATGAAAGTGCACACCATACTGTTACCTTAGAGCCATGTAAAGGTTTCTCATGTAGGTGAAGCGGGTTTTCAGCGCTCCCATATCGGCTATCTTGTTTATTTATAAAGCTGTTTAGATGAAAATGGACTTCATCTGATATAACAGTCAAACTGAAAAGTCCCCGGTCTACCATAGTAAAACACAGTTTTTTGGCAAAATTCGATTTTATTATTCAACATAGTTGCCTTCGAGGGCGATACACCGATTATAACGTTCTTCCAACTTTTCGATACCATTTTTGTAGTACGAATTGTCTTTAGCCTCGAAATATTCCTCAGTTTCGGCGATCACCTCCTCATCCCTGCTAAATTTCTTCCCGGCAAGCATTCTCTTGAGGTCTGCAAACAGGAAATAGTCGCTGGGGGCCACATCTGGAGAGTACGGTGGATGGGGAAGTAATTCGAAACCCAATTCACTTAATTTGGCCATTGTTTTCATTGATTTGTGACACAGTGCATTGTCTTGGTGAAACAGCACTTTCTTCTTCTTCATATGGGGCCGTTTTTTTGCGATTTCGTTCTTCAAACGGTCCAATAACGCTGTATAATAGTCGCTGTTGATGGACTGGCCCTTTTTAAGATAATCTATGAAAATTATTCCATGCGCATCCCAAAAAACTGACGCCATAACTTTTCCAGCTGACTGTTGCGTCTTTCCACGCTTTGGAGCCGGTTCATCGCGTGCAGTCCACTCGGCTGACTGTCGCTTAGTCTCTGGAGTGTAGTGATGAATCCATGTTTCATCCATTGTCACATATCGACGTAAAAACTCGGTTTCATTACGATTTAACAGCTTCAAACATAGCTCAGAATCATCAACTCGTTGTTGTTTTTGATCGAATGTGAGCTCGCGCGGCATCCATTTTGCACAGAGCTTCCGCATGCCACGTTCCTTTGATATCTTTAGGATGTCAGCTATCTCGATCAACTTTACTTTACGGTCATTTAAAATGATTTTGCGAACTTTTTTGATGTTTTCGTCGGTGACAGCCTCTTTTGGTCGTCCACTGAGTTCGCCGTCTTCGGTGCTTATTTCACCACGTTTAAACTTAGCATACCAATCAATTATGGTTGATTTTCCTGGCGCAGAGTCCGGAAACTCCTCATCAAGGCATGCTTTTGCTTCAACGGTATTTTTTCCCTTCAAAAAGCAGTACTTTATCAGCACACGAAATTCTTTTTTTTCCATTTTTTTAAATAACAAAAGTAGCTTCACTCTTAACGCAATATCTCAGTAACTAATGGTCGGATTGCTGTCAAATTTTGACACGTTTCGTTTGAAGGTTAGTACTATCTAAAAAACATATGGATTTAATAACAGTAACGCCATCTATGTGTCAGACCGGGGACTTTTCAGCCGACCTGGTAAATATATGGTGAATTAAGCTACCCAAGCACTGCAACATTTCTTGACAAAAATTCATGCGAGAAACTAAATCAGCTTCTTATAATTCTTAAACAATTTGAATCTTATAAGTAAAACTTAAGTCCTTATGTAAAATTCGACTTATCGACGGTTCGTTAATATTCAGTGCTACTGCATGTTTCTTCGCAGAACGTTTTGGACTGCTTGTTATGTCGTTTCGAACCCTATCAATGTTTTCTAGCATTCTAACAGTTCTTGCTGATTCTTTATGTTTTAAATTTAAAATAGACCGAGTTTCTTCGAACTTTTGTACCCAGACATTAATTGCGTGAATAGAAGGGACCCGCCCATGCTGCGGAATATTGAACTGAGTGCGAACTAACCTTCTATAAAACGCTTTTGCACAGAAAGCACGATGAGCACCTAGCCACTGCTCCGTATTTACTAAATGGCGTTAAATGATAATTTATCTTTAACTTCAGCGCCCTCACCTAACGTCAAATGATTAACAGTTTTTAAATTTTCCCGCTTAACTGACGAACCCTGTATAAGAACTTAAATACATTCAAACTAGTCAAATGTTTCTATTTTTACTGTATAAGATTTATATTTTTTTTTTACAATACATACAATTAATCACAAAACCATTACGGTTAAAAAAAGATACTTGAAAGAGTTTTTCTTATTGTTTACCAGTGCATTTTAGAGTCTTGTCTCATCAGATTACCACAAATAATTTACCACAAAGTATTTCCAATTACATACGAAATGGAGGTTTCTTTTTCATGCGCGATGTTCGGTATTTGTGGTAAAAAGAAAAAATTGTAAAGTAAATGAGTCATTACTATTTCAACCATGCTAGATTTACACTTATTTTGTTCATTATTTAATTATTTATTTTATTTAGTTCCATAATATAACAACCTTTTTTGAAACAATTGATATCTGGTGAGAAAAATTCGCCACAAACATAATCGAAAGTAGACATTCAGTAAAGGAAGGTTATGTCTGGTGGAATTATAAAGGTAACGTATTTTTCGAACTCCTACTAAAGAACAATTAATTCATGTGTGTAAATTGCTTCGCCAATGGAAGATAGGTCCATCGTGTTCCGTTTTTATAAACCAGAGTTGTTGGTTTATAAAAACCCACTTTTCTAATCTCTGCTAGCTAAAACATTGGTAAATGTTGCTTTAACAGAATCTAGAACGCCCACTATAATCAAAATAGAATGTTTTTTTTGATCTGCCGTTTCGTCGATATATATCCACAGCAGCTTATCTTTTACTACAGCTTTGATCATGTTTTCGATGTCGTTACACACAATTGACATATGGCTTTATAACGCTCCCCGGGATAGTAGCTTCCAATTGGAAATGTGTTTATTCCAGAAGTCATGAAATGCTTGCTTATCAAGTAGATGAAATATTAAATCATGAATAGTTAAATCAAACATAAAGTGCGTTATTGGTAGCACGTTATTTTTCTTATTTTGGTGTTGTACAGTCTTTATATGATTTTTGCAGTCGCGTCTGTCCCAACATATCAACGGTTTATCGCAAAATTTACAGTATATCTCAACATAATTGTAATATAAATCGGGAAATTCATCAATAAACTTTCGCGCCTTGTCAATCAATGATCTCGCTTTTACCTTACGCACGTCCGTCATACTTAATGATTATACGTTCGCCTTATATAAAGATCCGCTCGGTACTAACTTCTAATTCTACACTTCACATGTTTTATTACGTTACACTGGTGTGGGCGCTGCGTACTCAGTACAAACCTATCGCGCGGGAAGATACTCCAACTCTATATATAACATATCAACCAGATTATTTTATCTTTTACTTCGCGCAAAAATATTTCAACTTTTTGTAAACTTGGATGTTTATCAGTGGTTTTTCGTTTACTTTTATTACAAGTTAGTTTCAATAAAGATACTGAATATAAAGGGCGGGAATAAGTAAGTAGTATGCAACATAATAAAACATTTTAATAAAAATTAGTTTTTCTTTTTTCATTAACTTACTAGATACAGAATAACTACATAAGTTAATGCGTAAAGTAAATATATGCTAGGTGTACTAAGCAATTCTATACAAGATTTATGGCGTGATAAGTAGGCTGCTGATATCAGGGAGAATGGTGCGTTCGTGTGCAATTTCATTACATATTACATGCAAAAACATGGTGATTACTATTGTGTACGTTTTGTTGGCTGAGTGACAAAAATATTCGTTGTGGACGAGTAAAGTAAAGTGAAAGAATCTGATTCTTTTTATGCCCATTGAGGTCAAACCTTTAAAGTACAGCTCCAACTTTTTTCAAATAAAGTCATTTACTTTATTCGACAGTCACAAACAAGCAACTAAATGTACACATTTGAATATTCGCACTACGGCCTATAAGGATCATACTCGACAAATATCATAGTCGTTCAGCCATCTCTCACATACTCGACAGAAAAACACCCGGTTCCAGAAGAGGAACCATAGTGATTATCGATAAATACATATATGTACACTATCGCTCATAAGTATTTGGTCACTCACATTTAACCCGCAAATTGTAACAAAAATCAAAATTGAAATACTAATATCTTTTTATTATTTACATATATGAAAAATATATATTTTTACATCTCAAATAAATTGTTGTATAATATATTTATCTAAATTTTAGACTCGTCTATATGCCCTCCTCTATTTTTAATCACTGCAGCACACAATCGAGGCATTTTTTCGATTAATTTTCGTAATAGCTCAGGTTTTATTTTACCCCATGTCACTTGCAGGTTCTTTCACATATTAACGCAGATGTGGGGGATGATTTTCTCACCTCTCGGTCAAGTTCTTCCCACAGCAACTCGATGGGATTTAAATCGGGTCTCTGGGGAAGTCACGCCATAACTTTTATGGTTCCGTCGTTCTCCAATTTCTGCGAATATTCCCGGCATAGTTTGGAAGTGTGTTTCCGGTCATTATCTTGTTGGATGATAAAATTCTGACCCGAAATTTTAATTCCAGAGGGGGATTGCGTTTTTTCTAATATACGCTTATACTGTTCTCTTTTTAGTATACCTTCGATTTTTACGAAATCGCCCACATTTGATCCAGAAAATCAACCCCATATCATGATTGAACCTCCACCGTGGTTAGCTGTAGGGGCTTCGAATTTTTCCCGGGCACGTTCACTCACAGATATCACGAAAACACTTCGTGAACAGAACATTTCGAATTTGGATTCATCAGTCCACAATATTTTCTTCCAGTCTCCTATGGTCCAATTTTGGTGCATTGCAATTCGTCCATGGAGAGCGACTTCTTTTAATCGCCGTTTAATTGTGGAAACACTTATGGGTTTTCGACGAACAGCATTCATTTCTGTTGTGATTTCTGGGGCTGTTCTTTCGTCTATTTCTCTTGCTTGTTTCCACCATTGCAAGATCTTCTGCTGAGGTTGTTGCCCTTGGTCTGCCTTTTCGAGTTCTGCTCAACAAACTTCCACATTCGCGGTGTTTTTTGCTCTTTTCGTTTAGGCATTTCTAACCGATTGAACTTCTTCGAAACATACGATGTTATCACTATGAGCACTTCACAAAAACTAACTGCAATTTTGCCAAAATACCCAAGTATAAATACTTAATAGTTTACAGTAACACCCTACCTTAAAATGAAATCATAACAAACGAAAGTTTCCAAGAATTGAGAGTTTTATTAGGGTATTATCATTCATTGTGAATAATAGGGCAATCGCATAATTATTTTTGAATAAGCTTTTGTAGATTTTAATGTTTACTAGGAAACTATTTCTTACTACAGAAATAAATTTTATAATTACAACTTTTCTATAGAAACTGTAATGAAACAAGGGTGACCAAATACTTATGAGCGGTATGTACATAAGTAATATAAGCAGCTCGATAATCATTAATGATACTGAGTGTTTGAAAATTACTTATTACCAGAATTATAAAATATACATTTGTAAATAAGTATTATTATAGTTGTATATTATATATAAATGTTAGAAAGTTGTTTCTGTTATTTTTTTTGATTTTATTGTTGCTAAAGAATTATTGCAGCAAATACGTAACATTATGATCAATTATTTAGAGAACAACCTGTATAATGCATCTTTTGTACAAATATACATAATAAAACTTTAATGAAAACATAATCTTTATATAACTATCGACGCGTATAGTTTTATTAGTATACATACTTTATACGTACCATATTATGTATTCATCAATAATAACGCACATTCAAAAAATATCTAAATATAACCGTTACGCATTATGTCCATATAACTAATTATATTCTTCCTACGACATATTGGGCACGTTTAATTTATTCATAAGCGAAATTTCTTGTTTCGTCCACTCGTGCACGAGTGTGTACGTGGACTTTCCTGTAGTAATATCTACATACTATGTATTCAAACATCAATAACATAAAACTTTTAAATCCAGTTGATTCAACTTGTTTAGGTAGTATGTGAACAAAACCGGTGATATAGATGTTAATGCCTTAACTATTTCAGGGCATTTATTTTATTACTACTTTCAAAAATGTCTGGTAATGTTGCTTTTAAATTCATTGACCCCAAAACCATTAAGCGAGAAATATTGTAGTCACAAGAAAAGTATAAACTCTTGTAACAATGAAATTATTTATGTATACAGTCGTGGTAATAAAGTAAGAACCACTTCGAAAAATTTAAGAAAACTAAGAAATGCTATTATAAATACAGTTGATACGTTTTTTTCTTTACTGGTACGTCATTAATTTTTAGCAGGATGAATCTACATAGTTGGTACTTTCTTGCTTTTTCAAACATTCTTTAAATATAAAATTATTTGTTTTAGATTACAATTTTTAATAAATGAGGTTCGATATATCTAGTAAATAAATAACATACACTACAGGCCATAAGTGAGAGATCACTTATCATAAATAACAAAACACTTGTATTTTAGACACATCCCTTAGACTTTTACCTGTTTTGGTGAGAATAATTGAAATAACAGTTATAAATGTAATTCTGAAAAGGATTATTCGGATTATTATTATAAATTAGATAAATATATTTGTTTGTGAAAAATATTGTAAATCCTTGTAATAGTTTTATGGCGTCTATTTAATAGAAATATTTTATATACCCCAATAAATTTAATAGGGTTTACAACGCAATATTATTATAATGGTATTAGTAATTGATAGTAAACTATTTAGCAATTTAAAAATTAGTTTTCGTGCAGCATTTGTCCGAGTAAGTTGCAATACGAGTATTTGAGAACGGACGTAAAAGTAACTTATAAAAATGCCGAAAAGAAAGGAACTTGGCGCAGAAACTCGTAGTTCTATAATAACACTACATGGTGAAAAATTTTCACTGCGGCAAATAGCCCAAAAGTTAAATTTATCTTATTACGCGGTGCAAGGAACAGTGAAACGATATTCACAAAGTGGATCATTACAACCAATAAAACGTTGCGGAAGGCCAAGTGTAACTACCAGACAAGAGGATTTGCGCCTAAAAATACTATCAAAACGAAATAGGCGCCTCACAGCTTCGAGCAGAGCTGAATGAAGGCCGTCGAAAGCCGGTGTCACTGACTACTGTAAAACGACGTTTGACAAAGGCGGGACTACATGGGCGTATTGCAGCTCGAAAACCATTATTGAATCCACGAAATCGTAAAAAACTGTTACAATGGGCCCAGGACCATCAACACTGGGACATGGAAATGCAGAAGCAGGTGTTATGGACAGATGAGTTAAAGTTCCAAGTGTTTGGTAGTAATCGACGCTTTTCGTTCGAAGACAAGTGGGTGAAAGGATGTTACCCGGATGTGTAGTGCCAACTGTTAAACACGGGGGAGGTTCTGTGCTTGTTTGGGGATCCTTTTCCTTTGATGGTGTCGGAGATTTCTACCGCATTGAAGGCATTTTAAAAAAAGAGGGGTACCTGAAGATTTTGGAGGAACATGCAATTCCGTCTGGATTAAGGTTAATTGGTGAAGGTGTTCCCCTACAAGATGATGATCCCAAACACACTTCCCAACTTTGTAAAAACTATGTGAATCGAACAGAGGAGGAAGGGGTGCTGATAAATATGATTTGGCCACCACAATCACCCGATCTCAACCCTATCGAATTACTGTAGGATGAATTAGATAGAAACGTGAGAGAAAGCTGTCCACAATCGCAGAAACAGCTTTGGGAGCAACTTACAATGGTGTTGAATAATTTACCAATGGATACGCTCCAGAAACTTGTATCGCGGTTGCCTTATATTTGTAAAGAAATCATTAAGCGCAGAGGTGGATACTTCGACGAAAGTCGAATATGATAAGAAATTCTACAGAATATGTTGAAATTATTTTATTTTATAAGGAAAACTGTTCATTTGTCTCGTAGATATAGTTTTGTAGAAATATACGTTTTGTTTCATTAAGCGTGTATGTTTTTTTTTGAATTTCATCTACTGATCCCTCACTTATGGGCTGTAGTGTATATATCTGAGAGAGTAAGGAGTAACTGATGTATTGGTAAAGAGAAATCGTACGATCTGTAAATGCATAATCAACGCAATACTTTTAGTTCTTTCGAAAGAGTTAATACTCAATATTATGCGGCAAAACTTATTATAATACTTTTGTTCGAGAATTATTCAATAGCTTAAGCAATTTGTACTGTATTCCAAGTAATCTCAGGTTTCGTTTGTGGTCAACTATTCTACAGAAAAATAAAGTGTTCACAGAATAAAATAAATTTCCTTGTGTTGCACTTGAGTTTTTTAAATATAAATTTGAAATGAGTAAGAAAAAAGACACGCAGAGAAAAGATAAGAATCTATGGTCTCTTAGGAACGAAAAATGATTTTCTAATTTCGTATCAAACAGTATCGAGAAAAGCCAAATTAAATTAAGAAAGTATTGGTGCGACCAATTCTTCGCATTACTTTTGTGGCAGGAAACAGAAGAGAGCAGTAATGATCGGCAGATTATAAAAGCTTCAATATAAAATTATCAATCGTTTAGTAAATAACGGATTATGAGAGGTATAAGTATATTACATCGAAGAGTTTGAGAACGACTTTCAGAAAACACACTTTGTGTCAGAATAAGAAGGAGTGATTCAAATATCCCGCTAAAACGCGGAACACGTAGCTTAAAAATGTAACTTACCATAAAAATGAAACATAAACAGTTGTGAATGTAGTAGTTTGTCAACAATATTAATCTTTTTCTTTATTATATAAAAATAAATGAAAAAAGTTCATTTTAATGGAAGTTCGATTGTACAAACGTTACTTTTTGGATTAATATGGACAACCTATCCAAAATTAAGATTAAATATTATTAAAATAAAATAATGCAAAAATGTAATTAAACGTTTACAGGTTATGAAAAATGGCGGATATCTGGCATTCATTCATCCATACTAAACTTGCCTGTTCAAGAACCAATGAAATCTCTTAAAAGTGTGTACTATTTTGGTGCAATATTTGAATCGCTCCTTATTCTGCGACGAGGTATAGATTGAACTATAGATGTCACCTCAAAAAATAAAGGTAACGAATGAGAAAAAATTGCTTCAAATGGGCTAAGCAATATAAGAAGTCAATACTGAGAAAAGATACCGTTGAGATTTATTTTTCTAACTTTACGTTAATTGTAACAATTATTTTAAAAAAATTAGTTTTTTTTTTACTTTCCTATAATTTGTCTTGAGCCATAAATCACAGATAAAAAAGCAACAATCCGTCAGAAGAAGTCCAGGTAACCGCTTTAAATATGAATGTAAGATAAAAACTATAATCATTCACTTTCTATGATGATTTCATTATGTATCACAATGCAAATTTCGAAATTGCTATATTTCGTTGAGTTTATAGAGACAGACAAAATAAATAAAAATATGTTCTAAAAAGTATTTACTGCCAAATATTGTCACATTAAATGGAAATAATGTGACGTAGAGCAAAATCTATTAAAAGTTCTTAAACACAATAGCTTTGATGTTGAATTAGTATGGCGATTTTCAGACCATAATAAATCCTATAAGAAACGGATGGAATGTGTCTAAAAGGAATTAATGTAATATATTGGGTCTGGGAAAAAGTTCTTGGCGTTTTTCCCGATAGATGGCATTGGTTGCCGATAACTATAGAACAACAAGTCACAGCGACACCACCGACGGCTCGTTTTTTAGATGACCTTCCGAACGTTAGTTTGAGCGTAGAAACATTGTAATCGGTGCATGGTATTATTCGCACTTGAAAATGGAGAAGAATAATGAGAAATTTCGCTAATTCAATATTATTATGATAAGGGGAAGAACAATAAAATTTGTGCTGTGTACGGTGAAGGTACTTTATCGAAATCTGTTGCGCGGAAATGGTTCGCTCGCTTTCGTTCTGGAAATTTCAATGTGAAAGATGAGTCACGATGCGGTCGTCCAATCACTGAAAAATCTGATGAAATTCTTGAAAAAGTCCAATAAGATAAGCATATCAGCAGTGTCGATATTGGCATGGAGCTAGGCATTGACCACAAAACTGTTTTGAACCATTTACACAAAGCTGGTTACAAAAAAAAGCTTGACGTATGGGTTCCTCATGAGTTGAGCGTGAAAAACATGATGGACCGAATTAACATCTGCGATGCGCTGCTGAAACGGAATGAAATCGAGCCGTTTCTGAAACGTTTAATAACCGGAGATGAAAAATGGATTACGTACGATAATCGGAAGCGTAAAAGATCGTGGATAAAGGATGGTGAGCCGTCACAAGCGTTCGCTAAGCCAACATTGACGCCAAAAAAAGTGATGCTGTGTGTATGGTGGGACTGGAGGGGAATCGCCACTACGAGCTACTTCCAACTGGTCAGACGATTGATTCTCAACTCTACTGTGCACAACTAGAGAGATTACGCCAGGCGATTGAAAGAAAACGGCCCGAATTGATTAATAGGAAAGGTGTTGTCTTCCATCATGACAACGCCCGACCACACACTTCTTTGATGACCCGTCAAAAATTGAGAGAGTTTGTTGGGAAGTTTTGATGCACCCACCTTACAGTCCGGATATAGCACCCTCTGACTATCATCTGTTTCGATCTCTGCAGAACTCTCTCAATGGAATTAAGTTGGTTTCAAAAGAAGCCTGTGAAAACTACTTGATTCAGTTTTTCGACCAGAAACCACAGAAGTTTTTCACCGATGGGATCATGGATCTACCAAAAAAATGGCGAAACATTGTCGATAATAATGGAGCATATTCGGTTTAAATGAATTCGTCCACGCGCCATGCGGGGACCAGTTGAATTTTACTGAAAAAACGCCACGAACTTTTTCCCAGACCCAATATTAAGAACAATTTTTTGTGTCGAAAGTCGTTGATCACGCAAGTGATTATTGATTTTTGAACATGCAAAAAGTTATTAGGACTTAAATCAAAAGTATATGGAAGGAGACATTAATTCCGTGTTTTACTTATTTAATTCAAAAGATCTCTTACCCATTCGGGTGCAAAGTGGTGATAAATTCGAATTATTTCTTTGGCCTACGTTTACACGCTTTTCTCCATCCCTTTTTATATTATGTTACTTGCTTAATTTAATTTCAATTAATTTCTCTCTTCGACATCACGCTTCCAACTTCATTGATGAAATTTTCTTGGTCTACTTTTCAATTTTTTTTTAAAATTTTCGTCCCATATACACCCTTCACTATTTTATTTTCATCCATTCTCAAAACACGTTCCAGCCATCTTAACTGTACTTCCTCTATTGTGGTCTGTGTTAACATAAAAGATATCTTAATAAGAACTTGAAATTAGAATCGCGCTATTTCAATCTGCCATACTGGGTATTGCCTAGTCAGCCATATTGGGTAGTTGTAATAAGGACACATTGATATTTAAAAAATGGTACGTTACACTTTGGAACGTTTGTCAACTGTAAAAATGAATTACAAAGATGGTGAGAAATTTACCATTCGCACGTTAACGGAGCATTTTGGTGTACCCAATCGTCCGTCCCAGCTCGTTATTGAGAATTTACTGGAAAATTTTAAGCGGACATTTTCATGAAAAACAAAAGAACTCCTAGGCATCATCGGCTTGGGAGGTCGGGTCTGCTAATAACATTGTCGTTGTGAGAGGCATTGCACCTAGGAATTAAGCATCAACCGTAGCACCCTCCAACGAATTTTGATGAGAGATTTGCACCTTCATGTTCGCTATAGTGATATGTTGACAAGCTATTTCTAGAGCGAATTGGATGGAATTGAATTAAGTGATATGCAGATTCAACAGGATGGTGCGAGCTGACACATTGCACGCGGAACGATGACATTAGTGCAGACAAAGTTCCCAGTCGATCTCTCGTTTTAGAGACCAAATTGCCTGTCGAAAAGGTGTAATTTAAACTTCTTTGACTTATTCCTCTGGAGTTATTTGAAAAGTAGAATTTATGTGAACCATCCTGAAACGATCCAACAACTCAAGGAAGAAATCGAACGCAACATTCTCGCCCTTACTGGTTAACGTTTTCCAAAATTTCGCCAATAGTATACAAACCTGCCAACGTAGCCGCGTGGTGATCATTTGACTGATATTTTATTCCGTGTCTATTGTCCACACTAATACTCTACAAATCAACAAGAATTTCACTAAAAAATATGTTACTTTTTAAATTAAAAATACAAATCCTTATCGAGACAACTTTAGCTTTCAGAATTTCTCTATCTCGTGTTGCATTTCATTTTTCTCAGGAACTTCATTTCAACGCTTGTATTCCATTTTTCTAGTTTACTATTGTGGTCCATTATTAAAATCTGTATGTCATTAACTGGTATTACTACTTCTATTTTGGCTTGTTTGGGGATTTCTTTTTTGTTTAAGAAGTTACGTTTGATACTACTAAGTAGACTTCTGCAGTTCTTATCCTTTCTGTTACCTCGTCTTCTATGATCTGTCTTGTTATTTTCGTGCTAAAATATTTGATATTTTTAGTTTGTTCTAGTTGTATGTTGTGTATTTTATCTTCTTTACTTTTTCGTTTTATTCTTGTTGATCTTCACACCCATATTCCTTAAACTTTCGTTGTATATCTGAATCTTGTCTTTAAGTGTTTTCTATATTTTTCATATTTTAATTGGTCGATTAATTAGTTTCATGCTAGAGTTTATAGTCGCGACAAAGAGGGATTTTACACCTTTTTCGCATCTCAGAGAAAGCTTCTGATGGAATGACAAAGCATGCAGCATTCAGTTCTATAATTTTTTTAAATGTAATGTTTCCGTTTGAAACATTACAATAGTAACTTTTGCTAATTTTACATTATCTTAAACATCCAAACTGTGAATTTTGATTTAGTTTTAGGATATTTTACCATGTTTTCTATTGTTTTTATTGTTATAAAATTGCTATAACAAAATTAAATTTTCGATACTACCAAGAAACAATTGTTCTTAACGGCGTTCCAACATAAAAAGCAATTTTGAGATTTCAATACACTCATCTGTTTCCCAAAATCTTCACGACTTCAATCTATTTTTTTTTAATAAATTATTTACATTATAATTATGCTGTAATTAAATCATTCAATACTTTTCTAATCCTTTACTTTAAAAATCTTAATGGGGAAAGTATTTAGTTTCCATTGATATAAATTGCTTTCCCTGCCTGCATATATTACCTATTGAAAGTAAAATCATTCATGTGTATGTCTGAATTAAGGCATAACTAAAACGATTAAGTTCAAAATGAATAATTTGAACAAACATATTTATCTCATTATTGAGATAATTTAATAATTATCAATAAAATCTTACTTTTCCAAGTGGACGTTCTTCGAAGCAAATCTACTTATTTATTTAAAACACGATTGTCTAGAGCCTTGAGAAAGTTCAAGTGAATTGATAGATATGCGGAATCCAATATCAAGATACCAATTGAAATTGATCCGACCGATAGAGTTTGTAGTACTATTGTTCTGAGTATTCGATTAGTAAAACCAACTGGTATGATATTATGCTTTATTAAATATTGATGCTCGTTCATGTTTTAACGATTAGCTTTGATGTAAGTACATAATAAAAGTAACATTCTACCGGAAGAACGTAGAAATGTTTATCACGCAAGTGAAAGGTCAATATACTCGGAAACTTTATAATTTATTTAAAAACCTGGATGGCACCATTGGACTTTTTTTGTTATGAGAGTTCGTTCGTTGACAGAAAATCTTTAAAGTAAAAATAAATACGTAAGTATGAGTTAAGCTCTGTTTGTTTTATATTTAGATTAATAAAAATGATGTTTAATCAAATACTTTATAATTAATTTTTTTTCTTTTGGTGTTTTTTTCTTTTGATACGCAAGCTGTTATTAAATTTACAGGTGCCTAAGTACTAGTACATACTTAATTCAAGTTTTAATTTTTTTCCCTCACTCGAAAGCTTCTTTAATTGATTTGCATGTACATACTAGATTTTTTATGTTCACCATGAATTCATCGTGTATTGTTTTCATTTATCATAACTCTATAGGTGCCTAAAGACATCACTAAACACAACAGTGCTTTGACGGAAGACACAGATTGGTTTATTTTAGCCAAAGCATAATAATAATTACAACTGATCTTCCTCTGTTTTGAGAGTGCCTAAAGAATAGATCAATTTTTAGGTTGAAGGACCAATAATCGTCACTGAATATGATATAACTTCTTCATTAGTAGTTCACAGTACTAGTAATTTGACAACCATGTTACTCGTTTCATCTCATTCACTTACAGATCGCACTAATGTGGACACCACAAATCAGATTGTGCTTCGTTTCAGCGTTTTCCGAGAAAAATTTTCTAAATGTTTTCTATGAATTCTGTACAGTATATATCGATTAGTAATTTCTTTTCTTCAGTGCCAATACCTTATTAATTGTTAATTATTTGACAAATTCCATAGAAACTAATACAAAAAACTACTTCAGTTCAAGAAAATTTATTATATATTCAGATGTTCCTTAAAGTTCTGTTCTTAGATCACATTTATTTTCACTTTATTTTTGACTTGTTTCTAAATTTTGTCTTGATTCTTGCTTATCAGCATAAACTAGCTTGTACAGTTTCACGATACGTTAGAAAAATTTTGAAATAAACATAAGCAGCAACATTAATATACACCGATTTTTCTCTGTATTCTATACAGCACATATTGATTCCTTTAATTTCTTTTCTTTGGTATTAACACTTTATTAACAGTTATTTATTTAAGAAACTCTCTGGAAGCTATTATAGAAAATAAATAAATAAATTTATTACATCTTCAAGTGTTCCTCAGGATTCTATTCTTACGTCGCCTTTACTTTTTATATTTAACTTGCATGTCTGAAACTAGCTGGTGCAGTTTTACGATTCGTTAGAGAAATTTTAAATAAACATCAGTATGACTATACATTGTGTGTGTTCCATATAGTACATATTGATTCCTTTCATTTTTTTTCTTTAGTGCTAACATTTTATTTACAGTTATTTATTTAATAGATTCTCTGAAAGCTATTATAAAACATTATGGTCTTTGCTCAAAGAAATTTATTACATCTTCAGGTGTATAGCTCAGTGTTCTATTCTTGGGTCGCTTTTGATTTTTAGTTTTTTTAGTTTAGATAAAAATTCGGGTCATATTTCATTTTAATGTGTCAAAATGTATAATTTTGTATACTCGTAGTACTACGTTCTGATTTAGAATTTATACATTTCATAAATTGATTATACACAGTCTGTCGCACAGAAAACTGAACTTTCTAAAATAAAGACAAAAGCTTACTATTTTGGTAAAACTTATTTATTTTATTCAAAGCAGTCGCCTTCGGCTTCAATACAACGTTTTGCACGGTCAATTAACATGTCGAATGAATTTTTAAGTTCATCTTTAGAGATGTCCTTCAAGATCATTGTCGACGCCTTTTTAATGGCTTCGAGGTCGGCATAACTCTGTCTTTTCATCGGCAAATGTAGTCTGGAGAATAGATAGGGGGCGCCAAATTCGGTGAATACGGTGAATGGTTGATGGTTAAATGCCATTTGTAGTTATAAAATCTGTGATAAGCATCAAGCGGTGCATTATCATATAATGAACGCCAGCTACCATTTTCACGATATTGAGGGCGCACACGACGAAGACCCGCCAAAAGTCGCTTCATAACACTAAGATAATAAACAGCATTGACTGTTTGACTAGTTGGTACAAACTCTTTGTGTATTATGCCTTTTGAAACGTAAAAACAAATCAACATTATCTTCACTTTTGACTTCTCCAAACGGCTTTCTTTCGGTCTTTCTTCGCTTGGATGCTTCCATTTAGAGCTTTGACGCTTGCTGTCTGGATCATATTGAAAACACCACAATAGAATACCTGAAGTTTTTGTCCTTTTCTGAGTTTTAATCAAGCCTGTACAATGTTGAATTCTGAGTCATTTCTGATCATCAGTTAACTTGTGTGGTAATAACCTTGCACAAATCTGTGTCAAAATGCGATGAACTGAATCTCTGGAAATATTTAATTCCATTCCCACGTACCGCAATGAGGATTTCGGCTTATTTCTGATAAATTCATGCATAACTTTGATGTTACTTTGTGTAAGCACAGATTTTTTTGCACCAGGATGTTCGTCGTCATTTATGTGTGTAAAATCGTCTTTAAATCATTTATAGCACTCATACACACTCATACCTGATAAACACGCATCACCATACACTTGCTTTATTAAATTAAACGTTTCAGTAAACGATTTACCGAGTTTATAACAGAACTTGATATTGCTCTTTGTTTAGAATGCATTTTTCGACTAGTGTCAAATACACACTGTTAGTTTATGCGCAATTGGTAAAAGGTCTACCCTACCGACGCATATTTTTTTAATAGACGGTGCCACTAACAATTACTATTTTGAAAAAGTGCGGTTTTCTCTGCGACAGGTATTGATAAAGTTGAGGCAACCTATCCCTCTGCATACAAAACATTATACTTTCCGTTAAACTCTTTGAAAATATTCTAGAATTAAGGAAATGTTCATTACCTAGGTTTACGGACGGAATTTACAAATATTTGAACCCATTTTAATATTATTAATGCCCTAAAAAATTAATTTCATATGTACCTATTACTGTTTAGACAAGAATGGTAGCACCAATAATACTAAAAAGTACCATATTACTCGAGTTGCTAATGATACGTATAAGCATTCTATTATTTATGCTTACTTTCTTTTGTTCAGCAATTAGGTTTACCTGTCGTACTCGTATATTTTATGTATCTAATTACTTTAATACACCGTACTTCAGTCTATGTCTTCAATTTTCTTTCTTGGAAATGTTTACCTGTTGGATAATTGCTATTTTACAAAATAAAAGTATTTTTTATTTTCTTTGCTGTAAAGCGAAATAATTTTCTAAAACAAATTTTAAAATTAAAAAGTACCTTAGGCGGTTTCAACTAATGAGTATCACCAAAAACTGGTAATAGGAATTAAATAATATACACTTTTGAACTTGTTTTGCAAAGCAACGGTTCAGCAGACCACGCCTGGTAAACTGGTAGTTTGCGAACTGGTAGAGCAACGGTTTCAGTTTAAAAGTTTTTCCTATTTATTTCAATTAGCAATATTCCATTAAATCCCATTCGCCGCTGATTTGAGTATCAAATATCCTAGATAGAAATATGGTATGGGGCCACGCTACGAGCACCGAACGAATTTTTTATATAATTTTACATTGAGTATATGGAAATTTATGAAAAATATATTTAATTATATTTTAGGCGGAAAATACGAAACTAAATTTAAGAAAAATAATATTTGGTGTCGAATCTTAGAAAATATAAAATTTAATGTTATTTACGGATCAACAAATATTACTTTATTCTTTGATTCGAATGTTCTAATTTTTTACACATCTCTTTAGGTCGTAGATGGAAAAAGAGTCGCATTTAAAACTCTACGAGATTCGATTTACAGAAAAATGACTACCACTATTATGAAATAAAGTACTTCCATATTGAAACTTCACACTCACTACAACGAATTTCTTCAAAATCTGATAAGTAATGGAGAAAATTTGGACCTATGTCGGTTTATTAACAATGGAAAAAAGCGCGTGACTAGACGATCACTGCAATCGTCACAATTGAGTTTTATGCAATATTTGAAGGAATTCAAACTTCTGTTCCCCAATGGGCATTTACAATTTCACTACTTCCAAGAGGAATTACTGTAACTGGGCAACTGTATCTCGAGAAAACAGCAAGAATTATTTTTTTGTTTGCACTATTACCGCGAATAAATTTTGTTGGCTTTCTCTCATTTGTAAACACCCAAAAAACTGACTACTACTTTACCGCGGGGTCATAATGGTATATTCAATCTTCATTACACATTATAACAATAAATACTTTCTTTAATAATCCTCAGTCGAACTAATTTAATGAAAACTTACACCATTCTACAAAAACAATAAAAACAAAAACAAAAACAGTAGTACAAATTCAATGTCGATTTCCAGTGAATAAGTCGTATACAGCATCAGCATTCTTTATCATATGGATCCATTGAGATCTCCAAAAATTATTTGTCCTTGGCCTCCGATGAGCAAATGCAGAAGGTTTTCGAGAAGTTATGCAAGCAAGGAATATTCAAATTAATTACAGAGAGCAAATTAAGACAGTCGATCTGGCCACTGATCAATTTATATAAAAAAAATTGAATATTTTGTTGTTCCATTAAAGAAATGTACTCAATTCCTCTATCGGGATAAATATCAGAAGTTTTCTAACGCAAAGAATTTGATAAATCTGCCCTGAATTTTTTCTACAGCAAATTTTTGAGTATCGTAAAAAGGATATCAAATAATAGATCCATATTCAGCGCGCTTCCAACAATAGCAAAATATAATGTTTTAAGTAGATAGGCATTATTGAAGAACTTACTACACCGTAAAATAAATCCTAATGTTTCAACCACTAAGACACACGCAGTTGCACATGTAATTGAAATTCAAGCAATTATCAAACAATATTCTAAGATCTTTCACTGAACTAGTTTTCAATTTATAGAATAAGAGGAAGAAAAAGGTTAGCATACCAAACAATGACAAAACTAATACTCTCCTGCAAGTGAATGACATCCATAGTAACTATTTGCATATTTATAAGTTTTGTTGTTTTTCTCCCATTTGCAAACACCCAAACAACTGACTACTGTTTTATCTCGGGGTCATAATGATATATTCAATATTCTTTACCCATAATAACAATAAATACTTTCTTCAATGATCCTCCTTCAAACTTTTTTAACAAAAACCTATACCATTCTACCTGTGCTTCCGCTCATTAGTTAACAAAGGTGGAATCCACAGACTTGCTAGCTTTCTTAAGTGCTGATGTTTCTTAGATCATCTACCACAATTGATTCAAAGCCTAATTCTTCTTGAATCTCTCTGTGGATGCTATTCCGCTTTTACTTAGCCTTTTCGTATCAGTAATAATATGTTCAACAGAAATAGCTACTGCGAATTGTCTTGTTTCATCTTCTATTATATATCTTGCACGTATTATTGCATAAAATTATTCGCTTTTACGATGAACTTTACGTCGTATTTCATTTAATAACTGTTTCCATAATACAATTTATGACACATTAGGACATGAATTCAGTGTCTTAGCGGCGTAATGATGGTGGCACGTTCCTGGACAGAATCAGAAATTTTTTCAGAAAATAAAAAATACGATGTAAAAAGCGGTTAAAATTAAAATTTTTCTGGCACGTTTAAATTCACAAAACCAGTAAATAACTCTAGCTGATGAAGTATTAGTGTCACTAAAAGCTGCCACACGGAATTTCCACATTGTTTATTGAAAAACAAACGACTTAAAATGCGATTTATTTTTCTCAAAAACAAATGAATCGGTTACAATATAATCGACAATGTATGTGGCTTCAATCATGATGAATGTTTCGTGTTTGTATTTTGAGAAAATGACTCATTTGTTATTCTTTGTAAGATATATAAAGTTGTTTTTATGCAAAACTTAAGTAATTAACTTCAAAATCTATTATATTTTGTTTTTAAGTTTAATGTAATAATTAAATATTAATATAAACAGCGGAAATGAATGCTGAAAATTAGTTAATGTTACTTAACCAACCTCTGTAAAAAGTTATCATAATTTACTATTCAATTCCAATGTGTATATGTAACGTTTACGTAAATATGCGAGTAAATAATAAGTAATAACCAGTTTTATTAATAACAAAATTATCAATGTAATAAAAGTCTTTTCAAGTATTTCAAAGGCAACCATCCATGAAGTATATTTATTTAAAATTTTCAAAAAATAAAACATTTACTTAAAGTGCTAATAAAAAAACTTTAACATACTGGTCGCATGGGTCGACATATAACGGTGTTGCTAGCCCATGTTGCTTTCGCAATTTCAGTTGAGGCAAAGGCGGGTTTTAAACCTGAATTCCAATAAGAATATATTCGTCAAAACTTACCTGCTTTATCAAATCACAAGTAAATCCTGATCTAATACGATATAAAAATATCAATTAACAAGTGGTTTGTCATCAAATAGTTAATAATTAATTAATATAAATAACACGTATCACGCCCACTGTACAATACACATATACCAAACTGAAATACAACTTCGCGGTATTTGCATCTGTTCACCTTTACTTTACGCGGACAACTCTTCAATTTCCACACGGTGTTGTCGCGAGAGGTACTGGTTTGACCAAGAACTGTTTGTATTTGTGTGTATGCGTGTAAGAGAGTATGTGTTAAACGAAACGGTGTTTAATAACAAATATCCAATGCATTTTCCACATAACGCAGTCGAAATGTGTTACAGAAAGAGACAAAAAGTTTTTAACTTTAACGTTTCCTTATTATTTATTGTCTCTTTCTCGGTTGTTATTGTTCGATTACGCGTTGTAAATTATGACCGCTACGATCAATTACGCTATCTATACAGAAATGATAGGTTCACAAATATGTACGAAATAGTTATGCAAAAACAGGTACATGGCGTTGTATGTTTAAAATGAAATCATCTTTTTAAAAGATTTCAATGACTTCATACGCAGTCATTAAGTTGCTGACCTTAATTATGTATAATAATCCATATGATTATTAAAAAAATTACCAGTCTCGCATTGTTTAAATATTTCAAAAGGAATTTCATTCTTCATTTATATAACGGTGTCTAAAAAGTTTGTTAGTCTTGGGTAAAGCAATGTTAAAGACACGCCTTCATTAGAGTGACATACATTAAAGGACAAAAAAGAAACTACACACGCGTAACATTCAAAATTTTGCTTTTAAAATAATTTTCAGTTTTATTTTCCAAAATATCTTAAAATATTCGCGGACGGCTACTGCTACTCACCACTTCAATTACAATAGTTGATTCTTATCAACAGAAAAAATAAATCAAATCAAATACTTTACTCGTCCCACAGAATTGAAATTCCAATTAAAGGATAACTCAAAAAGAGAACATGTTAATAAAGACATATGAGTGCTTAATAATATAAAACTAAACTAAATTCTAGACATCTTAAGTTACAATAAAAATCACAGGTACATCAAATTTAATCAAATTAAATAAATCTATGCATGTCCACATTAATATCAATGTCTTGATATTTTATTAAAATTGCTAGTCATGGTATACGTATGTTGCTTTAAAAATTTTGCGGATGATACAGAAAAAATCAATTATTTAAACCAATTTTTTTTATTGTTTTTCAAAATATTCGTCTTTATGATCTATGCACTTCTGCATTCGGTGGAATCAGTTCCCAAAACATTAGGCCCATTGTTCTTCAGTCACTTCAGATACGAAGTTTTTGTAGGCTTCCACTGTCCCTTCCGGGGTATTAAATTTTAATCCACCCATTTTGTCGTCTATGTATGGGAATAAAGAAGGTCAGAGAGGTCACAAGGTACCAGGTCGAGACTATAAGGTGTATGAGTTATTAATTCCGTTCGTGAAGCGACTAAAAACTCTGATGTTTGAAATGCGTTGTGTACGTTTGCATTTTCTTGATACAGAATGATTCGCCTGACTAGTCGTGTCTTGCGCATTTTTCAGAACACAATTGGCAAACAAATGGTTGCACCCAATTCAGCATCGACTGTGCGACTACCCTCTGCGAAATAGTAGTAAGACGACCGGTGCGTCCGAAAAAAGAAGCCACCATTTTCTTGCTAGAGCTTCGTCCACGACCCACATTCGTGGGTTTGTTCTCGTGTTTGAAGGCCCATTGAGCCGATTGTCGTTTGTTTTCTGGTTCGTAATAACAAATCCAACTTCCGTCACCTGTAACGATGTCATACATTGATTTTGCTCGACCTCAGTTGAATTTTTTAATTTGAGCTTCGGTTAAATTGTGTGGTATCCATCAAGCGTAAAGCTTTCTGACGGCAAGATAATTATGCGGTATAGTTCTGATTTGGGTCATACCTATGCTTAATGATGCCCAAATATATCTGTATGTGCAGTGGTTGTCTGTGTTTATCATGTTGTACACAGCATCGATCTTTTCTAGAGTGACTGCAGTGGCAGGCCATCCCTCACGATACTCGTCTTTGAGCGAAACACGTCCAGACTGGAACTCGTGCTACCACCGTTCAACGGGCGCTAATGATAATGCTTTATTGCCAAACAATTTTTCTTCCCTCGGTTTCACGCACATAAACATTTTCTTCTTTTAACACGTTCGTGGACGTGAATACCATAGCATTTATTTTCGCAGTGATGAAAAATGACATGAATAATATTTTTAAATCCGATTATTATTCATGTAATTTGATATAAACTAGTTTTTAAAATAATTGGCGGTCTGTTTTTGCAGCCCACTAAAATTTTTACTGTCCGCGAACGTGTTAATATATTTTGAACTTTACTAAGTACACACACATCTGTTTGTTTTGCTATATTATCTAATAAACCTCTATCAATATGTTTAAAATGAAATTCTTACACAACGATGCACTGGATATTTCCCGTAATACGCAAACAATAGCTTAAAATCCAATCAAAAGTAAATATCTCTTATTTACTAATTCAGATAAAAACGTTATTCTTTTTAATCTTACTATTACCAACAGCAGTAATACAATCGTTCCTCGTGGCTCTATATATATATGAGGGATGTTTCCAAAGTTCTGGGAATTACATATAAGTTTTATAATTTTGTTAATTTTCGTCAATATTACAATATCGTTTTTCAACATAATCTCCATTTAACTGAATACATTTATCCCAACGATAAACTAATTTTTTTAAGCCATCCTCAAAGAAGTTTTTTGGTGTCTTGTCGATCCACCTATTTATGGCACGTTTTACGTCAGTTAAACTTTCAAATCAAATACCCCGTAAGGATTTTCTAAAATCTGGGAACAGATGGTAATCACTGGGTGCAAGATCCGGGGAATAAGGTGGGTGCGGCAGCAATTCCCATCGTAAATTGTTCAAAACATCCTTCGTTTTTCTTGCGGTGTGTGGTCTCGCATTATCCTGTTGCAATAACGGACGCTTATGCAACTTTCCAGGCCGATTTTGACTAGTGCCTGTCGCAGTGGTCCGGATAATAAATTTGAATAATATTCTGCATTAATTGTAGTACCTCTCGGCAGATAATCCATAAAGATAATCCCTTAGTAATCCCAGAATACAGTAAGCATTACCTTTCTAACAGACGGAACTGCACGCGCCTTAATTGGAGGCCCTTCTTGAAATAAGGAATCCACGTTTCGTCAGTGGTTATTATTCGTTGCCAAAATTCATCACCGTAACGGGCCAACAGCTGTTGAAGTTGACGACAAGTGTCGGACCTATTGAGTTTCTGTTCTGGTCCCAACAGCCTTGGCACCCAGCCCGCTAAAACCTTGCTAACGCCCAAACAAGACGACTAATAATTTCTGACGTTTTCACATCTTCTTTCCTCAAAAAGAAAATTATCGCTCTTTGAGATTTTGCCGCATGTTCCATGGTTACTAAAACACGTCTACCTCAGTCGAATACCTGAATCAGACTGAATAATGTTGCACTAGATAGTTGCAGAAACGTCAAGACTTGTCTGGCATCACTAACATTGCGTATAAGGTCTGCGTTATTTAATTATAGCACCGATTCCCAGAATATTGGAAACACCTCTCGTATATATATATATTGAGCCACGAGAAAGGATTGACTTGCCTGTGACAAATGATTACGCATATTATTATTAGTTTTGCTTTGAAGCTTTAACCATTTACTTATGAAGCGCTAGTGATGGATACACAAGATCGATTAAGCCTAAATTTGAATTTAATTCTTATACAAAAATCTTTCTAAATGGGTGTTTATACATAAATTGTTGAACAAAAATATAATTAATAATTGAAATTGCTTATAAACCCTCTTTCAATAGGTGAAAGACATGTTTTATGTCACAAGTCTCATTGCATGTTTAATAAAATTCTTCATAAGTAAAAATAAATTTGAGTATTTGCGTGTATATTAAATCTATTTGAAAGTTTTGTTGTATTGTTGTCTCCTGGACAAGAGGCAATGACTACCAGAGTCTCTAAGAACTTCTTATATTAAGGTTAAAGTTACCTGCTCTTATATTTAAAAAATATGTAAATTAGTAAAGCACCCATCAATGCATTCTGTGTTTGCAAGATAAAAATCAATTTGAGCCACTGTTAATTTATATAAAAAGAAATGAATATTTTATTGTTCCACTAAAGAAATATTCTCAAGTCCTCTATCCGGATAAATACCAGAAGTTTCGTAACACAAAGAATTTTAAAAATCTGCGTTGAATTTTTTCTACAGCAAATTTTTAAGTATCGCAGAAAGGATACTAAATAATTGATCCATATTCAGCTCGCTTCGTACAGTAGCAAAATATAATATTTTAAGTAAATAGGTATTATTGAAGAATTTGCTACACCGTAAAATAAATCCTAATGTCTTAACTAATGAGAGACACACAGTTGAACATGTAATTGAAATTCAAGCAATTATCAAATAATATTAAAAGATCTTTCACTGAACTAGTATTTAATTTATAGAATAAGATAAGGGAAAGGTTGTAATTTTCTGATTTGAGTCATACCTATTGCAAGATAAAAATCAATTTGAGGCACTGTTTGTCGTATGCATTTGAAAAGTGAATATTCGTGTAGTATTTTGACGATTTGTAAAGTTTAAGAAAACAAAATTCAGTTTAGATGATGGAATTGATTATTCTGGTTGATTTTCGAAGATTTGTACCAACATTTTATAACAAGAAAATTAGTCATACTTGGAGAAATATTTAATATGTAGCATTCTACAATTTTGGAACATAGTTAAAGATTTATTTTGCTCCATAAATTAACGTACAATCTAATGGATGCTTTATTTTTTAAATCATTTAGACTGAATAATTGCGCAAGTGAATTTTTATCAAGAGAAGAGAATGCTGTCTATTTGATGAGGTGTGTATTATGTGTGATAAGTATTGTAAAAAAGCTTGGTCGTTTTGTCCAATAGGAGTTTTTAACAATTCAAAAAATAAGCAGAAATTGTCTGGGAAGTATTACCATATCCACCACATTCTCCGGGATGTAGAATGAATATGCAAAGTCTAGATTTTAAAAGAATCTGCAAAATATCGCCTTCATGTTCCTGAATTATATTTAAAAGCAGGCTGAAACGTACGACAAAATGCTGACTATCCAGAGAAATAATAGTGACTTAATATTTTATTATAAAAGCTTTACAGCGACTTTAGGTGTAGTCTTGAGACAACGTTCATACGTGTACACTTGAGGTACTAACTGTAAAATGCTAGCATATTCTATATGAGTGTAATTGAGATAATTCTACCAAAACATTTACTTCTTCCTTAATTAATTTTTTTGCATATTTGATAACGTTTAGTAGATTTATAAAACGTTACTTGTTTCCTATGATGTATAATCTACTATTTCAGAACATGTTACAATTTTTAAAATTTAATTGCAGAATGTGAGAATTTAAAATTAATGTTCAATTTATTAGGTGCGCAACTAAGTTCTCGCTGTTTTTTTTTTTGATGAAAATGCAACTTTATTGTGAGAAAATGTTTACAAATGAATCATTCAAAATATTGCCCATCGCTAGCGACAAATTTTTCCCATCTTTCAGGCAGAGCTCGAATACCGTCACAGTAGAAGTGTTCGTCTTTTGAGGCTATCCACGAATCAAGCCATTTTGAGATGTCTTCATATGAGCGGAACTGCTGATTAGCCAGACCATGTGCCCTCGAACGGAACAAATAATAATCGGACGGCGCAATATCTGGGGAATATGGCGGGTGGGGTAGGACCTCCTATTTGAGCGATTCTAAGTAGGTTTTAACGGGTTTGGCAACATGAAGCCGAGCGTTGTCATTTTGTAGAATCACTTTTTCGTACCTCTGCTCGTATTGTGGCCGCTTTTCGCTCAGTGCTCGGCTCAATCGCATCAATTGAGTTCGATACCGTTCCCCAGTGATGGTTTCGTTCGGTTTCAACAGCTCATAATAAATAACACCGCCCTGGTCCCACCAAATACACAGCAAAACCTTCCCAGTGTGAATAGTGGGACGAACCGACGACGTAGAAGCATGACCGGGCAGTCTCCATGATTTTGTTCTCTTTGGGTTGCTGTAATGAATCCATTTTTCATCACCCGTAACGATGCGATGAAGAAAACCCTCTTTTGCCGCTTGAGCAGTTGTTCACAGACGCTCAACGTCTCTTGACTTTAAATCATAAGGAACCCAAGTTCCTTGTTTTTGAATCATTCCCAACGCATGCAATTGCTGGGAAGTGGCTTGTCGGGTAACTCCTAATGCTGAAGCAAGCTCATCGAGCAATGCCTCCAATTCAGCATCTTCGAAGGTTTTTGGTCTTCCTTCACGCGAACGGTCGTCAACATCGGAATCACCGTCTTTGAAGCGAGGAAACCAATCACGGCACGTTGTTTCACTTAGAGCAGCATCTCCGTAAACTTTTTGAAGTTCTCGATGCGCTTCGGCCGCCATTTTCTTCGAATGAAAGAAGAAAAGCAACACTTCCCGCAAATGACGATTATTTGGCACAAAATCAGACATTTTCACATAACCTAAAGTATATGACGCAAAAACAAAATCACTAATGTGTCAAAGCGGTTTGTTTACCATATGTCTAAGCTTGGTTCATGACGTTTTGGTTATGTCACAATCGACCAGCTTACTACTGGAGCCATCTCTTGAAAAACAGCGAGAACTTAGTTGCGCACCTAATAGAAATCTGGGGTTCATTTTTTAATTATTCAGTGGAGCAAAAAATTGAATAAATAAGAAACATTTTTTTTGTTCTTGTGTAAACACCACTGATTCACATTCTAAAGATTTGATATAAAACTAAAACTTGCATTTGTCTTCCTTGAACTATCTATTATTTTTGGAAACTCTTTATATTGTGTCAAAACAATGCAACTTTTAAATAGTAGGCGATAATGTCAATAAAACAAAATAGTTTAACGGAAATTATAACCAGAATGAATTTATGTTTTATAAACAAACCTTCTAACTTATTATTTTCTCACCCTTATTTTCATTGCCAGCTGGCGATCATGTTCATGAACAGTGACAAAACGAAGAACATCATATCTTCGGGAAAAGACACCCAGCAATATAACGTTTCAGAAATGTCAATTACAGACACCTGTTCATTCTAAATGTAAATTTCACGTTCCGCTGAAAGAATAAGAACAATAAATCGTGTTTTGTCGATAGAATTAACGTAGGTGAAGTTTATTAAAGTTGAGTCAATTTAAAACCAAATATAATATACGAGTACATATGTACGGTTTGTATTATAAATTTACAAAAGCAGAAATCGCACATGATTTACTGCTTTTTGCGTGATCTAGAAATACGTTTTGCAAGTAAATGTTGTAAGAAAACAATATTCACAATGTGATCAATGACATTTTCGAAGGTGTCTAAAAATAAAGTACATAAGAATAAGATAATATTTACCAAGAAACATATACAGGGTTTTTATAATTATAAATCAATTTTAAAATCTTCATTTTTTTCCTTTATTGCATTAATTTATACTAATTGTAAGTAAATTGAATACTACCAAAAATTCAATTAAATCAATTTAATCTAGTCTCAATTTCACTCTCCAGTGTAAATCAAGTAACTAAATGGGCAAACATACTACTGTGGGCAAAAAATAGTAAGACTTTTTAATTTAAATTTCGCGCGAAAACCCATTCGTCGAAATATTTTTTTTCTAGGTTGGTATGTCTGTCAGTGATTACTGTGCCAAATGTCACATCAAAATAATCATTAGTGTTTAGTATACGCTTGTCTTTCTGAAGTACAAAAAGTCCATTCGGCGATTTTTACAATGAGTGAAATTATTCAACAAAGAAGTTCCATTAAATTTTTTGTACGGAATCAAATTTCTGTGGCAAAATGTTCAGAATGTTGCAAAAGGCCGTCGGTGATAATTGTTTGTCGCGAGCAAGTGTTTTTGATTGGTACAAATTATTCAAAGAGGGTTGAGAACGCGTTGATGACGAACCACGTCCAGGACGGCCATCAACATCAACTGATGATCAACACGTGAATAGAATCAAGGAATTGGTGCTTGAGAATCGACGATTAACAGTCAGAGACCTTACTGGCATCGTTAGAATATCGGAAGGATCAGTGAAAACCATTTTGAAAGATCATTTGGGCCTAAGAAAAGTGAAAGGATGATTTGTTCCAAAATCACTCAATTTTTTCGAAAAATAGCGTCGCGTTGACGTTTGTGAAACAATGCTTTTCGACTATCAAGACAAAATGAAAGGCATCATAACTGGAGATGAGACTTGGATCTACGCTTATGACCCGGAAACAGACGATCAATCGACCGAATATCGTATCAAAGGTGAGATGAAGTCCAAAAAACCACGTCAAAGCAAGTCAAAAATCAAGGTTATGTTGACAGTTTTCTTCGATTATCGAGGTGTGGTGCACTCCGAATTTCTTCCGACTGGCCAAACTGTCAACAAAGAATACCATTTGAGTGTTATGCATCGTTTGCGCTACGCTATTCGTAAAAAGAGGCCAGAATTATGGGCCGACAACTCTTGGTTTTTGCACCACGATAATGCACCGTCGCATACTGCATTAATTCTTCGTGAGTTTTTCGCCAAATTTTCAATCAATATCGTGCCGCAACCACCGTATTCGCCTGATTTAGCTCCGTGTGACTTCTGGCTATTCAGCAAACCCAAACGACTGCTCCGAGAAAACCGTTTTGAGTCAATTGAAGACATTAAACGTGAATCGCTACGCGCGTTGAAGGCTATTCCTGAAATTGACTTTAACAACTGTTTTGAGAATTGGAAGAAACGTTGGCACAAGTGTATTTTGGGACCAGGGGGGATTACTTTGAGGGCGACGAAATAGATTTGGAAGAATAAATTAAGAATTTAAAAATTATGAACAAAGTCTTACTATTTTTGCCCACAGTAGTATATCTCATATATCGAATTTAACTTTGCAACAGTACTAGGTTTCATATACAATGAATCTTTTTTTTATAATTTTTTTAGCGAAAACGCAGTAATTGTCAAACAAAACTAATATATACCACTACTTATAATTATTCGCGCGCTTTTTTCATGAACTTGATATTATAATTTATTACATATAAATCCCAGTATATAATTGCTTATTTAGTTTGTCTGAAAAGTTTTTTAATTGTATAATTAAAGATTAACATGTAGAAATGCTTGTAAAAGAACTACAAGTGTAATTAAAATTTACAATACAATTATTCCATAGTAATACAAATATAATGTACATAAACTAATTATATATATGTATATATAATTAATATAAAAAATAAATCTAAAAATTAATGACCAAGCAAACCAACTTCTCAGGGTCGCCGAATTAAATATTTGCTTTAATCATTTATACCAGGTTGTTCGATAAGTTTTGTCGACGAAAGATAGCGCAAAATTTTAAAACTTTTTTATGAACACGTGTGAAGTTTTCTCATTCGTATATTTACAGGTGCTCAATGTTTACGTGTCAGTATTTTTTTATGGAAAAAATTATATCGTGCAATGATAAAATTCTTTTCTTTTGGAAGATCTAGCACCAAAACGAATTCATGAACGATTGTTAATAGTGTATAAGGACTCTTTACCTTCAATTACAACAGTAGAAAGATGGGTTGCTGAATTTAAACGTGATCGTACAAGTCTTGAAAACGATCCGCGTAAAGGACACCCAAAAAGTGCGTCAACACCAGAAATTGTAGCAAAAATATAGGATATGGTTTTGGAAGATCGTTGATTGACCGAGAGAGATCTAGTAGAACCCCTAGGCATCTCATTAAGCAGTATAAGCAATATTTTGGCCGAAGTTTTGCGTTTCAGAAAGCTGTGTGCAAAATGGAACGAAAACACATTCGAATGCGACTTTCTCTGTAACATTTGAAGCGTTTTAGAAAGAATAAAAACGATTTTGTGCGTCGTTTCATTAGTGTGGATGAGACTTGGATCTACCACCACGATCCTCAATCAAATCAAGAGGCTAAGGAGTGTGAATTCGGTACTTCGACTCCGAAGCGAGTTAGGGTCCAGAAACCGGCCAAAAAGTTGTTAGAATCAGTTTTTTGACATACGAAAGGAATTTTGTTCGTGAATTACCTCAAAACTGGTTAAACAATAAACTCAGATAATTAATGCAACCTTTCGGACCAGCTGGATGTTAAAATTCGTGAGAAAAGACCTGGTTTACAAAAGAACAAATCATTTTTCATCAAGACAACGCACGGGAGTGTGCGTCTTGGCTTTCAGCGGTACGGATCGTGTGCGGAATTAGTTTTTTCGTACAGGTATTTCTTGCCGTAGTTTTCCAGGTGCGACACTGCTTAATTATCTGCTGATGATGACAAGTTAGTTGTCGAAATACGTATACAGAATTACAAAAATTAATGTGGAAAGGGGTTATATATCAACCTTTAGTGATTAAACGTAAAAAATATTGATTGTTAGGAGTTCAATAGATTTTCCAGCAGGATACATGTTCCAAACATTCAGCTATGGTTCTACAAAACCGGTTATTTTTCAATGTACCCTCACCGACTTAATCGAAAGATTTAAATATTATTGAACACCTATAAAAATATCTCAAAATAAAAATGAAAAACTACACCATAACCAATAGAAATCATTATTAGAGTTTCTACTCCATTATAATCGGATGTCTACATTTGATGATTTTCAACATTCATGGGGTGTACGAAAATTTTCGCGACTGACTGTATAATTTCAAAGAAAGAATGCTTTTTCACAATACTTAACAAAAGACAATAAGTAACAAAGTATAATTGCTAAAAATAAAATAGGCGAAGAGACCACTTAGGTGAAACTATATTATTTTATTATATAAAACGATTACTTTAGCGTGGTTAGCTGTAGTTTCTTTCAATATATTTGCACTAATGAATAATACGAAGTAATATAATAAATAATAACGTTAAATCACCTAATAATATACTTATGGTATAGACTTTGCAAATTATCACATAATAGAATTTAAATATAGTTTTCTAACACATCTTGAATTAATTAGTTATTTTCAATTCAAAGTATCTACTAATTACAGGCATTCATAAAATTTAAATATAATTGAAATTCACAAGAAAAAGAAATATACAAAGTATGTAGAAATCAAGAATGCGTAATGGATATTTATGTATGTATAAATGTATGGAATCTTTTACAAATAAGAAATACATTTTTCGTATTAATACGTAGAAAAATAATATTTTACAAGTAATTTGTTTAAACTATATATATTGGGTTGGCAACTAAGTACTTTCGGTTTTTACTGATAGAGAGCGTTGCTTTATTTTATGTATAACGTATGTTAGTGCTGTACTTTACCGTTTGTCGCGTGATACTAGTCACATTGACGTGACTTCAGAAGCAAGTAGTGCGTGATTTTTATTAAAGCTATTAGTTGTGGGTTAATTTTAAATGGAGTGCAGAAACGAACATTTTCGACATATTTTACTATTTTATTTCCGTAAAGGAAAGAAAGCTGCTGCGGCTCACAAAAAGATATGTGAAGTTTATGGTGCTAATTGCTTAATGTCAGAATTGGTATAAAAAATTCCGTTCTGGAGATTTTTCCCTCAAAGATGAGCAACGTTCTGGTCGGCCTAGTGAAGTTGATGATAACCAAATCAAAGTCATAATTGAAGAGGATCGTCATATAACTGTTCGAGAGGTTGCGGAGAGGCTACATGTATCGCACACAACAATCGAAAAACATTTAAAATGTCTTGGGCTAGTTAAGAAGCTTGATATTTGGGTACCTCACGAATTGAAAGAAATTCATTTAACACAAAGAATCAACTTTTGCGATATGCACCTTAGACGAAATGAAACCGACCCTTTCTTAAAAAGAATCATCACTGGTGATGAAAAATGGGTCCTGTACAGTAACATAGTTCGAAAACGATCATGGAGCAAACACGATAAACCAGCTCAAACCACATCGAAAGCTGAATTGCATCCAAAAAAGATCATGCTGTCAGTTTGGTGGGATTACAAAGGTGTTGCGTTTTTTGAGCTGCTTTCAAGGAACCAAACGATCAATTCTGATGTTTACTGTCAACAATTAATAAAACTGGATGAAGCAATCAAAGAAAAACGGCCAGAATTGTCAAATCGGAAAGATGTAGTTTTCCACCAAGATAATGCAAGGACTCACACATCTTTGGCAACTCGTGGGAAACTATTGGAGCTTGGCTCGGAAGTGATGCTACATCCCCCATACAGCCCTGATCTAGCATCATCTGATTACCATTTATTTCGAAGTTTGCAGAATTCTTTGAATGGTAAAACTTTCACAAATGACGATGACCTTCACTCGCACTTGGTTCACTTTTTTGCTGATAAGGACCAGAAATTTTATGAAGGCGGAATCATGCAGCTGAAAGAAAGATGGCAAAAGGTCATTGAGCAAAATGGAAAATATATAATTGATTAAAAACTATTCTTCGTTTAAAAAAAAAGTGTTTTATTTTATACTACAAAACCGAAAGTACTTAGTTGCCAACCCAATATAAACGATGTATATGTATGCCTGTATGTATATATGTAACGTATATGTATAAACTATAATACGAAAAGTATACAGAGGCTCAAAGTTATAATGGAACAGTAAAACAATTATAGGAACTATAACAAAAAAAATTAATAAACATTAGATAATAAAATATTTTATTTTAATTTTAATTGTTGTAACCTACATTTGAAAACTCAATAAGAATAAATTCATTTCTAAAATTAGACACTGAAAAAAATAACAAAACCAAAAGTAACTAAAAATTAATGTCAAACATATAATGGAACACGGTTTTTATCACAAAATTTATACATTTTTGGTAGCTAATATTTTGTAGGTAAACCTTTTGACTTTAATACGCATCCTAAGCGCTTAGGCATTGATTTTACGAGTTTTTCAAAATACGAAGGTTCGTTCTTTGACCATTCCATAATAATAGCTGCCTTTAGTTGTTCGCGAGTGGAAATTGTATAATTTTTCAATTTTTCCTCAAGATAACTCCAAACAAGTAGTTAGAGTGTTTGATTTGCAGAAACGGGCCCTCAGAATCATCTTTGTGATGGGCTACAGGGACACGTGCAGGGAACGCTTTAGAAAGGATTCGCTTCTAACTTTTTACGATATTTATATACTGGACCTTCTTTGCTTCGTGTTTAAGCACAAGGAGGCATTTTCGAATGAAAATGTAAAGCACAAATATGAAACAAGAGCCGACTATTATCTACTGCCTACTTCTCATTCTACAACTGTCTTCCCAAATTTTATGGGCTGCAAACTATACAATAACTTATCTCATAATATTAAAAGTATCAATAACTTCCCCAATTTTAAAAACAATCTTAAGCAGTACTTGCTTGCGATAAACTGCTACAGTTTAAATGACTTTTTATGTAGAAATTTGTAGTATTTCCTTTTCTTTTTAGTGACGTATTTCTAGCGTATGGTATGTGTAATATGTTTGAGCCGCTATTTTTTGTATGTTCTGATATTATGTATACTTGGTTTTTGAAATAAAATATTATTATTATTATTAACATGCTCAATAATATTTAAGTGCAATGATTGTGATGGGGTTTCCAAAACGTGGGGGCAATTATACAGGAGCCACGACCGGACGTTATAAGCTTTATGCTTGGGATCGTTATCTTGATCAAAATAAAATCCCTCTTTAATGCCTCGTTTTTCGACACTTTCGTTTAAATTGTTTCTTAGTATATCTAAATACATAGTGTGATTCAGAATCCCATCAATTATCTGCAAATTCCCTGGTCCACCGGCAAATACAGCACCCCATACCATCGCTGAACCCATACCATGTTTTACTGTAGGTTGCAAATTATTTTTATGGAGCTCTTCATTTGCTCGTCTCCATACGTATGAGCGTCCATCAAACCTAAAAGCATTATTTTTACTTTCATTAGTAAACAACACTTGTTTTCAGAAAGAAAAGTCCTTGTCTCGGTATTTTTTTTGCGAATTCTACACGCTTTTTTCCATTGCCACCATTAGTCGTCACCTTTCTTCGATTGGCAAAGTGAAGAAATTCGATCGATGGATGCGGCACCAATTCACGGAAGCCAATAAGCTCCGTCGATTAGAGGTGGCTACCTCTTTGACTAATCGACAGAAAGTTGAACCGTTTCTTCATCGAGTGGTAACGTGTGACGAAAAGTGGATACTTTATGATAATCGGAGACGGTCAGGACAATGGTTAGATCGAGGTGAAGCACCAAGACAGCATGCACGAGCATCACTTCACCCGCGAAAGATTATGGCGACTGTATGGTGGACCAGTAAGGGTATTATTCACTATTCATTTTTGCAACCTGGTGAAACCATCACGGCAGCGTCCTATTGTGCCGAACTGGAAACTATGCATGGAAAATTGAGCCGCTTGCAGCCCTCACTAGTCAATAGACATGGGCCCATACTTCTTCATGATAATGAAAGACCTCATGTTGCACGACAGACAATCCAAAAACTTTCGGAATTTGGTTACGAAATTCTCCCTCACTTACCTTATTCACCTGATCTTTCGCCAACTGATTTTCATTTTTTCCGAAATTTAGACAATCACTTAAAAAATAGGGACTTCCCTGACCGGGAGTCTGTAATAGCAGTGTTTGAGCAATATGTGAGCCGTCAAAACCTAGATTTCTTTTCAAAGGGAATTTCTCAGCTTCCAGGCCGTTGGCAACAAACTATTGATGTAAATGGAGACTATTTTGCAGAATAAATATTTATATTTTTTTAAATTTAGACTTTTTTTTATTCCTTACAAAATCGGACATTTCATATGTCACAACACATCTTTCTGATACATCACAATAAACATCTAAAGTATGTTCGTTTGTTTCAAAGAAATATGATTTTTTTCTTATCAAATCCGTAATTTTTTCAATGTTACTCTTTTAATAACTGTTTCTTATTTGTTTAATAAATAACAGTTCAGTTATAATCATGACAAAATCCCATAAACCTCATTTTTCTATACTGTAGTTTAAAATTTAGTAAATCTTTAAATTTTAAATATTTTATTCTGTATTTACTCATTTCAAAACTAACATTCATAATTAAACAGCTTTTGCTCTAATTTAGGAAACACTGATGACGTTTAATTACTAAAGAACTTTCTTATATCCATCGAAATTATGAACATCAGCATATGTTTTGGCTTGTTTTGTCACCCACAATAAAATAAAATTCTTTCAGTAATATTTTCTCATATTTACTTTAGACCTGTCTACTAGTATCCGTGCATCGGCTATTTATTATATTTTGTTTAATTTTGAATGTATTCTGAATAATTCATGTCCGAACTTGTGTATGCATAACGCGATACCAAAGAATTGCATTTGTTGTAGGATGAATATGTTGTGCACATCGGGTTATCTCCAATAAATTTCCAATACATATATCTGGAATGACTCAATAATGTTTTGTTTTGTTATAAACTCATACACAGTAAAAACTCGTCTATAAATTTGATCACTTAGCCAACTTCCTTTTACTGTTTCGCGATGTAAGTGAGTTCTATATCACTATGCCTTTTAATCTCAAATAACTGTATAAATTATATTAACGGCATCTTCAATTTATTTAGATTATTTGGATTTATGTGTTGAGCTTGTTTTCGAATAATTATATATAACGGCCAGAGAATATTTTAAGATTTCTAAAAATTGCTAGTGCTTTTGCAATAGGCTATTTGACTAATTTTGGGAAATTGTTTTAAATTATTATTTATTACATAATAAGGACATATCATTAATATTTCCGACATATCTATTGTATTATCAATAAAAATCAATGTTGAAGTTTAAACGTCCAAGACCGCGCCAAAAACGCTGTTTGTGTAATGGCGCTGGTCATATGGCATGCGTGACGTCACAGGCTAGGACGGGATAAGTAAATCTAGTAAATCAAGAAGTAAACCTGAATAAAACAGCGTCGCTGAAGTTAATTTTATGTTTTCTTCAAATTTATTGGATAGAATGGGGTATAAATGGTGTGTAGTGCCACAATGTACAAATACATCTATAAAGAGTCCACACAAACTGTTTGTTTCTGTTCCAAAGAATTCCCAAAGCATGTTATTTTTTAATCCAGTTGTTGCATAAACATACAAATATAAAAGTAGAACACATTTTGTTATGCTTGAAAAAAATTAGATTGAATAACACATTTTCTGAATTAGAGGATAATTTTGGAATATCACTATCTTATGCTAGTAAATTGTTTTTGCGAAATATACCTATAATAAGTTGCTTTTTAAAACCCTTTATCATAAACTTAGACAAAAAATTAATTAAAAAGGATCTCCCAATTGCATTTAGACATAACTATCACAATGTGAGCTGCATCATTGATTGTTTAGAAATCGATGTACAAATACCATCAAAGGCTCTTCATCAGGCACTGACATGGTCAGAGTACAAAAAGGGGAATACGGTGAAGTATTTAATATCCTGCACTCCGAATGGTTTGGTTAATTATATTACAGAAGGGTTTGGGGGTAGAACAAGTGATGTTACCATACTAGAAAACTGTAACTTTCTAGATGGGTTAGAACAGGGAACTTGTATCTTAGTTGACAGAGGCTTTAAGCACCGTGAACAGGCACTTCATCAAAAAGGCGATTAAGAGAATTCCATATGCTAAAGCAACATTCAGTTATAAATAATAACATTCTCCGTGTACTTGATCATGTCGTTATTATTGCATGTGCTCTAATAAATTTGCAGGATTCTCTTATTAAATAATGTAAATATCTAAATAATGTAAAATAAAATAATAAAACAAGAAATACAGAATGGTTTTTTATTTATCACAAACTGGTGTTACTATACAAAATAGGATATATCTTTGTTTTCCAGAAAATAGCTAACGTTTCGCCAGTATCGCCGTGTATGCTAGCCTATGACGTCACCAGAGTTGCCACCAATGACATAGTGTTCCCGTTACAGATAAAATTTCAAAAATTATGAGATTGTTTTTTGTGTAATTTGTCAAAGATAAACATAATTTAGTATAAAATAAAGTGAAATATGTTCTTTTACGATATTACCCGATAGGATGACCACATATTGTGGTATATTTTCAATGTAGTCAAATACCCTATTGCTGTTAGCACGCTAGCTGTTAATATATTTGCCTATTAATCTATTTTTAGTCTTATTAGAAAACTTGCAAAATTTAAAATATAGGGCACACCCGCAGATTTTATTTCCAAAAGAACAATGAACATCTAACTTCCGAAGAATAATTTTACACGCACTATATATACAGTTACGAACATATAAACAATTATTACCGATTGAAAGATAAATTTATTTTATATTTGTCGGTCTATTTCAAAACTTACAAGGCACATCACGTTCAAATATACAAATAGACAAGCATATATGGTACTGTTATTCACTGGACTTGAATTTTAATGAAGCGTAATTGTTTAACAACCAGAAATGGATGAATGTATGACTATGTCGTCGTTGGAAGTCTTCTAAACTTAAAACTTTATTAAAGACATGTTCTTATAGTTATAAGTTATAAATATGTATGAGTGCCTTCCTAAATTTCTACGGATTTAAATCTGTTTCTATTTACTATATTTCTACTGTAAACTCCTAAACTGTTGATTATTTTTAATAAAGTACCGTACGAATACAGAGAAAAATTTACAATAATAAAATCTAAAATCAAAGAATATTTCAGAATATTAAACTAACTTTCGACGAAATCGGTAAAACAAAGTAAACACCTTACACATATCGATCCTAAAAAATATAGCCAAAAATATTTTTATTAAAATTTTAAATTCAGTATAAAATACTTGCACCTCTCTAAGTTTTCTAAATCCTATACACAAAATTTACAAAAAATTATTAGTGTTCATTTAATTATGTACTTACTTTATTTTAAAAAAAAACAAAAATATGCCATCGAAATGAAATTATATCCTTAATTTAATACTTACATATTTAAAATTAGATTTGTGTTTCGTTTGCCATGTCAATATTAAATGTGTCTTAAAAAGCCATTTAAAATGTAATTCTATATAAAACCTTTTACTCTTTCACTTTGGTTAATGTTTGCAATAGATTATTTAATTTATGTCTCTCCTATTTATATTATGAAAATGCGTGATATAATTCCTTTTATTCAAGAGTTGGCATTATAATATCTGTAACCGATAATAGAATAAAAATCACAAAAATATACCAATTATCCTTTCTGTTTTCATAATTTTTTATATTTCTGCCGATTATATATTAGTACCATCTATCGGTGCCGAGAAATATTAAAGGTTTTTAAAAACCCATTTCTTTATTTCATATTTAGATTTTTTAAATATATTTTTATTATTCAAACAAAAATGTATTAAAATAAGCATGTAGGATCTTGAGTACAAAAAAAAATTAATTTGAAATTTCGATCATAGAAATGGTAAATTAGAATAATAAATAGTATTTAATAGGTCTTTTATATAAGCATACTAAATAAATTAATAAATTAAAACAGAACAATAGTATACGTATACAATATTTTATAATTCAATGTAGTAATAGTAATAATTTTATTGTTACAATATAGCCTGAGTTATAAGTATTATGTGTATAATACTAATATACAATATTTTGAGCTATAGAATTTATAACTTAATGTAGAAAAATACAGAGAAGACAGTTAAATTCTTCACACTGAAGTAAATTTAACTCATAATTTTAAATAAAAAGTATTTATTTCCAAGCTATCATTTTATAGCTTCTGTCTATATTTGTAGAAATTATAGTTATAAGTACACTCTATTTTATAAAAATGTAGAATGAACTTAAAACTTTACTGGTCACTTCTTGATAATTAACTGACAAAATATGTAATAGTAATGCTTTGTGTTAATAATTTCATTGAGAATGAAATTTTAGGTTATGAGATTTGAAAACGGTTGAATGAAAAGACTAATTTAAGATACTCTAGAGTGCTATATACAGGTATATTTCAGAATAGTTACATTAAATGATAATTCACAATAACCTAATCAAATTACTGAACTTCTTATCTGATTACGTGTATAAGTGCAATATGAAGTAAGAAATTAGTCTAACCATAAAAATATAACAGATAAAATATGAATTTCAAGCTAGTATCTATATTAATTATTAATCTCATATTTTGTGAGTCAACATTAACACCAAAATCTCCAAAGAGTAAAAAAAAAGAAGAACCTGAAAATTTAATAATAGGTCCCCAAGCTGAAAGTGTTTTTGACAAAAATTTGATAGTGGATCCTCCATCTGCGAAAGATATATTAACTAATTATAAAGCATTTTCAAATGACAGATTAAAATATAGAGTAAATAAATCTTTGGGATATGTGACACCTGTAAGCAATCTTGTTATATATTAATTTATTAATGAATTGCAGAATATTTTAGTGGAACAACAAAGGCTACGATGCAGCTTATTTGTTTGCAAATAAATTTACTCACATAAGTCCAGTTTGGTTACAAGCTAAGAAAGTAACAGATGAATACTATGAAATAACTGGCTTACACGATGTTGATGAAAATTGGATGAAAGATGTAAAACAAGCTGGCACCGATAGAAACTTGAAAAGTATTTCAGTATATTCTCAGAATTTGCAGTCAATTACTTTGTAATTTTTTAGTTGTACCAAGAATAATATTTGAAGACTGGTCAGCTAGAGATTTCATTACATTAGTGACTGATGAAAAGGAATATGCATCATTAGCAAAAGAATTAATATCAGTTGCGAAAAAGTATAATTTTGATGGATATGTGATAGAATTATGGTCACAATATGTAGGACGTGTACATAATGAATTATTAGTAAATTTCATTCAAGAAATAGGTTTGTTTGTTTCTCTTTTTGGTATTTATTTTAAATGTTATTTTAAAATTTTTGTAGATCTGAAAAGTTAAATAAATATATCAGTAATACATTTTTGTTTTTAAAATTTGGCAAAATCCTTATGTTGTAATTTATATATTTAGTAAATTCCTTTGGATTTTGCCATAGAAAAATTTAAACAAAATTTATTGAAATTTGATTTTAAAGTAGCATAAGTATTGTGTGCTTTATTATTTTAGCAATTAGATTGAAAAGAAAAGACTATGAAGTTATACTAGTCATTCCACCTATGAGGTCAAAAACACCATTGTTTGATAAACAATTATATGATAATTTGTACGAGTATGTTAGCGGATTTTCCTTGATGACTTATGATTTCTCCAACATCCAAAGACCAGGTATTTTATATTTAATAAATTTATATTTTTTTTGTACAGAAGGATCATCCAATTAATTTTGTCAAAAATTCTTTCTATAAAAACTTATTTGAGTTACTGATAATTATTAAATTGGGTGATGCAGATCATTGTGACAAAAGCATTAAAATAAATATTCAATTATACCCATGTCAGTGAATAGTAATATGTACTACAATAAAGTTAAATCAATTCTACTTGAATACCTAAAACCAACAAAGGTTTTAGGTATTCAATTATTAATATGAATACTCAAATAATTCATGACGTTCTAATACAAAGTAAGTATAAATGTTATAAAATCCAGATTAGTCAAGAACTAATTCCTGATAACAACGAAGAGATTGTTGTTTTGTAAATGTTTAGTTTAACATTTCAAGGGAATCTATTATTGGTCCAAAGTATATTAACAGTAGCTTGAATGGAATATTGTTTAAACTTCGTTTGTAAACAGATTATTCCAATTGATCAGAGATTATCCGTTAACTAGTAATAATTGAGGTGTCTATTTTTCTAGCTAATAATTTAGTACTATCTTGTTTCTTAAACAGAAAACTTATAAACTGTGTTTTGTCATGACAAAGTACAGTTTTCAAATCTGAAAACTGTACTAATAACGAAATAAACTATACTATTACTGAACAAAAGAACTTTTGTTCAGGCGAATTAATAAAATAGCACAGTCGAAACAGGCAGAAATCACCAAAATTGATCGATTTATGGTTGGAAAAGTGTGTCTGCAAACTATTCGAAACTAGAGATCCTTGTGTTTCTAGGAAGGTTACATAGAGCCGATAATGTTGCATAGTGGCGTGGTTTGGAATAGATTCTGTCGGTTCAGTTTGTAAAATTGACACGAAATTAATAGACGAATAATTTTACCATATTTCTGCGATTACGCTGTACCTGCAGAAACAATATTTCATGCAAATTTCATTTTCTAAGGGTCCCAAACTATATCAGAACTACCTATAAAAAAAGAATAACAAGAAATTTTAAAATATGGGATTACTTCGCCAATTTATAAATTTATTAAAACAGGTTTTAATTCCGTAGGAAATATAGAACAATATTTCTGCAGATACGCTAAATAAATACATCACGCATACGTGGGGTCCTCAAAAATATTAAAGTAGACATTTTAATGATCCCCCTCCCACAAAATTAATTTTTTGTATACAAAACTTCAGTATTTTAAAATATTTGTGGCTATCTAGTGTTTATACAATGTTTCAGGTCCAAATGCCCCCATAAAGTGGATAGAAGATTGCGTTAAATTATTAGCTCCAAATGAGGAAAAACGTGATAAACTTTTTACAGGTTTAAATTTCTACGGATACGATTATACGCCCTCTGGTGGCGGTGCAGTAATAAATAATGATTACATAAGGTTACTCAAATCTTACAAAGGGAAATTAAATACAGATGAAAAATCGGCAGAGCACTACTTCGAGATAAAGTAACGTAATTTTAACGAATTTTTTTAAAATTATACATTGTTGAAATTTTTCAGACAATCTGATGGGAAACACATAATTTTTTATCCAACATTGTATTCCTTAAATGAAAGGATAAAATTAATTAATGAATTGCAGACGGGTTCTGCTATATGGGAACTAGGACAAGGTTTAGATTATTTCTTTGATTTGTTATAAAAAATTACACAGTATTATAAGTGTTTTTATAATTGGTAATTTTCAAACTTTTTTAAATAAAATATTGTATTTGTTAAAAATCTGTTCTTTTTAATAACTCACGCCTTCACGTTCCTTAACAGCTTAACGCTAATTATAAGAGGAGAGAGCATTGGTAGGTAATAAATCGTTACGCCCGTGCTAGCGAGCGATCTATGATTTTTGACTGTCAGCAATCGCTTTAAACGAGAAGGAAATCCTTGCCAAAAAGCAGCTCCGGATTCGAACTCAAACCCTCGACGCCATAAGTTAGTACAAAGGATACTAGGAAAGTTTTGCAATATGACGCAACAATGAATCGTAGGAAGCTGCATGTTGAGACATGTTCATACGTGCATAGTAGCTACCGCGCCATGTCGATGGGCTCAGTTAATCATTAGCAATGAGAGTGTAAAGTGCTTGCGATGGCATCATGGTCACGAAATGAGATAAGGCCAGTTTTGTGTTATAATTTCGTGCGTGGTTTAAACAGATCAGCGCATCGAAGAAATGACTTGCACTAGGTGATGTTTGTCCACATCGCACAACGATATTCAGGTGGTATAGAGAATTCCAAAGGGGAAATTTAACTGAGAGGCCGAGAAGGCCACGAACGTCAGTTACGGGGGAAAACGTTACTACTGTGAAGAAAATGCTTGGCGAGGACAGGCGAGTAACCTACCAACAGATAGAGGATACTTCAGGCTTAAATGCACCAGCAATTCGTTCGATTCTGCATGATCATTTGCACGTGAAGAAACTTTGTTCTCTCTGGGTGCCGCATCAACTGACTGAAGAGCAGATGACACGACGTGTGACTTGGTGCCGGGAGATGCTAAAAAAGTTTAATAAGGGACAATCTCGGTATGTGAACAGAAAGTTGTCAGAAAATCCTGATCTATAAAGAAGAAAATGATGGCTGTATTTTTCAAATCGAGTGGAATTGTGGGACGCGTCGTTTTGGACACACAGAAGACAGTCACAGCTAAGTGGTACACTGAACAGTGCTTACCTAAAGCCATTGGATCTATGAAGAACCTGCGGCCAAAGTCGAGAATGGACACCTGGTTCCTCCATCACAATAATCCTCCAGCTCACCGCGCGAAAGCCTGCATCGAATATTTGATCACGACATTGTTCCCACATTTGAAAATGAAGCTAAAAGTGAGGTGGTTTTCCAGTGATGAGGACCTTCTGCGGGCTTGGGACAACGAGTGTGCTTTACTCCCTAGTGAAACTTGGCAAAAGTGGTTTAAAGATTGGTTTCGGAGGATGGAGAGGTGTATTAAGTATAGAGGAAATTACTTTGAAAAAATTAAATAAACAAAGCTGTATTGCGAAACTTTTCTAGTACCCTTTGTAACTAACCACAGAGCTAATATTTTTTTAGAGATAAATAAAATGAAACAGAAATCATTTGTGAAATTGAAATATACAGATCCACAGCCAAACAAATTAACTTGTGAGCAATTTAAATTTTAAGAAAAGCTAGCATATAACATTATCATATAGTTAAAAAAAAAATTATTACTGGGATGCATACAGTATATCCAATCTTATTTCTGGTGCTGTTGTATTGGTTTTGATAACTTTGATGTTAAATAAATAAGTAAATTAAAACAAGAATTGAAAGAATGCCATTACTAATTTGAAGGGAAAATGCTTTCCATTTCATTTATGCAAATTTCTCTATAGGTGCTCTTTCACATATATTCTATATGACACGTGATTTAGCAGTTTACTTTATGAAACAATGCACATTTAATATACAATTTTAATAAAGAATAAAATGTTCTAAACTGGTTACGAAAAACTGTCAACTTCTAATCAAAAATTATTCTATCTTTCTAGAGGTACATGTACATATTAGCTTTGATGTGTTATTAAAAATTCAATATATAAAATCTTTCAACAAAAAAAAACTTTTTATATACTTTTTTGCTTTACATTCATGTATTTCAATATTTGCCTTAGTACTACAAATTTGTATACATTTGCGGTGTATACGTTAGGTTACGTTAAGAAAGAATTTGGATCAAAATGATTTTCAATTCTTTATGGATTGATACATGTAAACAACACCAAATAGTTTTTGAAGTGAAACGTCTTTATTATTGAAAATGTGTTTCAGGGATTATGCCAATTGTGATTTCTGCAACCATATTGATATCTATAGTGTTGATATTAATTGTATGCGTTTGGTAATATAAGCAGTAACTATATTATTTACTTTCTTTTCATTATTTTAATAAAATGTTTCTAAATGGAAAAATCAAATTATTGCTTATTCAAACAGTTCATATACTTTTTTAAAGATCTTTATAGTGAAAAATAATATTTATCACTTACTAGTTTAATTCTACCCTTAAAAAATTAAATTTGTTCAAAATCGAATTTTTTTTTTAGTTTCAAGGGCAAAGATAAACCATTTTGTACATTAAAAATGCTTAACAGAAATCAAGAAAGTGAGACTTTCTTTCCTGATAATTTAAGAGACAATAATGAGGAAGGATTTTTTAGAAAATTGTCTTGGATAGGGAACAATAATCTAAAAACATCAAGTAATACGCTGAAGCAATATAAAAATTCCAACTGCATAAATTTTAAAGAAAGGTCACTATCTGAAAATGAATTACTAGACTCCATGGATAATTCTAGTTGGTAAGTATTTGTAAATTTAACATCGCTTCAAGAAAATGAATTAAATCATCATATTAGTTTAAATTAAAATTAAAAACCCTTACCACAATAACGTTTTAATTTAAAATTCCATGTGTCTGTTTCTATAACTAAGTTGTCATTCTTAGAAGAAAGAATAATATGACTTTGAAAGCATACAAAAAATCACACAATAATAATATATAGAGTACTACGTATATATATATATATATATATATATATATATATATATATATAGAGAGAGAGAGAGAGAGAGAGAGTCTTTAAAAATAAAACGAAATAATGCTACACACTTATATTAAAATATCGAAGTGTGGCGTGCTTACATTTATGAGAAACCAAGAAAAAATATAAAATCCTCGGTAACATCATATCGATCCTGGTTAATTTGTTGTTTCAAGAACATACAAAGGGTACTAGGAAAGTTTTACAATACAGTTTTGTTTATTTAATTTTTTCAAGGTAATTTCCTCTACACTCAATACACCTCTCCATCCTCCGGAACCAATCTTTAAACCAGTTCTGCCAAGTCACTAGGAAGTAAAGCATACTCGTTGTCCCAAGCTCGCAGAAGGTCGTCATTCCTGGAAAACCGCCTCCCTTTTAGGTTCATTTTCACATGTGGAAACAGTGCAAAGTCGCAGAAAGCAAGATCTGGATTGTAGGGAGGGTGCTGGAGAAGTTTCAATCCTGTCGTGGTCAAATATTCGGTGCAGGCTTTGGCGCGGTGAGCTGGAGCATTATCGTGATGGAGGAACCAGGTGTCCATTCTTGACTTTGACCGCAGGTTCTTCATAGATCCAATGACTTTAAAGCAGGCACTGTTCAGTATAACACTTAGCTATGACTGTCTTCTGTGTGGCCAAAACGACGTGTTCCACAATTCCACTCGATTTGAAAAATACAACTATCATTTGCTTCCTTACGGATCGGGATTTTCTGACAACTACGGGCGTGTCCTCATCATCAAAGACCCAGACTTTGTTTTGAGTTTTCGTCGGTACATCCTAATAGTACAGCCAAGTCTCGTCACCTGTCACGATATTGTTCACATACCGAGATTGCCCCATATTAAACTTTTTTAGCATTTCCCGGCACCAAGTTACACGTCGTGTCATCTGCTCTTCAGTCAGTCGATGCGGCACCCGAAAAAATCAAAGTTTCTTCACGTGCAAATGATCATGCAGAATCGAACAAATTGCTGGTGCATTTAGGCCTGGAGTACCCTCTATCTGTTGGTAGGTCACTCACCTGTCCTCGCTAAGCATTCCCTCACAGTAGTTCGTGGCCTTCCCGGCCTCTCAGCATCCTCCACAGTTAAATTTTCCTTTTGGAATTCTCTATACCACCTGAATATCGTTTCGTGACCACGATGCCATCGCAAGCACCTTACACTCTCACTGCTAATGAATAACTGAGCTCATCGACATGGCGCGGCGGCTACTATGCTCGTATGAACATGTCTCAACATGTAGCAACAAGCAGCTTCCTACGATTCATTGTTGCATCATATTGCAAAACTTTCCTAGTATTCTTTATAACTTTGGAGGAGTCATCAACTGGTAACCTGAAAATCATAAAAGCAGGACCGTAGAAATATTCTAATTATTATTACAGTAAGTAATTATAAAATGGATCAAAACTTTGACTCCTTATTTCAGAAAATTTTTTTAGGTTTGAGATTGTGGAGAGGGTATTTAATTTCTTATTTATATATTTAGTCACATTGTTTGATTTACTTATATAGGTTTCAAATTAATTATTTTTTAGTTTTGAGCACGCCGTTTTACAAATAAATAACTCGGATGCAGATAATACACAATTGGATATGGCGTATGAAAGTGATGGAACTTTGTCGTGTATGAGCGATGATTCTAAGTTCACAGCATATTCCGTAATTAATAGTCCTGATTTATATAAATTTAAAATTACTTAATAACATTAACATTACAGACATTTACACTTACTAGAGGTCCATCATTCGCTGAAACTATGAAAAGTGCTTTATCACATTCAGATTTAGACAAACTTTAATTTAATTTTAAATTTGTCTGAATTTGTTGCAATGTACATAATTATGTTATTAAAGTTAAAAATATATTATTTTTCGGGAACAAGAATGTTTCCTTTTTTAGTAATCTTTAAATTAAAATGTTTACAATTATGGGACAAGTACATTGTAACCGATTGGAAGAATTACAAACATTTAGATTTTGTTATATTTTAATATACTGCTTTTGTAGATTATAATATGTATATACATATGTCATTAACAAAATATTGTATACTTAGGTACACCAAAATAAAAAAGCACATTCAAATATAAAATTTCATCACCATCAAACATAAGAAGTAAGAAAATATTAGCGCCAGAATCAAATTAAATATTGTATATATGTATAAACTAGAAGATATTTTGTACAAGGCATAAATCTCACATATTCTTATTTATTTAATAAAAATTCAGCGTTTATTATATCCAGAGTTACCTCAGTAGAAATTACTTCTAATAATAAATCATGAACAACTTTATGGTGTTTTATTTTTCTAAGATACTTCACAAATTTATTTTATCGATTTCAACGGTTTTAAGTGATATATTTATAAATATAAAGTAATCCGTAAATGTTTGGTTCCGTTTAATTTTGCACAAATGATTTTTATATCAAAAATAGTTAACGTGCAATATTTAAATGTGACATTAAAATACCGTTATTTTATGCAAAATCAAACAATAACATTTTCGCCTTTTCAGTATTAAGTAAATTTTTTACAAAAGAGTTTAACAGAAAATATATACTTTTTCATTTTGTGTTGGTGCATAAAATAATAAGAAAAAAGCGATCAAACATTTGATAGTAATTATATCATAACAGTTTATAGGTTAATCTGGTATGTAGACTTCCGCGGTCGTGGTCCACACTATCTTCTTCTGGGCTTCCGGACTGGAACCGCGTCACTGGTATAGCTGGCGACGTTTCGTACCCACTCGTATGGGACATCTTCAGGGCTCAACTACTGCTACTCTCTGTCGCACTGAAACAGTTTCAGAGCGACACTGCCGACGTTTCGTACCCACTCGTATGGGACATCTTCAGGGCTCAACTACTACTACTGTCTGTCGCGCTGAAACGGTTTCAGTGCGACAGACAGTAGCAGTAGTTGAGCCCTGAAGATGTCCCATACGAGTGGGTACCAAACGTCGGCAGTTATACCAGTGACGCGGTTCCAGCTCGGAAGCCCAGAAGAAGATAGTTTATAGGTTATTTATATGAGGTAAGTAATCAAACACTATTTTTCCGTACATAATATTCAAATCAGGTAAACTTTGGTACTTTATTTATTAATTGATTTCTACAAATTCATTTTATTTATTGTTCAATAGCCTAATACTAATATACCACATAACTATATAAATCAATTAAATCCAATATTTTGAAGTTATTTATAGCGAACAGAAAATTAAAGACATTAAAAGGTTCACCCACTACCACTATATGTATAATTTATACATTTTAATTTCCTTTGTAACAAGTTTTGAACAAGTTCCTCAAAACGATTTTATATATATTATGTATGTGCGTTATATATGGTAAATCGCATGAGTAAAACAGAACTTGCAAGGCCATTCTCCTAAATGGAACTCTAACTTCTAACTTGTGAGAGGATGCGCATGCTTTAAACAAAGTAAATTTTACTATATATGCCTAAAGGCACATCGGAGAATTTTGAAGATTTTAAAAATGGCCGAAATTTTCAAATATGGAGAGTAAAATATGATCTACATAGACAAATATAATTGCGCTCGGAAATGCATTGCATCGGTACTGAAAGACCATTTATGTATATTTGTAAAAAAAAGGCTCAATGAGGAAACTGCTTTCGTTCTATTGTGCTACATAAATTCTTGAATTCATTTCAAATTGTAATACTTAAACCATTGAAACGTTCATATAAGATCACAGGCGTATAGAGGAAACTACCATGAAAGACCCATAAATTTTCTCTTAAAGAAATATTTAGTCAATTTTGTGTGAAAGACAGGATTAAAGTTTACTCAAGAACGGTAGCACATTGTCTTACAGCATTAAATCAAAGGATTGTACAGCTTGTTGAGTCTTTGTTTAAACTAGATGACAAAAACATCTTGAATTGGCGCGTCACAAACGGTAAGTCAGTAAAAGCAGTTCGAATGCTATGTCCTTAACGACAAAGTTAAATCAGACGGTCTAAGGGGCGGAATTATACTAAATAACACTAGATAAATGAACGCAAAAAATGGTGTTAGACTTGTTTGAAGTTAAAGCAGTGGTTGCTACAATTAATACAAATAAATTAATTTTAATTATCAGCACTCAGGAGTGCTGAATACATAGTCATAGTTTTATGTAGAGTTTGATAGTGTATACGAGGGGATATTGATATATAGTTAGCATGAAAAGTTTGCAATAGATAAAGTTGGATGTGGTTGCTATGATTACAACACTAATGTTTTATAAACAAGTTGTCAAAATGCCAAAGACATCCGTAAGTTGAACGATGATAAGACAATGAATTTTTAAAAAATTGTCTGGGTAGAGGTAGAGATAAAAAAAAATCGAGTTTCGGTTAGATTTTAAGTATTAATTTTATAGAGTTATCAGGCAAGGAAATTTTTGGCGATGTGACAGAAGCCTAAGCTGATCAATGTTTTTCATACGCCACTATGGACACTCCGGGAAACATTGATTCTGTCCGTGATATGATTTTAGAAGTTGACGAATCAGAATCGAATGTATTGTATAAGCATTGCACATTAAACATTGCTATGAATTCATAGGAAAAGCACCGAAAAAAACTTGCCAAAGATGTACTCTTTTTCCAGGAAAATGCTTCTGCCCACTACAAAAAATTAATGAAATTGATTGATCGCTCACACCATTTTTGTTTTGAAATATAGAAGTAGGTTTAATACTTATCAATACCACCTCGTAGACCTGGTCAAAAATTAGTCAATTATTGCGGGAATTACCCACAAGAAATGACAGAGTGCATTACCGAAGAAAAAACCGTAGTTATTTCAAGATAAAAATGTTTGTTGCAGTTTTTTTAATTGTGACATCTAAGTAGTATATCTGAGGCTTTGAAACAGACTACGCAACACTCTGGGGACTCGCTAGGTAAATAGGAAAGAATAAATAACAGGTTTACCCTATCTAGTTTAATTCAATAAGAATGTCTTGGGGTCACTAGGCTACAAACATGACCAAATTAGTTCAGTTTCTGCATGAATTCCAAACATACATGACTTTTCTCGGCTCTATCTCGACTTAACGCTAAAGAAAATGAGTGTTCCGTGATAAAGCTTCGCAGCAGTAATAGGCTGTCAATGCGTAGCATCGCCATCTCACAACCTTAGTGCTTAGAAGTGTTCTAACGTAACAAGCCTTATTTAAACTTTTCTTGTTACAAGTAACTATTGCAATAAACATGAGATGCAGTTGTCTATATAGCATACAGATGTTACAGTTCAATAATTGCAAAAACGGTCGAAGAATCTATGGAGGCAATGAAAATCCGTACTTATACCAACTTCTTCACTGTGCTGAAGCTACAGCTAAAGAAAAAAGTGATATGCAGTATAATTTTGTCCGTCCACACACTTCTATCACAAAACTAGCCGTTCCAAACCTCGATTAAGAGATTGTTGCACGCATTTCTCTCTATAGCCCCTGTTTCTGTATAACAGAACTGGATGGATTAAGTTTATGAGATCCATATCTTCGACAAGAAAAATTTATTTTATTTTTATCCGTGTATTTAAAAATAAACAGTGCCTGATTTTTTGTTGTAGAGGTATTTGAAGAGAAAGGCCTGAAATTAACGTTTTAGAAGTTAAAAGAAAACGTTACTTCAAACGTATTTGTCATTAAAAGTATTGCTAAAATAGAAGATTATTTAGCCTGTACAATTATATAAATATTAGTTAACATAGTGTTCCGCATTCAATAGCTGAGACTTTAAATTGTTTAAGACACTTCTATATTACTTCTAGCTAGGATATTCTTATTAACTTTGTATGTCTACGGCTGAACAGCGGTAGGAACGAGATGTATGAAGCTTGTACAGAATGTAGAAACGTGATCAGTTTTATCTTTACAGGAAGATCGAGACTTCTTTAGTTTTCCAGCGAGAAGCTGAAGTAACAAAATCATCATTCATACAATTTACACCTAAAAAGCTTTTATGATCTCGATAAATTTTTAGATGAACACCCACAATGAAAAAGTTAAGAACTTGTTTGTATTTAATATTTATTTTTAATTGCTTTTAGATTAAATAATAAATATCAATATCTCCAAAGCCGGCAGTGTATACAATATGCAGCCCGCCTATTTAACTAATTTAAAATTATATTCACTTGTCACTTACTTAATTGTATTTGTTTAATAATAAAACTATAACACAATATATTAACTATTAGTAAGCTCGTACTAAATTATAGTTAATCTTTACATGAACGACAAAAATATAATTCCCAGAAATTGAATACAATTCCCAAAATAACTAAAATGAATTCTGAAAGAAAGTATTTAAAAAACTAAAAAAATAAATTTTATTTCTCTACCAAGCAAAAACTTAATGTTTTACAAAAACCTTAGCTTGTCTGGTGAGCATGTAAAACTAATATTTTGTAGGTAATTTTGATGGAGCCTGTGGTTGATTAACTTGATCACTAAAGGTTAATATATAACCCCTTGCCACATTAATTTTCGTATTCTGTGGACGTATTTCGACAACTAAGTTGTCATCATCAGCAGATAATTAAAAGGTGTCGCACCTGGAAAACTACAGCGAAAAATACCCGTACCGTTGAGATCCAGTGTACATTTTGGACCTCAACGGTACGGATCGCCTACGGCTATTTTTCGCCGTAGTTTTTAGTATAAATGAATACGCCTAATCGAAATTATGCATCATCTCAATATTAATATAGAAACCCCTGAATTTTTTAAAGTTAGAATAAGTTTTATTATTTTAAAAGTTTATTTAAAACCTGTATAAACTGTACATAAAACATAGCTAACCAAATAAATTGCCTACTTATTAGATGCTAAAATCAAAAACTATTAAATCAACTTTTCTTTATATATTTTCAATTATAAATAGTTTCTCATATTTTAAAATATTTATTATTACAAAACAACTAAGTTACAGAACACAAAATTTTACAATTAAATAGTTCTTTCTCATTTAAATGTTCTTTACGAAATAAATAACTAAAATAGAAAAATAAACTATTAAACATAACCAATAGAAATAATAATTACCATTATAAAAATGTTTAAACAAATTTGTAACATACAATTCTTCCTAAGGCAAAAATTATAAGATATTGCATCGATAGTTAATATGGCCACAAGAATAAAAAGAAATTCCCTAAGATACTCTTTTTTAACTATCGCCATTTTTTTCTTGTGATTCCTTAATATAAGTGTAGCTAAATTTATTCACTTGTTTTTTTTTTTTTTAATTATTAAACTTTATGTTTAAGATGGTATTCATAGTTGGTATTTAATATAATTATCTATAACATATGTATATGTACAACGAAATTGAAATATATGAATAATACTAATGAAATTTATTGTATATGAGTAACGGTATAATATACAAGGTGTGTCAAAAGTATCGTAAAGAAAAATCCACAATTTTTATATTAACTTTTTTATTTATATTTTTAGAGTAGATATGGTTCGAAACTTATTCAATATTGGAAAACTCGACCAAAGAAAATTCATCAAATTATTAATAAGAGCGTTATTGAAAACAGTCCTAACTGAAATAATAAAGTATATGGTGCTTATAAAACGGGACAAGATATTAATATATCAATTGAGAGTATAAATAGATACATTAGTAATGTTGACGTAATGATGTTCTTAATCATTTTAAATTTATCAAATATAAATGTGATTAAATAAATACATTACTTATCACAAAGTTTGAAAGTAAAGACATGCACTAACACAATAAAGTTTCCAGACATAATTTATGACATGAAGGATTATTAAAATTGATCAAAAATACTTTTATAAATTGCTGTGGTTAGACACTACTACTTTTCCGAGTAAACAAAAAATATGAATACAACTCAGTTCCACATATGTTTAATAGACAATGTTGCACGTGATGGCGTTAAAAAATTGATTTACTATATTTACTGTTTCTGGTAAAACAACTCTGGTTGCTTCAGACCATTTCATAAGTGCCTAGTAATTATAATATGATGTAAAAGAAATATTACGAAATTAGTTCGGAATTAATTATTAAGTATTAAAATTGTAAATCGGAACAAATTCTTTCAGAAATTATAAAAATTTGCAAGTCAACAGTTCACGGTATAGTGATTTTATCACACCATCTTTAACGCAAGGGAAGATGGCTGAATTTTGTATATCAAATTAAGGATTCTAAAATCAGTGTTATCAAATTGGTTGTGCAGATACATAAAAAATTAAAGGAAAACTATAAACTGGGGAAAATGGAAAATGCATTGAGGAAAAATGAAAATTGTAGATTGGTGAATAGCCAGGAGAAGTTGCAGAATAATGAATATTTAAGTTTTTTACTAAACTGCATTTGATTTTAGGCAATTTAAACACTCAGAAGACTAAATCCTGGAGAAAAGATTTATAGTGGAGTGCGAGAAAAAATATTTGGGTGTTTCATGTTAGGCAATTCATTTGAAATATCTGGGTAAACAGAACCGCAGTCCCTTACCCTATTTCTACTAACATGGAAAATAAAATAGACTAAATGCACGTAGAAGAATATTGAGGAAAAAGCTTATAGCAGTGAATAGAAAATTCTGACGGCTTTCCATTTGATGGTGTCGCTAAGCTTATTATTCAAAAGAAGGGGAACATGTCCATCTGGAGTACATTGTTGAGTAAAGTTAGTCGAGAGTTAAGAAATTGTAAGAAGAAATATCAAAACAGAAGACCTCCCTCTACTTATATTACTAAGACGAATAATAAAAGATTTCGCTCTGTTGAAGAATATTTTAACAAACCAGAAATCGCCCAGTAAAGAGTGTTTTCTGTTACAAATTAGTTTAATGTATTCAAAATATATCACAAGAAGTTATTAAAGAAATGGGGGGAGGATCAACAAAATATTAAAGTAATGGTAGAGAACTATATCTCGATCTCTCGGGTATTAGTGAATGCATTCGTCTCGCTTTCACTAAATTCACCAGGTAGAACAAACCGAACAAGTCTGGATTACCTGACGAGCTCTGAAATTGAGCGAGGTTGCTTTCATGGATTTCCATTATTAATTTACATTGATCAGTTATGTCTTATGTGTTTATGTATTTGATATCTGAATACTTTGTGTATTTGAAAATAATAATGTGATAAAAATTACAAATTTTATTATTTAAATATTATTGGAGTTAGAAATAAAATATGTTGTTTGCTACTATATTCTCTCTGTGTATTCGAAAAAAAAAAACAATGTGAACATGAAATCGTAACTAAAAATTATGGATTTTATAGACTGGATACTTTAACTTACTAATATCTTTTATACCAACAAGAATACCTAAATGGTGCTTAACAATATCTAATTTTATATTCCGATAAAACTAATATGACAACAACAACAAACATTTCATGTCCATCAGCTTTCTCATCAGCATTAAATATACATGTAAATACAATATAAGGAGGAGGATGAGGGATGGGCTGAATTCGATTAATTATTAGCTAATATATTTGTAAAAAAGTTACGTTTCCCTTATAATTTTGAGTAAAAATTCGAGAAAGAAATAGAAAAAAATTAAAAGCAATGCCGACAGTCAAGAGAACATAGAACTTAACAATAAATACAGTACCATCAGTACAAGAGGTGCTATATATAAGAACATAGTGTTGTGTGAACGATTACATAAACCGTTGTATTGCTCCCGTAATACCGACAAGTTTTTGGTGAGCGTTAATTTTTCTTCGTTGATATGAGCAAAGCGTTCCTTCAAAATTACCAGTTCTTCCTCCAACGCCCAAAACTGTTCCTCATTAATGTTACTTGAAGATATGTTAGTAACAATGTTTTCTTTTAAATCATTTTGTACTATATCAATCGCATTTTTACATTTTTCATAATCTTCATCTTTCTTAATTGCCATTTTCGCCTTGGAAAGTTCTTCCCGAACCACTTCCAATTCATCCTTTAACGTTACAATTTTATTTCTCAGCTGTTGAGCCTCATTACAAGATTCTTTCCATTTTTGAGTCAGCAACAGCAGTTCATCTTTAAAGCGTTCTAATTCTTCAGATTTTAATAAGTTTGTCTGTTTCTCACTGGACAGACTATCTTCCAAATCACAAATTTTTACTTTATTCGAATTAATTACTTGTTCTAAATTTTCGATTTGGCGTTTTAATTCGTTTTGGGCAGTTTGAAATTGGTACTTTAGGGTTTTTGAATTTACATCGACGGATTTTACTTCTTCCTCCTCATCTTCGTTCGAAAACTCCTGCACTTCATCATTGTCCTGAAAATAAATAATATAGTGAATATTTGAAATAATTAAAAATATTATTCTAGATTAGATAGAAGCTAAAAGGGCGATAAAGGAGAGTAAAGAAAACACATGGATAGACTTCGGCAACAAACTAACAAAAGCGTTTAAAGAAAATCAGAAGCTGTTTTACAATGCACTTAAACAAATGAGAAGGCTGAGAGCGAATATGTTGAGGAATGTGAGGGATAGAAGTGGAAAAGTACAAAAGAAGAAGATATTATGGGAAGATGGAGGGAATACTTCGAGGAACTATTGGAGGAGGACGAAACAGACGTTCTGAGAGACTACCAAAATAAGGAACAGCAAAATATGACACAGGAAGAGAGTAGACAGACAGGGAGGAAGAATTAATACAAGCAATACGGAGGATGAAGATAGGTACAGCACCGGGACATGATGAAATCACGACAGAGATGATAAAAAATATGAAACAGGAGAAAAGACAAGAACTTTTGGAAATTATGAATCAGGCAAGAATGGAACATACAGTGCCTTCAGATTGGCAGATAGGCATTATATAACACCGATATACAAAAAGGGGAATAGCATGAACTGTGCAAACTTTAGAGGTATAACGCTTGGTAGCGTGGTCGGAAAAATATATGCCAGAATATTGGAGCATAGACTAAGAAGTAGTTTAGAGAACGAGCTGGAGGAGAGCCAAAGCGGGTTTAGAAAGGAAAGAGGAACAAACGATCAGATATTTGTTCTCAGGCTACTGTCAGAGAGGGCGGTTAGATCTGGAGGACGGATACATGCCTGTTTTATTGACATGGAGAAGGCATTTGATAGAGTGAGAAGAGAAGATGTTTGAAGAATATTAAGGAGTAGAGGAATAGAAAGGGGGCTAATACAAAACATACAAAGTCTCTACGAAAAAACTGAGAGTTACATAAGAATAAGAAATGAAAAATCCAAATCATTTACTAACAAAATTGGACTGAGACAGGGATGCATTCTGAGCCCATTGCTTTTTAACTTGGTTCTAGATGAAGCAATTAAGCAGAGTAGAGATAGACTGGAAGTATATCCAGTTGGATACTGGAGATTAAAATGTGTTCGCTTGACGGAACTATGTTATGCGGATGACATGGTGATAATAGGGGGAACAGAGAAACAGCTGCAAAGAAATGTTACCATTATTAACGAAGAACTGAAGAAACTAAATATGAAAATAAATAAACAGAAAACTAAAACAATAATTGGAGCACGGAAGGAGAAGCACAGGATACAGATAGATAGCGAGATAATAGAGCAGGTGGATAGATTCACATACTTAGGCGTGATAATAAGCAAGGAAGGAATCCTGGACGACGAAATAAATGAAAGAATAGCAAAGACCGGTAGCTTATATAACAGCATAAAGAACAGCTTCCTAAGCAAGAAGGAAATACCAAGACAGGTAAAAGCGGAAATAATTAGAAAAGTTGTAAAACCGACAATGACATACGCGTGCGAATCTTGGACAATAACACAGAGGCAGAGTAAACTTACAAGCACAGAGATGAGATTCTTGAGAAAAATAGAGGGGGAACACGAGAATGGATAAAATTAGGAACCAGGTATTTAGGGAAAACTTAAACATAATCCCAATAGAAACGACGATAGAACAGGGTCAGCTAAGGTGGTTGGGTCATATAATGAGAAGGGGCGAGGAGAGGTTGATTAGGCAAGTGTTTGAGGCCAGGGAGATTGGAAAGAGGAAGAGGGGTAGACCGAGAAGAACGTGGAGGGATGAAGTGCGGGCGGCGGCGGAGAAGAGGGGAGTGGGATGGGAGAACATGAAGGCTTTGGCGAGCGACAGAGGAAAGTGGAGGGAGATATGGAGAGGGGAAGCGTACGACTCGACCCCAGCATGACTCGACACCGAAAGGTATAAGAGTCTATAGGATTAAGTAAGTAAGTAAAAATTTTATATATTTATGGTTAGTCAATATGTTTGCTAAAATTCATAAAGTATAGTTATAATAATTCTACTTCGAAATATATGAGGAATATGAACATTCTGAAGTATTTTGAGTTAGTTACCGTGTTTAACTTGTATGACAGTTTACAAAACAGTTGCAATATTATTAATTTTACTGATCGTTAGTTTGTGATGTCGTGAATTTCTAGTTTATCTAAATGAATAAAAAGAATCGAATAAAGAGCATATGAAAGAAGGAAAAACTCAGAAATAAGGATTATTACTGAAGAAATATCTTACGTATGAAAATGATCGTTTTTTCAACTATTTGCGAATGGTTAAAACTGCTTAAACATGACCTAGAATCATTAGATAATAATGGCCGTGTTGAAGTAATCACTTCAAATCTTACATCAACGGTGTTCGGCAAGGATTGAAGAAATTATAATTAGCAGCTTTAATAAGAGTTTCAAAAAACTCGATTTTTAGAACATTACATGAGTACCTTGAAATGATAAGAGTTGGTGTAAGGTAAGTTTCGCGATTGCTTTCGCCATTCTAAATGCATTTCTAGGTAAATACGTTAGCAATGGTCGGCATGTTATGAAGATGAAACAGACTCAGGTACAAAGGGACTTGTTACTATTCAGAAAACGCTTGACACTGAGCCAAAACGAAAATCGATACAATGGTATATAAATGGCTCCAGACTCTAAGAAGTTTAAAATCACTACTTTTACGAGCAAAATAATGGGTACTATCGGGAAGGCTTGCTATTCTATATTATAATATGAAGTACAGCAGATGAGTAACAAGAGAGGAGTATTTTGTACGAATATCAAAGGAAGAAGTCGTCAAAAAATATCAACGGCTTATCAGCATATTTAGAAGTTATAATAGCCTTATATAATAAGTAAAATGAATAAGCGCGAGCACCATCATGTACTCTTTCTGATAAATAATCCTTTTTAAAGCGAAAATGCATGCAATAGAAGAATATTTTGGATTAATGAAGTTAACAACATCCGAATGAATCTTCTCAGACCACCTCAATGACTGGAAAATATTGTTGCAGACCTGAGGAATCGTTAAGGAATTATCTTCTATTCTTTACTTTTTTACAGAAAAACTATCAGTTCAGATACGTGATATATTATCAATTCAATTAGTTAATCCAGGAAAGGAAAACATTTAGGTTTAGTCGGTCGAAAAACTATCGCGCTTCATTATGATAATAGATAATCCCGATACAATAAAGAAAATTAATGGAGAATATATTATTGATTAAATAACTTATTTTGTTTATTAATTACTTCTCATTTTATGTACACGAAATCGTCTTAAGACTTACGTTAACGCAATTTTAATGAAAAGAAAAACGAATCCGAAAAAGATATTTGGATAAATAAAACAGGAAACAAGTTTTTCTATTAATGATGAGCAAAGAATTCATTACTTACCACATAATCTTTATCAGTATTTTCGTTGTATTCATTGCAGTTCTTATCATTTTCATTATACTTGGCACTTTGATTCAACACTGTAGATTGCGAAATGAAGGACTCATCGGACAATCGACTGAGATCGTCCTGAGAATCCCATTCGGAAAGCTCCGGTTCGGGTTCGACGTTAATAACTTCGGCTTGTTCTGCGGCAGGTACCACCTAAAAACAGGTGCAATAAATCATAGATTAGTGGTAGTTATAAAATATTTATTATATAGTATACATTATTAACAATTTAATTGTTAAGTTTATTAAGATTCTTAACAGTTAAAAAGTTGGGAACAATGGAAAAGTATAGCTTTAAAGCTTACAGATTTAAAATGATGTAGCTTCTTATTAAGCTTATAGCTTTAAAGTTCAATGATGAATATCACACTATGCACAACTAAGCAGAAATTACAATAAAATTTCATAATACTAAGTTTCTAACTATTACATCATTCATATTAGGTAAAAATATTCACTTTGGATTTGCCTACCAAGAACTGAACTTATTATATTTCTGAAAATTCGAAATCTGCCGAGTTTCGAGCTTTACAAATTTTTATAATCGAAACAAAGAATTAGTTTGGTAAAATTTGTCTTTTTAAATTGGTTCATGCGGTTTCAAATAAAGTTTTTAAATTTTTAGCCATTTACGTAGGATTTAGAAAAGCTCTTTTAAAAAATAACAGGAAATTTTTCACCAAATTTGGTGAATTAAAATCAATTACATAAATAATTTAGTCACTTTTCAAAAATCTTGGGTATTTTTTTAACGCGGATACATAAGGCTCTTTCAAATAAGGCATAGGTTCCCAAATTTTTAAAGCCATGGCACCCGTAACGTTCAGATAATTTCCGGCAGTGCCCTTCATATGAAGCAAAACTGGAGACCTGATAATTTTAAGTCAAAAATTTTAAATTTAAATAAATTCTATGCTATGATCTCTAAATCTAACTTTAAAACTTTTATAAGACTTTAATTTTGTTTAAATACTTTGTGAATAGTTGTTGGTATATTTGTTTTTTTTTTTTTTGGTAATTGTAATAAGGAGGAGAAGGAAAACGTAAATAAATGGACTAAATTAATTTAAATTAAATTTAAAATTTAATATACAAAATAAATGGTATTTATTTTGAACAAATCATTGTTGATTATATTTACAATCAAGTGCAAAAAAGCTGTTTAATAAATTCATTTTTATAAAATTTTTAATTTTTTTTTTCGTTTTGGCGAGGCTGTCGCGGCGGCCCTGGAGACTTTGCACCCCCTGGGCGCCACGACGCATACTTTGGGAACTCCTGAAATACGGGGATATAATATAAAATATGGAATAAGATACTGATGTTCATGGAGCCGATAAAAATAGAAATATATATTTAGAAACAATTCATATGTATCGGTATCTTTCCAGCCGATCTTCGATATGAACAATATTTATAATACTTCTTAGATGAATCATCGTTCGGCAATATTAAAAACAACTATGAAATACTAAGAACGGAATCGTACTAAATACTATTCTAACTATAAAATTAAAATAAAAAAGTTGTTGTAGGGGATGCTCAAACTCATTGACTATTGACTTATTATCAGTTCTATTATTTTAGGAACAGTTTTGTGGAATTCTCATCATTATTTTGAAAAATTATGTCTACGTATATAAGATGAACAAAGTTTCCCTTATGACGTTTTCGAAAAAAAATTTATTGTTTCAATTTGTTCCAACTTCACCTGAGTCTATGCACGTGTATGAATGGGTTTAAGATCATTTCACTTGATTTTGAGAAGTAAAAACAAAATATGTGTTGCAGAAAAGGCATCATTGTTGAGAAACGTTTGGTCTTTCCAAACCATAGTATCTCGGGATAGAATTTCGAACGCTTTAAATACAGAATAAATTTCTCTTTAAATGTTTACCAAAAGCAACTCGTACTTTTAGAAGTAACATTTTTTATGAATTCAATGATATCAGGTCACCAACAGAGACATCAACGAAAAACTTCATTGCTTTCTCTACATATATGACATTTAAGCTTCAAGCTCTTAGAAATGTGAATCATTTTAGTTTGTATACACTAAATTGTCCTTGTCGGCAAAAATTAATTAGTTAAGCATTTAAGTTCATACAATTAGAATTTTTAATTACTCACCGATCGATTTATGTGGTTTTGTTGGGGTTCTTCAATGCCATTCGATCGATTCAATTCTGTATCCGAATCGTTTTTACCTATCATATCCTCCTTGAACTCAAGATCATTTTCAATAATTAGTCTACATTTCTGTAATATTCGAAAAGAAACTGTACTTACACCCAATGACATTCTGATAATTGAAACATTTTATTTCTATATCTTTAGAAAATTATCTAGTTCTAATATTTGTATATTAATGAATAGTTCGTTTAATAATTTTTGTTTAAATAATTTGTATTTTTATTTCAAATTATTTGAACGTTTGCTTTTGCAACTGTGTATTATAATTTAAGTTTTTAATAACCAAAATATAGATTCTTACCTCTAATCGATCTAAGGTTATGGGATCTATAGTTAAGGATTTGAATTTCTCCAACTTTTCCTGCAATTCAATGACATTTTGTTCTTCTTGTTCGAGTTTCACTTCAATTTCACGTAGTCTCTGTTCCAAAGTTGTTCTTTCATCATCGCTTCTTTTGCGTTCCTCTGTTAGTTTTTGTGCAATTTGCTTTATTATAAAAAAGAAAAAAAGTAGTAAAAATAATATTACAGCTTTTCTTTTTCTACGAGTATTTAAATATGAAAAAAATAGTAGACTAAATCAAGCATTCTCACGTATAATATTGATCATTAATATTATACGTGAAAATGATTGATTACGAAGATTTTCATATTTTTGAATTACAGTAAGAAGAAAGAAATAGGAAATAATTTAAAAACTTATTTAAAATAATTACAGCAAATTTAAAGATTTTTAAATGTGGTTTCTATTATTTTTTAAATAATGTGTAAATGACGTAATTTAACTTCCTTCTACAGTTACTTAATCCATGGCGTTAGATATAAACGATTTGCCAAATTAACTAAATGTAGCAGATTTTAGTACCAGCGATGATTCTTCTAATGAATACATATTCATCTATTATTAATTTATTAATATTTTATATTATGATTGTGTGCTTATTGAACTAATATATAATAGTAAATTTATTTTGAAATAAAAGATATTACAATTGTTTTAAACTTTAGAAATATAATTGAAATAAAAATAAAACAACTATTATGTATGTCTGCTCTCACAAATAAATTCTTTACTACAGTTCCTTCCATTTATTTTTATTGATTGTAATATTACAATTACATTTACCTTGAGAGCTTACAATTTAATTGAAAATCAATATATACTATCGCTCATAAGTATTTGGTCGCTCGCATTTAACCCACAAATTATAACAAAATTCAAAATTGAAATACTAACATCTTTTTATTATTTACATATATGAAAAATATATATTTTTGCATCTAAAATAAATTGCTGTATAATATATTTATCTAAATTTTAGACCCGTGTATATGCCATCCTTTATTTTTAATCACTGCAGCACACTATCGAGGCATTCTTTCCATTAACTTTCGTAATGTCTCAGGTTTTATTTTACTCCATGCCTCTTGCAGGTTCTTCCACATATTAACAGCAGATGCGGGGGCCGATTTCTTCACCTCCCATTCAACTTCTTCCATAACAACTCGATGGGATTTAAATCAGGAGTCTGGGGAGGCCACGCCATAACTTTTATGGTTCGCCTGTTCTCCAATTTCTGCAAATATTCCCGGCATAGTTTGGAAGTGTGTTTCGGGTCATTATCTTGTTGGAAGATACAATTCTGACCCGAAATTTTAATTCCAGAGGAGATTGCGTTTTCCTTTAATATGCGCTTATACTGTTCTTTTTTTAGTATATCTTCGATTTTTACGAGATCGCCCACATTTGATCCAGAAGAGCAACCCCATATCATGACTGAACCTCCACCGTGCTTAACAGTAAGGGCTATGCATTCTTCCCGGGCACGCTCGCCCACAGGCCTCCTCACGAAAACACGTCTTCGTGAATCCAAAATCTCGAATTTGGATTTATCAGTCCACAATACTTTATTCCAGTCTTCTGTTGTTCAATTTTGGTGATAGCGTGCCCACTTTAAACGTTTTTGCTCGTTTTGCTTGCGTAGAAGTGGCTTGCCCATTGCAATTCGTCCATGAAAACGGGTTTCTTATAATCGCCGTTTAACTGTGGGCACACTTATGGGTTTTCGACACACTTCCACATTCGAGGTGTCTTTTGATGATATAACGCACGGTGGACTGATTTAATTTAAATTCTGTGGCAATTCCGCGGTTGCTTTTGCCAGTTTTATGGTATGCGATTATAAACGATCGTGTTTCTACACTCAATTCTTTCCGTTTAGGCATTTCTAACCGATTGAACTTCTTCGAAACACACGATGTTATCACTACGAGCACCTTACAAAAACTCACTGCAATTTTGCCAAAATACTCAAGTGTAAATATTTAATAGTTTACAAGAACGCCCTACCTTAAAATAAAATCATAACAATCGAAAATTTCCAAGAATTGAAAAATCTAATCCCTTAAGTGCAATTATTCTACCTGGAGTTTTATTAGGGTATTATCATTCGTTGTGAATAATAGGGTAATCGCATAATTATTTTTGAATGAGCTTTTATAGATTTTAATGTTTACTATGAAACTATTTTTTACTACAGAAATAAATTTTATAATTACAACTTTTCTAGAGAAACTGTAATGAAACAAGGGTCCGCGGCATTTTATTGCAAGCGAGTGTACATTAATTATCTGGATACTTATCTAGACTACAGTATAGGTAAATATAGGTCAAAAATTGCCCTAAGCTGAAATTATTACATTTCAAACAAAACATAAAATAAAAATATATTACATTTGGATTAATATATTCAAAACTTGAGTCCATGGAATTTTATTGCAAGCGAGTGTACATTAATTATCTGGATACTTATCTAAACTACAGCATAAGTAAATATAGGTCAAAAATTGCCCTCAGCTGAAATAATTACATTTCAGACAAAACATGAAATGAAAATATATTACATTTGGATTGTTGGTCAAAACGATACTACCCCTCAGAAGTTTAATAGGCGTGTTCTTTTTACCGAGAAAGTCTGAGTGGCTTTAATTTTCTTCAGGGGCTCAGCAATGAGTTTATGTCGATTTTCTTGCTTCTTTATGAACAGATGAAGCACGTGTAAAGAGAGCGAAGCTTCGCTGAGTTTATCTAATTAATTGAATGATTTTTTTAGATATACGCTGATAATACGTATACGCTATTATCAAACAAATTTGATACATTCATACAATATTAAAAATCATGTAAGATTGTTATTGTGTAAATCAGAAGTGGTTACAGAGTAAATATAAATAAAATAATTGAATTACCTGAATTTCCTTCTGAGCTTTTTCCAATTCTTCTTTAGCTAATATCGCTTCTTGTTCTGCAGTGGCTCGGGCTCTTTGATGCTCCGCTGCGGCGCTGACAGCTTCGAGTCTTTCGACTAATAATTTCTGTACAGATTCTTTAGCTGCCACTTGATATGTAGTTCGATCATCCTATGAAGTACAGTTAATATGACATATTTGCCAATGCTGATCTTTTCAAATGTCTTTATTGAGTGAATTAGAGGTCGTAACAACAACATCTATACTCCCAAATTATCTAGTCTAAGGAAAAATATGAACATATGTAGGTTGCTTTAAAAATTTTGCAGATGATACAGAAAAAATGAATTATTTTAAGCACTTCTGCATTCAGTGGAACCAGTTCTCAAAACATTGGGCCCATTGTTCTTCAGTCACCTCAGTTACGACGTTTTTGTAGGTTTCCACAGTCGCTTCCGGGGATTAAATTTCAATCCATGCATTTTGTCTTTTATGCATGGGAATAAAAAAATGTTATAAGATGCCAGGTCGCGAGTATAAGGCAGATGAGACATCAATTTCGTTCGTGATGCGACAAAAAACTCTGTTTCGTCCTCCCTCTTGGTCGTTTCTCACGCACTTTTTGAAACACAGTTGATAAATAAATAGTTGTATACCCTCCAGCATTGACAGTGCGATAATCCTCTAGACGAATAGTAGCAAAATGGTCGGTGCGTCCGAAAAAAGAAGCCATTATTTTCTTGCCAAAACTTCGGCCGCGTCTCACTTTCGTGGATTTCTCCTCATATTTGAAGACCCATTGAGCTGATTATTGTATGCTTTCTACCCAATTATGTCCCAATATCTTTGTATGTGCAGTGGTTGTCTGTCTTTGTCATGTTGTACACGGCATCGATGTTTTCTGGAGCGACTACAATGGCAGACCGTCCCTCACGATGTTTGTCTTTGAGCGAAAGACATCCACGCTGAATCTCGTTGTACCATCATTCGACAGTCGTCAAGGATGGTGCTTCATCGCCAAACAATCGCTTGATTTTTTGCGAACACTCTTGTCGAGTAAAACCGTCATTACAATTTTAAAAAACATGGCTCTAAAATTTAATTTTCGCGCTTTAATTCCATTTTTCACAAAACTCACTTTATTTAAAAAATTACTAAAAAGAGACGCCAACATATGCTAGCAATCTGTAAAAGTTATTCGGACTAAAAAGAAACTCAGAAAATACGCCAAAAATATTCCCTAGAGCGACACCTTACGGGAAGTAGCTGAACTGCAAAACATTTAAGGCAACCTACGTACATATCCTAATATTTAGTTTTTCTGTTTTAATTTTTTTATTTTAGAATACATAACATGAATTTTTTTTAATCTTAAATTATCTAATTAAATATATTTCACCTGTAATTTCTGTAACTCTTCTCGAAGTCTATCTTCACCCCAATTCTTACCAACTTGTGTTAATTGATTTTCCAATGCAGCAACTCTAGATAGCAGCCTCTCCTCACCAACATATGCCTAATAAAAAAAATAATAATTTTTGAGAAAATTAAAACTACGTTTTTCATAAGATGTGAACATGAATATACATACTTGCCAACTTTCATCAGCAGACCGTCTTGCTTCATCAACGATATGCTGTAATGCTATCAGTTTTGTTTCTAAACACTGTTCACGCTGAGAAGCTTCCTGAATAATTTGGTTTAATTTATATAGTTCTTCCAAAGGTACATAACCTTAAAAACAGAAAGATTAGAATTAAAATTCCACAAAAGCAGAAAATAATATATATATATACCATGTCTATTGCCTTCTATTATACTAGGACTTGCCTTTGCCTCTTTGCCATCAGGTAAATATAACTTTAGTGTTGCTATAATACATCCATGCGTTACTTTTCTATTATTTTCTACTACATCAACTCCAAACTGTACAATATCTCCAGAACTAACTTCATGTGGTTCCGAATCATTAGATGATATTCTATTATTATTTACAAATGTACCATTGCTACTCTTTGTATCCTTAAATGATATAAAAAAAATTACCAAACAATTTTATTTATAATCCTAAATTACCTGTAAATAAAACTTGCCACAATCATACCATAACACAGCATGATGTCGTGACAATACTTTACAGTCAAAGATGGCATTGGTTGGTGTAGCTTTCGCTCTAGCTAAAGATCTACCAACCTTAACTGGTTGATCTAAGCATAATGTACGTTCTTGAAATGGATGTGAATTGGGGCGGCAAATCAACAATGCTTTTGCACTCATGGTGTTAGTAGGTATTACCATGTCGTTGTTAGAGGTAGGGGTTGGGTATATGGCCACATTTTTTACCCAACTCCCACTTACAACAACCATTGCCTAAAAATAAACAAAAATATATACAATGCACAATTTAAAATTGTAATAGTGTTTTTAAAAACTATACTTAAACTTACAGCAACATCTAGTAATTTTTATATTTCGTCATAAAAAGGAGAATATGTGGTTTATTATGACAACAACAATTGTCCAATAATTGAGGAATTTCAATTATTGTCAGATATGTCAAAAATAGTACCCTGAAGTTGCTAACCAGAACGAGGTTAGATAGGAAGCTCGATGTCGAAAAATTGATGCAAAAATGGCGGGATATACTTTCAATTGTAAATTTGTAAGAAGCTACTAATATTTTAAAAAATGTGTTTATCAAAGTACTTAAATTGTAGTATTTAATGTAATAGTAATAAAAAGAAGTATTTATCTACAATGCTATATATGTAATAAAACTCTCAATTTTTAATTTAATATTTTCTGCAAAAATCTTTAACTATAGACATTTGTTCAATACATTTGATAAATTACTTCTTAAAGTCTTATTTATCGCTATACAAAATTCTTCGTTTTAATGTAAAGTCAATATGGACATAAATTTCAAATTTATTGTAAATTTCATAAAAAGTATTTCAAATGTCCCGAAATTGGGGAATTTCTTGATAAACGTTTATGGGTTTCCATTCAAGTCAGTTTTTTTTTTGAATACCATTGAAGTACGTCGTTCAAAACAATATTTACAATTTTTTGTTATTGGAAAAGGAAGAAAGCGAACATTTAATTTAATTAAAATAGTTGTTGAACTAAAAGAACTAAACAATATGTCAGATGCAGAAGATACCGAAGACAAAAAACCAATCGTTATACGCAATTCAACAGACTTGCAAAGATTAAGATTAGAAAAATTAATGAAAAATCCAGTAAGTAATGATATATATGTAAGGAACATAAATTCAATCATATCTAATATGCAGGACAAACCAATAATTATTCCTGAAAAGCCGAAGGAAAAGGGAATGCCTGCTGTTCCTGATTTTGTAAGAAATGTTATGGGTTCCAGTGCTGGTGCAGGATCTGGTGAATTTCACGTGTATAGACACTTAAGAAGGAAAGAATATGCAAGACAAAAATACATGAAAGAGAAGGGTGAGAGGGTAACATGAATCATGGGTTTCATTTTGAAATCAAATATTGAAGTTTAAGTTGTAGGAAAAATTAGAACAAGAGTACCACAATAAATTAGAAGAAAACAGGAAGAATGCTGAAGACAAAACTGCAAAAAAGAGAGCCAAGCGGCAAAAAAGGAAACAAAAGTTAAAAAACAAAAAATTCAGGTCTAGCGACAAAGCAAAATCAGAGAGTTCAGAATGTGAACAAGATGATTCAGAAGAAGATAAATCAGATGCTGGGGACATGAAAAGTAATGAAAGTTCTTGTGAGAAAACTCATGAAGTAGATGAATGTACAGAACTTAATGAAAATTGCAAAACCGAATACAAGAGCTTGTCAGAAATTAAAATTGATGAGAAATGTCTAGACAAAGAAATAGAAGATGTAATCATGGATACTAATGAAGAGAAAAATAGCTCTAAGAAGAATGAAAAATGCAATTGAGAAATTTTAAGAGAAAAAAAGTGTAACATTTGAAGACAATATAATAATAACATGATTTGCACAGTGTATAAATGTATATAGTTTCTAATAAATATTGGAATAAATATTTTATATATACTTTAAATTTATTTATATTGATAAAAGTAATACATGTATTATTTTTGTCTTAAACTTATAGAAATCTTGTCAATATTTTACTAATTCGTTTCATTTTGTAAGTGGCCAAATACAATATAACTTTTTCAGTCAACGATTTGATAACTAATTGTCTTGTTTTGGGCAGTAGGAATTAGGATTTTTGTTTTATTTACAGTTGATGAAGATTGTAAAAGCATAGAATATTAAAAATATTCTGTGAGATATTCTAAAACTATAATGGGACATCTTCAGGGCTGAACTACTGCACTATTATTAAATAATTATTTAATAAAAGCAGATACATTATTTTTAAACTACATTATATTTTCCCAGAATATATTTAATACTGTACTGAAGACTAATTCAGGAAGCATTGAATTTATATATGTTGAAATGACGCAGATAAATTTGTTTTATAGTATATTATTGGAGACAAGATACATTTAGTTCATATAGGGACTTAAATTCGTTTACACATATGCGCAAGAAGTCGCTTCCATTGAATATACACGGACGCTTCGAAACTAATTATTTATTTTGTATAATACTTTGCAAAACAAAATTATTTACCGCGTTTTATATATTGCATAAAGTCCTAGACCATGAAGAGTTCAATTTGTGAAAGAGAAGCAAATTAGACAACAAAAAATTGGTTTTGATGAAAATGATTTATTTCATATTCAAAGAATAAACATCAGTAATGTTACTGAAATGTATATATCCTTCCAGTTTCTTCCCTACTTAAAAGTTTTAATAAAGAATTTCATATAGATTTATAAAATTCAAATACTTGTATATTTAATGTCTGCCTGCCTTAACACGAATAATATTTTGTTATGATATGCAAGAAGAGATAAATAAAAATTTATATTCCATCCTTAATTACTTCTAGTATTTATAACAACACAAATCGCAATCACTTTCATATTTCTATGTTTAAGTTTATTTTGTTGTCCAAATTGCATGTCAGATGTCGCTTTCTACAGTTGGCAATAATTTTATCAGTTTTTGGTGTAATCGCGTATTGAGTAGATCTGTGAGAGTAATCCGTGATAATTTTTCGAAGTACAACCGTATAAAGTTAAGTTCGTGTTACTTTTATTACGTTTATATAATATTGTAAGTAATTTGATGTTTTAAAATCCCGATTTTATTTCGTCTTTGTTATTATTAGCTCCATAAGTATCACTTGACAAGTCGAAAGCAAAATGGCTGATATTGATTTTGTCCGATTAATTTTTTAAAACGAACTGTTTACCGTTCCTCTTATGCCAATGTCGCAGACTGTATTTGTACCCTGCAACGAAATGATTATTTTTGCTTTTTCTTCATTTAGAAATGGACAGTAACTGTGGATTATAATCCTATATTTGTATTAACGTCATACTTAGAATGTCTTCATTTAAATCGATTTTAGCATCCATATATTGAAATTATAATACGTGTTAAAAATATTTGATTTATATGATTTATATAATTTAAAATTCCAGTAAGTATTGTGTGTGTACTATTCAAAAACGAATATTAATAACGTCATAGGATTTGAAATTTACACCTGTTTAACGATTGTTTCATACATGCTTTTTAAACTTGATCTTCTGTATTATTGTTACGGTTTATTTTTATTTTAAAATACATTCTGTAACAAAGAAGTAGGTATAGTAGTAACGTATTTGAAAACTGGAAATGTCTAATATACATGTTTCTTTTGCTTTTGATATTTCAGGTAATGCAATAGTAGTTTTATAAACGTTCGGCCCCGGAATTATCATGAAAATGGTTTTGTCACAACGACAGCGAGAGGAGCTGTAAGTTTTCTTTTTTCTAGTATTATTATTTATTAAAAATTTCTTATATTTATTGATTTGCTGATTAAGCCCAGGTTGTTGTTTTTTTCTATCTAAGAATATTTTCTTGAACCGATGCCAATAGTGCTAACAAGTTTTGGGAAATTCATTATATACGTTTCTATTTTTATGGAATATAATTAACCTTTTTTAATTTTCCTTTTATAGTTTTTTTACGTAGTAATATGAATCATCAATAGCAATGACATAATAACATAGAATCTTTATATTGTAATTTATTTAATGACTATTTTTAAGGTTAGTGTGCTGTTATCTATAAAATGCAATTTATTCAAGTTTCTATGTACATTTTAGGAATTGTAAATTTTTTTAGTTTTTAATGCTTGGTTTCGTTTGATTTGCCATATAGCAAAACTTAGTAGATTTTTTTCCAATTTTAAATTTTTAAAATTAATTATTTTGCAAAGAAAGAATATTTTTTATTTTTTAATTTAAAAAGTTGCAACATTCATTATTGATTTCAAAGCTAATATAAGTTCCTTTTAGAAATATATGGAATGTGGATGAATAAAAGTAGGGCATTTTCTTTTAAATTTTTTCATTATTATTGAATACTTTGATTTTTATTTTAAATGTGTCGTCTTAGTAATTGATGACAGTTGTTGACTTTTACATTCCAGAGCTTATCTCTTGCCATTGTATTTTTAGAAATTTATATACATGGTCGTTAATTTTTTTTCACTATTCGTATTAATTTAAAAACCTTTAAATAACTCCCATGTTTTAAATTTTATATATAGATCGACCAGTGTTTTTTACGCAAGTATGAATATAGTGTTTAATCGGATTTCGTAATTTGTTTTATTAATAATAATCTCTCATAAGACGCCGCCGAGAAAAATGTAATTCGTTTTATTTTTTCTTTTTAATACATAGATTAAACAAAAGAAAACCAGTTTTAAAAAAATCTCTCCTGATTTTTTTATTTGATCGGATTTGGAAAATACGTACTTCAATATCTTTTAACTAATTTTTAAAGACTGCCTTTCGTAAATAATTTAAATTTTTGCAGCAAGCAATGTTTTAGATGTTACAAATTAGTTTATTTTTGGTTTTATTGCAGTTTCGTAGTCAGTGATTTTGAGCTGACTTAAATGATATATGGAATTTATTTACATTGTTAATAACTTGAACATTTGTTTTGTTTTGAAAGAAACATTATGTTTATACTTTAGTCCTGAGTACAGTTTAAAGTTTTCTTTAATTATTTTTCCATATTCATGAGATTTAATAAGGGTAAGTGACTTTTCAGGAAATTAGAGAAAATCACTGAAATTGCAAATAAAATTAAACACGTGGAGCATCATATATGTACAATCGTTACCAGAAAAATGTTTACGATCTAAATCGCAATTATTGCTCTATATTTTTAGATCGAGCTGTATCGATATCAAACTAGAAAGAGAGCTCTTGTTTATTTCATTAAAAAAAAAAACGGAAATGGTGTGCATAGTGTGCAACTCAAATAGCATACGAAGTTGTTTACATTTTCGACATGGTAACAAAAATTTGAAACAACTGCATTCTCTCTCTTGCCGTTTGGGCAATATTTAAAAAAACGTTTATGTTAATTTCACTCCGCAAAATATCCAAGAATTGTGGAACGTGAAGAACGAAATTTCACACTGCAACTTGCGTATTGTTTTCTATAGAATATTTAATTTTGTTAGTGTGATTTTAATTCCGAAGTTTAATATTTTAGGTAGAAGTTTCGGTGAAATACCTTTTGATTTTTTAAGTTAATGCCAGTTTAGAATGCTCGATGAAGATGATGATAAACTTATCTTAATTATAGTCAAAATTATTCTAGTAATTTAAAAGCCTAAGGTAATGTGATGATTTGGTGCAAAGCTTTTTATGTCAATCATCATATCAATAGATCGAACGCAACATTGATAAAATACAGTAAATGAAAGTTAAGAAAAAAAATATAAATCTAAACAATTGATCAATACATTTACACAGGAACATATATTTATATATACATTATTCATAAAATCGTATTATCAGAATTGTTATAAATTAATTCGAGATTCTATTGAATTATTGAATGGAATATAATAAAGAAAAAAATTATTCGTATATTACAAATCTTCTGTCTTTGGAAAATAATGTTTTTGTACTATGTTATGAATCAGACATGGTCCGAATGCATAAGTTTTGTTTTCATAACAAGTTATAAAAACCATCGTACATGAATTCGGAATATTTTTGTGAACATCTAAAACTTTTTTTGTGGTACCTACTATTTACTTATTATTATTATTACAGAATGTGACTTCAATATTGTATACATACATATTGTACATTTCAGAATAGCATAAAATTTAAAAACAATTTATATAGATTTAAATCTTTTTGAAGAAAATTATTCAAATCAAATACCGATTAACGCACTATTTTTGTATAACGAACAATACTTGTATGCTCTATTTCGCAATTGAAAATTATTTATAAAATTTTTACCCTTCAATTAATTACAGTAGTATGTTCTGGACAAAGCTTTTGAGAATTGTTTTACATGATTTCAAATAACAAAAATACATTTGGTACGTAGACTTCCGCGGTCGTGGTCCATGCTAAACCGCTTTTGTATGGGACATCTTCAGGGCTGAACTACTGCACTGAAACTGTTTCAGTGCAGTAGTTCAACCCTGAAGATGTCCCATGATTTCAAAACCCAGAAGCAGATAACAAAAATACAATTTAAAATACGTCAAAAAGATGTAAATGTGCGTGTTATGTAATAATAATTCATGGCCTGCCAATGCTTCTTGTAATTGGTGCTAAGCTGTTGATGGATGTAAAGGCGTAGATTATTATTATTATTATTATTATTATTAAATACTAAATTGTGAAAACATTTTACAATTTCTTTTGTATTATTCATAGCTGTTTGCCTCTAAAAATAAGAAGAAAATCAACATTTTAGTAGCAATTAATTAGTCGGTACTTTTTAACAATTTTTGCTGCTTTTTAAAATTACAAATAAATAAAACTACATTAAATAATAATTTTTTCAACTAATACAAGATTAAAGAAGTGAATGAAACTTAAATATGATTTTAAAGTTGAAAGTCAATATTGGGTTTTATAATTGCCGTTAGTAGTAATTTGTTCCGCACGTGTTTGCAAAGTGGCTAAGGACAACATTACATACGTATGCGTTAGATTGTAAGCTACATATAGTTATATAAAAGTATTAGTAGGCTGTAGTAATTTGGTAAAAATTATTTGTAAGAGCAAAAGTACACCGTGAGCAATTTAATTTATATATATACCGAGTGTCCCATGACATGCTTGCCACAGTTTAAAGATGTGTTTCTGAAGTAATTTCAAGTTAAAAATCTCGGATGAACATATGCCCAAAACCTACCGTAACTGAGCTGCAAGCATTTGAAATTTTGGATAACCCGTACCGCTGTTGATTTCGTTGTTATTAAAATGTCCGCGTGGCTGTGACTCATCAGTAATTAATCATTGTGACAGTAAACGTCAAGTAATCAAAAGTATGTTAATTTTTTCGAATGAAGAATACTTCGATATTCACTTTGTTTGTGGATTGTGTAATTGAAATAGACGAACGACAGTTCATGAATATCGTCGGCGATTTCCCAGCCATAAAGTGCCTTGTAGAACTGTTTTTATCAATGCCCATCGATATTTAAGAGAAGCAGTTTCCTACAGCTACTTCTGAACGTCCTGTGCAACAAGAACTTGCTTAAGAAGAAGTAATACTTAATATGGATGACGTTCAACCTTCTACTAGTATCTATACTATACTAGTATTCTACTAGTATCAAGTCGCTGGTTAGTGAAAAATTGAAGGCTCTGTCGGACAATATTGTTTCGATATCAATAACAATGTCCAACAACTGTCTCATTGGTCCGTTTATAATGGAAGAATTTCTCACGACAGTTCATTATTTACGTTTTCTGGAAAATGATCTTATAACGACAACGATCGGAGAAACTATTCGTTATTTATTTTGTTATAATTTCGAAAATAAGCAGTATAACCAATACTACATTGATGCTAATCCATGTATTCTGTTGTCAACTTTGAACAGATAAAGATGTCATTGCTCATTGTTCACTCCCGTATAATAAATCTTGTCTGGTTATATAATATATAAATATAGAAAACTAGTTTTACAGTGCAAAATTTTGCGCGGCAAAAGTATTCGTACTTACGCTTAATATTGACCTCTTGGGGGAACAGGCAAAACCGCGAATAATTAAACTAAATAGGACATTTATTTATTGTTTATCTAAGCTTATAGACTGTAATATTCGGGATTCCATAATGACACATCACGATTGCCGATTATGATGTCTGATTGAGAAATATGTAACTTCCTTTGAATAAGAATTTGTAAGTTAGAATTTATACCTTATAAATATCGTTTAACGCATTTAACATATATACATTCATTTATGTAGAGCTATTGTTCATTTTATTGTGAAACCTGGTTTTTCTTGACTTTTTCTTTTTAACAAAAAGTAGGTTGTTATATATTTAAATGAACAAATATGTCTACAAAATTGCATACTATATTCCCAAATAGATAATCTAATACAACTGATATTAAAGATCCATGACAAAGAAACTGCTGGTGATGATCTCTTACCAAGTTTTTGATTTGAGATTGCGGATTTGTTCTAGCTATGCCATTACTATTTTTCCTGATGTATGAAAACGAGCAAGAGTTTCTCCTGTTCGAAAAAAGGTGATAAAGCGCCTTTATCTAATTATCACCCTATATCTATTCTCTCCCTTTGCAAAAGTTGCAGGTGCTATATACATACATCTATATATTCAAACGTTCGGTCATTTTTATACACAATTTCACAAAGTATATATATGTGAGACCTTCGTCCTTCACGTGGATCGTCTTCAAAACTTGTTCGACCACGCTTAAATTCAGCAACCCATCTTTCTACTGTTCTTACTGTTCTAATTGAAGATGAATTTGTTTTTTGTGCTACATCTTCCAAAAATAATTTATCACTGCACGATATTAAATTTTTTCCATTATAAAAAAAATGGTGTGACTTTGAATACTTGTAAATATACGAATGAGAAAATATAAAATGAGAAAACTTCACACGTATTCATAAAAAATAGTACAATTTTTAGAAAAATAAAACGTCGAATCTAATAGCGTCATCTCTTATCGAAGGGCAGAATTATTGAACAACCTGGAAATCTTAAGGTTTCAAGTTTAAACCTCGATCAAGCTCGACTCAGGCTGTTGAGAATGAGCACTTGAAATTAAACTCTTAGATTACCAGAGAGTACAAATAAGTACTTTTGCAAGTAACTGATATACGTACATATTAATGTACATGCACGGTCATCCATGCATGTATATAAATCAGAGTTATGTTTTTCAGTGGATGTCTAAAAAAATAAAGAGTATGTTTTTGTTTAAAAGAAATACATTTTAATGTGCATTTTTTTAAATAGAATGTTACCGCTATTGTCGCTTATTTTCTTGCAGTTTTTACCAATTTATGACATCTTCATAATTTCATAATTATTTCTTTATTGCCTTACATATTTTGTATAAATCTTAGGTCAGAGCTTTACCTAAGTTAATTTAATATGGAAAAGCTTTTTTTCTCCCCTTTTATATTTCTCATAGCGTGCTTAAGATCCTCAAAAAAAGTAAAATGTTAAAAAATAGAATGCATTTGTGTTATGCATTGTTTTTTTAATATTTTACTTGCGCTGCAATGGGCAGGTCGTAATACTTTTTGAACTAGTGTTTTGATAGAGATCATTATTTAGTTGGTAGTTTTGGATTGTCAGAATGATTGCCGTGGCACTATATTTAGACAATCCAGACAGTTTATTTTCCTGAATTGCAATATATTTAATGTTCGGGGAAGTATGTACTTAAGTTAATCGTTAATAGTGGACTCCCTTGAATGCACTATACTTAATGTTAGGGAAGTTTCTACATAAGATAACCGTTAATAGGGGATCCATGTTAAGTTATTAAAGAAATCGTTCTATACAATAATTCAAGTAGAATTTGTTTATGTACTTTTTGGATGGTTGTTTAAAACCCAAATTTTTTTTTTTTATAAAATATAAAATTTTATGAAGTTTTTAGTACATTTGTTTAGAATACATAATAAGTAATGAATATAAATTGGCCAGTTATTTATAAATATATGTTGTACATTATAATGCAATGAGTCTGGTATTTTTTCTGATAAAACTTATTTACAAATCAACAGGAATTTGGCCATATACGAAAATAATATTTGGATAGACAAACGATATGATATACATAATACACACTTAAATTAGTTTAAGATAAAATGTGGACGTGTTTATGGAATAATCTGGAATTGGTTATCTTGTATTAGGGTGAATCAATTATATTTTAACGAAGTTCTGAAATGTACTTGAAATTATTACAGGTTGAGTTACTGTTTCTTGCCATTAAGTTAAAAGGCAAAGTGTAGAACAATGAAAATGCTATAATGATTATATATTAAAGTAGGACAACAATCCAAAACCAGAACATCTTAACGTAAATAATACAGCTTGACTTGTTTCACAATATTTTATTGTTTGTAAGAATAGTGTTTTGGTATAATTCCATTATTTTCAGAGTTCAAATAAATAATCATTTAATGCGTAAACTCTTTGAAATACGGTAGAATTATACCGAAGTTTAGATATCAAATGCTTCAACAAGAACCTTTAATAATAATTACATGTCATAAGACCGTCTGCTATATCCATTGGGAAAAATAAATATTTTATTTTGTATTTACTCGCAACTTTGAATCTAAAAACCACTGACGATATTTGGTGCACATTATACGCACTTTGCATTTGCCGTATTTCCCTAATGAGTAATATTGGTCATGTGCTTATTAAACCATTATTTCTATAACATTCCACTGTATGACAAATATCGGGTTTCACTTCTAAACAGGAATAGCAATTGCCTGTCTGAGAGTATTGACATCCAAATAAAATTTAGATAGAAATTCGTAATGCATATGTTGAAATTATTATTGCATCTGGATATCTAGTTATATGAGTACTGCATATGTATTATTGTAGAAAAAAATAATTCCCGGACAGGAAGATGATGGGTGAGAATATTAAATAGTTAATAAAATGCAATTCTAAGTATCATCACAAGTGGTCGACGATTTGATAGAGCTTGAATATTTAAAAGAAATGAATACAAATTTACAAAAAAAATTTTTACAGTTCTTTACTAGTTTTCACAATTTTGGAAATATTTATTTACACTACCGTCCATATTAGTTCGGACACTCAAATTTAAAAAAAAGGAAAACAGTTAAAACTTAAAATTTTTATTGCATTATTGTTTATAGTCGTTTATAAAGTACAATAATAAAAATTAAAGTAATTTTAACGTTAAATAAACAAAGATATCTTAAACATTCTGCTCATCGAAGAAACCCCCTTTTGCACGAAGAACAGCCCGTATAATTCGAGGCATCCGTTTCACGAGTTTTTCAAGGACTATTCGGTATACTATTCCATTCTTCTTGCAATATGTTCCGCAAGTGATTTGTTGAGGCAGGACACACTTTTCGGACCCTTCTGTCCCATTCATCCCATAACAATTCTATGGGCTTTAGGTCGGGCCTTTGTGGTGGCCATGTCATTATTTGTAAGGTATTATTGTTTTGTTTGCTATTTAAGAAATTCTTACATATTACTGCTGAGTGTTTGGGATCGTTGTCCTGCAAAAACACATAACTTTCGCCGATTACACGTAGCCCCGATGGTATTACATTTTCTTGCAATATTTTTAAATAACCCTCCTTTCGCAAAATACCCTCGGTTCGCTTCAAATTGCCTGCGCTGGCGTAGCAAAGACAAGCACAGAACTTCTTCCTTATTTGACAGTTGTTATTATACAATCCCCCAGCATTCTTTGACCACTCTCTCGTCTTACAGAAACAGGCCTTGATTGTCCAAACACTTCAAACTTTGATTCATATGTCCATAAAACTCTTTTCCAGTCATCCAGTGTCCAATCTCAGTGTGTTTCTGTCCATTGTTGTGGTTTTTGCCCGTTTTCCTGTTGAAGTAAGGGTTTTCTTACATCAATGCGGCCGTGAAGATTTGCAGCTTTTATTCTTCTTTTCACTGTAGGTACAGAAATATAAATCCAAGATTCATCACCACTGAAAATATTGTACACGTTTTTAAAGTTTCCGACGTTGAAGCGCTGTAGAGTTTTTTGACACCACTTTACCCTAGCTGATTTATGTTCTTCGGCCAACAGATGCGGTATCCAACGGGAAACTAATTTTTTACCCACAATTCTTAATGGAAAATTTTTTGAATTGAGATCTTTGAAATCCTCAATAATGCTTCAATATGGCGATATGTTACATGTCGATCTTCGTTGATGATCTTGCGCACAGCATCTACGTTTTCCTGAGTGACCGCCGCTTTTGGTGAACCTGCTCTTGGATTGTCTCTAAGACTAATCCGTCCATGACTGATGTGCTCCATTGTCGAAAACAGAAACTAATTCGGCGAGGCATTCTTGTTCAGATAATTGTCTTCAAAAATTATAAAAAATTATTCCGCGAAAATGTTCTCGGTTTAATTCCATTTTTCAACTAACTTGTTAATTTTGACAGTTCGTTATAGCTACAATATTACACTTATCGCATTGAAATTTTGGATTTAGGTTATCTAAAGATGGAGGTTAATTTTTACTACTGACTTTTAATTAGTAGCGCCCTCTATGTCCCACTATGCAAAACCTAAAGGACATCCCACGTATATGCGTTAGAATATAAAAAACAAAGCAAAGCACTTTGACTAGTGTATTTAAATAGGAATGGCTACAAAACATCTTTATCAAAGCCTTGAATCGTAACAGTAGTTTCACAGAGATTTATTTATTATTAATTGATTGTGCAGATGTTACTTTTACTTGATAAAATGTTCTTCAATTTTATTGAACAAAATATAATTTTCAAGGATACTACATCATTGCTTTTACTTTTTTACCTTTTAACTAAAATGCTATCATGTCCATTAAAATGATAGAATTTAAGCTATTCCAATCTTTTAATATTTTAGTAAAATAATTCGGTTGACAGATCATCAGCTTTTATAATACATATGCAGAATGAATATTTTCAAGGTGAAGTGAACCATGAGTAAATGATTTTAAAATATCTCAAACATTGGTAGGAAATGGTATGTTACTTTTTTCTTGTTTCACACACACAGAGAGTTTATAAACTTTCATTGACAATCTAAGCTGTTTTTTTAGGTGTACACTGTTGGAATATTAGTGACAACCCGTTCCGAAGGAACGTTTATTTATTATATCACATCTATTTTTGTTTTTATTTGCAAGTAATTTCTAGTCGCAATAATTAACGAAAATATTGTATTCTGATATTTTATAAATTATTGTTTATTAATTAGTAATTTTAATGTTATTATCAGTATTCTAAATACTCGGGCGAAATTTACGTTCATATTAAAAATTATCTTGCTGTAAATTGATTATGTAGATAAACAATGGGTAACTAGATTTATTTTATTAATATTGAGATTTAGTAAATATTGATAAGTAAATATTACAATGTACTAGATACATTTGTTTCACATTAAAATGTATTTTAAATTTAGAATGTGTGACAAAGAGCTTGTAATCTGAAAAATGTATTCCTTCGAAATATCTCATTATAATGAATGCTTATACTTTGTTAATATTTAACTGTTCTTGAAGTTATAACAAGTGTACTTTTTATTAATTGTTTGTTTTATTGTTGTGACATTTAATTTTAGGAATAATTTTGTTCATAAAAACTTATGCAATATTTATAAATTATGTAAAAGTGAATTTTTAAATATTAAAAAATACTGTCAAGGGGTGTTAAGCTAGCTATTCCTATGTACAGTCAGTCATAAAAGTGTTTTTACACCCCGTAAATGTTCAATATCATCAAATATGAACATCCGGCTATGATAAAGCATATTTACTTCCATTTAACCTCTAATAACCACATTAAAACTGTTATTGTTTACAACATAAAAGAATTTACTAACTATTTAACATCGATTGTTACTAAAGTTATTGCTCACTTCACTTTTATAAGATATTTCTCTATTGTAAGCAATAAATTTAGAAGGAAATCGGTAAATCCTCTTCGTAGTATGAGGTACAATTTGTGAAAAATAAGCATTCGATGTTACAAAGATGAGTTGTAAGAAGGCGTCAAAAGATTCTAAATGAGCGCGATCAGAGAACTGTTACAAATATAATAAATTAAAATTCATGGATAAGTGCACTGATGATAGCCGCGCAGATGGAATTTGATACTGGAAAGAAAGCAAATTAAGAAAATATAAAGAGAATTTCAAGAAAAGCCCGATGTAACGGAGGAGTACCAAGTAAAAAACATTTTATTAGCGACGTTAACACTTACTATATTCTCCATGCTTTACAATAGTTAACTATTAATGATGCTTAATGAAAGGTTTTTAACCTGATACTCTTCCGCTATAACCAGGTTTTCTTAAAATTCTCTTTGTGTTTTCTTAATGCGCTTTCTTTCTAGTATCAAATTCTGTACGGCTATCCTCAGTGCCCTTATCCAAGAATTTTATCTAATCACACTTGTAATAGTTTCCTGATTGCGCTCATTTAGAATTTTTGCACGCCTATGTTTCGGTACAACTTTAACAGTTCAGGACATTTTGAGTATCTTCTTTCAATCAGCACTGTAGAATACGCTTTTTCGTTAAATTTGGATATTTAGCCCAAGAGTTTTTTTTTATAGTGTTGTTAACTCGCGTATATTATTAGATATGTGTTCATTTTAACGACTCATATTTGTAAAAGCCTCAAATGTTTATTTTTCACAAATACCTAATCCTATGAGAAGGATTTATCGAAATCGTTCCAAATTTATGACTTACAACACAGAAATATCTTATAAAAATGAAGTGTACGAAAACTCATGTGACATTTGATTTTAGAATATTTAGCAAATTATTTTGTAGTTATAAATAACAACAGTTTTCATATTATTGTTAGAGGGTTTTAGAGTTTTTTAATGTTGTTAAATGGAAGTAAATATTGATGATATTCAACATTCACGGGGTGTACGAACATTTTGGTGTTACGATTCAAATGAAAGTATATAGTGAGAAAAATATGTCAACAGAACTTGATTATAAACATATTTAAATTCAATACAGGTGTTCCAAAATAAGCTGTTTTAGATAAGGTCACAAGAAGAAATCGCATGTGCTAAATTATGAACTAAGGAATTTCTGAATTTGGACTAACTAAAAATTTTGTGTTTCAAATGTACCGTGTACCCCAATTTGCTCACTCACTACATGTATTTTGAATGCAATCATCAATGAATTGCAAACTTCTGTGCGATAACTTTGAACAGTTAGTATTTCCTTTTACAAATTAAATTAATATTATAAATTAATATGTAAATAATTTTTTTAGATGTAACGATTGTTTAATAATTACTGGTGGATTCTTAGTACTCTAAATTCTTGTATTTTGGCAATTTACGAGGGCGTATCAGTAATTAGTAAGCCGGAAGAAAAAAAGGCAGCACCAATAAATCTTATTTGTTTTTGAACTTAGCAATACTTCAAAACAACTCAAAATTCACATTTATTCCGATCGTAAGTGAACTATTTTTAGTTTGATTTAAAACACGGAAAAAAGTGATGTACCGGTCACTGATTAAGTTCTTATTTTTAAAGAACAAAACAAAAATGAAGACAAAGAAACCAAGATGAAATCAAAGTTAAGCTAGAGTCTGTTTATGTGGATTAATCCCCATCGATTGCTACCGTAGAACGATGGGAGTTTAAACGTGGCCGGAGCAGTATTCTTGAAGAACAACATCCAGAAGACGTGTATGCTCGTGAAAGATTTAAAAAGTACATGATCTGGTGCTACATGACTGTCGAAGAAAAAATGACATAGATTGCTTTAAAAGTTTTGCGGTTCCCATAAGCTGATGCTGTCGGAAATATTTCTGTTGTATTCCCTGAAATTTTTTTAGTACGAACAGCATTTATAGTTTACAAGCATAGCTGTTGTCTCTTTTTAGAAAATTTTTTAAAATGAAGTGAGTTTTTGAAAAATGGAAGTAACACACGAAAATTTTCGAGCCATCATTTTCGGTTTTACTCGACAATAGTGATCGCAAAAAATCGATGGCGATGATGCACCATCCTTGGCAACTGTCGAACAGTGGCACAACGAGTTTCAGCGTGGGCGTGTTTCGATCAAAAACGAGTATCGTGAGGAACGACCTGCACTGCAGTCCATCCAGAAAACATCGATGCCGTGTACAACATGATAAAGATAACCATTGCACATACAGAGATATTAGAACATATTAGGTATGACCCAAATCAGAACTATCCTGCATGATCATCTTGCTGTCATCACTAGTGCACTGGCAATAAATCTTCGTTAGTTTTTTATTAGTCTTGGATTTACTTTTATAACTTAAAAAGGATTGGAGTTGCTATAAGTTAAAAGGGGTTCCTAAACGCTAACCTGTCTTTGCTTGCTTTAAATCTCGACACAGTTTTTTTTCCTTTTGGGAAGCTTTTTTCTAGTAAAGATTAGTTTCATTTATGTTTAAAACTTCACCATTTATTATAATTTATTTAAAATTTCTTTAAAAATTTCTTCAACCTTCCTTCATATCTCGACTTGCCGCTTGTCCCTTTAACGTCAAATTGTGCACCCTTGGTTTGAATTTTTGGAACCAACCTCGATTTGCATTTCTGTGAACATGTTCTAATTTTGATTTTAGTTTTTTAAATATAGATATTGCTTTTTTTTTGGTATGATAGCCCTACTTAAGGGCATTTCGTAATGGTTTCGTTCTTCAGTCCACGTAGGGAGAAGAAACACATTAAAACAATTAAGGAGCTTTTGTTCTTTGTTGTACCATCAATGTGCTTTTTTACAATTTCTCTAATTTTTTTTCATCACAATCACTTATGAATCTCATAGAACTGATAGGTAGATTGAACAATCTTGCATATCTGCTACTCTTTCTTCAGTTTTAATACGGCGCAAAAATCTAATAGAACTTATATACTATAATAAACTCCATCTATGTGACAATTTTTAGAACGGGTAGATACCTATTACGCTTCAACATAGCTCACATTAAACTGGACGAATATTCGGTGCTAACAAAAAACGAGAAAATACACGAATTATGTTCTCTTCTTTGAAAGACACACATTTGAATCATACCGACTCAAATCAAATCTTTAGTCCCATATTTTTTGAACGTCACAAATCCGAGACCCTTTGTGTATTTGTAGAAAATATTTAAGGAATATCGCGAGCTGAGACAATTTTTTTCACTAGTCAACAGTGACTTGGTGATTCAGATCATTTTTTCGTCGTATATTAGAAAAAGATTACGTTTATTCAAAATAACCACGTACTAAATACTTTTACCAACTTTAGTATTTTGGTACTTGTATTCATCTTTTATAATTTTTTATTATTAGTAAATTCTAGTACATTATTACATAACGACTTTATGACTCACTTCAGTCATATAATTTGTCGTATTAAAGTCATTCAGAAAACAGAATCGAAACTTGGTAATTGGTAATAATACGAATTGTCAATATTAGCTCATACATTGTGTGCACTTTACAAATATTAACATGCGAAATTATGCAGGCGTTTTTACAGTTGTATCAAGTTTGTTTTGTTATATACTTGCTATAACATTGGCACTGTTAATTTTTGTATATATCTTTGACGGGAAGTAGTGAAATAAATGGCGTTGTATTTTTAATTAGTAGGGGGGAGAATATTGATTTTCTTGTTTATGGGGGTAGCGACCCTATATTTGGTTTCTCTGATGTTTCTTTTGTAAACATATTGGGGCGTTCATAACTAGAAAGTTTTTGGAATATATCTCTTAAATTCAAATATGTTTTTTTTTAATATAAACACGTACCTTTGAAAGTCTTTAAAAAATTATTCGCCATTCAAAATGTATGGAGAAGAAAAAATAATTGTAATTGCCTTGTAGTAACAAATATTTAATAAATACTATATTGTTTATTATATTTTTAAATATTTCTTTTATTAGGCAATTTGTATACGAGGGAGCGTTTTTATATTCGCGGAATGAGCGGGTTGTAGAGGGGTGAGTAGGCACATTGGGGGCGTGACCTGTACAGCGACTCATGATTAGTATAAATACGAAGTTTCATTGTTATTAGACAGTTAGTCTTTGAGCTATCGTCAAGCAAGTAACATAATCAGGAGTGAAAAGTGAAATATGGAAAAAATCGAATATCGTGCCGTTATAAAGTTCCTTACCAGGCAAGGAAAATCAGTCGCGACCATAATGAATGAGATGTCATTGGTTTACGGCGACTCTTGTCCAGGAAAAACCATGGTGTACAAGTGGCATAGTTTATTTAAACAAGGAAGGGAATCCCTTGAAGACGACCCGAGGCCGGGTAGGAGCATTGAGGTGACCACGCCAGCACTTATCCAAAAAGTTGAACAAATTGTACTCGAAGATGCTCGACTAAAGAAGAAACAACTCGCAGAAATGGTTGGAGTATCCGATACAACAATTTTTAAAATCCTACACGATCATCTCGGCATGTCTCAGGTCAGCGCAAGATGGGTGCCGAGAATGCTCACGCCGCCGCAAAAACAACAGCGCGTAGAGTGTTCGCGTGCATTTTTGGACCTCTGTAATGAAGACAAGGATGGTGTATTGAGTGGAATTGTTACTGGAGACGAAACTTGGGTTCATCATCATGAACCTGAGTCTAAACAAGACTCCATGCAGTGGCATAAAAAGGGCACAGCACCTCCTAAGAAATTTAAAGTGTCACAATCAGCTGGGAAACTCATGGCAACGGTATTTTTGGACTCGGAAGGAATATTGTTGATTGATTATAAAGATAAAGGTGTTTCTATAACCGGAGAATATTACGCTTCAATATTAGAGCGACTAAAAGAAGCCATTAAAGAGAAAAGACGGGGAAATTGGCAAAAGGTGTTCTGCTTTTGCACGACAACGCGCCCGTCCACAAGAGCCGCGTTGTGTTAGCTGCCCTGCATAAGGTGGGCTTCGAAATTGTGAATCACCCACCCTACAGCCCAGACCTGGCCCCGAGTGATTATTACCTGTTTCCGAAAATGAAAAAAGAGCTGCGGAGTAAAAAATTTACTGCCGATGATGAAGTCAAGGAGGCAGTTTCGGCGTATTTTGCAGATAAAGAGAAATCATTTTTTAATGAGGGTATAAATAAATTAATTGAAAGATGTGAAAAATGTATCCGTCCTGCAGGTGAATATATTGAAAAAGAAAAATAATTTGGTTTTTTTATTTCCACTCCTTGTCCCCCATTCCGCGAATATAAAAACGCTCCCTCGTACGTTAGCGCGTGTTTGAAAATCTGGTTGTAATAGGTCTACACAGTGCCTTTTTTAAATATTGACCATAGGTTTTATGTCAATATTTCAAACATATTAATCATGTCAATCTCACATTCGGCAATTGCTTATATGTAATTCTTCGACAGGCTAGACTTCGTGTACACTATTTTTGAAATCCTTCACATCTGTTGGTCTCTCCATTTGAAATATTTCTTGTGCTAGTTAATTTCAAGAAAAAATCCAGTATTGAAAAATTCATTTACAAGGATTATGAAGTTTTATCTGTATGTTTGGAAAGTATCGGTTTAAGTAATTGTTCCAGTACATTTAGTAGGTGTTTCCGCGCTAAAAATATGACTATTTATCCGGTTTTCATCTAATACTAGATCAACTTGTATACAAGGATAAATTTGGTGACGGAAGCTGTGACTTAAAATGAAACATTTGAATTACGGCAACGATATTTTTAATGAATACCTAGTCTTTAAAAAATTATTCGCCATTCAAAATGTATGGAGAAGAAAAAATAATTGTAATAGCCTTGTAGTAACAAATATTTAATAAATACTAAATTGTTTATTATATTTTTAAATATTTCTATTTTATTAGGCAATTTGTATACGTTAGCGCGTGTTTGAAAATCTGGTTGTAATAGGTCTACACAGTGCCTTTTTTAAATATAGACCATAAGTTTTATGTCAATATTTCAAATACATATTAATCATGTCAATTTCATATTCGGCAATTGCTTATATGTAATACTTCAACAAACTAGACTTCGTGTACTGTATTTTTGAAATCCTTCACATCTGTGGATCTCTCCAGTTGAAACATTTTTTGTACTAGATAATCTCAAGAAAAAATCCAGTATTGAAAAATTAATTTACAAGGATTATGAAGTTTATCTGTATGTTTGGAAAGTATTGGTTTAAACAATTATTCTAGTATAATTAGTTCCTGTTCTAAAAATAATATCCCTATTTATCCGGCTTTCATCTAATACTAGATCAACTTGTATACAAGGGTAAATTTGACGGAAGGTGTGACTTAAAATGAAACATTTGAATTACGGCAACGATATTTTCAATCTTTAACATTAATAAACTTTGACTAGCGGTGTTGGAGTACGATTTTACTAGTTTTATAGTCATCAGCATCAAGGTTGTCAAAGTACTGCTCTACGTCTGCAATAAGTTCCTCGTCTTGAATTTCTTTTCGGCAAGAAACTGCTTGAATTTTAGAAACAAGTGGTTGGCGCACAACCTGAAATCGTAAGTCTTTCATTTTTGCGGTCCATTGTTATGTTGGAATAGCACCTTCTTCCTAGCCCAGAAGGCCAGCATAATATGTTTCATTGATAAATTGGCCCTTCGCGAGATTGTCGACAAGAAGTATATCCTTCCCAAAATGTCGTAGCCATTACTTTTCCAGCCAAAGGAAACGTTATGGCCTTCTTTGGTGGACTGCCGCGATGCTCCCACTGCTGAGATTTCTGTTTCGATTCTAGCATATAGTATCGGAGATGAATTTCATTAGTAACAAGCGACATAAACATTCTACTGGATTGATATCAAAGAGCTTCAAATTTTCATTGGAAATTCGCGTTTTTCATGTTTTCGATCTATATTTAGTAAACGTCGTATTCACATGACAGAGAGCTTAAACATGTGTAATTCGAAATGTAAAATGTGGTGTACACGTTCAGTAGACATGCACAAAGTCTTGACAGTCGCTTCCACTTTCCCTTTTCGGTCATATAACACAATATCATGAATTCTTCAATCACTTTTGGAATGGTAAAACGTATTGGTGGTTCAAGACGTTCCACATTAGCAAGACTCATGTCGCCACGTTTAAAGCGAGCAACCCATCGGCAAATTGTGACCTTCGAAGGAGCATCGTTTCCCCAATATTTACTTCATATCCGTCAAAGTCTCAGTTACGTTTATCTTAAGGAAATATTGCATTGTACTGCGAATAGCGATTTTATCAATTTATAATTTTCACTAAACGTGTCTTCTTTAAGCAACTGTATCTGTCAAACTAAACGTCAGACAATATTGAAAATTTAAATGGGGGTACTAGAAAATAACATCAATTTTTTTCATAAACAAGTACTGATGGGCGAGTCTCACCTTTCGTTAAAACATGCTCGTAATTAGAGGATTTATGTATTCCTGGAGACTTCCGTTTATGGAAAAGACCTTAAAACGAAACCGTTTATAAAGCCTGCCTAGATATTTTTTGACAATTACGTGAAAGTCGCCCGGGGATTTAATTTAGTCACAATATATCAAAATATGTTTTCTGTATGAACACTATCGTTCATACACACTCATCAATTATAAAATTAGATTTTCGAAGTTTTTCTTTTTCCTCTGATTCATATTTTTTAAATACATATTTTTTAAATTTGTATGCATCTAATTGTTACTGTAAATTACACATCCAAATGAATGCGTATGCATGCATCTACATAAATATCTAGACTATCGCGTGTCACAGTTTGTAAACCAGCATTAGTTAAGTCGTATTTACTTTTTAACTTTCCCCAAAGCACAATTTCACTAATAGTATGTTATTGGAAACGAAAACGGTAATTAGTAATTACCACAATTACTGTGACAACGCATGTGCGCCTGTAGAATTCTTAGTGGCCAGTAACAGGGCGTGTTTGAGTTAGTATTATAGTCTTTTTCATTATGTAATGAATTACTATCATCAAGTGCACTGACCCCCTCCTCACAATGACAAGTTGGAAATAGGGATTCGGTAAATTGAACGTCATGTATACATATATATCATCAGGTCAAACAACATTCATAATGAAATAATTGGATTCCGGCTAATTGTCGTGATGTGGAGTAAAATGTAAAATATAGATGAAGTTGTTTCGTGTTTGCATAAAATGCATTAAGGCGATGATTGTAGAAACGGCACAAAATACTTTCTATATTTAATAGTATGATGTTTGACGTTATTCAATATAGTCTTATTTGAAAGTTTTATGTTCATATTATTTGTACTTGATTTTTAGACTACATTTCCAGTCAATGGAAAAAATCAAATACATTTTAAATTTGAAATTGTCAATACTAGTTTTGTTTGCACCAACCTCTTAGCTTTTAGACATGATTTTTCAATAACCGATTATAATTCTTTGTATGAAGTTTATTAATACCCAGTATACAATCATGTACACGAAAATAGTGGTCTTAAATTTGCTGAAATATCAACTTATACGTTAAATAAAAGAAATTCAAGTTTATTGAATTATTTATTCCATTTTACATAACTATAACAATAAATAACTAAGTTTCTTAATACCGAAGAGAAAATAAAACTGTTTATATTATAGAACAAATAAAATAATTGTGCATTAAAATAGCGGGCGGTTCGTAACTCGTCCGATTTCAAAAACTACCTGCAAAACTATAACGTAATTCGTCCGATCGGATGGCTGAATTCGTCCGATTTGTCATTACCTGAATTATCCTCTTATCATAATAAAATAATTTAATACCTTGTTGATATACTACTAAACCAGAAACCGCCCGAAAATAAATACAATACCAATGCAGTGGTTAAAACGAAATTTCATCAAACAATAATATATGTATGCAATTGATTGAGGTATGTTTAGTTCGTTTTTCGGAAAGAGGACAGGATAAAAAATAAAAAAAATGTTTTATAGAATAGAATATAATAATAGCGTAATATATACAATACATATAATAATATAATTACATCGAACAAATATTTACAATGAAAGTTAGCGAACTTTATATCTCTGTGAAATTTTACATACAAATTCATATCTGGAAAGAACATTTGAATTTTTATCTTTAATAAGATCTTCAACAATTTTTAAAGTGCGTATCATATGGGTTCTTATTATTTTATTTGAATTTACACTTTGAATTTTAAGGTAAGTATCTACTTGAAACTCTACTAATTTATCAATAAATACAAATATATTGGGATGATTATTATAAAAACTACCACTAAAACGCGAATGGAAAGATTCACAGCAGTTTGTTGTATTTTCAATCGAAGCGGACTCTTCAGACCATATATTTGGCGGGAATTTAGAAGTATCTTCTATGTAATTTTCAACCAGATAATCGCAAAATTTCTGCATGGCTCCATTAGTTGGTAAAATGCTCATAAAGTCTAAAACAAAACATTCTTCTACTTCTTCAGGATTAAGAAATGGAAGGCCAAATATATGCGATAGCCATTTCCCAGATTCAGACGCTTCGTCCTTGTACACACTTGTCAATCCCAGTGCCTGAATCTTTCGGTACCAAGCTTGTGCTAGATGGAACCTACAGCCTTTAATAGCAATTTGTGGCCAAGTTACTTTTAAAGCATTATGAACGGCGATTTCAAAATCCACTAATGCAATCTTCGGTTGAAAAGGAACGAGCGAGATTTCATATATTTGGTCACACAGTATCCGAAAAAGTTTTTCATATGTACCTTGTTTTTTGTCTTGTAGCAAACAATAGACGAGGGGGATATAGTGACCATTCTGTAGGCCATGTATAGTATAAAATTGATGAAAATGCTTACAGCAATAGTCGAATGTCCCATCCATATAAATCTTTTCAATTCCAGCCAGAAATTTCAAACTTGTAACACATGTAAACATCACTAGTCCTGAGTTTACATCATTGAATGAAAGAAAATTCTCTCCGCGATGTGTTTTGAGATCAGCTGTTTGTAAATATATATGAACTTCGTTTGCGTTTCGAGGTAACACAGGGAACGTTTTTCTTCTTGCGTAATATATATTTTTCCGAATTTGCGCCACGTCCTGCAGATCGATATCAATATTCGGATTACACATAATCTGGTTTCTTATAATCTTTGAAGGTCTCATCGAAGTATCTTCTGTTGCTTTTCTTTTACAGACACTACTTAAACGTTGCCTATTAAGGCTCTTGTGATTTTCTTCATGATTATGATTGATGTTTACAATATTATCTATAACATCTTCTTCACTCGAGGTAAAAAATTTGGCACTACAACCAGAAACAGAACAAACCCATTTTTCTGTCCACTCTTTAAAGTTGATTTATGCTTATATTGGGTCTGGGAAAAAGTTCGTGGCGTTTTTTCAGTAAAATTCAACTGGTCCCCGCATGGCGCGTGGACGAATATATGCTCCATTATTATCGACAATGTTTCGCCATTTTTTTGGTAGATCCATGATCCCATCGGTGAAAAACTTCTGTGGTTTCTGGTCGAAAAACTGAATCAAGTAGTTTTCACAGGCTTCTTTTGAAACCAACTTAATTCCATTGAGAGAGTTCTGCAGAGATCGAAACAGATGATAGTCAGAGGGTGCTATATCCAGACTGTAAGGTGGGTACATCAAAACTTCCCAACCAAACTCTCTCAATTTTTGACGGGTCATCAAAGAAGTGTGTGGTCGGGCGTTGTCATGATGGAAGACAACACCTTTCCTATTAATCAATTCGGGCCGTTTTCTTTCAATCGCCTGGCGTAATCTCTCTAGTTGTGCACAGTAGAGTTGAGAATCAATCGTCTGACCAGTTGGAAGTAGCTCGTAGTGGACGATTCCCCTCCAGTCCCACCATACACACAGCATCACTTTTTTTTGGCGTCAATGTTGGCTTAGCGAACGCTTGTGACGGCTCACCATCCTTTATCCACGATCTTTTACGCTTCCGATTATCGTACGTAATCCATTTTTCATCTCCGGTTATTAAACGTTTCAGAAACGGCTCGATTTCATTCCGTTTCAGCAGCGCATCGCAGATGTTAATTCGGTCAATCATGTTTTTCACGCTCAACTCATGAGGAACCCATACGTCAAGCTTTTTTTTGTAACCAGCTTTGTGTAAATGGTTCAAAACAGTTTTGTGGTCAATGCCTAGCTCCATGCCAATATCGACACTACTGATATGCTTATCTTGTTGGACTTTTTCAAGAATTTCATCAGATTTTTCAGTGATTGGACGACCGGAGCGTGACTCATTTTTCACATTGAAATTTCCAGAACGAAAGCGAGCGAACCATTTCCGCGCAACAGATTTCGATAAAGTACTTTCACCGTACACAGCACAAATTTTATCACAAGCCTGCGCAGCGTTCTTCCCCTTATCATAATAATATTGCAGAATATAGCGAAATTTCTCATTATTCTTCTCCATTTTCAAGTGCGAATAACTTTCCAACCACTGCACCGATTACAATGTTTCTACGCTCAAACTAACGTTCGGAAGGTCATCTAAAAAACGAGCCCTCGGTGGTGTCGCTGTGACTTGTTGTTCTTTAGTTATCGTCAACCAATGCCATCTATCGGGAAAAACGCCACGAACTTTTTCCCAGACCCAATATTTGAAACCATCAAGTATTAACATCACTTTTCCACGTTCACTTAACACGGTTTCTACAGACATTTTTTAAATAATTGGCGATATTGTCACTACGAATCAAGCGTAAGAACTAATTACAATAATCAACACATTTACCTTATATAGTGTCTTCGAGTGGAGTGCCATTTAAACACAATTATTTATTAATTATGTCTTCGAGTGGAGTGCCATTTAAACACAATTATTTATTAATTATGTCTATTTCCAAAATTATTTACAATTATATCTATTTGTCAAATTATATATTAATTACGCCTATTTCTACAATTTAAGAAATTGGGGATTAAAAGATTATCTGTATTAGCCGACCCTTACCCGGCTTATCATCTGATCGGACCAGTTACGCCATCACCTTTTCTGACCCTTGGGTCCATCTACTTAATTCGGACGAATTGCGATGCGCCCTAAAATAGCAGTCATGCTAAAATACTAACCAAATGTTATTTTCACTTAGTTGATTGGATTGAAATACTTAATGTTTTGTTGCTTGACCTTTATTGTTTATCACCTCTTGACACCTGTGGGGCAACGAGTTCACCAATTGCCATGTCTCTGCTGAAATTGATTGCTATTCAGCTTGGCATATTCTCCATATTTCGTCAATATTTTGCGGCTTAGCAGCAGGTAGAGTCTTTTTCAACTTCATAAATATTCAATGGGGTTTAAGTCTGGCGATTGTGCCGGCCAACCCAAAACGTGAACGTTATTATCTCGAAGCCATTTTTCGCTTTACGAGAAACGTGCTTCGGATCGTTATTCTGCATATACAACCATCTTAGTGGCATTTCTTCCTTTGCAATGATAGAAACACAGTTTGTAATATGTTCACATAGGCATCAGAGTTCATTATGCCTTTAAACAAGATAGAAGCTTGTGTAAAGGACCCACGCCATACCACGAAAAGCACCCCACAGCATGATGTTTGAGCCTCCGAATTTTACCGTGTTTTTGGCGTACTGGAGTTGAAATGTTGTCAATGGTGGTCTTCGTACATGTTGTTGGCATGCACCGGAATTAAATAAAGCTATTTTCAATTCATCGGACCATAGTACATTACGCCACTTTTTTTTCGTCCCATTGTACGTGTTCATGAGCAAACGACAATCTATTTTGTATTTACCTTTTATTTATAATGGTATCTTCCTAGACCTTCTTGCACACAACTTTACTTGAATAAATCTTCGTCTAACAGTAGAGGTACTTATACAAAGCTGTAACTCGCTTTTAATTGTAATCGACCTTATGAACGGTTGCTTCTTTGTTCAAGTTATAATGTTTCTGTCTTCTCTGGGGCTAGTTTTCTTTTTTCCACCGCGATTTTCTTTCACTTTTTTCCAGTTCTTAGAGTTTGCAATCACTTTCGCAGAACATGAGAGCTTATTTTGTATAAACTTGTAGATATGCCTCTATTAAGTAGATCGGGTATAATTGCTCTTTTTTCCGACGAACAATGTTTTGCTCGCTCCATACTACAACAGAAATGGATGATTAAAATATTGCCGAATTATTCTGCAACAGACAGAACTTTATACGTCTGCGTTTAGTGCCACCAGCTATGGTACTGTTGTTTTAATACACAGGCAAATAACAGCGCATGACTAGAAAACTCAATAATTCCCAATCATATTCGGTACTTTACCGGAACCCATATATATTCAGGGATTTTAAATAATTTCAATATAGCTGTATCAGAATTGTCAGTTGTAAATGTTATTTATAAGTATTAATTTAAGACTGCTATTTTCGTGCACGTGACTGTATCTGTATACGTATAAAATGAACGGTTTTAGTCTTAGTGACAGAAAACAGACATTAGTGAACAAAAGCGGTACATGTCTGGGCTTTGAATCGTTAAAAAGCAGAAGACATAAAATATTTAGCAAGTACGGTTTTTAATTTTTGCTTTGACCTTTGTCGTTCCTTATACCTTTATTTTATATTTGTTTTGGGTTCCATATTTGTTAGCATAGAGTTGAATGCGGAAAACATAATTCAATGGATCACGTGTTGTAAACGTAATTCCATAGATCAAGTGTTATCTGAACTGAATCTAAAATTGCTTCTTTATAAAGGTGTACAGCCGTCTTAATTTAATAATATTTCTCTTTCCTCTGCTTAATTTTCCTCCCATTCTAATTTACTTTTTAATTATAAACTTTTGTAATTGTTCATGGTTTGGAAACTTTGTGATTAAACCTGTAGCAGACAAATAAACCAAGTAAGAATTTTTTTGAAAAATTGCTATGGGTAAGTATTTATCTACTGAATTATCACCGCAGATCTTCAAGATAGTGTTTTCGATTCACTGGCATATTGACTGATCGATGATGGGAGTCCACAGTAGAGTTAATTTGGATTTTCACTTTGTGCAGAGCTCCGATAACTTACTTTTGTAATTGTTCTTATCTAATTATAATAAAATGAAGCAAGACAAAAATGAAGTGGTGATAGTACAGTATAGCTTCTATAAAATAATGCTTTTTTCATTATATAAATCAGGTATGGGCAACCTTTGACATGTTATGGGCCAAACTTTAATGTGTAAATACGTTCGCGGGCCGCGTTTAAAAGTAGTGCATTTTAAAGTAGTGTTCATAATTTTTAGCAATAGATATCAGACATGAAATAATACGGCAATGTCTCGCGGGCCGGATCAAATCTTATAGCGGGCCGGTTGTTGCCCACATATGATTTAAATAATCCTACACAATTTTTCGGAATGATAGCACCATGTCGTGAATAAAAAGTCTTTTCCTGAAAAGTCATACTTTTGCGTAGATGTCAACATACTTATATTCACGTAATTTTTATTAATTTGATAGTAAGATTTACTTCTAATTTTTCAGTCACAAACAGCGTTTAGCAATGCAGATAAAATGAGTCATCGTAGCTTATTGCATTATTGATAGGCATTCCAGAGGTGTCCTTATTCTATATTAAAAGAGTAACTTGAAGAACTATATCAAACTATCATTTTATTGAGTTATTGATTCCTCGCCATTATACAAAGTTCAGCAATAACTACACATACATTTTCACCAAATACATCTATAGATTGAAGAAGAATATTTAAAGCAGCAAATACTTTGAAATTAAGTATCAGATTCCAAAAAATGATTCATTAGAAGCACTAAAGGTCCATAAGTTTTAATATGTTTTTTTTATACTAATTACAGAGTGCTTTTCAACCTCTTTTTTATTGCCTCAAAAACTATAAAAGCAAGTTTTTGAGGCAATAAAAAAGAGGTAGATAGTCTTAAGAACTGAACACAACTGCCAACCTTTATGAAAATGGCATGGGAATCTTTTCTCATAACTACTTATTATTTAAGCCCAATTACATAGTAATGGGGTAACAGTATATTTATTCAGTGTAACAAAGTTTCACAAATGTGACTAAATTGAATGTTCAGTTAAAAGACAAATATCGAACAGGCTTTTATTGAAGTCATAGGAAATTGTTAATAATACCAACAACTTTTTTTCTCTAATGATAATTGTTAAAATCACATTTTAATGAAGCAATTTATTTCTATTGAACAACCTGTTTCATGGCTTATTTGGCTTACTTTGCATTACTAAGAAATTAATACAAAGTTCCTTTTAAAAATAGAATACAATCTAGTTTACCATCTATATGTTACTTTTATATCAACATAATATCATTTAACTGTTTCATAGTTCCTGTTAAGTTAACTGCAAGAGTTTATTCCGAATTCCGTTGATGGAATGCCATTTTGACTACCTGCTATATAAAGAGACCTGTAATGAATGGACTCAAAAACGGTTACGTGAACTTTTGCCGCACAAAAATGTATAGTGTAACGTTATTTATTAAAATTCCAAAGCAAGATCATTTCCGCAGTTCCTCATGTTATAATACTAACAGCAAAATTGATAAGCATTGTAAATACAAACAGCAACACCCAACAATAACAATAATTAAATAAATGGTATGGAAGTTAAGCAATGTTCAAACACACAGGTCAAGTAATACACAAAGATATCTCGAATAGCGGTTTCTCTTCAACTCTTGGGTTAGTGGCTCTTCTATTGCCTGTGATGATTGCTGTATGAATCGTCTGACATTTTAACTTTTCACGTCGCCATTCAGGCGACTACTAGACCTATACATCTTGAAGGAGAAAGTAATTTGCCAGGTAAAATATTTTCTCCCGTGTTTTTTTTTAACAAGTTCACCGCAAACAACTGTAAAAAAGCGTGGGAATTCGATCTTGGCTCCACAATTGTGTTCATATTCTATGCTTTATTTATTAGCGGATGCAGCTATGTTTATTGTTAGATGTAGTAATGCGTAAATTTTTGTTTTTATTTGTTTTGGTTCCCTTATAATGTGTCTCTTAATTAGTGTCTTTGATGAACTATAACTGTTATTTTTGCTAAAAAATTAGATGGAAATTGTAGCATTTTTCAAAAGGTGTTAAAGCGTTAATCATTTCTTCCGTCCTGCAAATTTACGTGCCTGAACGAATTTTACGGTTATAAAAAAACTGATGCATTCGCTTTTTATTACAAATTGGTTTTAGTTCTTTATTGCATAATCTTGTAGTACGCGAAGGTGTAAGGTTACAGTTTCATACTAAGTTTTTTTTAATTATATTTATTGACATGTAAAGTGGGGATATTTAGACACCATGCAGGAGCGGCGAGCGAAGCTGGTACTGATGACTCCGGCTAGTAAAGGCCGTCATCGACGTATATAGGGAGTGTAGAATGTAGTAACTCTAGTTACGTACGGGTTTTTATTACGTTGATAATCAATATTTAATATTGCATTGTAGCGTAATTATAAGTGCAAACCGGGATAATAACAGGTCGCTGTTCGTGGATAGTATAAATAAACGTATCAGACAATTACTAAACCTAAAATACGACGTTACTAAAGTAATTTGTTCATTGTGTTATACACCGATTCTCTGAAGAAAAGAGACTACTTTAGGCACGTAAACACGCAAAAACACAAAGATACAAAATGTCATTCGACAGAAGAAGTTTGTGTTACATGTAATTTATATGTTGACGGCTTGTAGTCTTATCATTTAGGATAATGGAGAAGGAACCGTTGCCTTAATTTTGGAATATATACAATGCAAACTACATATTGTCAAGTGCTCGAATCTTAAAAAAATAAGTTGTAATTAAGCTGCTGCGAGACTACAAATTGTCAAAAAATTCTGGAAACTCTTCGAAGACATCTTTATTTTTATTAGCTAGTCTAAGGTTAAAGTGTACCGGCGAAGCTATCTACCAGTGTAATATTAAGTACACTACAAAATTTTGAATTAACAACAAACCAAGTAGTGATGTTTGTTAATGCCGGCTCATCAATGTTTTCTGTGGAACGTTTTCTTAAACATGAATATGCCACTTCACTATATGTAACGTGCCTGTTATATACATTACCTGATCGTAGAAACTATTCGAAAAATTTACCCAATTTTAGATGATTTAATAGGTAGCACCAAAAAAGTGTTCCTGAAATCTCCGAAATGGATACGTGAATTTCACAAACACTGGTATGATATACGAGAACCACCCCCACCAATCCTTACACGCTCGGGCACGTGGCTAGAAACACGTTTACTGTCCAAAAAAAATTCATACGATAAAATCCTTGGTATTACAGTTCTACTTGAAAGAAGCAATTGTCGTCAGAGAGAGACAGATAAAATTTAATAGTGTTGATGTTCATGGCGATTTACAAACTATTCATACAAATTACACTGTACTAGTAAATGCAAATGCAAAATACTTCACTAGCATTAGTGGATCAAATAAAAGTAGTGAATGAAGTGGAAACAGTGCTGTATGCTTTAAATGACAAGATAAGTGTTCGTGTATTAGAAAAGTTTTGTAGTGCATTACTAAAAAATTTCGAGATTGCAAGATTAAGAATCATTTACAGTAATCATCCTTCAATAGGTACGTTAACTCAGTTTAAATAACATTTTAATTACGTAAATATTACACCAGTAGACACCGAATGATTATTCTCTCTAGACTAGAACATTTTTACAAGGCGATGAACATAATTTAACGTTGTTTAGTCTTGTAAATTCAGATTGTTAATACTTCTCTCGTAAGTACTCAAGAACGGTAATAACATAAAATGTATTGCTAATTACTATATATTCATACTTATTGTACGCCATTCGTATGTCTTACAATGTATGCACTTTTGGTAACGGCTTAGAGTGCCCAAGTCATTGATATCAGCTTCACTCACAGCTCATTCACGGTATCTAAATTTCCCCACTTTATTGATAAGCGATCTTATCCTTGTGGTTTTTATACTGAAATTAGTTTATTAAGCATGTTATGTACTGCAATTACATTGGAGACTGTGGCTGTATAATATACAAAAACATAATAAAAACCCTTTACCACATTAGTATTTATTTCCTAGTTATTTCGTCAACTGAGGTGTCATCTTTAGTACGAAATAAATAGTGTTGAGTATGAGCAGGTAGTAAAACTAAATAGAAGAAACCGTGAAACATTCTACTAGACCTTAGTGTTTATGTAGCGGTCTAGTAGAGTGTTTTGCGATTTGTTCTGTATAGCTTTACTGTGAGCCCATGTTCAACACTGCGTTTATTCTCTACTGAAGCTGACAACTTATTTGTTGAAATACATATCTAGAGTACAAATACTAGTGTGGTCAAAGGTTTTTATTAACTGTTTGAAGATCTCATGTACTATTGGTACTATTGGAGATACCTTGTTTTGTCGTCTCTTTCTTTAGTGCGCTGTAATTTGTGCAATAATAGCTTTTGGATTATTTTTTTATTGTATTTATGTTCTCCTCTTTTTTTTCTTCTTTAATAGTTCAAGGGAAACTTTATTTTTGTATTAAGTTAGTTTGGAATACGATTTTATTGTCGATATATTATTTTGCAATTGAGTTTTCCAGATTTTTACGTGCCATGTTTACTAAAATATAATAAAAAATAAGTATTATTGTTCGTTTTAGTAAGAAGAAACATATTTAAATATAACGCAGTTCATATTCAATTTGAACATTTAAGATTGGCTGTCCTGTTTTAAATCATAATTAGTTTAGTACGGATTATTTGTATATATTGCTATGTGCCCTCGAATAATAGTATATATTCAATATTTTATGCTGCTTAATACATAAAAGCTTTGTTGAATTATTTCTTAATACCAGAAATACATATTTAATGAAGAATGAAAATATTTTCATTTAATACATGTTAACTTTATTTTAAAATTATTGCATATACTTTTTATTACACAACAAACCTAATGTGTTTGATATTGACCGGTTTTTGAAATCGACAATAATTGTAAGTTTGGATTTTTGGTGCCACAAATAACTAAAATTTCACTTTCCTATAGGTTAAATTAGTATAGTATTAAACTATTAATCATCAAATTATTGCGTTTACATTAAATATCCCAACGAGAAAGAAATTAGAAAGAAATAAAGTAGGCTTTCAGTGTTTAATTTAGATACTTTCATTACTTCAAATAAGAACTGCTCCCGAGATTTTTAAACGCCCACAGTGAAATTAATGGAATTGTTTTACACTGATGTAATTTTATTTTTTTCTTTTGTGTCTGCAAAAAGTATATTATAATTCTCTTATTATACGTTACTGAAATAGACTTTGATAAAAACTGTCCTAATATTTTATAATTCTCAATTGGTGTTCGAAGCTACTTAAAGTTTGAAATGTTTCTTTATAATATTGCATTTGTTTTATAAATTAGTCACCTGATTTTACTTACGTAGAAAATAAACGTTTCATGTAGTACTAGAAATCTTATGTCGTACAAAGTAAAAAATATATAATTTCCTACATTGACTCTCACAAATAAAAAAACCAGTTGTAGATAGGTTGCACTTTAAATTCTCAGACTAGTATATTATAGGAATTATGTTTACTACTACTTATCAATATATCTACTGACTTAAACGCATTTGTTGGGATATTTAATTAACATTTCGATGTATTTATATATATATATATATTATTCTTTAGATTTAACGCCAAAGTGCTCATGCTTAGTTCGCCGTCTGCGTTAACTAAAACTACGATACATGTATGATGGAGTTACTATTTTGAATAAAACAATAATATCGACTTGAACAACATTAACCGCGTAGGTGGCTGTATTATTATAGAGAAGTCCCACACTTTTGCTTTGTTTTTCCGTTCATTTTTTTAATTGAAGTTTCGTAATTTATGCAGAATTATATCATAACGGCTATTTGTTGCAATTGCAAGGTTTTTCTGTTTAGTCAATCATCGTATTCCACCACAATCGAAGAAAACTATTGCCATATTGTTCCTCCGATTGGGATACTTTGGCGTGATGCGGGATTTCTTCACTTGGTCTCTTGTTATTTCATGGACTCAATTTTTAGTAAGTTGTTGAAGTAGAAGATTCATCATTGCTAACGATCAAATGCAAAATTTCTTCTTCGTTTCAAAAAGTACCAAGTGCATACAATAAACTTCTTCCAACTATATTACGTCAATAGTCAAAAGAAATTTAGGTTGTGATGATGATCTTCAAGTGATCTCGAAGGATTTTTTCTAATGTTCTAATCTGAAAGCCATGGTATTACTGATAATTTTTTATATTTTACTTGACCGCTCTATTCCAAATTTTCAACAGTAACACTGTACTCTGCGATCAACGCCAGGTTTTACTTCATCTTCAAGAGGTGTTTGTTCCTTATGAAATCTTTTTACCCAGTATTTCAGGGATGAGAAACTTCTTCAAAAAGATTATATAAGACGTGTTTAATTCGAGAAAGTGATTGTCTCCGTCATTTTATCCCACTAGTTTATTTTTGATTACTGGTGCAATAATTACTATAAATTTTTCTTGCTAAAATGTTCTCCTCCTATCATATTTGCATCTTGACACGTTTTTTTTTTGTGTTTAACACCATAGATCTGGAGTTTAATTTATATACTTACATACCTCCGTTGTTCGCTTCCTCCATTTATTTATTTCCTGCTATTCCATCGTTGCATTAATTATAGAAAAGATTAATGAAAAATTTTTTGCATCAAATCAGAACTAGAACTTGTATCAAACGTTATCTAGACGGTCGCTTTATCAAATTAAGCTACCGAGAAGTATAACTTCGAATCTTTTAATGCACCATAAATTTCATTATGGAATAGATGTAATTATTTTAACCCACAGTCACGTTTTGTGTTGCTAACAATTATATATAAATAATAGTATACTTAATAATTTTTAATATTACAGAACGTTCAGTAAGATTTAAATAATTCTGTGAAATAAAATTACTTTAAAAAATTTTACTTCGCAAACTTAAATCTTCCTATAGAATGAAAATACATTTAAATAAAACCTGTTGTATATTTTGAAGTAAACCATAATTCGTAATCATTGATGCAGGTTGTTTAAGAGAATTTAATCTGAAAATATTACAATTACTTTAGAAAGAAAAAGTTTTTAGGAGTGAAAATGAAAAAATTAAATTTTTAGAATTGATTAGAACTGAATTAATTGCATCAGTAGCGTTTTGATAAGTCGAAACGATGAACATTTACGTGAAATAATATGAAATAGACAGAATTAAAAAATGTTTATTAGTAGCTGATTAGAAGGTTAGATAAGGTTGACTAAAAACTATTATTATTTAACATCCCAAAATTAGTATACTTGCGCGAAAGAGCACGAAAATACCTATACACTCCGCGCAACATGAATAGGACCACCCGACTTGTTGCAAGCTTTCGGTGGTTTGAAAAACAATTCATTTACTAAAAATACAATGCAAGTTTGTAATAGTATGATATGGCAAATAATACGCATTATTGTGCAATAGTGCCTAACGTTATGCATTGGGTGACGTAAGTACCACATACATATAAAATGCACCGCGCCGGTTGGATACGACCAGTATTTAATAGTAAGCTACCGGATGAGTGTCGAGTTACAACGTGTATCCGGATAAACAAACATCTGTAATTAAGGGTATTGTGCAACGATGGGACGACAGAAGTGCTTAAGTATGGAAGAAATTGGAAAAATTAAAGCGTTCCATCAAGAAGGGTATTCCTCAAGGGCTACTGCAAAGAAAATAAATCGATCACACCAGGTTGTGAACAATTTTATTAGGGATCCCGAGAATTATGGAAAACGTTTTAAAGGGCGAACAACATCCGTTACAACTTAAGAGAGAACGTCGAGCCATATTACGCGAAGCATCGAATTCGGCATTAACGGCAAGACAAATCGCGAATAACGTTGGAACGAATGCATCGGTAAGAACTGTACAGAAGTTACTGAAGACCTGTCCGCATTTAAAACGTTTGAAAATTAAACGACGGCCTCCTTTAAGGGAATTTCAGCGCACTGCACGTCTTCAGTTTGCTCAAGCAAAAATGGGGTGGACAAGAGAATGGCAAACTGTTATTTTCAGTGACGAGAAGAAGTTTAATTTAGATGGCCCGGATGGGTTTTCTTATTATTTCCAGGATTTACGTAAAGATGAAGTGATTCAGTCACGAAGGCGAGCCGATGTTGGTTCAGTTATTGTATGGGGAGCTGTTTCCTATAACGGACCTGTTGATTTAGTAATAGTGAAGGGCAGACAGAATTCGGAAAAGTACGTCCAGCTGCTGCAACAGGTGAAAGACAAATTTTCCAACGTTATGGCAGGTGGGCCATTCATTTTCCAACAGGATAATGCCAGTATTCACACCGCGCGCATTGTTCGACGCTGGTTTCAAGAACCAGGCATGGAGGTTCTCGATTGGCCATCGCTCTCCCCCGACCTGAACATCATAGAAAATGTTTGGGGATGGTTGTCGCGTAAATTGTACTCCAATGCTACCCAATTCAGTTGCGCTGACGAACTAGAGCAGGCGCTGAAACGAAGTTGGGCGGAACTTCCCGTTGACTACTTGAGAACCCTGTATAATTCCATTCCATCCCGACTATTTGAGGTTATAAGAAATAATGGCAAAAGTACTCATTATTGAACAATAAAGTATTTTGTTATTGCAAACGAATCTTTTATTTTGTAGATTGGTCGTATTCAAGTGGCGTTTAATTACTCTACTTATTGTCATTAGTAACGTACATTTGCACTGACTTTTACAAAAATTATATTTGGTACCTACATACATCTTTTTATCAACCCTCTTATTTTCGAAAATAACAATTCCAGCGCGCTACCATGTTTATACCAACTACAAATGTCATATATGCAGTTGGTCCTATTCATGTTGCGCGGAGTGTATGTGGGGAAAGGGGTTTATGAGCAGAAGTTTCTTTTGATAGTGAGAACAAGTGACAGCTATTATCAAAGCTAGGAGTGTTTGTTTTAACGAATGCCCATTAGAGTATAGATTTATTTTTTTGTTTCAAATTTGTGCGAGCATAACTACTATTTATTTACATCGAATGTATTCCATTGTTATTTTTCTTCACAATGACTTCACCAGTAATTAAATAAAATTTTATTTGGATCGAAATGGGCTTCTTATAACTGTGACGAAGTTAAAAGTACATTCGAATTTCCTTATAAAGATTTTATGGGTTACGTTTTCGCAGCATTTTTTCTTAAGTATAGATATTTCCTGCATTGTATTCTGCAAATATGTTGGTAAGTAAATTAGCAACATTTCTGCACAAAAAATGGGTCACTTTCATGTATTTGTATTTGTAATACCAATTACAAATTGCACATATTTATAATGGCAATTTAGTACCGTTCATTTGAAAGTTATATACGATCTAAAACACTCGTATCCGTTACAAATAAGTATTTTTCGTTATAGGATTTAATTACTTAATATTAGGAATTGGAAAGAAAGTATATCTAATTTGATTGTAATTTTTTTCTGAAAATTCTTTGACTACATTATGTTCCTTAATAAATATCATTTTTTTCTCCCAATAACTGAGGATACCTAAAAAAATATGAACTTAATGAGATCCATTACCTAGGCATTTTAATATTTTCTTTCAAATTGAGATTATATAGGTCATTTAGAAAGTATGTAAATGCATTCGTTGATTGTAAAATTACCACGACCGGGAAATTTATTAATAAACTTTAGAAATGAGAAATATGTTAAACTTATTTTGTGATTTTTTAACAATTAGCAGTTTTCATTACATTTGCTAATAAAATAAATACTGCCAAACGATATTATACCAAAGCTGCATTACAATCGGTTTCTAATACAATTTCTTGTGTGTAAAGGCCTCAAATTGACAATTTCAGTTGCAGCTAGATACTTAAACAAGTCAGATTATGGGTAAGGTATTATCAACAAACCCAAAGCGTAGATGATCTTCCAAAACGCGGGAAAAACCGCATTACAATGCGACAGAGTACGACTATTATTAATTTAATTAAGAAAAAACCGCAATTAACACTTTGTGAAAGACAATACGAGCTAGGCAAAACGAACGTAAATATTAGTTTACTAATAATTGAACGCAGATTATGCCAATACGATATCGCTTATTAAACCATTGATGTCCGCTTTACATCGATAGGCGCGCATGTAGGTGCAAGAGAATTCTAGCAGAGATTAGTCCGACTTTGTGCTTACAAATTTTCTTTTTGAAACTGGTTACCTGGAAAGAGGGCATGGGCAATAGACAGGACAATGTGGTGCACTGCGAAACACCTTGTGAAGATTCATGTCTTAAGATGCAGAATTTCGAAACTTTATGCGTGTTTCCCGACACTTTAGACTGGAAAACAATGGTAAAATTACACCAAGAAGGACTTCTAAGGTCGGCAAAAGTGTAGTTTAAAGAGTCCAGATTAGATCCTACAAGCAAACTGTCTAGGGAGTGGAAGGCTGCAAATCGTATTACATTAATAGATTGGCAACCCCCAGGCGTCTATTCAGTTGCAAATGTTTGATCTCTTATGAAGTACACTTCGTGGGAAACAAGTACGGACAATTTCTCAATTATCTCGCAATATAAAGAAAATATAGCGCTCATTATTTACAAATTAAACTGAAAATTTAGTCGCAAGTATAGGAAATTGCTGTGAGGTTATTCTTAAAAATATATTAAATATAAGCCTATTAGCATATAAAATGAATTTTATAACAGAATATCTGTTTTATTAGTTTTAACCTTTTTCTTTGGTGGAAATATTAATTTGCATTTCTTATTATGCAGACTGTATAATTATAGTGTATAATTAACGGTTTCAGAATATAATCAAAATTTTAGAATATAATAATCGATAACATAACTATTATTTTACTTTCGAATACGAATTTTTTTAATTAAATCTTTAGGTGCTAATTTCTTTTAAACTATAAATAGTTCGAATATTCGCCGGTCCATGTTTCGAGATTTAATGTGTATATATTTCTGTAAACCGAAAAGAAATCGAAACTTTCATTAAAAATTTTTGTGAAGTACAAACACGCCCGTCTGTATGTGCCAGTGATTGCTCGTTGACATATGTTTAAGAATAAGAGGAGAATTAAAAGACAAAAAAAACGAAGAGGAGAATTAGGCGGCGTCTGCGGCACTTTTCATTTTTAGTCTCATTCCTGGCATACTTTCTATTTTAAAGTGCCGGTATATTCTCAAATATCACCTCTTGTAAAAGTTCCTTGCGATGTGTGCACGAGGGAAGTCGTTTTTATGTTTTGTATGAGCGCGCGAGATATCATTCTGTTCTCGTCTACTACTACTTATCACTTTAAGGCATGTTGAATGAAAGTTAATGAATTGACATTCTACTATATTACCAATAATCAAAAAAAAATAAATAAAGTTTCATCTTACGAATTTATACAAACAATCGTCGATAATTCTCTGTGTTGAAAAATTTTAGAAATTTGAGTTCCATTGAAAAAATAAATTAAAAACGAAAGAAACACTTCGCTTCTTACGATTTTATAGCGTAAGACTGGTAGATGGTACATAAAAACGAGTCGCCTTGGCATTGGAGAGTCATTTCTGACGTCACTGTCCGTTGTAAGCGCAAAGAAATCAATAACCGAAATATTTTCGTTTGCACAAGTGTTTTACAGATGTGCTAATCTTATAAAAAAGATTGAATTCGCTTTATTTTTATTAAAATATTAACTTAAACGAAACCTTGGATATGTACGATATATTCAAAAAGTGCAAGTTTTTCTCTATACAAAATTACGTATACAATTAAAGTATTTTGGTGAATAAAAAAGATTTTTATTAAAATATTTGAAAAAACGTATGTATTGCGATTTTCTTGTTCCTAAAAATATACAAACTCATTACCTAAATCGAATCATCGTTAAAAGAGATAAAATGATTAAGAAATGTTTTTATTGAGGAAATGTTTTATGCTTTAAAGGAATAGAGTGTTAACACCTAATATGTAAACCAAGTGATAAAGGAAAATTGTAAAAGTTGGTCAAAAAAACGATAACATTTTGAGAAAATTATATACGAGGAGTGTTCAAATTTAAATTATAATTTGAATTTAGCGCCAAACAAAATAAACAACGGCCAAAATTGGTATCGTTGTTTAATGCATGGGAACAGGTACTCTTTCAGTTGTTCATCAACCAACGTGCAGTATTAGTTGCGTTACAAACATGAGTGAAGTACAAGTCCAACCAAGCATGGAGTAGAGTATTATTATTAAATTTCTTACAAAAGAAGGCGTTAAACCATCAGAAATTTGAGACTTAAAAGACAGTAAGATGGGAGAACATTGGCAAACAGTGCTTATAAATGGAGTAAATATTTTATAGACGGTCGAGAAAGTGTCGAGAATGAACCACACTCTTCAACGTTCAAAAACAGCAACAATAGACGAAATAGCTGGTTGGATTAACACTTATTCAAACTTATCGTTAAATTACATGATATTGCTTCTACACTCGATATTAGTGTTGCTACTGTGGATAGTTACATCAAAAAGCAACTTCATTACTGGAAAACATGCGCGCGTTGGATTCCACGAATGCTAACGAATGAACACAAGCAAACACGTTTGCAGGTGTCTCGCATTGTTGGCAAAATACGAAGAAAAGAGTTATGCTTTTTATAGTCTATTGTCACCACTGATGAAACCTGGGTATACTATTTCACCTCGGAAAGTAAAAAAGCATAGATGCCGTGGTGACATCCTTCATCTTTTAAACATGTACGAGAGTGGGTCTGTCTGCAGCCACAAGAATTTTTTTGTCAGGGAATACGGAAGCTACCATCGCACCCTGTCTGTTGAAAAGGATAGAGACTATGTTGAAAAATAACAGTATCCAATATAATTGCGTCGTTTTACTTTTTGAATAAGTATTTACATTCACGACTTCTTGAATAAATTATAATTTTAATTTGAACACTCCATACCTAGTTCCTGAATCCAGGCCATTCCAGAAAAAGAACTACGTTATAACAGATGTTCGAAATTGTAGCCTTTTAAACATTTTTGTGCTTAACGTGGCAATCAGTACTAAGAACTCATCAGATCACCATTAATGTACAGTAATATCATCATTAAGGCAGATAACTATTTCAAGTAATTACGTGTTATTAAGTGTATTAAAGCATGACCAATGCACTTGGTCCATATATAGTAATGTTGCCATTGACATTTTTATCTCTCGCTCATCTATATCATTCACATTCAATAAGTACTTTCACTTGAGCTGTGTCGAATTATGAATTAAATATCGCCGTCTTATTTTATTTTACACATTTTTGTCGATCTACGAGACTAGAGTAAAATGTTTTCGATCTGACTAGGGGAACATACTTTTACTTCCAAAGTAAGTATTTATGGCTCTTTACAAACTCTATAACACTTAAATGAACTGCACTCAAACCTCTTCATGCTAAGATTTTGTAAGCCACCAAAATAGGTATCAATTTTAGGCATTACTTTTCTTTTAATTAGTTTGATCCAAATCTCCATCTTATCATTTTCTCAAAGTGGGGAACAAGAAGTCCCTAAGATCCAAATCCAACGCGTTAGATTACGTTCGGTAGCAGTTCGTAGAATGGAAACGATTATGAATCAGCAAGGAGCATTGTCATAAAATAGAATTTTCTTCGTTTACTCAATGTGGTTGTTTTGATTTTAGTGTCTAAGGTGTCCAGTAATGTTACATAATATAGTCCATTCGGTTAGAGAATGGAACATTAAGTCATCAAATCATGCGCGAAGTGTGACGTCACGAAACCAGATAGCACAGTAACTGGCGTACCATTTGCGTACTGTTATAAAGGGCTTCTAAATATATTATCTAGGGTATTATGTCGCGTCGTTTGCTCATTAAACATTTTTTAAAAAACACAATGGTCGTGACACAGAAGTTGTAGTGTTGCAAAACTACAAGTTAAAATGAGTGCTTTTGATGATGTACGAGGGTGGTCCCACCAGTGCTCGGCCTGATCTAGAGATGGCGGCAGTTATTTGAAAAATATCACTGTATTAGAAAGTACACAATCTTAAAATGTTTCAAGTTTGAAGACGCCACGTTGTTTAGTATTTGTTGGCAGCCATCACTAGTGAACGTTTTCAGTGAATTTGTAAAAATGGAGAAAATTGTTCATGGTTACTTGATACAATACTTTTATTTGAAAGGTCTCAGCTCAACCGATATAAAAGTTGAACTGGATTCTACTCTGGGTGAATCTGCTCCTTCGTTTACAAAAGTGAAAGACCTTAAACGAGGCTGTACGAGCTGCCAAGACGAGCATCGCAGTGGTCGACCAAATGAGGCGATGACTCCAGATATTGTGAAGAAAATCCACAATGTGCTACTGGATAATCGTCGACTGAAAGTGCGCGAGCTAGCAACATAGTAGGCATTTCAAAAAGTGCGGTACATCGCATATTATCTAAAAATTTGGACATGAGAAAGCTGTGTGCAAGACAGGTGCCACGTTTGCTCACACTCGAGCAAAAACAGTGTCGCAAAGATGTTTCAATTGAGTGTTTAGCGAAGTTTCGCAGCAACAAGGTAGAATTTTTGCGCCGTTTCATAACCATGGATGAAACATGGGTCCATAGCTTCACACCCGAGACAAAAGAACAATCAAAATAATGGACTCAAAAGGGAGACCCGGTTCTAAAAAAGGCGAAGATTGTTTCATCTACAGGCAATGTCGTGGCATCGGTTTTTTGGGATGCGCGTGGAATAATTTTCATTGACTATCTTGAAAGAGGAAAACCTATCAACGACGAGTATTATGTGAACTTATCGTTTGAGCGAAGAAATCAAGCAAAAGCGGCAGCATTTGGCTAAGAAGAAAGTGTTGTTTCAATAAGACAATGCACCAGCTCACAAATAAATCAAAATTATGGTATATTTTAATAAAATAAAATATTTAATTATAATTAAAACAGATGCAGGCAAAAAATAATACTGTAAAAGACTGTAATGAGAGGCGATTTAATTATAGAAGTGTAATCGATCGAAGTTTGGTATTATTTCCAGTTCCTAGAACTAATATATCATAGTAATATGGAAACCTATTTTTTCAAGTTTATTTACTCATCATCACTTAAAATGTCAATACCCTTTAATGTATCATCACTATCGACGAATTCAGATTCTTTTTCTGAAGATACTGTATTAACTGTGAAATTCATGCTATATAGAATGAATATTGAAGATATTGCTACTCGAATTCATTTCGTTACTAAGATGATAGTTGAACTACTAAGGCACTTTAATCTCAACAAACACATGAATAATATGAGCTTAATAGACAAAAACATAGAAAGTTCTGTCAAGTAAACGAGGAAATCGCGAACCACTACAACGCAGTTTCTACTTCACTAGAGAAGAATATTATGAAACGGAATTATATAGAAAAACCGCTGTTGAAGATGCTATGTGTAATTAAAAGAACTAAAGTATAGAATGTAATTTAACGCGATATGAACACTATAGATCTGCAAAGTCGTAGTGGAATAAGCTTTGTGGCTACTTCAAATAATCTAAGGTATCTCATTATCATGATATAGAATTACCCCTTTAATCAGTAGACCTAGATATTTTCTTTGAACTGCTTTTAGAAGCTGCAACAGTACGTCACAGTATAATTCGTTCACCTTCTCTTTTCGTTCTTGCTTTTAAGAATTGTCCTGTGGTAAATGTAATTTTGAATTTCTTCGCTGGGAGCAAATAAAAATGCAGAATAACGCTTTGGTTCGGGATGGTAATGACGCACCAAAAAACAAATTTGGTAAATATGCCCTTTTCGTCAGGATACAGAGAGATATAAAAATGGGACCGTTCGAATCTTTGTTTGTTTATAGGCCAATCGAGCATCCACTTCGCACGCCGTTTTCTAAAACTTAATCGATCAAATATTATGTTGTAGATTGAATAATGAGAACATCTTATTGCAGATGCCATACTGTCTATCCTTTTATACTATATTGGACTTTGTAAATAACTTTTTAATGTACTTGAGAGAATTTATCTATCTAATTGTATACCACTTTACGAGATAAACACATCTCGATATAAAAAAGAAACATTTACTTTATGAACATTCTTTATAGAACGACGTGTGTACATAAAAGTAGGATTGCGATTTTAAAACTAAGTTTACTATGTATACTAATACCTTCAGAATACTATCTTTAGTTATAAATATCACTCCCGACATCCCTAAGAGGAAATATTAAATAAGTAAACTATCAGTTTGTGACTTGTATGCTAGTTTTTTTTTTTTTAGTTTTTTCAAACTCGTGAAGTTATTTTTGAATAAATTAGTTATTTATTATATTATGTTATGTTAATTCTTCATTAAAACTTTTTAATTAAAAGATTAACTTAACTTTTTATGTAATAAAATGACATTTCAGTAATAGACTGTTGTCTGTTTTCATTAACAAATACTTTACTTGAGATAGCGGAACAAACATGTAAAATTATGCATCATTGAGTGGGTGGGTAGTTACACGGTGACTCATATATTCTCACTCCACATTTAAATTTTATCGAACTAATATATCACATTATCTAATGCAATAGAATCTGAGATTGTATACGTTACTCTCACCTTAAGTATTTTTTGGTTGCTTTGTTGAATGGATACATGTCATGTACTAAATGAATCTCTTGCATAATATGTACTTTAAGTGTACGTGGACGTTATTCATGATTATTTCTTTGCAGGTTAAAAAAGAGAATAATAAATTTGCAATGCTTATTTACCGGAAGGTATGGGTGTTATTTCTTTGGTATTTTTCTTTATAGTAGATCAGAACATGGTAATGTTAATTTTACTTTATTTAGATTTCAAGTGCTATTTCTAAATGTCACTTTCATTAGTGAACGTTCTTTGAATTATTAGTAGTGTAATACAGTCGAACTTCCATATATCGAACTTACATATGTACATTAATCGATTTCTTTTTTTTTATATATCCTTCGCAAAATTGTTTAAACATAAACAAAAGTCCCTCTTTTTGCATAACGTTTTCTAAGAAAGTTTTATTTTTCAGTATGTTTAATTATATGATGCATAGTCTATGCAATATATGTGCATATTTTTTGTTTGATATGGACTTCCTAATCTGAAATATACGAGGAGTGTTTAGCTAAAATTTTATTTAAAAAAAATTTTACTACATTGCAACAATAAAACTACATAACATATATTATTTTTCAATATGACATCCCTGCCTAGCAATACATTTATTTGCGCCATAGATTTTAAGGCTTTTTAATACTTCATTGGACGAAGTTTTTAAGTTGATTACATATGTATGTACTTCTGAATAGTTTTTGTAACTTTATCATTTAAATGGAATCTTTTTCTCAAAATATTTTACTCAAGTTTGTTTAGGGTTTTCGAGTACTTTTGCATTGATGTAAGATGAGTATTGTCTTGAAAAAAGGAAGCAGAACTTTGTTTTTCCTTCCTTTTGTTGTTTAAAACTTAGTCACACAAAAGTATTGAATGATATTTGACAGTAACTACAGGGTGCGGCGCTTAAATCCGGACAAATTTCAATTTGAATTTCCCGTCACATAGTCATTCCGCCAGAGATCGCTATTGGCGTTCTTGTAAGCCATGGGCATCTAGTAAATAGTCATAACCTAAAAATGGCCGGGATGTTACGTACAACTGCGGAGTACAACCGAAGAGCCGCGATTATCGAAAGTCTTCGCGCTGGGCGTTCGCCGACAGAAATAATTCGATTCTTCGGGTACCCGAGATCAACTGTATACGATATTACATCCAAGTACAATGCTTCTGAAGAGTCAAGGGAAGGTTCCTCTAACCCAGCGAGGAGAACTCATTCGAGGGAACGCATTTCACAAACTCCGGCAGTCGTGGAAAAGGCTCAGGCGCTAATTTTGGAGGACCCGGGACAATCGTTGCGGAAATTGGCATCAGTATTGGGTGTCAGCGAGCGAACCATGCGTCGGATTGCAGAGGAGGACCTACGTTACAAGTCGTACACAATAAAGGTGCGACAGATGCTGTCTGAGGCTGCCAGAACAAAACGGCTTGCTCGCTGCAACCTGTTATTGAGTTCATTAAAAAATGAGGCGGTAGGACGAATCAGATTCTTTTCTGATGAAAAAATTTTCACTGTTGACGCGAAGGTCAACCGGAAAAATGATCGCTGGCTCGCCCACGACACCGAAGACGTCCCGATTGTTGCTCGAACAAAATTTCCGGCTAGTGTTCACGTCCTAGGTGTTGTGTCCAGTGAAGGTGATGTCATGCCGCCGCATTTCTTCGAAAAAGGACAAACTATCAATAAAGAAGTTTATCTGCAAGTTTTGACAAATGTTGTGAAACCGTGGATGGTAACTGTGGCCGCGGGGAGACAATATGTCTTTCAGCAGGACGGTGCATCGGCCCACACGAGCCATTTAGTCCAAAACTGGCTATCGGATAACGCGGACATGTTCTGGAGCAAAGAGTTCTGGCCCCCGAATAGCCCGGATTTGAACCCCCTGGACTATTATGTTTGGAGCGTAGTCGAAAGGGTTACTAACAAGTCCAGGCACCCTAATGTCGCATCTCTACGCACCGCTATCGAAGCAGCATTCACCAATATGGACAGCGCTGTTTTAAAGAGAGCATGCGACCGTTTTAGGACAAGGATAGAGGCGGTCATTAGGGCTGAAGGAGGTTATATAGAGTAATTTACTCTCGTCAGGTACAACTATATTTCTGTAAATGAATTTTCAATTTTGTTCATATTTTGTGTCAATAAATTTGTTTTTAAATGAAAAATTAAATTTGTCCGGATTTAAGCGCCGCACCCTGTATAGGATGTTCCTAATAAAATTCACTAAGAAAACGTCTTGGAAACAAAAGTTATTACCATATAATTATCAGGCAACAGTACGGTTTTTTTTCTTTTTAGTAGATTGAGGGGCGTGATGCCGTGAGGGGCGTGATGCCGTGAGGGGGTATGTTTTTATTCAAAAATTAAATAATATTCCCGATTTCTATAAATTGCAAGAACTTAAAATCATCTTGTATCTTCTGTAAGTGTAGCAATTAAAAAACTGTTTGCAAAAATTCAACTTGTGCTTTTTGGTCAATTGTGAAATGCATATGGCGTTAACTTTATCATGTCTTAAAGAACGATAAAATTTTAAAAAAATGGTTGTTTTAAAATTTAACAAAAATGGTTCTGTTTTAAATTAAAAAAAAATGATTCTGTTTCCCTGGATGTAAGTACGTTGTACGAGGGTACGTTTTTATTCAGAAATTAAATAATATTCCCGTTTTCCATACATTGTAAGAAGTTAAAACTCATCTTCTGCCTTCTATAATTCTAGCAACTAAGAAACTGTTTACAAATAATTCAACTTGTGTTTTCCAGTCAATCGAGAAATGCATCTGTCGTTAACTTTATTTTGTCGTAAAGAACAATAAAATTTAAAAAAAATGGTACCCTCGTGCAACGTAGTTACATTCAGGGAAACCTGGATGTAACTACGGTACATTGTTATCGAGGAATTAAATAATATTCCCGATTTTTATGCATTGTAAGAAGTTAAAATTCATCTTCTGTCTTTTATAAATCTAACAACTAAGAAACTGTTTACAAACATTTCAACTTATGTTTTTTCGTCAATCATGAAATGCATCTGGCGTTAACCTTATGACGTCTTAAAGGACAATAAAATGTAAAAAAAAATGATTCTGTTTCATTGGATTTATTTATTAAATTGAAGTTTGTGTTACATGCGGTTCATTTTCAGCACACATTCACTAGTTTTTTCAAAATTTGATAATTCAGACACTCAACTTATAGAAAAATATTGATGACTATATTGTATTGACGGTGTATGAATTTTGATTATTATAAACTGTTTCACAGTAGAATGTATAGAACTTTTCAATTTCGCAATTTAAACTGCCAAATAATGAAATGTCATAGTTTAAATTTGAGCAGTCTTCGTATATGTACGTAACTTTGTTGTAAAAATTTATTGTTCAATAATTGTATTCCTAACATAAAAATCATATAAGGGAGATAACTAGATTATATTAGCTCAAACTTGCAATTTTTTTTATCAGTTTTTTATTTGTACAGTTTTGTTTATTTTGATTGACATGCTGATGAAAGAGAGAAGGCAGTAAGTTTGTGTGTAAAATTCAGGATACTTTGCATAAACAAAATTATTCTTTGTGTTTATCTCCAAAAATAATTTTTGCTTCGGAATCATTTCGTTCTTGGTTATAATTTTATGTTCTTTGGTAAACATAATTAACATATTCAAAGCAGTAATACCAATCACATTTAAAAAGAAAGTATTTGGCCAAGGATTATCTAAAGAATAAATATTTGCATGTTAATCCATTACGTCTAGATCGTCTTTCATTTCGTTACAACTTTCCCTTCACCGCCTCTAGCCGACCCCGCTTTCAAGACTTCTCATATATTTCTTTTTTTTATTAAATGTTCTTATTCCCTGTCTTCTGGAATAAATAAGTTGTCTGTTTGATTTCATTAATCCTTCTTAAGAGTCTACTTATAGTTCGCCTTTCTCGGACTCTTCCAGTTTCAATGATTTTGCATAAATTATCCGCAAGCTTTTGAGGTATACGGCGACAAATATATGCATATGATTTAGATATAGTTGGCATAATTCGATGTTTAAATTCTTGTAAAACAACATGTGTTGATGGTACCTACCATATTTTGAAACTGTCTTTCTTTTTCATCTTACCAATTACTTTTAAACAAATAATCGAAAATATCTGGATTTTAATTTAGTTATACTATTTTTATATTAATTCGTTTGTATCTCATACCTATTTAATATGGAAACCAGTTTTATATTAACGAACTGTTATAAATAAACATAAAATGATTTTAGTAATTTAAACGAATCTTGTACTGCCAATTTATTACTAATCAGTTTAAGACAGTAAAGCAAAATACATACCACAATAGGCATCGGGTACTCTAATTATACTTCTTTGACAATTTGACAATATTTTTAACAAAGACAGATTTTTCATGAAAACCTACACACGAATAGGAAAAATTGGGACTATTGGTGATAGCGAAAAATTAAACAACGCTTAACTTGAACCCAATAGACGCTTTAGAAATTGACTTTCATAATAAATTCATAGATATCGATAATAAGAATGCATTAGTAACAAGTGATTGTTTAGAATTATCATAATATTAGGTCTACTGGAAAGTTCTGTCCGTTTTTAGAATAAAGTAATAAATTTTGCATACCTTGAATAAACTTTATTCAATAATATAATTTCCATCATTATTTATGATTTCTTGCCAGCATGATGGCAATTTGTATATCTCATTTTTAAAAAATACCTTATCCCTAGAGGCGAAAAATTGAACCAGTGCTTGCCTGATATCTTCTTCGTTTTAATTCTTTTGCCCTGCAAAATATTTTGTACGGAAAGAAACAAATGATAATCGGAGGATCCTAGCTCCGAGGAGTATGGTGGATGCGACTGAATTTCTCAGCCTAGCTCTGCGAGTTTACGAGTCCCCAAAGAAGTACGTGGCCTGGCATTAACATGAAGCAATATGATGTCCTTCCTATTGAACACCGTCGGCTTTTTTCTTGGAGTGCTGATTTTAAATTATCCAGTTGCTGATAGTACCTCTCCGAATTTAGCTTTTCGTTCGGTTTCAATAGTTCAAAATGTGTTGGTCCCACTGTATACACAAACATTCTCTTATTCACGCTCAACTTCGATTTAGAGGTGAAGGCGGCAGGTTTTCCGGATTCACAATATGCCCTTATCCTTACGATGTTTTCATAGGTAACCCACTTTTCATTCCAAGTTATCATCCCGTCCTAGAAGGGTTCGATTTTGTTTCGTGCAAGCAGAGATGTGCATATGATGACTCAATCATTCAAATTCTTCTCACTTAATTCATCTCGAATATTTCCACAACTATCCCAGTTTCCGTTGGTCCGAAATGGTTTGTTGATCAGAATCAAGCCTTTCCGCAATCTCCGATGTTGTCAAAAAAAGATTTTACTCTAACATGTTCTTGACAGTATCGTCGTTGATCAAAGATGGTCCCCCTAGGGCGTGGCTTATTAGAAACATCGAAATCACTTATTTGAAATTTTTCGAACCGTCTTCTACATGTTCAGAAACTGTAGTTTCACCAAATACTTTCAATAAATTTCTACAAGCTTCTGTAGTATTTCTTTCTTGTTGGAACTCGTACAAAATACAGTGACGTAAATGAACTTTGGCAGTAGCCATGGATACATGATCACGTCTCACTTAATACTAACATGAATTATCTTCGTTTTAGTTTATTTGCTAGGTCAGTATGTATACACTCAGCGATAAAAAGAGAGCCATATATGCGTCAAATGAATATGCGAATTGTTGCTGAACTTTACGGTACACCTAATATTAAATATAACCTTAATTTTTTTACTTGGCTAAACACCACTTTAAAATTGCAGACGTATCAAGTAGATATAAAACAATCTGAAAATTCATCAGATAAATATATTCCTAGAAGGATTATCTATATTTTAGAAAAAGATTAGTCTACTGATAAAGTTATTAATTCAACAATTTCTGTTAGCTAAATTATCTAATATGTGACGAACAATGTTTACATATGTTTTCTTATTTTCATTTTGTAAATTACATTGCTATGATCCCTAGGTGCTTCTAAATATTGCCACACCTCCATAGAATTACTTAATTTCACTGTCACACCTTCTTATACCTTACATAGAATAATTGTTTTAATATATTTTTAAGACAGTTAAGTGAAGTGATACATAACTGATGAAGTATGTGTGTGTTTTGTTTCTTTGCTAATCATAGCAATCTAATAATTACGTTTTGATTTCTATTTAATCATTCAATTGACGAGTTGGGTTTGTGAAGTTTTATAAAGTAGATTTTTTGTTATATTATCTGCATAAAATAAATACAAGTGTTCTTGCTTCTTTCTGTATATTAGTCGGGGTAATGATTTTATTTTATAACACTACGAAAGTTCATTTAGTTGATAGAAAGGTTACGTTTCACAACATTCTTCGAAGCATGAAAGAGTACTGCTGTGAATGTACTTACTAAATATAGGAGCAGTTAATACATTTATAATCAATACAACAATCTGCATACAGAATTTTCAAATTTCAAGCATTTGCTTTTAGGCTTAGACTGCCTAAAAAAAAGATTCGATCTAGAAAGCTTGAAAATACATGTACTCGGAAATACTTAAACTAACCACGGAAAGTATGATAGTTGAACTATCAGGAATCAGAAGAAAACAGAAACAAAGAGGATTTGTATAGCTAATTAGTTTTTAATAACATTTTTTAAAAATATTATAAGCTTAGTCTTAGAATAATTCGTAAGTAAATTTTTGAGAAGATAATGGGTGTTTTTTAAGAGAACTATCGATATCGATAACTATGGTTTGACGGCTGATAATGTCAAACTGTGTTGACATTTTTGTTCAGTAAGGTTTGGCAAGTCATCATGAATCGTTTAACGCCAGAACAACGCTTCCAAATTGTGGAAATTTACTTTAAAAAAAATAAATCTGTTCGCGAAGTTCATAGAGCTCTTCGTCCATTTTACGGTCAACATAATATAGTGAGCAATTCGTGCAGTTATTGATCGTTTTCGCACTAATTTTACTCTTCTCGATTCAAAACCATCAACAAGACAAAGAAATTTGCGTACCGAAGAAAATATTGCTACTGTAGTGCGAAGTATTGAAGAAGACGCCAAAATGTTGATTCGTCGTCGTTCTCAACTTGTTGGCCTTTGTCCTCCGACTACGTAGTAAATTTTACGCAAGGATCTTGGCTTACGTGCCTCGTGCAAGAATTGTAGCCAAACTACCATCGTTTGCGTCTCATTTTGGTGATTGGGCTCATTTGAAACTGGCCGAAGATGAGCATTTTTATCAAAGAATTGTGTTTAGTGATGAAGCTCATTTCTGCCTAAATGGCTACGTCAATAAGCAAAAGTGCCATATTTGGAGCGAAGACAATCCTCAAGCCGTTAACAAATCACTATTACGTCCATTAAAATTGACTGTTTGGTACGGTTTACACGCTGGCGGCATCGCCGGTCCTTATTCCTTTGGAAATGAGGAAGGATCTGCCGTTACGGTGAATGGCTAGCGCTACTGAGCCATGCAACTGAATTTTTGTTTCTCAAAAATTAATCAGCTAAACATCGACGACATTTGGTTCCAACAGGACCGCACAACTTGCCATACGGCAAGCTTAGGAATCGATTTATTGCAAAATTAATTTGGCGACAACTTTATTTTCAGAAGTGGTCCTGTTCACTGGCCCCCTCGTTCATGTGACTTAACGCTTCTGGGTTACTTTTTATGGGGTTATGTTAAGTCATTGATTTATGCCGACAAACTAGTAGCTCTTAAAGCATTGAAAGCCAATATTCAAGCCACCATTGACGCCATACGGCCAGATTTATTGAAAAAGTAGTCAAAAATTGGACTGATCGAATGTACCATGTAACTCGTAACTGTGGTGGACATATGCCGGAAATCATATTTAAAAAATAAATGTCATGAAATTATCTATCAGATTATAATAAAAAAAAATTCATTCCAACAATATTTCTGTCTCGTATTATCATTTTAAGTTCTCAAGCTCTTAAAAAACACCCTGGCAATATATATTTTTGGGAAGATATATATTTTTAATAAAGAAATTTAAAGCATAAAAAACTTTATGCTTTAAATTGCGTTAGAGTTTCTGAAACCTAGGTCGTCAACTTATTGAATTTCAAGTCACCCATTAATTAGCAATTATTAAAATTAAATAAACAATTCGCTTTGATTATGATCTTTATTTTAAATTTATGTCGACTAAGAATTACTGAAAAAACCCTTTTTGTCCAGGGAGATCTTTTAATTTCTTTATAACTTCACTTAAGCAAATCTTGAATAACAGTTGGACATTAAAAAGTATCCTTTAAAATACAGATTTGATTTCATATTATCACAACATTCATATTGCTGGTCAACCGAAAATTATTTATGAAAGTATTTTAAGAAAAACTGACTAGCAATAATCTGCTTAACTCAGACGGAACGGGGCTTGTATTTCTCTAAAAGTTTATTCTATATTTTCTCGCACAGATTTCCTCCCACATTTTATAAAAACAAGTAACTGCGTAACATTACATAAACGTTTACGTAACTTTATTCTATTCAATATATACGACGAATGATGTTATTATCGGTAGCTGACAAATAAAACTTCTTATATAGTTCACAAAGAAAAATGTAACATTCTTCCGTACTTTTTAAGTTTTTGCTTGAGAAGTTTTACAATTACATGGGAGTTTGAGAATACAACTTCAGCGTATTGCGACTTTATTATTAAAAAAACTTTTTTCTTAAGAAATTTTATTTCATTATAATTTATTGACCAATAAAAAATAATATATAAAATAATTTTAATTAACAGAAGCCTTTGACATAAAAGAGTAGGTAAAAACGAAATGTAATTCTAATAAATATAAATCTAAATTACGGTATACTTGTTCATTCATGTAGACGAAAAAATAAATAGTGAAAAACCTCAAGATCTTTACTCCTGCGTCTGCCGTACAATATAATATTGCTTGAATGAATAATCCCTCAGTAAGTCCAAATAATTATAAAATACTACGAACAGGGCTGTATTAAATAATATTCTAATTGTTGAACCACTATACATTGTCTAAAACAGATTTTTATATTTTTATTTAAGAATTAAAAAGGGGAAAATCTAATTGTAAATAAAAATAAAGAAAATTGCTATAGAGGCAGCCAAAATTTTTCGGTCATTTAACAGTTTGTAATGTAATTTCATTTCGAAGATACTCTCTATAAAAATATCAAATCGCAAAAGAAAATTGGGACTTAAAGTATTATTAAGGAAAGTGTTTATATGATATTAATTTCTATTGCGATATCTTTAATTGTAACCCTTTGAAGATGTTCAAATTAATTTAATTAAATGAAGATGTCTTGATTAAAGGAATCATTTAGATTAGGAAAGAAAACTGAAAAGTAGAAGAATTTGTCATCATTAAGACTAACTTCATGATGTTTTTTGGTGTTCAGTTCAATAGATACTATATTAAAAAACATAAGAGATACATTTCTTCATACAAAAAAATATTTTACAGAGATTATTAGCAGAATGCAGAGATACCTAAATTTGATTAAGACACTTGCGATGAAAATATTCATAATAATTGTCAAATTGTAGTTAATTACTTTTTGAGTATTACAATAGCACATCATTTTCCATCATTTGCGCATTTTTCAAAAAACATGTTATCATTGGGGCCCATATTAATTGGTAGACGTGCACAAATTCAGTCATTTGAGAAATAGAGATCGGTTGTGGTGTAGCGTCATTGCTTGCAACCAAAAAAACTCAAAAATCTTAATAGCGAGTTGTTCAACTACACATCACAGTCTTAAATTAAGTCCAAACGATTTACCAGGTGTACCGGAAAGTCATTACCTGTTTTTTCATAAAAACTATATAATTTTCAAAAAAATGGAAAAATTTATTTATTCGAAGTATTGGCCATTTGATTCTACACATCTAGCCCATCTTTCAGGCAATTTATGGATGCCATCCCAAAAAGCTGTTTTTTCTTTATGCAAAACCATTCATCGAGCCATTTTATAACTTCCTCGATATTGGCAAAGTGCTACTCTGCAGGCACGTGTCCTATTGATGCGAAAGGGTGATAGTCAGGCGAGACAAGGTCTGGAAAGTACGGCGGGTGCGATATTGTGTCCCATCCAAGTGCTTTCAATGCTTCCTTGACCGGTTTTACTGTATGAGATAGCACATTATTGTGCTATAAAATCCCTTTACCGCGTCTTCGGACCCATTCTGGACGTTTTTCTATCAATGCATGATTCAAATTGATAATTTGTTGTCGGTAGCGATCAAACACAGAGCATTGTCTTGCGACCAAAACAATTTGGCCATGGAGTCGATGGGCCGGCTTCGCTAGGTGATAATCACCCGTCACTATTCGATGCAGAAATTACCTCCGAAGCAGCGTTTCACAGACGATTTTTCATTTTTCCATTTGACTCATTTAATTGACGTGGCACCTATTTTCCCATCTTTCTTTTTCCATTCGTAATCAGTCGCTAATCGTTTCTTGGGCCACATTTAAGGCTTCTGTCAATTGTTTTTGTGTTTGGGACTGGTTCTACCAGCAAACGATGACTTTCAGCTGCTTTTTTCTTTTGATTAAAGTGATGCGTGCCGCAAGTGCACTTTTTCAGCCACGAAACTCAAAGAAGTATAAATCTATGACAGTGTTACTTTTGCAAAATATAATATGTATGGCTTTGAAGCTTGATGTCGGTGGAATAAAATGACATATGTGTCAAATCACAACATTGGATTCTTAAGCATAGCGACATCTATTAGAAAAACCGGTAATGACTTTCCGGTACATATCCTTTTGATCTCTTCAAAAATAATGCGAATTACATTTTTGGCCATTGCTCCTACACTTTTTCACTCGTTTTCTTGAAATAACATTTCATTTTTAATTTAGTATACAAATATATGTATGTATATATTTCCTCTAACAGTTCCTGTCGTTAATGACATGAAATATTTTCAATTTTTTAATATATTTAAATTTGTTTTTAATAAAAGTTCTTCCATTTACTTTTATGAATTGAGTCATGCATTTGGGAGACTTCTTGCCGTAATTAATGTAAATATAATTTAAAGTAACATTTAATGCTCAAGTTTTTCTTTTCGATTTAATTTTAATTCATTTCCATTTTTAAAACGATACTTGCAAATTAATTGTTTTGCAAAACTTATCATTTTTTCTTAATAATAATAGGAATTACGTGTTCGTGAACGTGGATTGAATTTTAGTGAAAGTACCTGTATTACTTTTTCACCGTTCCTAGTTTTCTAATAAATAAATACGCAATCTACTAACACACCTTTCGGTCTTACCACATTGTTTTTTTCCCATTTAGTCTATATAGCGGATCGGTCTTAAAAACTTCGTGATGATAGAGTATTGGTTCGTGATTTCCCGTTCGCATAAATTTAAATTTCCTCATTACTACGTGAACTGCTTACCCAAGTATTTATAATTTTGTATAATTAATATTACGTACAGCCTAATCTATACTATATATTGTGAAGTAGTAAAAGCAAAATAAGAATATAAATAATATATTAAATAGGATTTGATTATCTTTTTTACTCGTTTCTAATGTACATGTGGACGATTTCGATCAATCTAATCCGAACCTGAATCGCACGAACAACAATTCAAGTGATATTGAACCGTACTTAAAATTTATGTCTTCCTCTCGGGAAGTAATTCTTCGAGCAACATGCCCCGTTTTAAATTCAATAATATGTTATTTCCTTTAGATTAGATCTTTTTTAAGGTTTAAGATATTATCCCGCGTAATATGATGTATTGAATTTTGTTATTTATAGTGTAAGTTGGTTACAATGACAGAGTATATTGCTTTATATGTTTTTGATAGTCTATCATCGCTGTAGTCAGATTATTGCCACTTCTATTGAAAATTTTTGCTATGGTGTCCGACAAGTAGTTAAGAACAAACTTTTTGTATGTGTTCAAACCATACAGCAATGTATTCCACTGCATCCTTTCCAGATCTATTGTGGTCCTCGTGTCTGGTTTGGCTTTTCTAGCGTCGTTCCTTTACCTAAACCTAGTATCTTCGACAGCGGTTTCTTACCAAAGATTTCTATTTCCGGATACTCCCAAATTATATAAATCAATTCTTTCCAATCTCTCACATTGTCATCTGGTTTTTCTATTTGGCGGAATCTACATTTGGTTGCTTCTATCAAGTTCATATTATTCAAATGTTTCTAGAACTTACAGTGCTTTGTTAGTAGATCCTTTATCAGACTTTCTATCCCCATTCAGTAGGTCTATTGTAAAGAAACTATATATGAATAGCTTCAAAAGCTTCGTTCTAGAACTAATATTTTAAATAATTAATCTCGGGTAATCATTAATCCTTGTGGATAGTGACCATCTTTGGCAATCAATCAAAGATTATTTCTCTAAAATTTTGTGAGCTCATGCAGTAGAATTTGGAGTATACGCAAGCAAATTGAAAAAATCGATAAATAGGCTACTCTCAAGAATAAATTAACGGAGGTTTCAAATTGTTTTATGGTTTTAAGAAACGTGAAAACACCATTTGTAAAGACATTCGCAGCTCGCTATATAACATCGATTTTCTAGAATAGGAAGTGATTTGCTGCTTAAAATATATGATCAATAGTCTGCAAAACATTTCATTTTGAATTAGTATAAAAAGAAACTAACATCGAAATATTTAGATTCATATTATTTCTTAAATTTTGATCTTAAAATATAAATACGTCCAAAAATTCATTTTTTCTAAAATAATTATACTTTCACAAATTATGATAAAAATTTCCATAAAATTAAATTAATGTATGGGTATAATACATATTATTCAAAATTTCGTGCACAATATACACTATCACTCATAAGTATTTACTCACTCGCATTTAACCCGCAAAATGTAAGAAAAATTAAAATTGAAATAAAAAAATCTTTTTATTATTAACATATATGAAGAATATATATTTTTACATCTAAAATAAATTGTTGTATAATATATTTATCTAAATTTTAGACTCGTCTACATGCCCTCTTTTATTTTTACTCACTGCAGCACACAATCGAGGCATTCTTTCGATTAATTTTCGTAATGTCTCAGATTTTATTTTACCCATTGCCTCTTGCAGGTTCTTTCGCATATTAACAGCAGTGGGGTCCGATTTTCTCACCTCTCGGTTAAGTTCTTCCGACAACAACTCGTTGGGATTTAGATCGGGACTCTGGGGACGCCACGCCATAACTTTTATGGTTCCCTCGTTCTCCAATTTCTGCAAATATTCCCAGCATAATTTGGAAGTGTGTTTCGGGTCATTATCTTGTTGGAAGATAAAATTTTGACCCGAAATTTTAATTCCAGAGGGGATTGCATTTTCCTCTAATATGCGCTTATACTGTTTTTTTTAATTATACTTTCGATTTTTTACGAGATCGCCCACATTTGATCCAGAAGCTCGCCCACAGACCTCCTCACGAAAACACGTCTTCGTGAATCAAAAATCTTGAATTTGGAATCATCGGTCCACAATACTTTATTCCAATCTTGTATGGTCCAATTTTGGTGATCACGTGCCCACTTTAAGCGTTTTTGCTTGTTTTGCTTGCGTAGAAGCGGCTTCCGCATTGCAATTCGTCCATGGAGACCGGCTTCTTTTAATCGCCGTTTAATCGTGGAAACACATGGGTTTTCGACGAACAGAATTCATTTTTGTTGTGATTTCTGGGACTGTTTTTCGTTTATTTCTCTTGCTTGTTACGACCATTGCAAGACCTACTGAGGTTGTTACCCTTGGTCTGTCTTTTCGAGTTCTACTCAACACACTTCCACATTCGCGGTGTTTTTTGATGATATAACCCACGGTGGACTGATTTAATTTAAGTTCTGTGGTAATTTCGCGGTTGCTTTTGTCAGTTTTATGGTATACGATTATAGACGATCGTGTTTCTACACTCAATTCTTTCCGTTTAAGCATTTCTAACCGATTGAACTTCTTTGAAACACACGATGTTATCACTGTGAGCAACTCACAAGAACTCACTGCGATTTTGCCGAAATACCCAAGTATAAATACAGCCTTGGCCATATGTCTGAAGCACCCCCATAAACGTGCAATATTACCTGAACCCTAAGAACGTAATGAAAGGGGCCATTACTAATGTGTATATAATGACTGTTTACCAGGAAAATCTCAAGAAGTATACAAATATTCTGTAGTTTTAAGGTTTCTTGCTGTTAGTTGATCTTTACTGTTCAATAAGTGAGGTGTATTAGAAACGATATTGTGTTATAAAATTGATTTAACCAGTTGTATTGAATATTGTGTTTTTGTATAGTGTTGTACATTGTGACAACATGCCTAGAAAACGGGAGTTAGATGTAATAGAGCGAAGTAAAGCAGTGTTATTACATACTCAAGGACTATCGCAATCAAAAATCGCGAAAATAATGAAGCGGTCGCGCTATGCCATCCAAGCGGCAATAAAACGTTTTAAAGAGACAGGTTCTTACGAAAATCGACCGAAAAGTGGACGAAAACGTATTACAACGGAGAGAGATGATCGATTTTTAACGCGACTTTCTCTGAAAAATCGTATGAAATCATCAAAAGATTTATCTGCAGAAATAAATGAGCGCCAAGGAACTTCTGTATCAGCGAGAACAGTGAGAAGACGACTGGTAGAAGTAAATATACATGGTCGTAAAGCTCGCCGCAAACCCTTATTGAGCGAGGAGCAGAAGAAAAAACGGTTGTTGTGGGCAAAAAAACACAAAAATTGGACAGTTGAGGATTGGTCCAAAATCATATGGTCCGACGAATCCAATGTAGAGGTATGATAAATTAATGCAGTTTTACTTTTGTGTTACATAAATATGATATTTTGAATGTGCTGAATAGTGAATTGGAATTTTTTGAACAGCTATTAATTTTTCTATATCTTACGTAGATTTTGCCAACACCTGGGGCTCAGTTTGTTCGTAGAAGACCGGGGGAAGCGTTTGAGCCACATTGTATTGTGCCTACAGTAAAGTATGGGGGTGGTAGCGTGATGATATGGGGATGCATGACCACTAAGGGTGTCGGCGAAGTGTACGTCTGTGAAGGCAGAATGAACAGCAGTAGGTACATCGATATGTTAGGAGAAGTACTAGAACCGTCTATTGTAAAGCTGTTCGATTCCGATGAAGAGGCCTACATTTTCCAGCAGGACAATGCACCCTGCCATAAATCCAAACGTACAATCGAGTGGTTTAGCGCAAATAACGTGCCCATATTCGAATGGCCGGCACAATCGCCGGATTTGTCGCCCATAGAAAATTTGTGGCGTATTTTAAAGAGAAATGTCGCAAAATATAGACATAAAAACAAAAACGAATTAAAAGCGAGGATATTTGAAGAATGGGAAAAGATTTCACCCGAGATATGTAGCAAATTAGTGGCTACAATGCCTAAACGGATACAAGCCGTTATCAAATGTCGCGGTGGTGCTACAAAATATTAATGTATATTATTAAATTTGCATTCAAAATGTATATACACTTGTAGTTTAATTTTTATACCTCCTAATTTCATTTTACATCCAAAACTTGAGGGTGCTTCAGACATATGGCCAAGGCTGTACTTAATGGTTTACAACAATACCCTACCTTAAAATAAAATCATGACAATCGAAAATTTCCAAGAATTGAGAGATCTAATCCTTTAAGTGCAATTATTCTATCTAGAGTTTTATTAGGGTATTATAATTCATTGTGAATAATAGGGTAATCGCATAATTATTTTTGAATAAGCTTTTATAAATTTTAATATTTACTATGAAACTATTTCTTATTACGGAAGTAAATTTTATAATTACGACTTCTCTATAGAAACTGTAATGAAACAAGGGTGACAAAATACTTATGAGCGATAGTGTATATAGATATGTACAACATATTATACATATATGAATATTTCATAATATAATTAAAAGAAAATTCGGGAGAATTGGGTTGTTTCTGCTTGTTTCAGCTTGTTTCAAAATTACGAGTGTTCTATAAATATCTAATAGAACAACTTCACGTAGAAATTATTCTGCGTGAAGGTTTAAATCACAAGATGCGTAAAGTATCCTCATTCATATCAAAATGGGCGACCTTTAAAAGTGTACTGTGACAAAAAAAGTAAATACAGAATGAATATAAGATTTAGAAGTTACAGGATCATTAGTACACTCGTTGATTATAAGTCAATCTTTAAGGAAATCTGGTTTACAAAAAAGGATAGTTGTTAGAAGGCAAAGCGATGCAGTAAAAAGATTAAAATGTATCAAAGATAACCAAGACTAAAGAGATAATGATTGGGAAGAAGCTTTGTGGTCCGACAAGTTTTGATTACAGTTGGTTCCAACAGACAACATACGCTGCCGGCCATAAGTGTTTGTCCGCCCAGAAAATAATAGAAAAACAAGTGTAATACTAATATTTTATTATATAATTATACAAAATGTTTTAAAATCGTAAAAAATATTATTTCAAACAATTTTAACAAATTTTCTTATAAATTTGGTTAAATTAGCGATTCGTCAATGCAGCTACTTTTTAGCACACTCTCGGCATCTTTTCTAGTATTTCGGAAATTTTCTATTTTTAGCTATTCATTCTGTGGTTCAGTGATTTTGTAGATATTGGAGCTGATTTTTTGCACTTATCTGTCTAGCTCATTCCGTAACAGCTCTATAGGATTCAAGTCGGAGCTCTGAGGTGGGTATTTCATAATAACAATTATTTCTTCCCGTTCTAATTCTTCTAAATACGTCCGACACAATTTAGACGTGTGTCTGAGATCGTTGACTTGCTGAAAACAAAGATTTCTTCAATTAATTGTGTACCAGAAGAAATGGCATTCTGTTCCAAAATTGATCTGTACCGTTCTTTTCATAGATGTTCCAGCAAAAAAACTCCAAACCATTATTGATCTTCCTCTATGCTTGGTGGCATCCAATCCTTGTGTTGTCTTATCGAAACTGTTTTATTTTATTTTTTTGCTTGAACGATAGCATTTATCGCACAGCAACTCTCGCGAACAATTTTATTTGTGTAAATACCTTTTCTCCATTGTGACGCTAACTAGTTTTTTCCGGTTTGTCTCAGCTGCAATTTTCGATTTATTTTTTCGTTTGTTTCTTTTGCAAAACTACTGCTCGATTTTCTGTTGGTGTAGTTATTTTTGTTCGGCCTGGACACTTTTTATTCAATAAACTACCAGTTTCTTCTATTTTTTAAATATCTTAGTCCACAGTTCTACGGCTTAAATTCAGTAATTTCGCGATTTGTCTATTGCTTTTGCATATACCTTGACGAAACACTGTAAAGCACCTGTTTGACTAGTTAGTTCTTTTCTACGCGGTATTATTCAAAATATCGATTTTATTTTAAAATGATACACAAACTCGTTACAATTCGAAAGCTGAATGAAAACTAAAAGTATACAAATTCGATACCACCTATTGTTACTTAATTTATGGCTTAATGTAATCGTATTTAAAATATCCTGGAAAAGGGTCTTTATCGAATTATTTTACCTGGACTGTAAAATGGTCATTGTCGATAATTTAGTTTTAAAGTACTTAAATACATAAATACCGAAAAATATGCATGTATTACATTTATATTTTAATTAAAATTTAATTACATATTGATTTTAGTTAAGCTGTAATATTGTTTATTTGAATAATATGAAAATATACACGTGGAACGTGCAACTGTAAAGAATGGGTGTGGCGATATTCACATATGGGGTTGCATTTCCATTCCAAACCTTCTTCCAATTCAATAAGAAAATATTTAAATCAAAAACAAGGAGACAGAGTGTTACAAAAATATTTTTTTTAAAGTTGCCAACTTTATATTAAAAGTATATTAGTTAGTTTAGTTACTTTGAATAAGAATTGAATTGAAGGCGTGGTATACAATTGAAAGAAAGAAGTATAGAAATAAATAAACATTTTACTCTGTTGTAAAGGAATAGTAAAGACACGATTTTAAATACTATACACAGTTTCAAAACCAATACAAAATCAATAATTTATAATTATGCATAGTCGGTTTTGTATATTATTTCTACAGTAAAATTTTATTGTGGAGGGTTGAATGAGATTCATGCATCATAAATATCTTTGTCCAAGGTTTAAAGTCAATATTTATTTATTATGTTATTGATTTGAATGTACAGATGTAATTATTCTCTTTATTAAGTAAAATGACTCATTTGATACTAAACAAAAAGACGATTTAATTTGGGCGCAAAGTACAATAATTATGGACACGTATCCTTTTCTTTTTCTTTATTTGGTTGAAATTAAATATATATTGCAAAACACTTATCTGAAGCAAATAACTTAATCAATCTTAGGTTTATTACGTCTCGATTGAAAATATTCACAATTAGCAAGCTGTATCAAGGAGTTTGTGATACGCGTGATAACCCCTTTAATTTCGTATGTAATTACGTATACATTTTATAAAATATTTTGCATATTTTTATTAAACATTTGACTACTTAAAAATTTACGAGGTATAAATAAATTGGAGAAAATGATGTCTTCATCAAAAATGTATTTTCAATTGCTTCTTTGTTATACTATTTATATCACCTAAAATCTCATATGATGTTATCATCATGTAATAATATAATGAAGTACAACACAATTATCACATATTTAAATAAAAATTTGCACGTCAGTAATAATACAATAATATACAAAAAAGGGATTATAATCAAAATACTGAAGAATAATGAAAAATAAATAATAGGAATGTACATAAAATTATCTAATATTTTGGTATATTTAAAACAAGGAGCTATACAATAAACTTTAAAGATAAAGTACTTTATATTATAACAAAATTCCTTAATATTTCAATTACTTTAATACAATATTAAGACGTATTGTTATTGTATATACACTACCGTTCAGAAGTATTTGGACACCCATAGATTTAGAAGAAATGATTAAAAGCACTAATGAAAAAGTGATCATATATTTATTATTTACATATACGTAGCTAATTATGGTACATATCTGTCAGTAGGATTACAACTTTGCACAGTTTAGATGTCTGCTTACAAAATTCGGACCTAAAAATTTTAATCCTAAAGGAATACCATTGTATTTCAATACTGTTCTTTTTTTAATATACCCTCGACTTTTACAATATCGCCCACGACCGCACTACCAAAACAACGCCAGATCATCACAGAAGCACCGCCATGTTTAACCGAAGGAACAATACATTGTTCTATCGCATGGTCACCTGTCGATCTCCGAACGAAAACACGTCTTCTTAAATCGAAAATCTCGAACTTTGGCTCAGTTACCGACAAGACAAACGGGTCATTATCTGGTTGGAATACAAAATTCGGACCCAAAAGCCTTAAACCTGAAGGAATACCATTGTTCTCTAAAATATTTCGATACTGATCTTTCTTTAATATTTTCTCGAGCTTTATAATGTCATCCACGACCGTACCACAAAAACAACCCCAGGTCGTCACAAAACAACCGTAGGAACAATACATTGTTCTGTCGCACGCTTACCTGTAGATCTCCGAACGAAAAACACGTCTTCTTACAACTGTTAAATGCTGGTGTTCGCGAGCCCAGTATAAGCGTTTCCGTTCATCTGTATAAACGTGCTATGTACATGCGACGTTTGACTGTAGCTACGCTTTTTGACATTTGATGGTCTACATTAATTTCAGCAGCGATTTCTGGAGCTGTTTTCCGTCGATTTCTTTTGTTAGTTACCAGTATTGCACGATTTTTAGGGGAAGTTGCGGGTCTGAGTTTGGTGATTTATTCAGAACATTGCTATTTTCTCGGTATTTTTTGACGGTATAGTTTACGGTGGTGTTATTTAACTTTAATTGTTTCGCAGTTTGCAGGTTGCTTTTGCCAGCTTGATGGTGGGCAATTATAAGAGCACGCGTTTCTATGTTCAACAGCCTTAACAACAGTAGTCGTACAGGAATATATCACAACGAATACAGAAACATAACTGAGGGCAATTTCGATAATCAAATTTGAAACTTGTCCGAGGTATTTAAAACATTACTTCAGGGCTGGAACCACGTCATTTGTATATATGCTGACGTTTCGTACCCTTTTGTATGGGACATCTTCAGGGCCCAACTACTGCACCGAAACTGACAGATTCAGTGCAGTAGTTGAGCTCTGAAGATGTCCCATACAAATTGGTACGAAACGTCGGCAGATATATAAGTGACGCGGTTCCAGTCTGGAGGCCCAGAAGCAGATAGTAATTTACATAAGTTACTTATGCAGCATTTCTATAAATTTAAAGCTTTCCCTATACTTATTCAATTTTGCAGGAATGAATACTTTTATAAACTCTGGGTACCCAAATACTTTTGAACGGTAGTGTACATATATAATATAAAATACTTTATCTTTAAAATTTATTGTATAGCTCCTTGTTTTAAGTATACCAAAATAGTAGATAATTGTATGTACATTTCTATTATATATTTTTTCATTATTCTTCAGTACTTTTAGTATATCACTTTTAAATTGTGACTACATATAATGTTTTCACAAATTTTTTTACAATTTTTTTACGAGAATAACAATAATGTATGCTTTAGTAATGAAGCATACGTTATTGTTATTCTCGTAAAAAAAGAAAAAATTTTAGTTATTATAATAAAAGTACTGAAGAATAATAAAAAATAAATAATAGAAATGTACATAAAATTATCTACTATTTTGGTATATTTAAAACAAGGAGCTTATACAATAAATTTTAAAGATAAAAGTACTGTACCACAGTACAGAACAACCAATAGGTTCACATTCTGTTTGTGCCTTTGATCTTTCGTGCAAAATTTTTATCTTTTGTCCTTAGTTTTAAACGGGTTCGCCAGAGTCCACGCGCATCTATTATGAAACACAAAAGTTAATTGTATTATAAATAATTATGTATATAATTTTATTATAGTAATAAATTATGTATATAATTTTATTATAGGTTATGTATATTTGTTTTAAAAACAAAATATCAGATTACGTAAATTTAATTAATAAATATACAAAAATTAAATAGAACTTACAGTTTATGTGTATCTTATGATAGTATTGTAGTTATATATTAGATGACCTGCTTCACAAATATAGGTGTAAAGCTTGTTACAGCCACATCATTCTGACTATATTATAGACATCAGTACATTAGCATAATGTAGGATTAACAGGGACATATAAAGAGAGCTAATGTAGTATGAATATTTTAAATTTAGATCAACTATCGGTTTGGTTATAATAAAACACCACATATAAATATTAAAATTATATTTGAAATTGTAAATGGTTTCTCTTCATATATAAATATGTGTTTTGTCATAAATAAATTATAACTATTTGTTGGAATGTCCACAACATATCATTAATTTAATAAATGAATACTTACCAATAATGTTTTGACACATATTAAATCCTTTCAAAAAAAACCTTTTTTATAATATTAATGAACTGCTAAAATACTTAGAAATTATACTAATATATAATAAGATATTGAATCAAAATATTATTAAGACAACATGCACACACAAACACACACAATATCATCTAAGTAGTTGTACCAGGTGTACCAGAAAGTCATTACCGGTTTTTTCGTAAAAAACTACATAATTTTCAATAAAATGGGAAAATTTATTTATTCGAAGTATTGGCCATTTGATTCTACACATCTTGCCCATTCTTGAAACACTTTATGGATGCTATCCCAAAAAAACTGTTTGTCCTTTCAGCAAAACCATTCATCGAGCCATTTTTCGCGAAGTGCTGCTCTGCGAGCGCATGGCCCACTGATGCGAGAAGGTGATTGTTGGACTGGACTTAATTCTTCCGGAGCCGCTTTTGCTGCATGAGACGGCGCGTTATCGTGCTGTAAAGTCACTTTACCGTGTCTTCTCTCATTCTGGATGTTTTTCTATCAATGCATGGTTCAAATTGATAATTTGTTATCGGTAGCGATCAGTATTAACTGTTTCACCAGGTTTCAACCGATCGTAATACATCACGCTACGTTGGTACCACCAAACACAGAGCATTGTCTTGCGACCAAAACGATTTGGCCTTGAAATCGATGGGCCAGCTTCTCTGGGGGATAACCATGAATTTTTGCTCTTAGGATTTTCGAAATAAATCCATTTTTCATCGCTATTCGATGCAGAAATGATTTCCGATTATATCTTTGAATCAGCATTTCACAGACAATTTTTCGATTTTCTGTTTGTGTGACATTCAATTGATGTGGCACCCATTTTTTCATCTTTTGGATTTTTCCCATTGCTTGTAATTGGTCGCTAATTGTTTCTTGAGTCACATTTAGCGCTTCTATCAATTGTTTGCCCTGCAGTTTCGCATCTTCAAACTTTTTTGGTCTACCATAACGTTCTTTGTCTTGCACATCGAAATTACCACTTTTGAATTGTCGAAATCACTCCTCACTCCTCACTCCTCACATGTTTTTATTGTTGGAGCATGCTCACCGTAAGTTTCTACCAGCGAACGGTGAAGATCAATAGATAAAGATTATTCCTAATATGTATTGATCTTCACCGTTTCCGGCCTCGCGTAAATGTCTCGTTCTTCTTTCCTCTTTATAATTTGTCGCGTACAGTCGATTTGATACTTTTGTGTTATGTAGACCAACCATTTGAGCCCTGTCTTTTACCTCTAATTACTTTCTTGTAGCCATTACCTTCACTATTGCCCCGAATTTATAACTTACACAATAATATTATTATCACCTCGACTGCTACGTAGAAATTGAGTTGAAACAATGGTTACAAATATCTGCGCAAGCATAAGCACACTCCAATTAACGAAACACGTTCGTTTAGCATCTGTTTTCCGTTCCTTGATATTTATTTTGGTCGTAAAATTTATTACTTCATTTACATATTTTTCTTATTGAAGAAATTTCGTAATAATGTCTTATGTGTATAATATTACATTTTCTCTTAATTTTAAGTATTTTTTAAACAGTTTCTGGGCAATTATTCTTAATTTTATTACAATTTTGTGAGTGCCGTTAAACTTTTGGGCGGTAGTGTATTTCTCCAAACTTTGTTATCTCTTCTAAACGAAATCGCAGTTATTAAAATATTAATTGTATCCAGTTTCGCTGAAAGCTAATGGTATATGTAAATTTCCTTGCTAAAATATTTTTCTTATACATCGCTATTTTACAAAAAAAAAATTACTAAACAGATACAAACCTACGCATATTTTACAATAATGTCATTTTTAGTATCGGTTTTCCATAAATATTATAACTTTATTTTAATAAAACATAATTTGGTAATGAATAGTCATTGCCTCCCTCTGTCGTCCAATACAAAAGTGTATTGAATAACAAAGCGAGAACGCGTCTATCTCGCACTGACGCTTGCACCACGGCGATTTGCTGAATAAAAGAATGTTAAATAAATTTGAATGATTCCTTTTAACATAATCTGGTAAGTTAGAAAATTAGTCAGTAAACTTGAGTATTCTTTGAAGTAGTGGTCACGGCTTAAAATATATATTTATTAACATTTTATTTTTATTTAACGTATGAGATTTCTGAAAGCAGAGATTGTGGTATATATTTGTTTAAACAGTCAAAGAATAATAAACAAGATAAAAAACGAAATCATTGTTTTTACTGACATGTACATAAAAAATGGTGTGCATATAGGTTTCTGTGCTTAAGGAGTGAGACTATTTTTGAACAAATTAGACGATAATCGTAATAAATAATATTCTAATTATAAATTGGGGAAAAGTACAATCGGTTACGCTAGGGCCAGCCAAAACTTTCCTTCTGTCACTTAACCATTTGCAACCTTTGTCTTTTTTACTTCAAGTACATTTCTACGTAGGTAGTATTACTAGCAAGTGCTAATTAGTTCCACATACTATTAGCACTTGTAAAAAATATTATCTTTACTTTATGATTTTAATCATTTCAATTGAATAAAATTGATAAAACTTGGATAATTCAGACACCAAAATTATGCTTATTGAAGTTCTATCCTTTTGTCGATTTAAATAATCTATATTGTTTCGAAATACGCTTCGGTTTAATAACATTATATATATTTCTCAAATTCTATTCACAGAATCTTACAAAGCTATGACATATTCTTTTATTTTTAATGTTTACGTAATATTTGTATATTGTAAAATAATACCCCAATAAACGCCGACATTTTTTAAATCGGTGTGTTTTTTTTCCGGCATTGTTATGTGTAAATCTATTTTTGTCATTTTGGTAATAATATGGTTTTGAAAATTCCTTTGTGTTTTAAACTAAATTCTCTCACGTAGGACATATTTTTATAATGAGAAAGGGACAAGTTTTTTCTTTTATTTTTTTATACGATTGTAAAATCAATTTCATTTATTAAACATTAAAGATTATTTCAACTATTAAACATAGTTCAAGGAACTAGCGAAAATACATTATATAATTGCGTTTAAACCATTTGCCATCTATTCCACGCTCGTATATTAACCCAAAAAGAATAGGAGCTTGTGAAATGATGTATGCCTTCCATTCACTTTGTTGAGGACCAAATATTTGAGATTCTCTCCTAGAAACTATATTCGAAATTAGACATGAAGTTTCTTACGCCAGGTGTGATTTTCTGAATAAGAAAGCGACTCGTGAAATCACCTTTATAGCTGAATACAAGGATCATTAAAATTCAAATCGGAATTTTGTTCTAATAATGTATATATTGAATCCAGATTTTTTACAAAACAATATATTCTAAACTTGAATTCGCATTAATACTCTATATAATGTTTTCGGTTGCCTTCCATTTTTATATTTTTATATTTCTATTGTCTTTCAAATGTGTCACATTTTTTATAAATTGTAAGGTGAGGTATCAGGAGTGGAACAATGTGGAAATATTTCTTAGTATAGTTTGTGTACTGTAATTTTGACTTCCCTGTTCCATAAATATGACCGTTTTATGCTTAATCTACAAAGGTTAACTCCTGTACTCCTCTCTCTGACTTATTCGCAATTTTTTGATTGACTCTACTTTTTAAGTTCTAGTGAGGCATCAAGTTCTGTGTACAAAGCATTAGTTTTGTACATTAATTGAATGTAATATAGCAACTGATTTCATAATTGCATCTTGTGTGTTTATTGAAAATAAACACTATCCAGAAATTACATACAAAAAGAGGTGCCAGAGGTAGTTTGCCATGTTTTATTATGTAGCGCAATTTTTTTTGTGGAAAAAAGATTGATAATATGCAGTGTGTGACATATTTTCCCGACAGTTTCACATGGAAGATTTAAGCATAAGATGTATACCAAAAATATTAATCATTACTGCGTGCTATGATTAATATGTAAGATTATATGAAAGAACTTGAAATCAAAAGAATAAGCATTAAACGGAGTTGTCATTTCCAGCCCTTCTTGACTTTTTTTGTCCACATGTTGCGCTGAACGAATTTTGTTTATATTTATTATTTATTTAAGATAACTTTTATTACTGCTATCTTAAAATTATAATGCAGAGCAAAATATGGAAACGGCTTCTTACCACTTCGAAAATATAATCGAAAATATGAGGGTGGTATTATCAAACGGAAAGGTGATGTTTTTGCTATTTCAAAGGTATGCGAATTATCTATCCTAATTAGAAAATATCGTAGGCAACTATTATGCACAAATGTCTTTATGAAACAGGGTAAATATTGTAATGACCGCAAATCAAGCTTCATACTAATTGAATATATTCACAAAATTCTTCAGTTTAAAATTAAAAATTAAAAACGCTGTTCCTTGCAACCGAATGTTTGTAAAGATTCTAAGACGCTGTTGAAATGTTGAAGTGTATGTGTATTATAGTTAAGGAAGGTTATTTTCAAAAATCAAATTATTTTATAATTTTTTTAATTAGAAGGGAAGCACGGAGACCAACTCTCAAGTACAGTATATTACAATCTGCTTTCGATACATAATACAAGGCGTGTTTTATAAGTAAGGACTGTTTGAAAACAAAAACCAAACGAAAGAAAATTTTCAGATTCTACATACATTTCTCTAGTTTTCAACATAGCTGCCAAATTTGTTTAAACACTTATCAAACCTTACGACTAGATTTTCAATACCCTCTTCATAGAAACTTGCCATCTGCTCCGGTAACCAAGAGGTTACGGTCGTTTTCACGTCTTCGTCACCGTTGTAGTGGTTGCCGCCGAGATGATGTTTGAGATAGCGGAAAAGATGAAAGTCGCTTAGTGCAAGGTCGGGGCTGTAGGAGAGGTGGTCCAAAACTTCCCAGCAAAAAGAGTCCAATAAAGCTCCATTGTCATGGAGTAGGAAAATCCCCTCTGTCAGAGAGGAAAACACGGACGCCGTGATCTTTCGCTGGGACAGAGTTTGTTTGGCCTTGACCCTTATATGAGAGTGTGTGCGTTTCCACTCCATGCTCTGTAGCTTTGATTCGGGCGTGACATGTGAAACTCACGTTTCTTCTCCCGTTACGATACGACTCAACATGGCTTCACCTTATTCGTTATAACTAGTAAAAAAATTCAGCGAACACTCAAATCTTTTGTTTTTGTGGTCCTCCGTTAGGAGTTTAGGAACCCAACGGGAGCACAGTTTCTTAAACTTTAACGTTTCAGAAACAATCTTGTACAGCACTGACCTCGACACTTCAGGAAAGTCGTTTGAAAAAGTGCTTATAGTTAAGCGTCTGTTCTGAAACATTTTCGCTTCAACTGAAGCTACTATGAGCGACCGGAACGGGACTCATTATGGACGTTGTCGCGGCCAGCTTTGTTAATAAGGGCTGTTTTATTGTATACACTAATATACAACAAAATGATCCTTACTTAAAAAACACGCCTCGTATATTGAATACGTACGGAGTTGTAGAGAAAAATGCATTTTAAAATTAACATTAAAAAAGTCTCTGGTTAATATGACTTTATATTTCTTATTCTTGTGAATTTATCTAATTTAATAATTTTTGCATGATCATCTATTGTTATTGAACACTACTATTACATTCTTAACCGAGAAAAGTGCTTGATATCGCCAGTCAACAAAACACTTGTGGTTACGATTTACTTTGCTTTACCGAAACGCTGACTATTAACTTGTGGTTCTGCTATTGTGGGAATCCAATACACCTTAATTTACGGGTTTTTTCTTCCTTTTATTTATAATTATAATGTACAGGTTGATTCAAGTAGATGGACACGATTTCAATTATCTGTATTTTCTGAATTATATGTTGTATTTTAATTCTGTAAATTACATTTGATAGATTATACATACATTAACGTTTATAGATTTTCAATGCGTCCTCTTCGGCTGCACAAATAACGTCTAGACGGTCGCTGAATTCATTCTACATTCGATGAAGAATGTATTGCATTCAATACAGCTGTGATACAGTTTCTTAGGTCATTCAAATTTGTGGGAAAACTATATATATAAAACATATTTCACGAACCATGCAGGAAAAAATCCAAAGGTGTGTAGATCAAGAGACCATGAGTTGAACTGAAGTGCTAGGTCTTCATTTCCAATGCGACCTATTCATCGTTGACGCTGCCGTCTAGTGCTGGAGTGTTTTAGTGATAGTAATTGACAGAATTGAAATATAACAATATAATATGTATAAAATGTGTCCATGTTGTATAATATTTTTCGATATTTCATTATGTAATATGAGTTCATTTCTCTGCTCAAATATACATTAAATCATAACTATACAATTTACAGAAAATATGAACATAAAAGAATCGTCTTTAAATTCCATCCATATTTTTATTTGTATAATAACGTTGCTATATTATTTAGTATGTGTATAAATGATAATCGTATTTATATTGTACGCCATGCTTAATCCCATTTTTTTTTACAGTAACAAAGCCATCGCTGACTATTTGAGCAGCAATGGATACATGGATGCTCTCGAAGCTTTTAAAAAGGAAGCTGACATGCCGGGCGAAGTTGAGCGAAAGTTCGGTGGTTTGCTCGAAAAAAAATGGACGTCGGTGATTCGACTTCAGAAGAAAGTAATGGAACTCGAGTCGAAATTGAACGAAGCGGAGAAAGAATATATCGAGGGAGCGCCAACCCGAGGCAAAAGGTGTCCGACGGAATGGATACCCAGGCCACCTGAAAAATTTAGTCTTACAGGTGAACACAGAATTTTACTTTTAATCTATTATCTATTTGATATAGAGTTTTAATCGGAAAAATGAAATCGGTGTATCATACAGAAAGAGCGCGAATGTACATTTCCGGTATAAGCTCCAATGAAAACAAATACCGATGTTTAGAAGCAAATATTGTATACTTGTGAGGTAAAAATAATTTTACATATTAAAAATCTTTGCAGCAAGAATGAATTGTTGATTTGGAAGAAATATTGTGATCGATTTGTAAATTTAGACAAAATGATTAAGAATGATTAGTATAACCAAAATATCAATATGAATGTATTATAAAACTTGGCTGATAGTTCAGTGGTAAGTTACTGGCTTATCGAGACAGGGGTTCCGAGATCTAGTCGGATGGCTTGTTGTTCGGGACAGTTTTTCGTGTTTAATCGAATGCTGACAACCAAATATCTTGTTACACTACGAACGCGAGCGTAATATTAATTCATGGTCTGCCAATGCTTGCTGTAATTAGTGTTAATCTGTTAGTAGAACTAAGCCATGGATTATAATAAAAAATCAATGTTCATGCATTTATGGGACTAGAAAAATGAACAGTTTTTCAGTGCGTTTTTACCACATTCTTTTTTGGTGATATTTTTAATCGATTACCTGGAAAATAGAATTTTTTAATACTCTAAAAAATTTGCAGAATTTTTGACAAATTATAAATTTTTTTTGATAATGACCTGAATAAAAGCTTTTATGTTGCCTTCTTTCTTTCAGAATAAACTATTTGTTTTATTTCTTTTGTTTACATAGGTCACAGAGCACCAGTGACTAGAGTGATATTTCATCCGTTATTTAGTATTATGGTATCGGCTAGCGAAGATGCGACCATTAAAGTTTGGGACTTCGAAACGGGGGAATACGAACGAACCCTCAAAGGTCACACGGATTCCATACAAGATATAGCGTTTGATTCCAGTGGCAAGCTGCTAGTGTCCTGTAGTGCCGACATGTCCATTAAACTGTGGGACTTCCAACAGAGTTACGAGTGCGTTCGTACTATGCTCGGCCACGATCACAACGTGTCGAGTGTTTCGTTCATGCCGGCCGGCGATTTTGTCATCTCCTGCAGTAGGGACAAAACAATTAAAATGTGGGAAGTGTCCACGGGATACTGTGTCAAAACTTTCACCGGCCACAGAGAATGGGTGAGTGTCTTTAGTTCTGAATAGTTTTTCAAAACCGGCACCTTAAACTTTTTGTTTACCAATGAAGCAACGTGTTTAAATCGCATTCGATTTGATCTCGAAATGGCAATAAACACATTCAATGTGACTCGTCTTTTATGATTATCTGCACTTATAATGCCACTTTCATAATCTTGTTCGGGAAATCTAATTTATTATCGGATTTTACTCGGAATAATTTGCTCGTGCAGCATTTATCATTGCTATTAATAAGATTTAATTTCTCATGAACAATGTATAAAGTAACCGTTAACAAGTATAGGCTATGATGCTTATTTATGTGTGTATCTTCTCGTACTGAATTTGGTGCATTAGATACCGGTCTTCATCAATAAAAATTTTGTACTCAATTGAGCAGTTTCACGTGATGGGTTGTACATACTATGAAGATGATACACTTGATTGAGAATATCCTTTGTTATCCATAAAAATTACACAAGCGATTATTGCTTAGTAATTGTACATACATTTGCTGAGAGATGGCGATATCTTACAATAGCTATTACTATGGGTCACATGCCATCCAGGCAATACTGCATCTAATAGTGTTATCTCCGGATGGAAGACCGAAGAATACTGATATTCTTATATACCAGGTGTACCGGAAAGTCGTTACCGGTTTTTCTAAAAGATGTCGCTAGGCTTAAGTATGCAATGGTATAATCTGACAAATATGTCATTTTATTCTACTGATATCAAGCTTCAAAGCTGCCATACATATTATATTTTGCGAAAGTAACACTGTCATAGATTTATACCTCTTTGAAGATGACGAGTTTCGCGCCTGAAAAAGTACAAAATCGTTTTGGTCGCAAGACAATGCTCTGGGTGTAATAAACCACGCCACTCTGGTCCCACGAGTGGCGTGGTGTACTACGAACTGTGAAACAGTTAATACTGATCGCTACCGACAACAAATTATCAATTTAACCACGCATTGATAGAAAAACGTTTAGAATGGACCCGAAGACACGGCAAAGTGATTTTACAGCACGATAACGCACTGTCTCATACAGAAAAACCGGTCAAGGAAGCGTTGAAAGCACTTGGATGGGAGATAATATGCACCTGCCTTACTCTTCAGACCTTGCCGCGTCCGACTATCACCTTTTCGCATCAATAGGACACGCGGTTGCAGAGCAGCACTTCGCCAATTTCGAAGAAGTTAGAAAATGGCTCGATGAATGGTTTTGCAAAGGACAAACAGTTTTTTTAAGATGGCATCCAAAGATGGGCATTATGTGTAAAATCAATACTTTGAATAAATAAATGTTTCCATTTTGTTGAAAATTACGTAGTTTTTTTACGAACAAACTGGTAATAACTTTCCAGAACACCTGCTATATTGAAAGCTTTTCGTGAAAGTTAAAACTCATTTGATAAAATGGTGAAATGTAAGCAAATGAAGATTGTGATAACTTGAAAATTTTTTTAAGAAATTTGTGATTCTAATTTGTTTGTAAATTGGTTATTCTATGTCGAGATGTTAACATTGTTGTTGAAGTAGGTATTCTATTTGAGAACGTTTCAGAAACATTTCTTTTTAACACTTGAATGTAACTAGTTACATGTACGTTTCATTTCTACATAAATTTAGAGAAAACTCATACATTCTTAAAACATTTGTAAATGTTGGAATTGTATTAATAATATAAATTATATACTCTAATACAAAATATTCGAATGATAAAACATTGAAAAGAAACAGTTTGGATTAACGAAATGAGGAAGAGGAGATTGCTGAATGAATTTTTTTAATTTGTTTTTGCAAAAATACAAAACAAACCCTCTTATTGCGATCTATGAGCCTGGTTAGCTGGTCCGAAAACTGCTTTTCTATTTAACAAAGATCTGTTTGCATAAAATTACTTTTGGGAAGCAAAAGTAAGACAAATAGAAATTTTAGAATAAACACAAACATAAAAAATTTAGTCAGCAGTAAAAGGGTTAAAAAGTAATTTTCTAATCAAATTGAGAAAGTGTGTATTTTTTTAAGCATTTATTGAAAATAAATTATTTTTATTATTATACTTATCTAGACATTCAAAACTAAGAATTTATATACATATTTTATGTTAAAAAACTCTATGAACAGGTTAGAATGGTGAGAGCATCTCCGGATGGTTCTTTATTAGCCAGCTGTTCGAATGACCAGACTGTGCGTATATGGCTGGTTTCAAATAAAGAATGCCGAGGAGAGCTAAGGGCTCATGAACATGTCGTTGAGTGCATCGCATGGGCTCCGGAAGCGGCGTCGACGGCCATCAACGAAGCTGCTGGGGTCGATAATAGGAAAGGAGCGCACATGGGACCGTTTCTGGCCTCTGGCTCAAGAGATAAAACAATTAGGTTAGTCCCTAAATAGAGTAATTTAAAACTAATATCACTGCTTTTGTTTGAAGTATAAATAACGCTTATAATTGAGAATTTGTTGCAATTATTTAATGTAATTATGTGCACTATTCAAGTTATAACGCAAGGTCCATAATCTAACCCAGTTAAAGGGAGTAGAATTCCGAAATTCGAGCAATGTGCAAGTTTAACATATGTAGGTACAATCTTTCCTGATAAAGTTTTGGATCAAAATCGCAGTTGTTGCTCTATATTTTATTTATCAAATTAGAAAAAGAACTCTTTTATGTTTTATTAAAAAAGAAAAACGAACAATTATGAGCATAGTGTGCAATTCAAATAGCACACTTGTTTACATTTTGACCTGATAATCAAAAACCTCAAACAACTGCATTCTCTCTCATGCCGTTTGGGCAATATTTAAAAAAGTGTATATATTAACTTAACTCTGCAAAATAGCGAAGAATTGTGGAACGCGAGGAACGGACTTTCACGTACTATTTCTATAGAATATTTGATTTTGTTAATTCCGAGATTTAATATTTTAAGTAAAAGTTTCGGCGACACACCGTTTGATGTTAAGAACGCTTGATGAAGATGACGATGAACTTATTACGTTTACATTAGTCAAAATTATTCTACTGGTTTAAATAAAAGCCTAAGGTGATGTGATGATTTGGTGTAAAAGTTTTTAATGTCAATCATCGTATCAATAAATCAAATCCAACATTAATAAACAAATACATATACGTATAACACATGGATCAATAAGTCCCGAGACTAACAATGAAAACAACATTTTTTTTGCAAAATTTTTTTTTATTCATCAACATAATCACCTTTTAGGGTGATACAATGGTTCCAACGCTTTTCCAATTTTTCAATACCATGTTTATAAAAAAATTTATCTTTCGCTTCAAAATAAGCTTCAGTTTCAGCGATGACCTCCTCATTTGAGCCAAATCTTTTTCCCTGGAGCATTTTTTTAAGATCAGCAAAGAGCCAGTAGTCACTGGGGGCTAAATCTGGCGAATATGGGGGGTGGGGAAGCAGATCAAAACCCAATTCGTTCAATTTTGCCATTGTTTTCATCGACTTGTGGCAGGGTGCATTGTCTTGGTGAAAAAGGATTTTTTTCTCTGCATGTGCGGTCGTTTTTTTTGCGATTTCCTCCTTCAAACGCACCAGTAAGTCAATATAATAATCACTGTTGATCGATTTACCTTTTTCGAGGTAGTCAATGAAAATCACGCCATGTGTATCCCAAAAAACTGACGCCAGGACTTTGCCAGCTGACTGCTGCGTTTTCGGACGTTTCGGACGGCTTTCGCCAGCTGTGCGCCACTCAGATGACTGCCGCTTCGACTCTGGAGTGTAGTGATGTATCCATGTTTCGTCCATGGTCACGTAACGACGCAAGAAATCTTTTTTGTTGCGAGTAAATAGCGATAAAGAGCTTTCTGACTCATCGTTGCTGTTTTTGTTCCATCGAAAGCAATCGCGGCACCCACTTGGAAAAAACCTTTTTCATGCTCAATTTTTCATGAAGGATAATAAATACACTTCCATATGATATCTGTGTCATCTCAGCAATCTCACGGAGCTTCACTTTACGATCTTTCATTATAATTTTTGTCACTTCACTCACATTTTCCGGTGTAACGGCTTCCACAGGTCTACCCGAGCGTTCCGCGTCATTTGTGTCGGTACGACCACGTTTAAACTCGGCAAACCACCGACAAATCGTTGCTTTTGATGGACAAGAGTCCGGATAACATTTTTCAATCCATTGTTTTGCTTGCGTGGTGTTTTTACTCATTAAAAAACAATGTTTTATCAGAACACGAAACTCGGTTTTTTCCATTGTTTAAACAAACTACAAAACGACTTTACTCCAACCTCGATAACTCAGCTGTTTCTGGTCCGATCGACTTAAAATTTTGACACGTTTCAAGCAAAGGTTAGTACTCTAGAAAGACGTGGTTACTGGTTTACTACGAGCGCCATCTATGGGTTAGTCTCGGGACTTATTGATCCATGTGTTATATACGTTATTCATAAAGTCGTATTATCAGAATAGTTATCTTATAAATTAATTCGAAATTCTATGTAATTATTAAAGCATATAATGGTTATATAATATAAGTTAAGAATTATTCGTATATTACGCACATTGTTATCTAATTGTTAATCTACACAAATACGAATTTTCTACCTTAGGCAAATGTGTTTTTGTACTATGTTATGAAGCAGATATGCTCTGAATGCCCAAGCTTTGTTAACAGAACAAGTTATAAAGGCCGTTGTACATGAAATCGGCAGATATATTTTCGTGTATCTCTTGTTCAAGTTTATATTTAGTATTATAGGAATTTTAAAATTCGTAGGCTTTCACGACCGCTGTCAACAATGTCATTATATTCTTGGTTTTGCTATTGGATTGTAATAACCAACATTTCGCTGTAAAGATCATGTAGATTCTGAAGAAAATAGTATGAACATCGATTATTACAATGACCACACAGTAGAACTCAGATTGTTTAATTCATAATAAATGATTTTTTATTAGTATTAAAACTATAAATATTTAATTTTTCGTATATGCCTATTTAATTAAGTTGACTTTTGGCTCGTAACTTATTCATTTCATCAGTTATGTTTTCTGCAATAGGATTTATTTTATTTTATCTTTAAATATTCAAAGGCAAAATAGTGAGACATTTTCTTGTGTTTAGAACCACATTATATGCATTAAGATATGGTAAATAGAGCATTTGTAATATATGAAACTCAAGATAAATCCTTATTTATTTCGGAATTCTGCTCTGTACTAATAAGCAAGCTCTTGTGCTGATTTGTTTGACATCTAACAATTCAGTGTGGTTTTCTTGCGAAAGCATTGCATGAAAGTTACATACATTTTGGAAGTCAGTCAATATACATTTTTTTGACATTCAAATTAACCTTTCATTACATTCGTATGCATTTTTATTCTAATAATTATGTAGCATGCCGGAATGTCTATGTAATGCCTTTGGATGTCTGTAAAATGTAAAGAAATGTATTGTGCATCAAATCACTAATAAGAAAATATGTAAAATAATCTTATAAATGCGTCTTACTAAGAGCATATAATTTAAATTATGCGCCATATTTGTATAAGGTTAAGTTATTTACTATTGTCATTATTAGTGATGGAATGAGGTACTAGTGTAGGGACATATTGTGCAATTATTAGTGTTGGAATGCGTTACTAGTGTAGAGACATATTGCAAATATGGTAAAGATTACACAAAAATAGAAAAGGCACTAGGAAAGTTTTGCAATATAACGCAACAATGAATCGTAGGAAGCCGCTTGTTGCTGCATGTTGACACATGTTCATACGTGCATAGTAGCCGCTACGCCATGTCGATGGGCTCAGTTATTCATTAGCAGTGAGAGTGTAAAGTGCTTGCGACGGCATCGTGGTCACGAAATGAGATACGGGCAGTTTTACGTTATAATTTTGTGCGTGGTTTAAACATAGGCTTCGAAGAAATTACTCTTGCATTAGGTGATATTTGTCCACATCGCACAACGATATTCAGGTGGTATAGAGAATTACAAACGGGAAATTTAACTGTGGAGGATGCTGGGAGTCCGGGAAAGCCACGAACGTCAGTTACGGAGGAAAACGTGACTACTGTGAGGAAAATGCTTGGCGAGGACAGGCGAGTGATCTACTAACAGATAGAGGGTACTTCAGGCCTAAATACACCACCAATTCGTTCGATTCTGCGTGATCATTTGCACGTGAAGAAACTTTATTCTCTCTGAGTGAGCAGATGACACGACGTGTGACTTGGTGCCGGGAGATGCTAAAAAAGTTTAATAAGGGACAATCTCGGTATGTGAACAACACCGTGACAGGTGACGAGACTTGGCTGTACTATTACGATGTGCCAACCAAAGCTCAAAACAAAGTTTGGGTCTTTGATAATGAGGACACATCCGTAGTTGTCAGAAAATCCCGATCTGTAAAGAAGAAAATGATAGCCGTATTTTTCAAATCGAGTGGAATTGTGGAACGCGTCGTTTTGGACACACAAAAGACAGTCACAGCTCAGTGGTATACTGAACAGTGCCTGCCTAAAGTCATTGGATCTATGAAGAACCTGCGGCCAAGTTAAGAATGGACACCTGCTTCCTCCATCACGATAATGCTCCAGCTCACCGCGCCAAAGCCTGCACCGAATATTTGACCACGACAGGATTGAAACTTCTCGAACACCGTCCCTCGAGTCCAGATCTTGCTCCCTGCGACTTTGCACTGTTCCCTCATGTGAAAATGAAGCTAAAAGGGAGACGGTTTTCCAGTGATAAGGACCTTTCGCGGGCTTGGAACAACTAGTGTGCTTTATTCCCTAGTGAAACTTTTTGCAGAACTGGTTTAAAGATTGGTTTCGGAGGATGGAGAGGTGTATTGAGTGTAGAGGAAATTACTTGAAAAAATTAAATAAACAAAGCTGTATTGCAAAACTTTCCTAGTACCCTTTGTAATGTGCAAAGTTTGTGCAATTTTTGGTCGAGGAAGTGCACTAAATTGGACGGCAATATTTAAATCGATTAAAAAATTCGAAAAAAATAGATTAGTTATAGATCAAGTGATTCGTGTGTCTTTGTACTGTTTGGTTTGACGGAAGATATTATTGAGAGTCTCGAGAGCGTCGATTTAGCATCACGCCCAATTAATCATCTCAAAAAGCTCTCTGCGGTGAATTTTAACGGAAGACCTATTCCTCGACGTTTGCACAATTTATTTGGCGCGGGAATTTGAGCCAAGAAACCGAAGAACTAAAACGAAAACAAATGATTTTACGAAGAAGACGCACTCCAGTGTTGAAATTTACTTTAATTTAGGCGGCTATTCATAAAAAAAAATTGCCCCATTTTTTTCTTGCAAATGAATGAGAACATAAGTATAATAATGGGAGTTGTCTGCTTAAAAAAATTAATTAGTATTTCTGCGAGTTTAGCTCAAAAATAGAAAATATCTAATCAACCTCAATTATAGTATAGTAGAATTATAGTAAATGTGTAACAAAAATATGCCAGGACTTTATACAAATCACCACGTATATTTTACTACTTTAAAATTAACGAATGGCAACATTTGCAAGATACTTTCTTTTTATCTTCAGAGTGCAAACTTTTACCGAAGACATCTGGTTCTAGGAGAGTTAATTATTTTAGTATGTAATTTCCATGAAAATGTATTCTTTTCGGTTCTGAGAGCAAACGAGGTTGCAACATATTTTCATAATAGCAATCATTCATACGATGATTTATGTAAACGTATGTATACGAAAATATATATAAGTTGCCTTAAGCCTTTATTAATTAGTAAGCCGAAATTTGTTTCGCTCGTACATTTTAATGAACACAATGGATTGATTGAAATAGTTTTCTTCAAGCTATGTGTATACTGGTTAACATTAATAAATGAACACTTAGTAAAGGTTGATATATTTTAGTGAAATTTGAAAGAAAGATTTATTTTGTTCGTATTAACGATGAACGTTTTAGCAATATACATTCGATAACTTAAGGTATACTTATAGCTTTATTTAGGTCTAGTAGTATGTAAAAGAATACTCCCTATTCTACAACGTGCGAATTTTAATCAATTAACTGAGTTTGAAAGTAACAGGATAATCGGTCTATGAGAAGCCGAATTATCATTCATGATGTTGCTTATCGTGTAGGTAGGACGGAGTGTAATTACAGTTGCTTTGTATTGGCAAAGATGGGCATAAAATAATGAGGAACTACGACGTTTTCAACCCGGACGGCCCTGATGCACCACTGATAAGTGGTGCATGCTCTTCGCAAGCGTCGCTACAATTGCTTTGTATTGGCGAAGATGAGCAGAAACTAATGAGGAACTACAATGTTTACGACATCCCAGACGCACCACTGATCATGAATACGGTACTCTTAGGGATTGTTTCTCGTCAACAAGGAAAATAGGCGATAGATAAATTAATCAATAAATCTGTATACGATCCGTATATCGAAGTATATTCGATCTTCAGGACTTAGATCATTCTGACCATTTCTTTGTTTACCTCCCTAAATCCAAGCCATAAAATTGCACGGCTGTAGTGTGTAACGGAAGGTTGCACTGTAATGAGAAATGGAATCGAATCGCGTCTTAATTTTGTCTATGAGCTCGTGATATTCACAGAATGGTTAGAAGACGTCCAGGAGAAAGAAGAAACTTGCAATTCTAGTACAGCCTCTTACTCAAGATGTGACGGGCCATTCGTCATAGAAGTCGATTTCTAGTAGTAAATCAAGGAACATGAACCAGTGTCAATATAATATTTTCAACAAGTAATAAATCCAATATTTTAAGAAGAATAATGCGCGACTACACACTACGAGGGTTATCATGAAGTTTTTGAATAATAATGTTGATCGCTTACTACCATGGTCATCTCATTCGCCGGACACTAAGAACGTGTCCAGCGAATGAGAAAATGATTTGGGATATGGTGGACAGAGAATCAATAATCTACAACCTCTTCCAAACAACGATTTTAGAAACTTAAGACAACATACTGCAAGTTACAATTGATTCCCTAAATTCAAGTACGTCTAATAGACTAGCTGAATGCATAAGAAATAGAGAAAATCGATGCATTATTAATGTTTTTATAACAATTATTACGATCAGTCTTGCTGAAGTTTTGACAGCTTTTCAATACAAATAAAATACATTTTTTCCAGAAAATTTCACTAAAATATACGAACATTTACTGAATGTTCAATTATTTATGATGGACAGTATATATAAACCAAGTATGCTATCTTAACAATTACGTAACTTACATATTTCTGGAGTTTTGCCTAAATCAACATTGATGTAAAATATTAGGTAATCATGTTATTTTTATGTTATCTCGTTTTGATTTGTGGTCAGTTTTTAAAAGTTCTGTAATTGAAATTAAATTTCCCGTCTTGTGGAAATTATATCCCTTTTCATTTTGCTAATGTTTACATAATATGTTCAATTGTATTTCTAACTAAATATTTTTTTAAAATTCAAGCACGTGCTTATTTAAAAATACATCAGATGCTTATTAATTTTGTTTGCTTTTTAAACTAGTTTATTGAAGCTTACTTTTATAAATCTGGTACTACATCTTCATCAATATTTGTATATAATTCAATCATATTAGTATTTCTTTCCCAATTTGCCGATAAATAGCAAATGAACGACCGAAACTCTTGGGAATTTCCATAAAAATCTATCATTATCAGAGTTACGTAACCTTTAATTTTATTTTGGTAATCATGTGCTATTATATCGAAGAGGTAATTTTATTAAATCTCAAAAAATAAACAATAATAAAACAAATAAATATTTTTATGCATACATACTTTTATCCCCTTTTTTTCTTAAAATAAATTTTACGTTAAACTGGTTAGGAAATGATTTTTTGTTAATTTATATCTTGTAATCTATCTAAAAATACATTTAATCCGTTTAATTTACTTCAATATTTGTTATTTCATGCAATACGTTCATTAATTAGTTTGCTCTTTTGTATTTTGCAGGATATGGGATGTAAGTGCGGGTGTGTGTCTAATATTGTTAACAGGGCACGACAATTGGGTACGAGGCGTTGTTTTCCACCCAGGCGGTAAATTCCTCGTGTCTGCCAGTGATGATAAGACTTTGAGAGTTTGGGATCTCAGAAATAAGCGTTGTATGAAAACACTCGAAGCTCACAAACATTTCTGTACGTCGTTAGGTAAGTATAAACGACTTATCTTTTGCATAAGCGAATTTTGATAAATACTGGATAGTTCTATAAGATGTGTTTGCATAATTCAATCAATATTTATTTGCAAAATGCAGATCACTATTAGTGACAGTTTACCGCTTAATGCGGTTAACAGTATTGATATTTTTCTGTACAATTTAATGTGTTTAAAACCTTTATGTGTACTTCATGTACACTGTATATGCAAGTTTTCCAATATTGATTTGCAGTACTAATATTGACATATAGCACTAGTATTATACTAAAAGGTAAGAATGGTAACTGAAGGAGATAATGGGCATTTTCAATATATTAGTTCGCCTTCTGTAGTAATATTCAGTTGCTGATGTATTGATATGTGCGTTGCACACGATGTGATCATTTAGTTTTTGTTTGGTGAAACTGAGGCTTTATTTTATTTTACCGAATATTTCAATGATTTTCGCAAGTATTAATTTACAATTATAATAAAAATTGCATAGCGCAGTACCATCCTCAAAGTATTTTATAATTCACGGCTTGGATGCCCTCTGCATTATTGTGATATAATGATTACTGTTCGTCTAATGCTTCCACAAAAAATTCCTCCAGTGCCAGACGCCGACATACATACATCTCCACACTGTAATGTTGCCATTGTATCTTTCAGTCTTGAAAAATTTCAAACATAGATTATCTTAAATATTTTGCTAAGCTGCATAAAATTACAAGGAAACATGCCTTATATTTGATCCTTCAGAAAAACCATTCGTGACTAGTTTCTGACCGTTCAGTTTTCATATTTTCTTTGTTCATGATTGACTTCCGCGCTGCTCCGTAAAATGGAATTCTCACTGCGCTCGTGACTTTGTAGATTTATCGTCTTTAGACGTCTTCTTAATACTGTTTGCTGAAATTAATATTTTCTACTCTATCCAAGTTCACTACTTAATTCTTTAGATAATATCCGTCTATTCTAACTTGTAAATTTACTCTACATAGTGATTGATTCTAACAGTAATATGATATAGTCATATTCTCCCTGCCTTCGATTTGTTTTTGTATGGCAGGTCTTAAGCTTTTCGTTTCTTTTTTTTTGACAATCGAAATTCGTGAATATCCTTGCTTACTTAAAAGGACGATGTAGCTTCCTTTGCAGATAATTAATTCACTTTTTTTGACATTTTTATCATAATACAATAGAAACAAATGCGGAATATAGGCGCTCTTTCGGATTATGAATTCGATGTCTGCAATAGTGTATTTAAAACAAAATTTTGCATTATAAAATCTAGTAGACAAACTTATATAATAAATACATTTATGATATTAATTAATTGGAGTATTTTGTTACTTTAATGCCCATTTTAATAGTATTGGTCATTTCTTTCGAATTTAAAAGTTTTTTTTTAATTAGAATTTTCAAGAAATGTTTAAAATGTACAGTATTCTGCAAAACAAAGGCAACAAATTAATATGAAACATAAAAGTGAATAAATATTTCTAATATTCTTTTCACAAAAAAGTAATTAAATAAAATGAAGTATTCAGTAAGTAAATCTGTAAGTAAAATAAATTATTATGTAAAACAAAAAAAACAAGTCTGTTCTCTATATAGCACTGTACAAAACAAAAACAATAAATTAATATTTTGTGTATAAACCTTGATTTTTTTTAAAGCTCCCACACATAGTCAAGAATTATTCCCCATTAAGGTTTAACAGCTTGGGACAGTTGTTTATTTTGACAATGTTGCGCACAGCCCTTTAATTCCAAAAAGGTTTGTAGTTGGATTCAAGTCTGGTGATTGGACCGGTCAATCAGGGTATCCCATTCTCTTAAGTAATCACAAAATCTTTTATCTATTTGCATCAAAGGTTTTTGCAAATATAATCTGTGGAGCTATTTGTCGAGTGATAATTTGTTGTATCAGTCTACAGACAACGTATGTGAGTGTATTGTATTTTTGTAATTGAATTTTCTGTGTTCGTTTAGAAAGTCAGTCTTTATTTAAATTTGAAACTATGATTATACTTACTTAAGCAAATTACTTACAGAAATTGCTACAACAAAGATGTAAAAACCCAAAAAAGACGTCTTTACAGTGAAAGAGAACATTTACTTTTCTGAATTGATATTATTTCTCAATTTCGCATCTGTTGTCTTTTGTTTTACACGCTTTCATGTTGGAAATAAAAGGTTTTTGTTTTTATATTACTGGCCTTTTCTATTTTCTAACTTAGTACCGTACAAACATGTATGAATAGTATTCTTCCAAATAAACTATGTCTTGTCTCAGGATAAGAAGTGGTTCAAATATCCCGCTAAAACGCGGAACACATAGCTTAAAAAAATAACTTACCATAAAAATGAAACATAAACAGTTGTTAATGTAGTAGTTTGTCAACAATATTAATATTTTTCTTTATTATATAAAAATAAATGAAAAAAAATTTCATTTTAATGGAAGTATGATTGTACAAAGGTAACTTTTTGGGTTAATATGTATAACCTATCCAAAATTAAGATTAAATATTATTAAAATAAAACAATGCAAAAATGTAATCAGACGTTTACAGGTTATGAAAAATGTCGCATATCTGGCATTCATTTATACATATTAAACTTGCCTGTTCAAGAATCAATGAAATCTCTTAAAAACGTGTACTATTTAAATCACTCCTTATTATGAGATGAGGTATAATTATTAATATAAAGAAAATTAAAATCTTTTTTGTATTTTGGTGCTTTTGTTTTGCATAGTACTATGTGCATATAGCTTCATAACGGAAACGATTACTTAATATTGTAGTATAATTAATTCAGTACATTTATAGTCTTATAGAATGATCTAGTGATATTATATTTTTGCCTTTTTATACCTTTATGCAGTATATATTTCTTTTTCTTTTTTAGATTTTCACAAATCGCATCCGTATGTTATATCCGGCAGTGTAGATCAGACTGTTAAGGTATGGGAATGCCGTTAAGAAAAATCGAAAAAAGAAAGAAATCGATAAAGAAATTTACTTCGAAAGATGTATCACGAGATGTAATAATTTTTTTGTCTTCACTTATTATTTAAAACAAAAAGAACACATCAACAAAAATAGAATTTAAAAACATAACGAAAAAGGACTGTAGTGTGCAGAGCCCTTATTTTTTTTTTTTCCATTTTAAGTCGGTGTAAATCATTAATCTCAAATTTTGTATTGGGCACATATTATTTATTATTAACGTGTTTCAAGTGGAAAAAGAAAGAAGAAAGTGTGTGAATTATTTTGCTCGTAATAGTATGATGTTCACCATTACTCATATGTAAATAAGATAAGAAGGGAAAATTTTAAACGCATATGTGCTCAATTTTTTAAAGAAAACGTTTTATTTTTCCTTATTCTCGGTGTAATCATTGATTTTTTTTTAAACAACTAATAATAGCAACAAGAAGTAGTAGTTTAACTTATTTAAGTATCATAATTTATATAAATATATATAGATATGGAAATTATAGAAATGTTTATTTTTGTTTTGGGACAAATTGTTGATGTTATTTTACTCGAAAAAATCTTGACTTATATAAATAATATGAACTTACATCTAGGCAGACTTTTGTTTGAGTAATAATTTACATGTAGAATTTGTCCCCGCTTAACAGTGATTTTTTTAAACCTATAATCTAATCTAGCTAGGGATAAATACTAATTTCTAGGATATAATACACATAAACTGAAACAACATAGAACGTGAGTTGTTAGATTTGGGCTTAAGGTTTACCTTTTTCATAGAAGAACCCGTGGTAAATATGATAAATAATATTAAATAATTAAATATATAAAAAAACGAAGAATTCCAGTAATCTTAAATCTTATTTATTTTTAACGCAATTTTAGTAGTAAATAAACTGTCGTTCGTATTTAGCCCAAATATACCTTCTCTCAAAATTTGTTCCGATCGACCTAACTAACCCTAGAGAAACCTACGTCTCTCTCATGTACTATTAAAGTAAACCTTATGTAGTCAGTCAGCTATTGTTGTGTACCACTAGGTTTTACTATAGAAGGCTTGGAAAACTCAATTAAATATAGAAAAAGTTAAAAAAAAAAGCAAAAATATGGATTTGTAAGTATTGTCATGTACTAAAGTTAATTCTCGCAATCAAAATATAAAAGAGCAATTTACTACAATTTTTCTTTATGAGAAAATGCTTACTTTTCATTGAACGTATAATTTTTATTAATTTGTTGTTGTCAAAGTTTTCATTGCAAACAATAAGTAATATAATTCAATTAGCATCGCTTCATTAGCAAGGACCTTTACTATTAGTTTGTTAAAGAACAAAATTTAAGCTGTAATGGTGTTAAGTGTGGAGATATTTATTTCAAACGGGGTTTGTTTATGAAAGCTCCGCAGAGGTCAATATACCATACCAAATTCAAAATTAATTATACAAAAGCATTTATAGCGCTAGTTTTTTAAGAATTTTGTTAATATGAACAATTTAATAAATATAAATTACTTCATGTCTAATCATTTGATATTATATGCCTAATATTAACTCATTAAATATATGAACTTATCTATTAAACAAACTACTGCTTAGTTTATCTGCTAAACTAACAGTTCATGAAAATGAAATATATTTTGTGAAGCCCGTAAATATTTTATTGTAGCTGTTTGACTTAATAAGCTGTAATAATTCGTAATCTCCCAAAATATACATTTGTGCTTAAAATTTATATTTTATTTGGATAGAATGAAACAATAAAACTTGGGAATTGTTAATATATTTTCATTAAAAAGAATTTTAAATTATTGAGTTATCTAGAATTATGAATAAGTATTTAAGCAGTGCACGATTTATATTTTCTTGATTTTTATATAAGGAATTACGTCATGATTTTGTTAACTTCGATATCTCTTGTTATGACTGTGGTGCCTCTATTGCTGTAGCAATGGCAACACAGATGAATAAAATATATCGAAAATTTTCTATGAAGTTAGTAATGAGACATTTATTAATGATGAAAAGGGTCATGACAAATTTTGAAAAGCAAATAAAACAAAGGTAATAGGATTAAATGAAAAGCTTTTCCTAAATATACTACAATGTATATTCAGCAAAAGCTTTAAAAATTAACTAGATTTAAGCAACTTAACTGAAATAGTAATTTACTACATTTAGTAAACTTACTGATGACCAATCAGCACTGTTAAAAATACATAAACAAACCGGGAACTGCAGCAACTCTATTATGCAAACCACTAATTTTCTTGACTCATCATTTACATGATCAGTAATTTTTCATGGATATCCAAATATTACGGCAATATTTAAAAAAGTAAGTTATTTTATAATTATTTCTAAATAATTTCTTTAACTGTTTCACGTTTATTGATGATTCCACAATTTTTTTTAACACAGTTGATCAATTTAAGAGATTATCGAATGAACTAAGAATTCACATATTCAACTTAAATAATAAATAAAAATATAAGATTTATTAATTCATGTTACTTAAATTAATTTAAATTGAATAATACTTAAATTGATTTCATGTAAAAGTGCTACACCTCACCTTGAAACGACAACTTAAAGTTATTAAAAGTGTTAATAAAATTAAGGTTAACATAGAAATTCAATTGTTTTTCTATTCTTTCGAATTATTTATTAAGTTTTACAAAATCTTTAAAATGATTTGCCAAAATGTTCAAAAGATCTGATTTATTAATTATTAATTTAAAACATACGTATATTTCCATCAAAAAGTGGCCAACAAAGTATTTAAGAAATAAAACTATAAATGAATTAACTGCGTTAAGAAATTAATTCTAAATAATTTGTTATATGTTTATTAATAAAAAGAGTTTGAAGGCACAACGGGCTCAACAGAATTTGTTAAATATTAATTTGTTCACTAATCATTTGTCTTGTCGAACTTCTTAGTTCTGACGATGGAAATATCCCAATTGATGATACTCAATCTCGTTAAACGAGAATATTGCATTCAAAAAGTATTAAACTCTATACATAATCATATCAACGTCTAACAATCTTGTAATTATTACTCTGTACGGTTGCATATGCAGATTTTTGTCTAGAGCTGCATGATAAGACTAAAATGCCAAAATTGTTAATAAAAATATTCAAAATTAAATAAATTAGAATTAATCAAACGCGTATAGCTGTTTAAGCAGCTAACTCTTAAATTTATTTATTGGGGTTTTTTTAAATCTGATGTCTAAGATCATTAACATCTTCTGTTAGAATTTATGGTCGCCTAGTAGATTTGCCCTTGCAAATGTATTTATTTCCAAAGCGAATTATATTAAAATACATATTAAGAACAGTACCACCAAAGCATATGAATTCATTAGAAAACCAAATATATATGAGTTGACAACTAACATATAACAATAAACTTAATATATAATATCAAATGCGATACCATTTTATTTTTGCATGTTTTTAAAATTATTTATACTAATTAAATTAATCATTTAGATGAAGGGAGGGCTTAGTATTAATGGTGTATATTTCAGCTATTAGCAATGAATTTGTATATATCTTATAAAATTTCAGTAAATAATAGGAATCTGAACTTTGAAACTAGCTTGCTTATCAAAATATTGATTTATTTTTTATTGCCATTCCAAACCATAATTTACAGAAAAACTATGGTGATTCTTCAATTTAAAAATGAAGAAAACCAAGTTCATCAAAAACTTCTCAACACACACTCCATTATCTAGAAAAGTATCTTTCATAGTAAATCTGAATGTCAAACAGGGATTATTATCATAACAATTTTTATAATATATAATTTAAAGGTATTGACAATACTTACAAATATACGATTACTAATTTTTCTCCATATTTTGAAAAACCAGTGAACATAAATTATTATATTTTTCCGTTGTATAACTTATTAAAGGTAATTAAATTAGAAACTTTTACTAATTCAAATTAATAATAAATTTTATTCTATTTCTTTTCCTTTCTATCCCTCTCCTACATTTAATTTAAAGTTTTCATTTCTGCAATACTCGTTAATATGTGTATCATATAATGTAAGCGTAATAATTTTATTGTATTTTGTTTCTTCACTGAAGAACATAAAAACATTGAGAAGTGAAAATGCAAATTCTAGTTTATTTTTGTTACTGTATAGATGATTTAATTTTTTTTTTCCTGTTTTGTTATTTTATTTAATAAAATGTGTAAAAAAATAAGTATTATTTGTCTTTTTGCAAGTTGATTTATCAATATTATCAATCTGTTTTATTACTGATTTAACATATTTAAAAATACATTTATAAATATATATCTATGGCCGCGATTGTAAATTGTACCGCTTTATAGTTATAAATATATATATATAATGATAATAAAAAAATATATATATGGCTATATTTTTGCTTTTACGCAATTATTTGCACGAAATATTTCTTGCATAATTATGATGGATGTCTTTATATAATGTCTAATCTAACTAGTATCAACTTGTTAACATTTTTTTCTGTATATAATTAAGAATATATTATCTCCCATTAAGGTAGTTTTCTTTTTAAAACATTCATCGCATCGAATAAAGATTCTTAAAGAAGTATTAAATTGCAATTATTCCAAAAAGGAAAAACGTCTAATTAACAATAACGCCGTAACTTTTATTATAAAAATTATATCTTCATCTTATACGTCGATGAAATTTTAAAAAAACATGCACGCTTAGTGAAACAAAACGTATATTTCTACAAAACTATATCTACCAGACAAATGAACAGTTTTCCTTATAAAGTAAAATAATTTCAACATATTCTGTAGAATTTCTTACATTCGACTTTCGTCGAAGTATCCCCCTCTGCGCTTAATGATTTCTTTACAAATATTAGGCAACCGCGATACAAGTTTCTGGAGCGTATCCATTGGTAAATTATTCCACACCCTTGTAAGTTTCTCCCAAAGCTGTTTCTACGATTGTGGACAGCTTTTTCTCACGTTTCTATCTAATTCATCCCACAGTAATTCGATAGGGTTGAGATCGGGTGATTGTGGTGGCCAAATCATATTTATCAGTTTATAGTTTTTATAAAGTTGGGAAGTGTGTTTGGGATCATTATCTTGTTGTAGTTGAAAACCTTAATCCAGACGGAATTGCATATTCCTCCAAAATCTTCAGGTACCCCTCTTTTTTTAAACTGCCTTCAATGCGGTACAAATCTCCGACACCATCAAAGGAAAAGGATCCCCAAACAAGCACAGAACCTCCCCCGTGTTTAACAGTTGGCACTACACATTCGGGTAACATCCTTTCACCCACTTGTCTTCGAATAAAAACTCGTCGATTACTACCAAACACTTGGAACTTTGACTCATCTGTCCATAACACCTGCTTCCGCATTTCCATGTCCCAGTGTTGATGGTCCTGGGCCCATTGTAACCGTTTTTTACGATTTCGTGGATTCAATAATGGCTTTTGAGCTGCAATACGCCCATGTAGTCCCGCCTTTGTCAAACGTCGTTTTACAGTAGTTAGTGACACCGGCTTTCGACGGCCTTCATTCAGTTCTGCTCGAAGCTGAGGAGCTGTGAGGCGCCTATTTCGTTTTGATAGTATTTTTAGACGCAAATCCTCTTGTCTGGTAGTTATCCTTGGCCTTCTACAACGTTTTATTGGTTGTAATGATCCACTTTGTGAATATCGTTTCACTGTTCCTTGCACCGCGTGATAAGATAAATTTAACTTTTGGGCTATTTGCCACAGTGAAAATTTTTCACCATGTAGCGTTATTATAGAACTACGAGTTTCTGTGCTAAGTTCCTTTCTTTTCGGCATTTTTATGTTACTTTTACGTCTGTTCTCAAATCAAATACTCGTATTGCAACTTACTCGGATAAATGTTGCACGAAAACTAATTTTTAAATTGCTAAATAGTTTACTATGAATTCCTAATACCATTATAATAATATTGCGTTGTAAACGCTATTAAATTTATTGGGGTATATAAAATATTTCTATTAAATAGACGCCATAAAACTATTAAAAGGATTTACAATATTTTTCAGAAGCAAATATATTTATCTAATTTATAATAATGATCCGAATAATCCTTCTCAGAATTACATTTACAACTGTTATTTCAATTATTCTCACCAAAACAGGTAAAAGTCTAAGGGATGTGTCTAAAATACAAGTGTTTTGTTATTTATTTGTGATCCCTCACTTATGGCTTGTAGTGTATGTAAAATTATCCTATTAAGTGTTACACTTAGAATGATTTTACATGATTTAGCCATAAAGATGTAGAAGTTCTCAAGAGAAAAATTTTGTATACTAAAAATTCCGTGCACTGCTCCAAAAAAGGCAGTGCTTATTTTTAGTTTATGGAACAGTAATAGTTTATTGTGACATACGTTACGAAAGTTTTATAGTACCGACCGAAATAAGCCCTATTACTATTTGTTATAAAAAAGAAATGACACACCATGTGTCACTTATGTTTTGTGATATTATGTAATACACAGGTGATCGTGTGCGAATGGATTGCGTAGTAAACCTAACTGAAAAGTCCGTATTGTCCTGAAACTGGATTTTTCACTGCCAAACAAATCCAACTACTTGCAAATTAATTTTTAATAAGGGGCAAAACGAACTAAATTTTTCTGTATATGCATACGCCCGTAACACATGAAAGTTTAAAATCCTACATTAAAAATGTGCCAATAGATAAAAATCTGCATTTTGCCTATCGGTAATTTTATATTTGATTTTTGGATTTGTTGTTTCTTTTCCTACCACACAAGTTTCATCAGCCCAACATTATTAGATTAATCATGCAATGTTAACTGCATGAAATAAAATGTACTTTTAAAAGCGAGCAATCTCTTTAAAAATGTGTGCATACTTCTAGCTGTGGTCGTTTACTAATTTTCCCTCCAAAAAGGAGACAAAAGTTACGAGCTAATCCTCCGTGATTCTGGACCTTTGGATTTAAACTATAGATACAGTGTTGCAATGTATCCAGGAAAATTGTATGTCAATGGGGAAGCACTGAAATTCACATGGTTTGGAAATGTTTCAGAAAAAAATTGATGGCTCCAGTTTGCAAAGTTTAAAAAAGAGTTTCTGCAAACTCTTAAGATTAATTTGTAATAATTTCGTTCAATTTTTCTAAATACGTTTCCAAACAGTCAGAACTACATATGTACACAATGCAGAAGAGGAAATTCAAAAATATGCTGCGGCCTAGGTAATTTCCAGATTTATCTTTGATTGAACTGTTAAGGGATTAACTAAATCGTCGAAGTTCGTTTTCGATTGCAACGAAGTCTAATGTTTATGAGAGGTTTTGCAATAGTAATGGAACAGGGTTTTTGTTAATACATTAATTAAGTAAATTAATAGCTAGAATGCTACACATGTGTCTCGGCTAATAAAAGCTACAGTTAGACATTATAATGAACCTGGCATTTAAAATGAATGAACTGAGATTATCTGTACGTATTTTTATATTAATATATTATTATTTTTGTATTTGTGTACAGATGAAATTAGGTTCATCTTCTGAAGATTGAACAAATGATGAAAATAACGGGTTTTTATATTATAATATATATTTCTGGATTGAGATTACGTTCTTTAAGGCTTTAAGGTTGTTTAGGTATTACTTTAGTGGCAGAAATTATAATTGGTATAATTTTGACATGTTTCTGGTGCCATAGTTGCTAATCTCTTCTGGCAGAGACATAAATTTATTATGTTTTTCTGTACATTTTTGCTGAAATTTATAATGTTTTCAAGGTCATTTAAGCAAAATTTTAAATCTTTGGATGTAAACACTTTTACTAGGAACTTCTTTAACTCCGTTTGCATCTTCTTTGTTACCAACAAGATTTTTTAAATTTTCCTCTGAAAAACATTTTTGGCATGTAATACATTTCTAATATCCTCCTCATCTATATTTTGGAAATCTATTGTAATCATTTGCATAATTTCATTTCTAATTTCTTGTATATTTTTTTCTTCTAGTCTTCTGGTCATATTTCGCGTCAAACTACATTTAAGTATTTTCTGGTGACTTCTTTCTAAAAAAATCAATGTATTGAATTGTGCTTTCACAGTTTTGTTATTCTATATAATTCAATTAAATTGCTTAATATGTGACGCAGATAATAACTTATAAATGTATTAATTATTAGACACTGATCCAATGATTGAATCACCGAAAGTGTATTTATTGGAACAACTTTGGTATAAATACATGTGTTCAACGTGTTAAGATCGGTAGGATGTCCCGTAGTATTGTTTGATAACAAAAGAGTTTTTTTATTCGAAGCTGATCTTTTTGACAATATTGTTTTATTTCAGAATAAAAGTGCTGTTTTATATACTTCTCATACTACAGGTAATTTCGTTTTTACGTTACCTTTTAACGCCCTCTGAGTTTCTCATAGATAAACTAACAATTTTAATAATCTCCAAATGCATTTGATTCAAAGTATAATGTTAAACAGAATTTGACCGCTTTGAACCTATCAACTCACTTTTCCTCAATACAAATGAATCTTTGAAGGTATTTTATCTACAATAAATCGCTTTCATTGACATTGAATATTAAAATTGGTGGAAAATTTGTACTTTAAATTATTTCCTCTAATTTTTATAAAAACTTATTTACAGCTTCAACCCTGCATGTGCAACTTTTGTTAATTAAATTATAATATTTACACTATGATGATAAATGGAACTTAAAATTGCAGACTTCGTTACTTCGAAGCTTCGTTATCAGATGTAATGTTAACCAAAGTATATCTGTATTTATAGCATAGCTAGATACATACAAACAAACATATATTAGTCTATACCCCAAGGAACAATTTTTAAATTACGCGGAAGTTTTGAGTTGGTAGTAGTAAAAATAAAGGTTAGCTATGATTTCAATTCATTCAAGAAATTAGGAAATAACATGTTTTTAATGCGTACGGTTTTCGTTTTAATTTTGATTTTGAAATATACACCTTAATTATTAATATTCATGCTATAATAAAATAAAATATAATTTTAGATGTAGTTATTTTTTCCTTGGGCAACTTAAAACACCCGCGAAATTTAAAAATTGTTCCTTGGGACAATGCTATTTGATTGATTGCTAATGTCATAAAATATGAATATCCGTCATTGCATTTACTGTTCTGTACTAATGTTCAAATTATTATATTTGCAAAAGATACAAGATCTCAGGAACCATTTTGCCTCAAAAACTCCGTACAGGGTAGTAGAAGATCTCAACATCAATATATCGAAATGTAGAGGTATATATCTCTTCTAATCTGTAGATACATATTAAAACAAGAGTATATTTCATCAAGTGTTTGGCAAACCTCGGAAAATTTGGATGTTAATTCGCCATGGTACGCGATATCCTAATCTCCAACAAGTTAAACAGATGAACTCAAAACTACCTTTAATTCATAAAGAAATAATGAAGCATTCAAAAAGTAAGTGAACAATTTTGTATAATCTAACTTAAATTTTTGTTGAGTGTTTTTTTCATAGAAAATTTATCTAAATCTGAATTTAAATTGCTCACGCGAGTTAAAACGAAGTTTTCGAAGATTTATTGCAATAGGCTAACACCCATAGGGAAATGTGAAATGGAATCTTTAGCGAAACGAATGCAAAAAAGATTTCCTGACGTTTTAGTCTCTCGATATGACAAAAACATTTATGAGGTAAATTTATAAACTCGCTGGATTCTAAATTCAACATTCCAAATGAAAAAAAAATAGTTTAGATTCACACATGCAGATAGAACGTTACAAAGCGCTAAACATTTCGCTATTGGTTTGTTTGGTAATGATGCCGTGACTGATAATGTATTTACGAATTTTAAGGAAGATGAAGAATTATTAAGAGTAAGTATTAGCGAGTTTAATATTGAGAAAAATATTTTTTTTGTATTTATGTTTTAGTTTTACAAGTTATGTTCAAAATGGCAAAATGAAATTCGCCGAAATCCGTCGAGTTTAGATGAAGCAAAATTGTTTCAAAAAACCGAATTCGTTTCAAATATTCTCGAAAAGATTAATAAGAAATTAGGCTTGGCTAATTATTTAACTTCAGGTAAAATACAATGCGTATATACTAGAATATTTAAAATACTACAAAAAATGTACAGGGCAACTTCGGCAATGAATCCTTAACTAAAGAAACTATTCTGTTTTTAAGATATGGGGTGTTGAAAAATTATAAAATATTACATTGGGTCGATGTATTTTTCATTTCATATCAAATTTATAGAATTCTTATAATTAACCGATCTTTTATATATTTGATACGGCGCGGACTATTTTCGCCTCGTAAGCAAATGAAGATGTAAAATGTATATTTTGAAGTCAAAACTACACAAGACGAAGATAGATTTTGGATCAAACGGAACCAATTCCGATTGATCTATATGTCTTAACATTTGAATTTTTGCTGTCGGGAACTGAGTAATAATTTACATTAATAATTTTATTTATATTACGAGCAACGATTTTAAGAAGATTCTTTAGTTCTTCAAAATCACGAGTTTTCTGTCTGGTTTAACAAATATTAAAAGTCGTAACTTATTCAAGCAAACGCATTACTTTTTGTCAAATAATTCCCAAGTTAAATTGGATGAATTTATAGGACGCAAGCCGCGAATTCAAAGTTAAGACAGAATCAAAAACAAAAGACCACAGTTTATAATAACTGCCAGTGTACTGCAATGTAGGGCATTTTTATATAAATTTATTAATATCCGTTACTAAATAAATTATTCTTTTACGTGACATTCTTATATACGACCACACTCAACAACGTTTGAAAATAAACAACTCCCTAAATAAATTGCTGACATCGATGTTTGTCAGAATACATCTCTCAGCTTTTATATGATGGCGATACTTTGACTTTAAAATCACACACTTTTTCATAATCTATTTCTGGCTGGGAATCAATGTATGATCAATAATAATCGATATTTTATATCAAATTGTTGCAGACGATATCGAAACAATATATAAGGCTTGCATTTCAGAAACTTGTAATAATAAAATTACAGGATGGTGCCTTCTTCTTGATTTAAATACTATTAAAGTATTATGAAACGTTAAATAATAACATTTTAAATATCTAAAAATAATATTTTGCTAGATGCTAGAATTCTCTGAGGATTTGAAGCATTACTGGTTGGATGGGTATGGATTTGAAATCACCTATAAACACGCCTGTCCCTTATTTAAAAATATGATTAATTTTTTAAATAGGTAACGCATAGACATCATAATAAACTATTTGACTTATTTTTTCCTTTTACAGCGAGAAACAATATCCAAAAGTTGTTTTGAATTTCACTCATTCAGGTGCATTATTGAAAATGCTCTCTCACTTACAATTATACAAAGACGATGAACATTTAAGCCACGATTTTAATTTACGTGAAAAGCGAAAATGGCGTTTGAGCAAAATTGGCGGTTTCGGATCTAATCTTACGTTTGTTCTATACTAGTATGTTGAGAACTTTTGATGTTAATTTATTTCATAAAATTTAAAATTTTTTTCTAGTGTAGACAAAGAATACAAAGTGTTAGCGTTGCATCAAGAGAGAATAATTAGACTTCCTTGTTGTCCTGATGAAGACTTATGTGGTCTCGAAATCGTTAAACAATACTACTCATCAAGTTTACGAGATTGTAACTTTAATAGGATTTGTAATAATGTTTAAAATTATAAAATAAATGTTTCTTTTAAATATATGGTATCAGAAACTTTTATATTTAGACAAGTACTAAGGAATTTTGATTTTTAATAAGATACTTGAGGTTAATAAAGCTGCATTAACAACATAACTTTAAATATTGTATAATTTTATTCGTAACTGATTTTGGAAATTGTGTTCACGATGAAATTATCAAATTACAAAGAATGTGGTGTATTTCGTCTAAATAAGAAAGTCCGACATAATTTAACACAAGAATTTATTTTTTAAAGAAAGCAATTCAGTTAGAAAACATAATAGGTAAGTATATAATTTTTTACCAATTTTTTTTTGATTTATAATTCTTACGTATTTTGACATAGACATGATAAAATGAGGCTATTTCTGAGGAAAAAACAAATATTAAGAAATTTAAATATCGAATTTAAAAATGCTCTTCCTTTAAAATAAATCATTGCTTCAATATTTGCTCAAATCAGCTTGAAACAGTGTTACTCTGATTTACAATATAATTTATTATATTGTGTTTTTAAAAATAGAAAAAATAATCATTTCCATGTTTATTCAATAGCTACAAAATATATCTAAGTTAATTATAATAATATAATAAATAAAGAAATAGGAATTTATAATAAATAAATAAATACAATGAACTTCAGTCCTCAAATATTTGAAAAATAATTCTTACATATGCTGGTGGTGCCAACTGGAAACCAATAGAGAAACTAGACATTACCACATCAAAGTTTATACTTGTATACCTATTGGACAACTAATCAACAGAAATTAATCAGTGTTGCATCTAAGTCCGCGGTAAAGCTTATATAGAAAAATCTGCGAACTACTTTACGCGAAGACCAAACACACCTTTTCTGATTAATTCAACTAATCACAATCTATAACAAAATACTTTTTTATATACAAACTTTCAAATCGAATATTATAACTTCAAACATAGAAATACCCCAATTAATATTTTAATTAATTATATTCTTTTCTTTATATTTTATTATACTACGTGCTAAGAATATGTTACAGAAAATAGCTATTTTAATTTAGAAATATTCCCTATTATTAACAATGTGTAAAAATACATTCTATTTTATTTTTTAATTTCCAATTTTTATTTTGTCTGTAGCGTCATCTAATATCACTATTCACACTCAATCAAAAAAAAAAAAAAAGAACGTTAATGAAAGTTTGGAAATTGTACCAGAGATGACGCAATATGTATTTCATTTTTCGATTATTTATTTATATTATACTATTCTGTTCGTAAAACAGAAAAATTATTTTAAATTATTATCAATTACGCGTTACAAAATTATAAAAATAAAATCTAATTTATTAATATTTATGTATTTTTTTTAAAATTTAGGAGTGGCGCTGTCTCATGACTATTGTACAAACTCTTATAATTCTTAATTAAAATTACAATACCTTAACAGTTTTAAATCTAAATCATCCTCATTAGTTTTAATAAATTACCAGTTCAGTACCAATCATAATTTATAAATTTAAATGCAGTAGCTATAATTTTTAGAAGGAAGAACTACGCCTTGCATACAAATCGAATTAAATTTTATTTATTTAATGACGTCAAAAAACGAATCTGCACAAAAGAAGGTTTTGATTATTTAATGCATTTAAAAAATTTATGAAATCACTACAATGTGATTACAAATGTTAACTTCTTTTCTTAGAGGACAAATTTGTACATGAAAATATTTAATCAACACATGTTTGAATAATGCCGAGTTTGGTGCGGATACCCAACAACAGGTGGCAAAATTTAATTTGATTGTTGTTAAAGGTAAAAGGTTATTTCCTAATTAATTATTTTTTTGTTTTCTTTATTTACAAACTCGTTTAGTTAACGGTATATTACTCTGTACTACTTATATCTTATATAAAACGGTGTTTTTTCTAGGACATGTGGAGTTTAAGGTCGCTATAGATATAAAACGCACTATGCGATCGGATATATTTTTTTGGCTTTTCTTATTCTTTTTCAAAATTTCGGCCGAAGAATGTGAAGACAAGGTTGAAAATCATTTAGGCACCAAATCTGCTTATAGATATGTCGCTAATAAAGATTACACGAAAGATACAAACTTGCAGGGTAAGAAAAATGATTACATTATTTATGTATTTTATGTTATTTAATTTTGAAGGCTGTGTGAAAAAGATTTGGATGATTACTCGACATGGAACCAGAAATCCTAGTGCAGTACAGATACGAAAAATGAATAGCCATTTGCCTATTTTGCAAGATATAATATTAGAGAAACATTCAATTCCTTATCAAAGTGAGTTTTGTTTACTTTATAATTAATATGGATGAAATTGAAAAATTTCCAAACTTATACAGATATAGTTTGCTCGTCTTATAGCAAAAGTATTTTTAATTACGGCAAAATTTAATTTCCCAATAATTTATTTTATCAAATAAAATGTTTTATAAAAAAATAAATGAAATTCCAGAGAAAAAAAGGTTTTCAACTTAATAAAATTTATATTTAATCATTTTTGAAATTAATGGAATGTATTTAAGATTTTTATCCATTTCATCAATTTATTAAATTATTTTATAAAGAACTATATAATATTTTACTGTTTTAATTTTTTAATTTCTGAAATAGACGGGTTAGTAAGATCAGATAAAGAATTACTTCAAAAGTGGAGACCAAAACTTGAAGAGGATGATGAAAAAAAGTTGGCCATTGAAGGTGAATATGAAATGTTAGAACTAGCAGAAAGAATGCAAGCTAGATTTCCTGAAATTTTACCACCAATTTATAGCAATACTTCATATAAGGTAACTATTTTTTTATGTTAACATTGTTTTTGACTGTAAGTTTTCTTCTAGTTCAAATTTACAAAAACTCAGAGGACTAGAAGAAGTGCTCAAAGTTTTACAATAGGATTGTTTGGTAAAAAAACTGCTAGAGATGTGTATTTTCCTGAGCCAACTAAACTCGATCCCATATTAAGAGTAGGATTTACATGAGATATCAGTAAAAATATCTAGTTGACACTATATATTTCAGTTTTACAAATTGTGTTCAAAATGGAAATCTAGTGTAAAACAGAATGATACTACATATGCGGAACGAAAGAAATTTGAAACAAGTGAAATTATGAGAAATACCCTTAAGAAAGTCAGTGCTAAACTTCAATTGGATAATGAAATATCTTTTGGTAATAATATTAGTTTCTTTTTACGTAATTTATTTTTTTTATTAATAGAAAAATTGGAATATTATTGGATTGATATGTAAATACACTACCATTCCTACATTTTATCGTAAATAGGATGGTGTGTTAAAATTAGAAATAATTAAAGAACCATCAGATAAAATTGCTTAGTAACTAGGAAGAAAGATTAATTAAATGTATTTTAAAATAAGCATTTGTATTCTGCATGAAATCAAGTTATTAAATACAGAAATTGTCCAATAATTAAAGGTTTTTGGTAAAAGATGTTATGGGAGGCCGAAATTGACAACGAAACAAGAAAGTTGCGTAATTATAATGAATCTGGCATGTTACAATGCTATGATCCTTCGAAATATCTTACAACAAGCTGTCATGTAACAGTGTGTACTTGGAAAGCTTGAAGTCAAAATATTGTACATCGTAAGTTAAAACTGTGATCTATAGAAGAGAAATTATGACTTACTAATTGTTATAATGGTACCCTTTTATGTATCAATCCTATGTATTTACTTTTTAATATAATTAATATTAAAAATTTAACGACACCAAATTACTGAATTTTTAAATCTTTATAATTTCGCTATTGTAATGACGTTGCAAAAATATTTGGAATTGTAAGGAGAATTAAAAATGTGAAAGTTCTGTGTTAGTCGAAATATTATATACCTCTTTTATTTGTATCTAAACTACGTTTGTAATTTTTAACTTTCTATAGATGAATTGTATTTAATGTACACAACTTGTGCATTTGAGACATCATGGACCAATAAGAAAAAATCACCTTGGTGTATACCTTTTAATTTGGAGACAATAAAGGTAAATAGTTTTCTGTAATTTTTCCTTTAATTAAATCGTAACTTCTAAAGTTTTCTATGCAATCTCAACATTAACTTCTAGCTGTAACTTGAATATTTGAAAAGTATTAGATCTGATGTAAAATGAATTTTTCTTTACTTTGGTTCAAAGAAGGGAAGATTTTTTCAGAAACTATGCCTCAAAATATATTTTTAATTTAATGAAATATCTTACAGAATAACTTTGTATAAAAAGAAAGATTACTGAAGTAGCCCAAGTGCTAATTACTTGACTGAGCACATTTAAGGCAAAATGTTAATTGACCTAGTTGTTTCAAAACGTCTTTGACTAAATGAGATAATTTATAATTGTTGCACTGCTGATGTAATAGGAGGATCTTACCGAATCTATCATGACTGTTTATTAAAAGCGTCAGTGACGGCATCAATAAATTCGTCGATATTTGTAGTGGCAGCTTGGTATTCCAGTGTCAGAATGGCATTAAAAGACCAAGATCCAGCACATTGGTATCGGGACTGTTAAGATCTTGAACCATTTAAATTTACACTAAAAGATGAATGAATATCTTTATAGAAGTCTACATGATTCTTATCAAAATTGGATTTAGAATTGTCTTGTTGAATCCTAATAGTAGAACTGTTCTGATTCGACAGGGGTTATAGTTTCAATGCCAAGAAGTTTATCCACTATCATAGTTCTGCATTCGTTTTTGTTCACAGTTGCAATGATTTTTCTTTCTAGAGTATCAGTTGGTCGATTTTTACTTCCACATTTGGCCGGTTCTTGATTCACAAATATCAATTTCCCATCAAATCATTGGTTCCGGGAAATATTCCAAAGTGGATAAGCAATAACAGCCAAAACATTACCTATGCAATTAACTTATTATTTTCGCATGCTTGATGAGGCTCCATCTCATTGCGGATGAGATAGTACTTGATACATATCTTCTTTAAATAAATCCATTTTTCTTCAATATGAATGTAGTTTTTCGTTTTTTTAAAAATTGTTGTGTCAGTAGTGACACTTTCAGAATCAAGTATTGACAAACAGTATTCCAAATGCCGAATTTTGTTACGGTCAGTAAGTTTTAGTGCGTTGGAATGAGGCTTAATCAATTTAGATTTAATTCTTCTGGGAATTGTGCTTTTTGGAATTCTAATAATTTGTGCAAATGATCAAATAGTTTTGCGTTGAAGAGTTATCCTTTTCCTTTCCTGCCGACTCTTTCAGTTTTATTGAGAACTTTTACACTTTTACACTTACTAATCCTGCACGTAATGATTGTTATTCTTGAATTCATATTCGACTTATAGTCTTCTTTGATTCAGGATATCGAGTGGCTGCATCTTTGTATTGATTCTAGTGTGAGATTAATATTCTTGCCTAGGTACTTACAGATAATAGTACACACTTTGAAGTTTTTCTTGTAACAGATTAAACAATTTTTCTTTGTGGTACAACTATAGGAACTTCTTCATGGTTCGTTATGTGTATTTTAAAAAATAGTAAGACAATGTTTGGTTATAAAATAACTGTTCAAAAGTTAAACCGATGTGTTTAAACTCTTTGACAATGTACAAATAACACTTGAGGTAATAAAAAATTGTAATTAAAGTTTCAATATAAAATTAAGATCCAGTATATATAGAAATCAGACAATTATTTTGGGACAGAGAGAGAGAGAGAGAGAGTACTTGCTAATTATTCCTAATTTATTTAGTAGTTTTAACATCAATTATCTTAATTTCCATGAACAGTGGGGGTAACTTGAAACATTTGTCACAAGTCACCCAATTTTTTTATACCATGTTTGGCTATCTTAAATGTAAATGTTTTAGCAGGAATTCAAATTTTTTAACGTGTAATTTAGAGATATGCATGGAATTTTATAGCGTGGATTTTTGGCTTTTAGATTACACAAAGAAAGTTTATTTATTGTTGTATAATTTATCTTTTTGTACAGGTAATTGAATACGCCGAAGACTTAAAATATTATTGGGTTGATGGTTATGGTGTTGAAATCACTTACAAGCAGGCGTGTAAAACGTTCAATGACATGCTAAATTTTATGCTGGAGTAAGATGTACCCACGTTAATTAGATAGAATGTTAACATATCTTTCATTGAATTTTAGCGAAAACCCATATCCAAAAGCCTCTTTCTATTTTACTCATTCTGGCACAATGTTGAAAATGCTTAGCTATCTAGGTTTATATAAAGACACAAGGGTCCTAAAGGAAGCTGACTATTCCAAAAACGCAGGCAGGAAGTGGCGTGTCAGTAAAATTGATGCATTTGGAACCAATTTAGCTTTCATTTTACATCAGTAAGTGCAAGTAAATTAATAACTTTGGGAGTGAATCGGCGAATCGGAAGAAATATTGTAACTGAATGTGGATGTGAATTATTATTTAATATTACCTTAAATAAAACGTCATTTGTAATTATTTTATTAACGAGACCGGCAGTTTAGTACGAATCAACTGACCGGAATAGTAAGATGGAACGCGGAAAGTTAGCAAAGAAACTAAGTTGAGGCAACCAATGGTATAGCTAAGCAAGAAGACCAATTAATGTAAAGTAAATTTTAGTAACCCTTTTCCTGAAGCAGTAGATGTAACTGTTTTTTCCGCTAGTCTAAATTAAGTTCAAATTTTAAGTCTTGTTTTGCATTGCTTTCCTAGCTTAGATTATATATCATTTTTGAGTTGTTAAAATTTACAGTAATATAATTTTGATATTTTAATTAATTTTAAATAGCAAAACATTAACTTAATCATTGAAGATTGATATATAACCCCTTTCCATATTCATTTTTGTTTTTTCACTGTGTGCGTTTTGGCTTTCTGCGGTACGGTTCGTGTGCGGAATTTGTTTTCGTACAGGTATTTTGCCGTAGTTTTCCAGGTGCGACACTTTTTAATTATTTGCTGATAATGACAACTTAGTTGTCGAAGTATTATTATTATTATTATTATATCAACCTTCAGTGATTAAGTTAATCAACAACAGGCTCAATCAAAATTAAAAACATTAACTAGCAGTTAGGTTTAATTCGTTTTTTTAAGTACCATTTTATATTCGTTTTTATTTCTTTGCATTTTTTTCTTAGGTGCAGCAATGAAACTAAGTTATTAGTTCTACATAATGAAAGTCCTGTAAGATTACCTAGTTGTCCTGAGACTGACCTCTGTGATCTGGAAAAAGTGCGACAGTATTATAGCAGCAGCATTAATACCTGCTCGTTTGATCATATTTGTGAAAATCCTGTCCACTAGAACTGTAATAAAACATGCATTTTATTTGTTGACGTATATACTTATATATTTTTATAAAATTATACAAATTTAAATTATTTTGTTAATAAAATTAATATGAAAAATAAATTTCTTTTTCTATTATTTACCTAGTTATTAAAAAAGATTGTGCTTCAATCGCATTTCGTTTGTGTTAGAAAAGGAGCTTTTCAGAGTGGAGATATCCAAAGTTAGGCAACTACATTTACATCATCAATTTAAATTGTACGATAAATTTTATTTATATTTTCGTGAAGTTAGAATTTTTATTACCATAGGAGAAATGCGAAAAAATATCGGGAACAAGAGGTATCCAAAATTAGATAACCAAACATACACCGCTGTTGAGAAATAAGTTGCCCATAGAATCACCTTTATCGCTTTTCTTAGGCTCAAAACTTTCCGATTAAATTAGAGTAAAAAGTTTAAATAGTAACTCATTAGACATCAAGTAAGCCAATTTATGAATACTGTGTATATTAGTTAAAGTATTAAAAAAAACGTAGACTTATTTTATTATTTATTATAAAACATTACTGCATTAATGATGTGGTATATAACATCGACGCTTCCAGACGATCATAGAATATCGTTATTGCTTTTTCAGTAATTTTTTTTCTACTTGTTCAAAAATTCAGTTTCCTATATTTATAATATTAATAGTAGTATTAATTTTAAGTATATAACGTAATTAAATTCATACATCATAACTTTATAAATTTAATCAAAATTTTTGTTCCTCTTTCTGACTGAAATCAAACCCCCCCCCGGGTTTGACATTAAAATTGATTTCATTAGAACTTTTAGCAATGACCACTAGATGCCGGCACAATTTATTGAAAATTATTTTGGGTATTTAAAAATTTTAATTAGCTCTTATAATTCTCAACACATACAATGTAGGAATAGAAATATCAGAACAGTGTAATACATTCTTAAAATATAGTATAATAAATTGTGTTGGAAAACGAATAAAAGTAAATATATCGCGTCATCTCTGAAAAAGTGTCTGAACTTCTATCTCGACATTAAAATACTTTGGGTTTGAAACTAGAATGAAGTACTATGCAAGTTTGTACAGTAGTTATTAGATGACGCCATGGAATATTAATGTCTAAATATTCAAAAAGTAGTAAATTAGGAAGAAAGTTTCATTTCAGAAAGGATTTCGGTTACATGTGCTTTCTAGAATGTAAGTAGTATGTCTTTTAAGAATTTCACCATTTACTTAATGCAAATTTTTTTGTTTGTAGGTTCAGTAATCAATTAAATAGTTAATTATATAAAAGAAAATACGTTCTAGATTTAAGAAATATATGAATTAACTTTTTATTCGGTTCATCCAGTTGCTAAATATTTATTTGATTATGATGCCTTTAATAAATAATATTTACAGTGTCGACGTTTTTTGAAGGCGCACATTTCAATATTTCAATTCACTACACATCTTGAATCATGATTTTCCTACACCTTACATCTGCTTCAAATATTTTCATTAATATTCGTCAATATAGCCAACCTTATATTCAAATTATAGACTACTCTAAAGTAAGTATTTAATATTGATTTGTAAGTAATATAGTATTAATTCTCCGAAAGTAAATCAAAAATTTAATATGTACTGGGATTTATGTACAAAGGGTACTAGGAAAGTTTTGCAATACAGCTTTGTTTATTTCATTTTTTCAAAGTAATTCCCTCTACACCTCCACTCCACTCCAAAGTCGCAGGGAGCAAGATCTGGACCGTAGGGAGGGTGCTCGGGAAGTCTCAATAGTATCGTGGTGAAATATTCGGTGCAGGCTTTGGCGTGGTGAGCTGGAGCATTATCGTGATGGAGGAACCAGGTGTGCATTCTCGACTTTGGCCGCAGGTTCTTCATAGATCCAATGACTTTAGGCAGGCACTGTTCAGTATAGCACTTAGCTGTGACTGTCTTCTGTGTGTCCAAAACGACGCTTTCCACAATTCCACTCAATTTGAAAAATACAGCTATCATTTTCTTCTTTATATATCGGGATTTTCTGACAACTACGGGTGTGTCCTCATCATCACCCAGACCCAAACTTTGTTTTAAGCTCTGGTCGGTACATCGTAATAGTACAGTCAAGTCTCGTCACCTGTCTGTCACGATGTTGTTCACATACCGAGATTGTCCCTTATTAAACTTTTTTAACATCTCCCGGCACCAAGTCACACGTCGTGTCATCTGCTCTTCAGTCAGTCGACGCGGCACCCAGAGAGAACAAAGTTTCTTCACGTGCAAATGATCATGCAGAATCGAACGAATTGCTGGTGCATTTAGGCCTGAAAGATTTTTTGACAACTACGGGCGTGTCCTCATCATCAAAGACCCAAACTTTATTTTGAGCTTTGGTCGGCACATCGTAAAAGTACAGCCAAGTCTCGTCACCTGTCATGATGTTTATTTAGGCCTGGATTACCATCTATCTGTTGGTAGATCACTCGCCTGTCCTCGCCAAGTATTTTCCTCACAGTAGTAACGTTTTTCTCCGTAACCGACGTCGTGGCCTTCCCGGCATCTCAGCATCCTCCACAGTTAAATTTACCCTTTGGAATTCTCTATACCACCTGAATATCGTTGTGCGATGTGAACAAACATCACCTAGTGCAAGAGTCATTTCTTCGAAGCACTGGTCTATGTTTAAATCACGCACGAAATTATAACGCAAAGCTGTCCTTATATCATTTCGTGACCACGATGCTATAGCAAGCACTTTACACTCTCACTGCTAATGAATAACTGAGCCAATAGACATGGCGCGGCGGCTACTATGCACGTATGAACATGTCTCAACATGCAGCAACAAGCAACTTCCTGCAAAACTTTCCCAGTACACTTTGTATGTAGGTATATTTATGTATTCCAATAAAACTAAAAAAAGCCTTTATTTAATGTACGATACTTTTTGTTTGCTTTATGTGGCATGTGTGAAATATAGAATTAGAGAAAATAAAGGATTATTAAATATAATATCAATGGCTACTGTTAAAATTCTTGAAATTATCCGAAAGGTAAAATTTGTGCAATTCTAGTAACAACCAAGATTTTAAAGAAACATAATACAAATGCAGTTTAGTTTAAATACTAAAGTGAATATTACACAAAGATAATTATGCCTAAAACACTTAAAATCAAATTATTTATAAATGCTAGTTTATGTCTTATTGGAATTTCAATCTTGTTCATTTTACCACTTATTTTCAAAAATAATAAAATAATGAAATTGCAGAGCAATCTTTATTTTTTCTATATATTCGATTGTAATGAAATAAATGTATTAAATTAATGACATTTACTCAAAATAATTTAAAATGTATGCAATGTAAAATGTTATAACAAAACGAATTAAAAGTAGTAGTACTAACTTGCAATTGAATTATCAATCATCACTGTCCATTTTACCATAGTAATTGAGCGTGAAAGTCTTCAGCATTTAGTGAATTTTCTGTGTTGACCACAGTTCATCTATTACATCATCCAGCAAACGCATCTTTCTTAAACAGTTTTCTACAACTTCGTCCATATGATTATTAGTAGATTTCCACTCTTCAAGAATTATATGAGAAAATTATTCTCTGCCTACCATTTTTTCGTAAGGTAATTCAAACATGATACTTCTAGAATCAATTAATCTTTTACAGTTGTCCATATTATTATTCAATTCCGAGGAAAATATTAGCAATCTAGAATGTAGTTTTAGTCATTAGTTATTCATTTCTGTCTTCTTTGATTCGAAAGTTGGGTCTTTTTAAATATTAATATTGCGGTAAATGAATTGCTCATTACTAGAACAATTTCTTGGTGAAAAATTTGGTAATCATTAATCTGGTACGTAGACTTCCGCGGTCGTGGTCCATGCTATCTGCTTCTGGGCTTCCGGGCTGGAACCGCGTCACTTGTATATCTCCCGACATTTCGTACCCATTTGTATGGGACATCTTCGGAGCTGAAACTGCATTGAAACTGCAGTTTCAGTGCAGTAGTGACGTGATTCCAGCCCGGAAGCCTAGAAGCAGGTTTGGTAATCATTGTTTGATTATCCATCTTAAAAGGTTTATTGCAATCATTTTATGGTGGTGGCCTCTTGTCCTTATACCTGTACAAAGTAAAAACAGAAGTTTACTGATCATATTTCAATTTAATAAGCATTATTAAATAAAATAAATACTCATACATAATTTATGAAACATGAAACGCCATTTTAAGCAGCGTTTTCAATGTAATTACAAATAGGATAAGAACGGTTAAATATTTGAAACAGCTGATATGTTTCCAAAGTTGTTTCAGCAAACTGAGTTCACCATGAGGAAAAAATATTCTTATATAAAGAGGACGACCGTTCAACATCTAGTAATGCAATATTTGCAAAATTAAAGCAATGTTTGTTAATAGTTAATTTGTGCGCTCGCTATCACTATAAATTTGTTTGAATGCGGCAAAATTTGCATCTTTTTTTAGCACACTATCAACATTGGCTATAACACTAATATTTTTGTCGTCGCCGATAGCATGTAGATGTGTTTGTATAATGTTCCGCAGTGAATCTATTAATGACAACGAAGGATTTTATAATTCGTCAATTGTTTCAACTACTCCTTTGTAATTGTTGTAAATTATTTAAAAATCTGCTTCCATTTTAGCATTTTAGAATTCCTTTGGCTTTCTTTAATGGTAGTTGCTTGTTCAGAATCAAATTGTAAAATACAGATTTAATTTTTTGGAAAAGCAGAAAATAATAGAATGATGTCTTTAACCATTCTTCCTAGCGTTTAAGAATCGGTTGTAGAGGTTAGGAGATGGCGGGACAAGGCCTGTGGAATTTTAGAATACGTTTAAGGTATTTGAGAAACACTGTTTCTCTATGCGCTCTCAAATTATTTATGTCTGGATAACAGTGTTGAATCGTTTCTGTTACAAAATGTAAAGCATGGGTTTCTATACGTAACATATAAAAAGTGACAAAAGTCGTCTTTAAGGGACCAACATACTCATAAATGATATAATAAACATAATAATCAAGTAACTTTTCCATCGGTGCTGTCAAATATGACACAATCTTCTCATTTCAAATTATTCATTTTACAATATGTCAGTTTTTCCTTACTTTTAATGCTTTAAATTACTGGAAACTAAAGAGAAGTTACTTACTTAAGAATGCAATCATATATACTTTTTATACGAAGTGTAAAAACGCGTTTAATACTTCTAGATAAATTTCTGTTATGTTAACTTTGGGTAAAAATGCATTGTGTCAGTTACATCTTTTCACCTTTTAAACATTTAAAGAAAATTAGAAGAGGGACTAAATTAGGTTTTCAGTTGCGTTGTAATAGTTCTGGTTTGCCCGAATCGAAACTCGATTTGACTGTTAACAGTGTTGAAACTATATATCAACGATGGCTGGAAAATCCCTCATCTGTTGGTCATGTAAGTCTCTAATTAATTCTTTTCGCGTAAGTAATTTATGGATGAAGACTTTATGTTATTGTCAATAGGAATGGGATTCGTTCTTTCGAAATGTATCTCAAGGAAATATAAACAATGATCAACAGGGGAACGTTAGTACATTTCATGGATTATCGCGTTTTCAACATTATGCAAGAAATCCTGGTGGAGGTGCATCTTCTGTCGATTCTAAAGCTATTACCGATAATTTGGCTGTCTTGGAATTAATAAGAAGTTATCAAGTAAGTGTATTCGCAATTAATGGAACAAAATTTAGAAATATTATCATTTATTTTAAATTAACTATAATCCAGTCAGTAAAGAATTTTGCCGTACAAAAGGTGGGGCAGATGTAATTTTGATATATATTAGATTGAATTTGCCCTTACTTTTGAAAAGTTTATTGACGATATTTGCTAGTTACAATTGTTTAACAAACTAGATTTTAAAAGCGTCGTGGTAACCCTGATGTCATAAATGGTTTTATGTTTCCAAAATATGGTGAAGTTTTTCCCATTTATTAGTCTGAATCTCGTGTTCAATTACTTCCTTTAAGTAATCTAAATTAAGCAATCTGTTCCTATAAATAACATCTCTAATATTTCAAAAAAAAAAATAATCTGAAGGAGTTAAGTTGCTTGACCTAGGTGACTATATACCTTGACTAATAATTAGACTTACGCACTTTCGCCTGATCCGAATAGTAGTAGTGAGAAAATATATTCTTATATGCAGAAAACGACCGTTACACATATAATGATGTAATGTTGGCATAATTGCAATAATCTTTGAAAATATTTGACGGATCTGTGGACGCACCATCACATATTTGTCTTAAAGTGCTAAGATCTGAATCTTTCTTGAATACATTCTTTAACTTTGCCACAACACGATCCTTTTTTGCATCACTGGCAACGCAAAGTGAGCGAACATCGTCCATCAACATACTACGAGGGAGCGTTTTTATATTCGCGGAATGGGGGACAAGGGGTGGAAATAAAAAAACCAAATTATTTTTCTTTTTCAATATATTCACCTGCAAGACGGATACATTTTTCACATCTTTCAATTAATTTATTTATACCCTCATAAAAAAATGATTTCTCTTTATCTGCAAAATACGCCGAAACTGCCTCCTTGACTTCATCATCAGCAGTAAATTTTTTACCTCGCAGCTCTTTTTTCATTTTCGGAAACAGGTAATAATCACTCGGGGCCAGGTCTGGGCTGTAGGGTGGGTGATTCACAATTTCGAAGTCCACCTTATGCAGGGCAGCTAACACAACGCGGCTCTTGTGGACGGGCGCGTTGTTGTGCAAAAGCAGAACACCTTTTGTCAATTTTCCCCGTCTTTTCTCTTTAATGGCTTCTTTTAGTCGCTCTAATATTGAAGCGTAATATTCTCCGGTTCTAGAAACACCTTTATCTTTATAATCAATCAACAATATTCCTTCCGAGTCCCAAAATGCCGTTGCCATGAGTTTCCCAGCTGATTGTGACACTTTAAATTTCTTGGGAGGTGCTGTGCCCTTTTTATGCCACTGCATGGAGTCTTGTTTGGACTCAGGTTCATAATGATGAACCCAAGTTTCGTCTCCAGTAACAATTCCACTCAATACACCATCCTTGTCTTCATTACAGAGGTCCAAAAATGCACGCGAACACTCTACGCGCTGTTGTTTTTGCGGCGGCGTGAGCATTCTCGGCACCCATCTTGCGCTGACCTTAGACATGCCGAGATGATCGTGTAGGATTTTAAAAATTATTGTATCGGATACTCCAACCATTTCTGCGAGTTGTTTCTTCTTTAGTCGAGCATCTTCGAGTACAATTTGTTCAACTTTTTGGATAAGTGCTGGCGTGGTCACCTCAATGCTCCTGCCCGGCCTCGGGTCGTCTTCAAGGGATTCCCTTCCTTGTTTAAATAAACTATGCCACTTGTACACCATGGTTTTTCCTGGACAAGAGTCGCCGTAAACCAATGACATCTCATTCATTATGGTCGCGACTGATTTTCCTTGCCTGGTAAGGAACTTTATAACGACACGATATTCGATTTTTTCCATATTTCACTTTTCACTCCTGATTATGTTACTTGGTTGACGATAGCTCAAAGACTAACTGTCTAATAACAATGAAACTTTGTATTTATACTAATCATGAGTCGCTGCACAGGCTACGCCCCCAATGCGCCTACTCACCCCTCTACAACCCGCTCATTCCGCTAATATAAAAACGCTCCTTCGTAATGATGTAATGCTGGCATAATTGCAATAATCTTTGAAAATATTTGACGGATCTGTGGACGCACCATCACATATTTGTCTTAAAGTGCTAAGATCTGAATCTTTCTTGAATACATTCTTTAACTTTGCCACAACACGATCCTTTTTTGCGTCACTGGCAGCGCATAACAGTGAGCGAACATCGTCCATCAACATACTATTTGCAGTGAGTACTCTAACGATGCCGAAAGATTTTGTAAATTCTCCATTGCTTCAAGTAGTCCCGAGTAATTTTTCATTCTTCATTTTCTAGATAGTTTGTTATAAGGTATAGGTCTCTTGCGACAAAAGTATGAGGGTTTGCCGTTACCCATGTTCTATAGTTCTGGCAATTTATATAACTCGGTATGACGAAATCAAGCCTCAGCGGTAAAAGAGGTTAGCTCTAAGGCAATATTGTTGTTTATATTATCATTAAATTAATTATAATAGATTATTTTTGACTCAAAATCAGTTTAAAAGTCGTTCTTCGTAATCTTACAAAGAACAAATAAAAACAATTTTCGAGTGCAAAATTCTTATATTATTTACTAGGATACTTATCTGAGCTGATACTTTTTGTAATGACTACTTTAGATAGTCTTCCGTATGTAGCTGAACGTTAAATAGATAAATTTTATTGATCATTAGTGTTGCATAAGTAAGATGTCAATATGTTATAAACAACATCACAATAATAAATAAAATGAAATACATAAAAGGAACTGAACAATAATAGTTTTAAGCAAGACACTGACGAAAGAATACATAAAATAACAATACAATATGACAGATCTGTGACTGACAACTGGTCTAGACTTACGGACCCGAAGGCAGATATATGTCTATACAGTAGAACAAGAGAAGACACTAAAGGGTGCCCTCTAGACATTTATTTATTCAGTAATGGCACTTTTCCATCAGCCCTAATCCCTTGATCCTTGCTTGATTACGATTCTTTTGGTTTTTATGTAGCTTTGACATTATTTTACCAGTTTTTGTATTTTAGCCTTAGAAATTATCTAGTTGACAGCTTACTTCTTCCATAGGGGAGGAAGTTCTTGTTGCGCAGCTTAAGAAAGTTTAACATATTCTTTTATACTTTCTTTTTGTTTTTGAGATTTGTTATCTAGTTTTTCCATGTTGGTTGATTAGAGGCCTGTTTGATTGGTTCTGCTACTTTTAGGGGAGCATTAGCTACCGCTCTTGCCAGAGGTCACATAATTTTTGAGTTAGAAATAAACTCCCAGAGAGATTTAGGAATTTATAATCGAATCAATTATTATTAAAGCTCATCATCAAAAATGATGGCACCAAAATAGGACGACTGATTCTTTTCATTTTAATATGTATCTTTTAAATATAAATAACTAACGTTAATAGAGTTCCCCTGTTTGAGTAATGTAAATCATAGGAGGGAGGGAAAGTTCTGTTGTTCTTTAAATAATCAGGTAATTTTGCTAGGAAATCAAAAACACATGTTATTGAGTTATTAGGCATTTTACTTTTTTTACATGCCGGACATTTACATTAAATCTCTTGGGTTTATCTTAAAGTAAAGCATTTGTGTCCCATGCGAATTGATCGAAAAAAATTTGTCTGACCGTTTAAAAATATGTTCATCTCATTAGACACAATATGGAACCGTTTTTGGACGAGCTGATTACTGGAGATAAAAACTGGTTTCTGTCCGAGAATATTAAGAGGAGAAAAGCTTACTACAACTCGTGCAAAACTAAATAGTTATTAAAGAGAAATACTGCTCTGTTTGCAGTAAGAGAGAAACGGTTCAGAGTATTATGAGTAGCTGAAACAAGAGAAAATTGTCAATGTGCTGCAACTTGCTTGATAAATTATATGCAACTACCAAAGAAAAAATGCAAATATTATCGCAATGGTGACAACGAAAACTTAATGTATGGGGGTAAGAAGTTCTTAGTCACCCACCATGTTCACCTGACATTGCGTCATCTGATTTCTACCTATTCAGGTCCCCGTAAAATTATCTAACGGGAAAAAAATTTCATTCAAAAGCGTTTCTAAGGTAGTTGCCGATTATTTTCACTCTAAGAGCGAGAACGTTTATAAAACAGGAATTGAAAGGTTACCTAAAAGATGGCAATTACTTGTTACCAATAATGCAAATTATAATATTGCATAATATTAAACATATTCTATGAATTTATTCAAATGTTTTCTTTAAAATACAACAGAACTTTTCTCAAACCATTTAATACGAAGAAAATATGTTGATGATAACTTCTGGTATAGTTGGAAGTGATAATAAGTGATAATAGATTGTTTAAAAATAATGCAATATACAGGAATGTTCAATACAAAAAATAACTGTATCGATGTTTCAGACTCGAGGATATCATTTTGCTCATTTGGATCCTTTGGAAATGTACGGGTGTACAGAAAGATTACCATATATTCGAGCTAAAGGTGCGTTTAATTAATAAAATCGTTAATAGATTCTTAATATGTAATTTATTTCTATTTTAGAGGCGCCCTATAAATCTGCAAGGGAAGATCATATTAACATACTTAAAGAAATAAGAGGTATATTTGGTTAAGGTAGATTTTTGAAAATTAATTTTCATTTTAATCTCATTAACGTTTAAGCTGTAATCGATGGTGATCAACCTTTCAGATTACCACCTAACACCTTCATAGGTGGTAATGAATTTGTTCTGCCTTTGAAAGAGATAGTAAAAAGATTGGAAGACGCCTATTGTCGGAGTATTGCGGTTCAATACGGTCATATCACTGATGTGGAGGAATGTAATTGGCTCAAAAAGAAATTTGAACCACCGGGAGCTACTAAACTAAGTAAAGATCTTAAGAGATTAACATTAGCGAGATTGATTAGGTCTGCTGGGTAAGGAATTTAATCAAATTTAATCATAAAAGTGTAAACACAATGCTTGTTTTATTGTCAAAGATTTTTTTGAAAAAATTGTGGCTGTGTATTTTTTTTCTTAGAATTCCCAAGGCTTGTTGATCAAAATATGTTTTTAGGAAATTTATATATTAATCCGTACGGTAACTTAATCAACCCTGATATACGAGGTGTGTTTTTTAAGTAAGTTCCGTTTTAAATAAAAACAACACAAGTGAAATTTTTTCAACAACTTTATTTTTATAAGAAAGTCTATATCTTAATTTACTTTTCAACATAATTATTATCAATATTAACGCACTTATTAGCGTTTACAACCAGTTAAATTCCATCCTTACATAAAACTGCCGTCTGTTAATTTAAGTGTGCTACAATTTTATAAAGAACTCTCCTTGAAACTTGGAAATATATCGGACGATGACGACCTCATAAAGCATCTGTAAAACGTCAGTAATGACTGACAGTCTTCCACTATGTTCGTTCCTCGTTTTGAACATAAGTACGGTCATCTTTAAATGCTTTAACCTCTTTACATACTGTCCCCTCGCTCACTAATCTATCGATGAATTCCAATCGCTTTCAAGTCCTTTTGCACAAAGAAAACGAATAACAGCGCATATTTCACAATTGGCATATTTTCAATTGCCTGAGCATTTTAAATACGGGCAAACAAACGAAAATAAGCGAATGATTCCGTACTGGCGTCTGTGGCTAACCAACAGATGTAAGCACATGCACATGAGGGGAAGGACGACCACAGAGTCGAAACGGTACTTACCTATAAAACAAGCTTCGTACTACTTATTTCCGTATCAAATTTGATTAATGTATGCAACGTTTAATAAGTTTTATGTATTTCGTAACAATACCATTTAGGAGAAAAAGAAGGGTAGAATTCTTTAGAATAAACTCTTTTTTATGTCTGTTAAGGAAAATCCATTAAAACAAAGAACTTTATAATAACTCGAATTTCAATTTTATCCATACTATCTGCTTTTGGGCTTCCGGGCTGGAACCGCGTCACTGGTATAACTGCTGAGGTTTCGTACCCATTCGTATGGGACATCTTCAGGGCTCAACTACTGCTACTGTCTGTCGCATTGAAACAGTTTCAGTGCGACAGACAGTAGCAGTAGTTCAGGCCTGAAGATGTCCCATACGAGTGGGTACGAAACATCGGCAGTTATACCAGTGTCGCGGTTCCAGCCCGGAAGTCCAGAAGCAGATAGTATGGACCACTACCGCGGAAGTCTACGTACCAGATATCAATTTCATCCATTTTTCATAAAATGTTAAAAATTATTGCGATCGTCATAAACAAGCAACTAAATGCACACGTTTGAAACTTCGCAGTACTCTATGTAAGGGTTATACTTGACAAATATAGTTATTCAGTCATAGTTTTTTCATCTTCGTGTCTGATCGAGAACATTCTGAATCTTTTCTCGTATTCGAATGGTCATTTTTCATGCCATATTCAAGTAAGAGAAGTTTCCAGCAGCAACCTGTTATCTGTTCCTTGGTCTTCGTTGTTTCCAATTAATGGGATTTTTTTATTGAAATTTATTGAGAAACGTTTTGTGATTTAATAGCTTTTCATTTTTGAATTTGCCACAAGCGCGCTCATCGATGTTGTCATTTTCTATGAGAAAATGTTGAGTGAAGTGGGGAAGAAATCTAATTTCTTTCAAATCAGTATCAATAGTTTGAGAGATAGTGAATTAGCATAACAAGTTAAATGCAAATATGGTTTTTTTATAGGTTCGAAGCGGTTGCATCTAGGAAATTTCCATCGGCTAAGAGATTCGGGGGTGAAGGAGGTGAAATGGTGGTACCTTGCATGAAACAGATCGTAGATAAATGCACGGAATTGGGAGCGGAATGTATAGTTATGGCGTTGTCACACAGAGCCCGTCTTAATATTATAGCCAACGTTTGTCGTATACCTTTATGGCGAATGTACGCTCAGTTCCAAAATTTAGACGTTAAAGAGCCAGAAGAAGGGGATATAAAATATCATCTCGGTGTGTGCATAGACAGGTATAAGGATTATTATTACATTTAACTTAATTGAAACAAGAACTGCAATGCAATTAGTATGTGTTTATCCTTCTCGTGCATAAATACGCATGACGAAGAAGGTGATTGATTTATCTTATTAATAAATAATGGGAAAATTTATTGTTTATTTAGTTCTGAATTAAGACAATAAATCCATATACAGTGAGCGACAAAGTTGAGTGGATATCATCTAGTAAAAAACAATTATTAAATTATAAATTTTCCTTCAATACATTTATACAAATTTTATAAATAAATACAAAATAAAATATATTTACCTGAACAAAGTAAAGTGGACACTTCGGAGTAATATAATTTATGGGCATTTGTGCCAGAAATATTGGTTATACATTTTATTGCTTTAATCCGCACAAGTACAAATGCATTAGAAAGATTTATAAATTTTAGTTTTATTGTAGTGATATCAGAATAAACATGATGTCTGCTTGAACAGAAATTTGTATTTAATTGCGTAATCTAATTACTGAAGATATAAAAAAAGGGTTTGAGGGTACGTGAAATACGGGGTTTTAAAAGATGAAATCCCAAAAATGTGGCAAAAATTTATTGTGATAGATGCAGTTGACAATTTGAAGAGTAGAGGTCGAAAAAGAGGAATTATTCATTGAGAAGATGCACTAATTGTACGACAAATAAAAAATAATCACGTAGTTTCATGTCGACAAATAAAGAATCCTTGAAGTTAAATATTTTTCAGAAAACTGTTGTAAATAGATTCAGATCGGCTAATTCTAAGGCCTGTCGGAAGTCGCACATTAGCGCCATTCATCAAACTAAGAGAATTGCCCAAAAAATTTTAAACTAATTTCGTTTTGGTAAAAGTGGTATGGAGCAATGAAAACAAATTACAACTTTTTGGCAAGCAAGCAATGAAGAGAGTGTGGAAAAAACCGTTCACTAATATTGGGTTGAAATCCGAATTAAATCCAAACTTAGATATATAAGGCAACTTGCCAAGAGTTTCGTAAACGCAAGGTTATAACACTTATAACGGCACATAGCGCAACCTCTTGTGTTTAGGTTTACTCACAGAGCAATCTCGCAAAAAACTAGGAAAAAACACATGAGAAGTACTAAATCGGCAAGGCAATAAACATTCATGGGGAAAAAAAATTAAAAAGGAAAGGATCATCTACACAGATAAAGTATACATAAAGCTGGTAGGGTCAGCGCGATAGAAGAAGTGAATCTGAGGTTCAACTGTAGCAACTGATCAGCTAGATTACCTAAAATTTCCAAAGCAAAGTGAAGCATGGTCAAGAGTCGTAATTAAGGTCGACTGCAACAGTTATCTGCAAAGAAGTCGAGAAAATCCAAAGAGATACGACGATCACAATAGATTTAGAAAGATCGCAGTTGAATAGGCTCCAATGGTCACCACGAGTTATCTTAAATCAATAAATCGAAGAAAACCACAGAGAAAGAAGACGTTCATATATGCCTGGTAGAGCTTCGAAAGATTTTTGATAAGAAAAAATGCTTTTGGGAAAAATCTAAAAATTTTTTGTGGTATGGTGTAGGAAATTTGGCTCGAATTGGATAATTTATGAACGGGATCCTTTTATATAACTAATAATGGAAATTTAGAGAAATCATTGGTAGAAATGGGTTTAAAAGATACATTTCTATTCCAATAGGACAATGACGGAATTCGAGGAATTGTTATGTGGACATTTTTTTCCAATATGTTCTCCCTCGAATAGATCTAGATTACACAATTATTATTATGTTTTCATATAGTACCATTATTTTATTTTATTCAAATTTGTTTATATATTTTTATAACTTTACAACTATACTGGTTTCTTTTAAATAAAAATATATGAGTTTTGATAAAAACATTTTCTAAATATTCCGGAAAAATTGGAGATTAATGGAGAGAGTTTGGAATTAACACTCATTCACCGTAATCAGTTTTTATGTTTCAGTAAGCAACATACCATAATCTACTGCTATAGAGTTCAATCTAGCGTAGTAATTTTTTGATTGTATTTGCGAATACTATTTTAGGGTGAACAAAGTGACAAATAAAAACATTAGATGTGTCCTAATTGCGAATCCTTCCCATTTGGAATGTTCAGCGTCTATAATGGAAGGAAGAGTGCGCGGTGAACAATTTTTCCGTAACGATTTGACAGGACGAAAAGTATACTAAAAAGTAAGATGTAATCATTTAATTTTTATAAATGATATGTTTAAGGTTCTGCCAATCTGCGTTCATGGTGATACTGCATTATGTGGTCAAGGTATTACTTACGAAATTCAGCACTTATCGGATCTACCTGCTTTTACTACTAATGGAACAATACATATAGTTTTAAACAATCAATTGGGTTTTACTACAGATCCACTGGATAGTAGATCATCTCAATATAGTGCTGGTAGGTATTTCACTTGTCTTCGTAAAGGATATGCTCATCCTAAAAGAACGTAAATATACAAAAACTCAAAGTATATCTTGTAACACTCAAATGTAGGATGCTGTACAGCATGGGCAACCTTTGACATGTTGTTAACCAAACTTTAATGTGCAAATACGTTCGCGGGCCGCGTTTAAAAGTATTGCATTAAAGTAATGTTTTAAAGTAGTGTTCATAATTTTTGGCGATAGATAACAGACATCAAATAATACGACAGTGTTACTATAATACAATTTATTAAAATAACAAAATGAAATGAAAAAAATAGGTACAGCATTACAATTAAATCGTTAAATTTGGAATTGTTATAAACTACGAATGTTAAATAGCGACACCGAAATCAATGAGACACTTGAGCTTGAATTTGGGAAACTAATCCATTGATGTTTGGATTAATTCCATTGATTCACAGACGTAAAGATTTTTCCATATTATCGTCAGTCAGCCTTGTATGATATTTTGATTTATTAACTTTCATCATGAAATAAATAATTTATCCCTACAAAATGACGTTTACCCAGAAACTAACAGAAGATAATGCAGACCGTATGGTGGCAGTTATTTGAAGAAATAATGGATAAGCTGGATAGAAATGTGATGAGCTCTTGATAATACTTTTTTTTTGATGAATCAATTTTCACGTTGATTGGGGAATTAAGTCGGTAGTATTGTAAGTATTGGTTAGAACAGAATTCTTATTGGATGCGTTGGGGCAAATATCATATATATCCATATCATTGGAGCAATTTTTATTGAAGGAAATTTGACAGCTGAAAAATATTTAAAATTTACTTAGAAAGGAAGTTGTTTTTGCCCTGGCAAACTTATGTCCATATGACATAGATTCGACTCCACTTTATGGAAATGTTTAGTTTCGCCGAGTAACACTTCAGTATGATTTGATTGCAAGAAACTATCTAAGCGAAATCTTTACGAGATGTATTGCTTTTAATGGTGTTATCTCAAAAGTTTGTGTGTAACATCAAGGTGAATTTAGGAAGGAGATGTTCACCCTATACCGAATTCTTACAGCGTTGAATGAAAATTATAGTTTTCATTGAACATAAGGAGTTTACCACCCAGTAGTAGAAATATATAAATAAGATTTATTTTTAAACATTTACACCAAAGGATTTAAAGTTTTGACGATATTGTTTCCATGATAAGAAGTAATCAAGAATTGAAAAATATATTTCGATCATTGGAAGCAGAGTTGAAAGTATATGAACTAACAGTTAAAAAAACAAAGTGAAATATATAAAAAAGGAGGAAGAAATAAGTTTCGACATCAAACAATATATTGATATTTGGAGTCGCTAATTCTAGGTTTCACAGTCACAATAAACAGAAGTGGAAAACACTGATCAGAAGTCGAACAATGGCAACTATTCATAGAATGTTGAACGCGAATGGGCTGTACAAGAGAATAGTAAAACGAACAATATCATAAAAACATCTATAGGAAATGAGCAAAGAAATTGAGAATAAATTTTCTAATTTATTCTCAATTTCTCACTTCTGTGAGAGAAAGGGAATTTTTAAGAAGAATCTTTGGAGGCGTAAATGGGAAAAATGGTAGTTCGACCGTTGTTATTATTATGAGTTTAAAGAATTCAGATGGTACTATACGAAGATATAATCGTCAGTGTTGTATAGCCACTAGACGTGAGGAATGAGTAAGACGAATTGAGAATGAATTGGAAGCATGGGAGAGAAGGTTTTCAAGAATAATCTTTGGAAGGATGAAAATAAATGGCTAATAGATATTATGAATCGATTATGTACAGTAGTATCCCAAAAAGTATGTTGTCTGAGCTATATGAATCTAATACATAAAGAAAGATTAAGTTAGAATAATATGAACCTTTCTTTCAAAAGTGTGGTGCATCCGAAATTTCGTGTAATGCACTTTCAGCTTCGCTTTTTCAAAATATATTTATTAAATTTTTTCTTAATATTTAATAATCTTTTTTTTTGTAGAGAGGAATAGATTATTTAATAAGAATATCTTTAAATATCTTTATATTTTTTAAAAATGTTATGTTTTAAAAAAATTCGTACAATTCGCTGTTTTTTTGGTGTTGTATTTAGTATTGTTTACAGTATATACTGAATACCAATTATTTTTTCTACTTTTTTGAAAGACATTGCAAAAGTAGTTGGCGCTCCAATTATCCATGTCAACGGTGATGATCCAGAGGCCGTGATTCATGTTGCAAATGTAGCGGCAGAGTATAGAACTACCTATCGTAAAAATATTTTCTTGGATCTAGTCGTGTACAGAAGGAATGGCCATAGTGAAGGTGACGAACCCAGTTTCACTCAGCCGATTATGTATCACAAAATAAGTCAGACAAAACCGGTTGCTGATCTTTACGCTGAGAAACTAATTAGCGAAGGTTTGGTTAATGCCAAGGAGGTATCGCGTTTTATTTTGAAAAGCTCCTTATAGAGTTAACTAATTTTTATTTATTGTCAGGTAGATGATGTTAAACAGAAATATGCGAAATTAAGTGATGAAGCGATCGAAATTTCGAAGAAGGAAACCATTTTCAAAACAAGTGAATGGACTGACAATCCATGGACTGATTTTCCTAAGGGAAATACGAAGGAATTACCGCCTACAGGAGTTCCTGAAGACATTCTGACGCATATAGTGCAAGTTCATTCTTCGCCGCCAGGAAATGATTTTGTAATGCATAAAGGTAAATAAATAATTGATTTAGTCGTAGTAGCTAATGAGAGATGTTAAGGAAAATTACAGCAACATCTCTACAGGCTATATCATCGATATTCTATAGCCTGTATCTAATCAGTTGGATGATGCTAAATTTACTTCTTTCTGTTTATAACAGAAAACGTGTCTCACCAGATCTTTTTTAAATATTATCTAAACGTTATCGCTTGATGAAGTTAAAGCAATATTTTTCCGAGATTCTGCTGGCCAAATATTTTTCGACACTGTTGCCTGATAAACAAGTCGTCATTAACAATCAGGAGAAATTGTTTCTTCTCATTCTTTCAAGTTCTTTCGATCGTGATATTCTCCAAAGTAGCCCAACCTAAATTTGGCTTATTGTGCATTTTCCTAATATTATTTGCTTCACTCAATTCAATAATCCCGTTCTTTGTACTAACCCATATAGATTTAGTCTGTTATATGCTGTCGGGTGTATTTTAGGTTATCCGTTAATAGCTTGTATCTTATGATCTAATATCTCATATTCTTGCAATATATGACTGACCGTTTCTGGAGCCGTACTGCAATTTGAAATTAAAGTCTTCATTATATTTGTCAATTTCATTCAAGAATTGTGAATTTTATTGAAGAATTATTTTATGGACAATAAATGGTTATAGCATTACTCTCAATTAGTTGGTTTCCAACTGAAAGGTGTTTGCGGTTTGGTTTATTTTCTACTTGATTTCTCTATAAAATTAATCGTTTTCATACCTCTGCAAGAACACTAATATATATATTATATATATGTATATACATATATATATATATATATAAATATATATATATATATATATATATATATATATATATATATAAGCGATATGGGCCTTTAGGCCCATGGCTTATCTCATATTTTATTTCAAAAACTATGTATCTATTACATTTTTTAACCCTTTCAATAATTTTTCTCCAATCGTCTCTATCGCTCGCTCAGTTTCTCCAATCTTTACTCCCATTCTCCCCATATCACTCATTATCGCATCCAGCCACCTCTTCTTTGGGCGTCCCTTCCTCTTCTTCCCACCAGTCCACTCCTCCAGCATCCTCCTCGCGTGTCTTTTTCCCGACATATGGCTGACGTGCCCCAGCCAATGATGGCTCTCTGTGCTCTTACGAAAGCCGTTATGGATGGGTCACCATAAATTTCCCGAACTTCCTTGTTCGTTTTTCGTCTCCACTCACCTTCCTCTGTCTTCACTCCTACCAGTATCTTACGAATCACTCTCGTTTCCCATAACTCCAGCTTTCTATATGTTTCTATATACTTGGTTTTTTTCTCATTCACTACTAGCCCATATATTCTTGCTGTCCTCTCCAGTTTACCAAATCCCCCAAACACTTAAAGTTATAAAACAAGTTTAAATAGAAACTAATTCTGTATTCACCGTTAGTTCCGATTTTGCTCATTGCTAATTTTCATTTGTTTGGGCTACTAAAAGGATTTTAGACGAGAAAAGATTCTTCTTAATTAATAAGCTTTTAGAAGTGGAAAGCAACCGATGCAAAAACTCCTCCCAGCAAGATATCGGAAACTTTCGAGACCGATGGTGTAAGTATGTCGATACGTTATGAGACAATTTTAAAATAGCACGTCTCTTGTCGTAATATTATAACTTTTATGTAAATATAGTTTTAGTCAAATTTAGTCAAAGGTCCTTAGCATAAAATGTATTTAATACTTAAATCTCCGGTATTGTTGCATTACAATATTTGGTGATCGTTTTGAGTAATCTAGTACAAATAGTTAAAAATATGGTATAATTTCTTCCCATAACTTTATTTTTAGGACTCGAACGAGTTTTCAAAAGTCGCATGGATATGCTAAAAGCGAGAATATTGGATTGGTCCACAGCGGAGGCTTGTGCCTTTGGTAGTCTCTTGAAAGAAGGAACACCTGTTCGTTTATCCGGTCAGGACGTCGTCAGGGGTGCATTTTCACACCGTCATTATGTTCTCCACAACAACGCGTCCACCGCTGTTGTTCCTACTTATACGTATGTAAATTTAAATTATAGTATGTACGGGCTAATAGACCAAAAAGTGCAGTGCATACAATCAAGTGTCACTGTGTTTACCTACTCACTTTGAAAAGTATCACAGTCTTAAAAAAATATTAATGATTTGCTTTTTGTTATGCCTTGAATTTACTTCTTTAAATTTTTTTTCTTTTTTCTTCTGTAATTCTATTTACTTATATAAAACCTACTGTTCTTAAAAACAATCAAGAGATCGTTTTAGGTCATTAATAAATAAATTAAACAGAAAGGGGACCAAGGTTTGAGTCTTGCGGTACTTCAGACTTTGTATAGAAGATTCCAGATTTGTATCAGTTGTAACATAGTTAGAGAATCACTAAATTCAAAGGATAACAGTTTGGCATCGAAAGCGTGACTGAAGTTTGTATAAAAAACTCCTAACTCTTCACCATCATCAAAAGTACATTCATACCTAAGTACAAAAATATCCAAAACGCATTAAAGTTTTTGACATTCGTCAATATTAAGGAGATACTATTCAATTTAAAATAAATACGAATATAAATTTATGTAATTTGCATTTCTAAACTTAAATCTAAATCTAATATTGTTATTTTACGAAAAATGAAGGGTAGATGTAAACGTAAGAGTAAAATCGAATCACAAACCAGACTGGTGACAGTCTTCAGCAACAAAGGAATTAGAATGAATCGTGTTCACAATCGAAACCGCAATTCATGTTTGATAGTATCAAGTCCAATAGTCGTCCATTCGCGTTGGTGACATCGTTGAATTGTAACAGAATATATTGGAACAAGGGAATAATGTTTTGGGAATCTTGAAAAAATCCATTACAAAAATGGCATAATGACACTTTTGGTTCGTTGATTCATGGGCTTTGAGGTTGTAGGGAAATATGTGTAAAAATAAAAAAAGACTTAATGCCTCAGCTGATTTGTTTCGTTTTAAATCTCACTTCCTGTCAAAATATTTTCGTAGATATTAGGTTGAGCTAGCATACGTATTTTTTCGGCAAATGGCAACAGTTAGGAATCAATTGGTAATATATTACTAGGAGAACGTTGCAGAACTGAAGATAAGGTGTAAATATGTAAAAATATAGAAGTTTTACAGCATTTTCAGCATAGAGTTCTCTGAGATGTATGACGTAATGTTGTTGCGATAATCGTAGAAATATAGTAAGATTGGTGTATGCTTTCAGTGTATGAAGAAATTCGAAGATCCATTAAAAGTACAGAAAAGCACTCAAAGGGTATGCACATAAATTAGCAGCTGGGTTGATGGATTGATCAAAAAATCAAAAGCGTTTAATCTGGTGCATTCTATACTATAAATAATAATAATAATATCTTCATTTGTCCAACAGGAAATGTCCTTTTATAGGACAACAAATACATTGCAAAAAAAGCATTTCTATTCGTACATATATCAAACTTGTTACAATTAAATAGTAATACTTAATCACTAATATATAGAAGTAAGATTTCGTGTGTTTAGACACTTCCCTTAACACTTCTCAAACGATTAAAAGATAAATTCATTTTATGGCACCTTATGATTATAGGTTAATTGTTAATGATATTAGTTTTAGTAGTTGGTAGAGAAAATGTGTAATTTAAACGAGATGATGATAAATTTCAGAGAGTTTATTTATTTATTTATCCAACAGAATGTTCTTTTCACAGGACAACACAAAGAGAATACAAGATAAGCACATCTACATGTATCTATACTACTCATATGCTTTCCATTCGTGAAAGTACTTGTAATATTATTAAAAAGAAATGACTGCAATTGGAAATAAGTAAAGTTTATGTACATCTATCAAGCATGCAGCAAAGTACCACTTAAAAAACTGCTATGGCAAAAATAACTCACTATGACCCCTCATTTAAGTCATTATGGTGAATATCAAAATGATCAGCAGTCAAGTTTACAGTACGGCGCAGTATGTATAATGGCGAATTGCCAACAATATTACTCCTCGTAGTTGACAGGTATGATGTGCGAAGTGATGGCTTAGGCATCGGGAAATTAAGTTGGGAGATTAATCAGTTTTATTGCGTAACAAACTGTACAAAAACTTTCCCGAAGCTAATCCGCGTCTGCATTCGGGAGAAATTATTTCAGTTCAAGCAGCAATATGTTATAATCAATTGGGAGGGTATACCCCGTTCTCACGGAATAGCAAAATTGTGATAATATGTGGACAAGTGTTTTATTCAAGTAAACCACAATTTTACATTTCGAGACGTTCATAGATAGCGTGTGGTCTGAACACTACTCGGAGATATTATTCAGTTGTCTTTGCTAACGTTGATATAGTCCAATAAAGTTTCATCATCAGCAAAAGCACATTCTAGCACCAATAGTATTGGACCTAGATTGGAGCCTCGAGGTACTCCGAAAGTAGCATAAAAGGTGTAGGACCTACGTCTTCGGTAAATAACATTTCGAGGCCTGTTGTATAAATGAGCCAAAAAATGATGAAAGGGTATCGAGAAAGCTATTAGACTGGTGGTGAATAATGGAGTGAAGCGATTAAATAAATTAACAAAAAATATTCTACTGCTATTTCTACATATGTATTTATATATATGTTTATATGTTTATTTCCAGTGATTTTTTATGCATATGCCTTTCCAGGATAACATATTTTTGATAATTAAAATCCTGGAAGAAGTGACCAAAGTTGATGTTCGTAATATAGGTCATTTGCTATTAGTTCTAGATGTAAAATATTTGAAAGTTGAACACGAGTGTTGTTAGAGTACATACATATGGAAATCAGAATAATATGGAAGTATGAAAATTCCAAATTTCTTGCTTATTGCACCGTTTTAATTAAGGCAGAAATTAATTGCGTGTTCAAAGAATAAAATTTTACGGTCCTTAGTAGTTTAATAAGCAGGACGTTTCGAGCTTGCATTAATTTACATCGCGAAACGGACGTAATTGTATATATATGCAATTGCATATGCATTTGATAATAATAAGATGTACTGCGGATTTTTAATCAAAGATCTGTTTCCATAATGAAATTTATAGCTCGTTTATGGAATCGAATTGTACGGTCACTGGTAGTTTAATGGTAGAGCACCTACCCGGTAAGTAGTGCACAGGGGTTCGATCCCCTCCAAGGCACAATTTTTTTTCATTAATTTTTGCCTGTAATAAGCAGGAAATTTCGAATTTTCATTAATTTACATCGTGAAATGCACGCAATTGTGTATATACGCGTATGTATATATGCAATTACATATGCATTTAAAAGTATGGTTAATATAGTTTGGAAAATATTGTCTTTGAAGTTCTTCTAGAAGAGACAAATTTCATGCATAATATTACTTCTATTAAATATACAATTATATTAACTTTTGTAACTAGGTTACGAAAATTCCCATTGTTACTTCTGCTAATTTTCAATTTTATTATTTTTCTTCTGTCTTTAGACCGTTGAATCACCTATACCCAAATCAAGCTTTATTTATGCCCGTAAATGCTCCTTTGTCCGAATACGCCGTTTTGGGTTTTGAATTTGGATTTTCTCAGACCAATCCGAATTGCCTCTGTATTTGGGAAGCGCAGTTCGGAGATTTTGCTAACACATGTCAGTGCATAATTGACTGTTTCGTTTGTTGTGGCCAAACTAAGTGGCTCAAACAATCGGGATTGGTTATTAACCTGCCTCACGGATTAGAAGGTATTTACTTTGTAGTTGTTATTTAGATATTAACTGTAAATTAATTTTGAAAATAATTCCGATATTTAACTACTGCGATGAATGCCGTTGAATTGTATCTAAATTTAAATACCGGAAATCTTTGTGTGCTACATGAAAAGGTAGTGATCAAACTTCTTTGTTCTTTCTTTCCAGTTTGTGAACTATATAGTTGTAGGACTCTTAGTTTCTATTTCATACTCTTATGGTCATTAGTGTCTGTTATGATATTACTATTTTATTTTCTATCATTAGTTCGATAATAATTCCTCTGTTGCAGAAGTTGTGTAGTTATGTATGTACGAAAAGGTATCCATATTTACTTAGCCTGAAAAGTTTTTAGGAGATAGTTGAATGTGTTTACTATGTTGCTACTAGGGTGTTTGATAAATAAGATGTCAAAGTTTGACATCCATAAGTTGAACGGTGATAAAACAGTAAATTTTGATAGCAGTATATCTGTAAAGTGTTATCAGGCAAAGAAATTTGATGTTGTGAAAGATTAGGTGTTAAAGACGAGCACTACCAATTTCTGTGATCAATGCGGAAATCGCTGATTCTGTCCATGATTTGATTTTAGAAGATCGACGAATTGAGTTCATTCGTATTACGGAAGCAATACATATTGTACATTTCCTATAAACATTTGTTTTGCATCAGTCAGTGCAAGAAAATAATGGAAGTGCTTTTGAATTGGTTGTCCAATATTCTGTGGATTTAGCACTGTCGAACTATTATTTGTTCATAAAATCCAAAGAACATTTGAAGGGTAAAAGATTTTCCATAAATAACGAATAATGTGTGTGGTCGAGATATGGTTTGTAGATTAAAGCAAAGAATTTCTTTTAGAAGGCTTAGAATCATTTCATGAAAGTTCTGCTAAATACAGTATCTAATTCTAAAGGGAGATTATGTTGAATAGATAAAATTTTGTTTTCGAATATTGTATCATTTTATATGGTAGGCTCAGTGTTTATCAATGCCCTGTAACGTCCCGTCTTGCACTTAGTAAGACAAGAAATAAACACCCGTATTCTCATCTAAGACAATCCTTTTGTTAGATCTCTATGGTGCTAAAACTAGCTAAAGAAGTAAACTCGGAGAGGGGGGAGGAGTCTCTGTTAATCAGTCCTAATAGGACTCTACAGTATTGTTATCTTGAAAGCCTTAATCCAATGGATCAATAAAATACGTTGGGTATTTAGTTGCCGGGGGGGCTTTTAATAGCCTAGAAAAGAAGATTTAAGCTCTATTACAGGTTTATTGTATTGCTTCACATTAATGGTACAAAATGAATATTCTATAATATATATGCCACTTATTGGGCACTTCCCAGTATCAAAAGGAAAGAAACAAAACAATAATAATAAATCACATGAGGAAAGAATGTTCGATTACTACTGAAATATTAATTACATTAAATAAATGACTTTATTGCAAAATGACTGTGGTTTGTGGAAAGCAAAATGATTATATGAAGGAAAAAAACTATTGAGATAAGCAGACAGTTTTTTATTTAATTGACCGTTCTACAACTCTCTACAGACACGGTTGCAGTGTGATCGATTTTTCCGAAAAAACAGCCGATCATTTGTTTTAATGTGCTTCGAGCGTAAACAACTTTTGTTGGTTTTGGCTCATCTTGGAATACCCACACAGTTGACTGCTGTTTACTATCGGGCTCATACGTATAGATCTAAGATTCATCACCTGTGACGACTTTATAAATGTTCTTTGAAGTACCGCCATTGTATTTATTGTACATTTCTTGGCACCAATCGACGCGAGTTCTTTTTTGAGCGGTTATCAAATTATGTGGTACCCAACGCGAACATAGCATGTCACGTGACTGTCTTGCATTATCAATTCAGACACTGCATTAATGCCTTCCGACAGAAGAATATTTGTGGGACGATCTTCACGAAATTCATCTTCCAAAGAACGCCGTCCAAATTCGAATTCACTATACCAACGATATACTACAGTTTTAGATGGTGCTTCATCACCATGTGAAGAATTCAGCTCGTCGATGCATTCTTGTTGAGATAATCTACGCCGAAACTTATGCAGAATAATTGCACGAAAATGTTCGCGAGTTAATTCCATTTTTTCGCCGACATAAAATTTTCAAGTTACTGTCAACAATAGAAATATCGACCAGATAATAAAACTGTCATGATAAATATATTGTTAAAAATGACAAACTTCACGATGCAATCATCAGATCGGAGGCAACACTAACAGTATTGCTAGTTCCCGAAATATAAACGGCTAACCTCGCATTAATTCAATTTGAACTGTTCAACAGGTGTCGAGGTTTATCTGCATATCGGCATTGTATTTTCCAACGTATTCGTTGCTGGTATGTAGTAACGTAATCCGATATCTATGCACGACAAATAAGTCACAGTATTTTTAATGGCGTATACAAGGTGCACTTCCTAACGATCAAAAGATAGTCGATAAAAGAGCCATAACGGGATGACGTGTCCAAGAAAAAATAAATGTGAGAAACAGCAAAACATCGACTCATTATTATGGCAATTAATTGTAAAATACTGGAAATAACTTCAAATAAATATTATGACGATAATCGCACGATTCTATTAATTAAAATAAAAATTAAAACATTGGAGAGAGATCTATAACTGGATAGTATTGATTATAAACTTAAACTGACAGATACGAGAGGGCGATAAGAGTAATACAGAATAATAAAATAAAAATTCGTCTTTTTTTTTTATTGCTTCACGAACTTTCGGTATGTGGTTTGCGTATTGAAGATCTGTGATGGTGTATCCATGTGAAAAATAACCAACATATAGCTCTCTTTCATAATCCTAAGTAAATAGTCTCCATCGAGCAAACAAATCAACTAATATTTTCGTAATAAATAATTCTGTAACTCTAACTCTCTGCTAATTATCGTCAAATTTCCATCAACAGTGATTTACCTGAAGTGCTTATCATTCGGTGTTTTATTTTAAGCATTCTATGAATAGATATTTTTTGAAACCAAATTTATGATGGAAAATTTTGTCAAAACTTCCTACTGAAACATTTTTCTGCTATAAATGTGACTGTTATCCTTCGACCAGCGAGTACCATGGCGTTTACAAAAGAAAGTATTATCTTTGATCGCGATTATTACGGTTGCTTATGCATTTGGCGCATATTCATAAGACTTGCTTCCAATTTGAAATTATGAAAGTAGATTTATTTGCTTGATATAAAAGAACGGAATCACCTAATACATCGATCATAAAATTATGAATATCTTGAGGCAATGAAATTTTTTGCAAACAGAGCTAAATGGCACTTTTCGTTTCAGTTATATTCATTTTTGAATAAACGTAAAGATGTAAAGACTTGTAGCTTTTAGCGCAATTATGTGAATAAACGACAAGTCTATAGTAACGTTTCCTCTTCTTGAGTTATTAGTTAAGTGCTGCTACGTTTGAGGCAATAATTTATGAACTCTCGTTGTAGTTTGATGTTAGACCGAGCACAGTGTATGAGTTCATTGCATATTTGTGGCATTAGATTAGATTCAACATATTATATTCTCTTAGGTTTCAGACTAATTATTAAGGTAGTCGATGATTACAAAATTTATTTTATTAAGAGTCATTAACTTTGTGTGCTTTTACACTAAATCGGCAATGGGTAAAGTGTTAATTCAAGATTGTACTAATTCCTAAAGATGTTAAAATTATTATCATTAAACATGATCAATTTCCATATTTTAGGCATGGGTCCAGATCATTCTAGTGCTAGGCCAGAGCGTTTTCTTTTGATGTGTGTTGAACGTTCGAAAGACATTCCTACAGGAAGTGATGCTACGTTCCGTCAACTACAAGAATGCAATTGGATCATCACGCACGTTACTACTCCGGCTAATTTATTTCACGTTTTTCGTCGACAAGTACACATGCCCTTTAGGAGGGTTTTGGTCAACTTCTTTCCGAAAAGTTTGTTAAGGATGCCGCTCGCCCGAAGTTCCATTGACGAATGCAAAGAGGGCACTTCTTTTCAAAGAGTTATAGCCGATCCGGTAAATCCTTCCGGTGTGAAGAAATTGGTGTTTAGCTGTGGTAAGGTATTTTACGACCTTCGTAATGCGCGAAAAGTGAAAAAATTGGAAAATGAAATAGCATTGGTTAGAATAGAACAGGTAAGAACAATATTATGCGATGTATTTTAAGAATTAAATTACGACGACTGTAACTAACGAAAGCGCTTCGGAAGTATACTTTCAAATAAAGAAATTATGTTTTTTAGATATATCCTTTCCCTTATGATCTTGTTGTAACGGAAGCGGCAAAGTATCCCAATGCGAAAGTTTGTTTCGCTCAGGAAGAGCATATGAATCAAGGTTATCATCATTTCGTTATACCACGTCTTCAAAAAATTTTACCTGGCAAAGAGATAACGTAAAGCAATTATGGTATTTAATGTTCTCGGAAAATTGTTGTTTTCGTTGCAGGTTAATTTCGAGACCGCCTGCCGCGTCTGGTGCCACAGGATTCACCAAAACTCATCAAAGGCAGCTGAACAAACTAGTGGAAGACTTTATAAATGCTTAAGTGGTTTCTTCGAATACTTTTTTTAATGTAACTGTCCACCATTGTAGTGTCATTATGGTTTTTAAGCTAAATTAACAAAATAGTAATTTTTATGAAGTAACTGTGTTTTTATCATATTATTAATTATCTCACCTTCAATTTTTGTTAAAATTTCAACTTCCCATACGTAAGTAAATTGATTTTTGTTCGTAGTACTGACTTTAACTGCATTTTTGCACAATAATGCAATATGAAACCGAATTTATTAATTTATTTATTCCTTGTGAGAAATTTTGTTTTTATATTTTATATGTACAAGTGATTTTAAAGGGCCTAACAAAGATACAAGACATTTTTTCTTAAAATTTATATTTATTTTTCTACCTAGCCTCCTTTTAACTCTACACACTGCTCCCAGCGATGCTCCCATCTCTTTAACCTGTCCAAATAGTGCTTGGCGTTTTTATCTGCAAAATAAATGTTCACGAAGGTGATTGTCTCCTCATTTGACGAAAATTCCTATCCTTCGAGCGCAATTTTTAGCTAAGGGAACAAAAAGAAGTCACTTGGTGAGTAAAGTGGATGGTCAAGCAGTTTATACCGTAATTCGTGGATTTTCGCCATGGTTGTTTTGGTGAAACGGGATATTCTTTTTCTGCAAATGTGGCCGTTTTTCCACAATTTCTGCCTTTAGCTTGTCAAGCAATGATGCGTAGTATGCTCCTGTAATAGTTTTTCCTTTTTGAAGATAATCGATTAAGATAATTGCATAACTATCCCAACAAACAGTCACCATCACTTTCCAAGCCGAAAAAACAGTTTTTACTTTTTTTGGAGCCGGTTTCCCCCTTTGCAGTCCACTGTTTTGACTGTGTTTTTGTTTCGGGCGTATAATGGTGTAACCAAGTTTTATCTACAGTAATTAAATGAAGTCAAAACTCGAATTTATTGCGCCTAAACTGCACCAATAAAACGTTGGAAATATTCATTCGAACACGTTTTTCGTCTATCCTTAGCAAACGCGGCACCCAACGCGCGGACAACTTTCTCATGCCCACATCTTGATTTAACATGTGACAAACACGTTCTTTGGACATATTCATAGCCTTTCCTATCTCTCTCACTTTAATTCGACGGTCGTCTAGCACTAATTGGTGAACTTTAGCGATGTTATCGTCAGTAGTTACAGTTTTTGGACATCCCGAACGTTCATCATCTCTCAAGTTCTTACGGCTACGTTTAAATTCTGCTGCCCAAAATTTGTAGTAAAATCCCCCTTCATTGTTAACGTCGTTTGATGGCGTGTGAGACGCATTTGCAGGTCGAGATCCAGAGCGTTTTCATACTATATTTTTGTAAACAATCCATTGCTCATGAGAAGTTATCAGTCATTGCAGAAAGATATTCCAGATGTTTATATGTGTCGTCAAGTGAGCTTCTTTGAGTTTACAGAGACACTCAAGTATGAGCTTATTGATATATCGAAGCTTTCATGTGGATGTGAACGCTTGAATAATGGACGTTTAAGGTTTCTAGAATTTCTCCTACCATGTGCCATAGGTTTGACTCTATCAACGCCTTTATTTTATCGTCATCAATCTCAGCCCACAGTAATTGCCCCTCCTTTACATTGGCGCAGGTGTCCAAAATTGATTTACTGCTTATACTATCAATATTTGCTGGTAAGCGTACTACCGCCGATGATTGGCTGCCAAGTTTCTTTGTCGTCGATTATCTATATTTTTGCAAATCCCTTAATAATTATTCTCAATTTCTTCTTAGGAATATCTGTCTTTTCTGACGTTTGGAAGCATGCTTTCATATGACCTATTCATAAAAAAGGCGACCATTTTTATATTGTCCAACGTCGCAAAAGTTTATGAGCACGTTATGCATACAAATACGTCCATAAATTCTAACGTACGATCATTCCTTTCGCATAATCGACATGAGTTTATTTGCGATGTTCAACAACGACAAATTTCTGCATTATATCCAAGTACGTGTGCGAAAATATTGAACAAGCGGGGACAAGTTGGTGTCTTTTATACTGATCTAGCACATGCTTTTGTGTTATCTGTCACAATGCTTTACTTTCCAAACTCAGTTCTTTTAGATTTGCTCCGTCTGCGAATGCACTGATGGTATCTTGTTTGAGAAATCACATCTCTTACATTTCCTACATTGGTTTTTGATCGCACGAATTTGTAGTTAATTCTGGGGTTCTAGAAGGATCGATTTAGGTCCACTACTTTCCATTCTATCAATGATTTTTTATTAAACATCGATTGACCAGTGCTAGCATATGCTGATGACTGATGATTTACTATAAAATAACTTCCGTTGAGGACACTTATAAATTGAAATTAGGCCTAGAATACATTGAAGGAACACTCAACATAGACTGAATGTAAATAAATGTTGCATAGTGTCACATACAAAAAACGGTGCACCATTACTGTTGGACTCCAGAATAGGTTAGCGTCCTTAATAAGTAGTTTCAAATTAAAGACCTGGAAATTACTTCCGACCATTGACTGACGTTTAAACCACATATTGCGTCAATTTGTGCATTTGTATGTAATTGTTTAGAATTCTTAGTGTGTGTTTCTAGGTACTTTAGAGATATTAGAGTATTAATATCTCTTTATTTGTCTTGTTATTAGCAAGTTGGAAGGTGCTGATATTATATAGTATCCTACTATTGCTTTTTACTGTCTACTGCTTGATCGGATACATAGACGATTCCTAAAGTTTTTATCATCCAAGATGAATGGAAGGTTTCCACCCATCGGAACCAGTCAAGCAGAATAGCTCTCCAGACATGGAATGCAATCTCTCATGGACGAATTAAACCTACATTGTTTGAAATTTTTGTGGAATTTATTGCATTGCACTTCAAGATTGACTGTGAGTTTCTTCTGTCATGAATGGTTTTTCATGTTCCTAGGATTTCTGACAGGCATAAAAGCACATTCCATCTTACATCTGAAAGAGCTCTTATCACAATGGTATATCTCCTTGCCGATAGACGTGTATTGGTCTCTTTTTTGGAATTTTAAAGATAATATTACTTTTTGCTTTATTACTTATAATCTGGGGTTTAACATTTTAGATGTGTTACTATTTAGTTGTCTTTAAAAAAATGTTAAAAGGAATCATTCTATTATTAATAAAACCTTATCTACTACATATGTTTCACGGATTCACCGATCATCAAGCAGATTTGTGTTATTAATGAACGATTCCTTGATAGCGTTTGTCATATCATTTCGATACAGAAAAAATAATGAATAAATCATAGCCTCTCTCTCTCGTCCAATATATGGAAAGCGCGTCTATCTCGCATGTCGATAACTAAGTTGACGCAGTGCGTCCATCTATACGCTCTGGTAACTTAGTTATCGACATGCGAGATAGACGCGCTCTCGCTTTGTCGTTCAATACATTGTCCTGTCTTATCTTTCACATTTATAATTATTTTATTTGTTTGTATTTACTTTTTTGTTTTTGTCGTACAATTGGGAAATCCTATTCACCAATAAAGAATTATTATTATTATTATTAAGATTAAAATCGGCAGCATAGAATTTCGTGAAACATCTTTGTCATTAATGGTATTGCATCGTAAAATTAAGGAAATGCTTGACAACGTTAATGCGAGTTCTCTCCTTTAAGCTTTTGTTTCAATTTCTTAGAAAGTTTCAAACACTTAACCAAATTGTTCAATTCTAGGATAGCATAAACATAAATGAGAATGATTCTAGCAGTAGAAAAAAATGTACTGGTGTCTGGTGATCTGTTTTAAAAATGTGTTACAACTTTTCAGAGAATTCGATATTTGTCATTACAGGGCCTGAAAATAAATAAAAACAGTTTACACCGATTCGCAACAGGCTATAATTTGTAGGAATAATTTACTTCTTCTTAATATGTTAATTTAATTTGCTTTTTTTAAATTATTGGTGATTTTTGAAACGCAATGTACGTATATAGTATAATGGAACGAGATTCTGATTTAAGTTACAGTTTTCTCAATAATATTTTCTGTAAATAGCCATCGAATTAAGTTCTATTTATGGGTGTTAGGGTAAACTATCAGGTGAACTGAAAATGGAGGTTATTTTAGTCTATTATTTATTATAAATCACATGTTCAGGAGAGAATTTAACAATTGCGAACGATTTCTACGGAAACTCTAAACAATAATTATTGGTATCTGTCGTATGCATGGCTCTTTTATATTGTTTGGACTCACGACTTGAACTACAGTGAAAGTATCACTTACATATCATGTAACACACTGTACATATTAACCTATTTCGAAAGTAGAAGTAACAACGCGATTAGATATTTAAATTTTCTATAAAAATCGGTAAACTTTCGTCGGTAAATGTAAGTTGACAGATCTAATTTGAAACTTTTACATTTTATCACCTGGATCAATGCACGAAACTGCCCATGTTGACCATAACACATGATATTACTACACACATCGGCTAAAATGTAATAAGAAAAATAAACATCACTGGACGAGTCTCGAACTTAAAGACAATCTTTGGATAACACTTGATAATTGGAGTAGATAAAGTGGTCTCTTAATGTATGTACGTGGGCATTACTGGATCTAGATATCTGTTGTGTACATAGAATGCTAGCATTTGTCAAGTAGGTAAATTTGTTTTCTGTTGAACGTTAAGAATTTGTAACAGGTGCAGGACGGGGACTAGAAATAACTTTTCCTTTTTTAATAATGAATATTTATTGTTCGTCTAATTAATATATGGAATTTTTGAAAGTTTTACCTTCTGATCATAAGAAATTGTAGAGGCGTTTTAATTGATGTTAAGGTTTGTATTATTATTCATATAAGTTGCACATCATTAAAGTCAGTGTTGGAAGTAGATCATTATAAAATATGTCACGAATTTATCAGAACGTAGTGGATTGTTGAAAAGGACGTATTTTTTTCTGTTATTTATAGATTATTTATTAATAAAAGGTGTTTTGGCATGAACTTGGAATCTTTTATTTGAATTATTGCCAAATGCTATATTATTGAAATGTTTATATTTGACAGACGTCATTCAGATACATGTAAATTTTATGATTCAGCATTTCACCTTCGAAGAATGCATAAAAATTGCTAAAACTTACTACAAAAAATTCGCGTTCTGTTAAGAACACAATTTGTCGACTTTGTGCAGTTTTTCATCAAAATAATGTTCCTAATGATACTGCAATTACAAAACTAATCCAAAATTTGAGCGGACTGACTCGATGCTGAATATTATATGATATATTGTATATAGACTTGTTCATTCTAGAATTAGATATGCGCTGTCCACAAGTGGAAAGAGTGCAGTTAGGTTAAAGCGCGCGAGAAAGGAGGATAGAATATCTCTCACTGGCAATTTCGTTTTCTCCCGCTTTTGTATTGCAAACAACTTCCCCTACGGTATTCACTTATTTGACGAAGATCAAGCTAGAATTCGTCAGTTACCTGAAGAACGAGAACAGAGGGAAATCGAGGTGTGCAGTATTGTTGAAATCGAACCTTCTTATTCTAGTAAACAAATATCTGAAGTAGTTGACGTAAAACCTCTAACAGTTCGTCGTATTCTACACTAGGATTTTTAAAAGTTTCTTTTAATTTTTTCATTGTTTGAAAATCTTTTTAATTTTTAGAATTTTCTATTTCATTTATTTCAAGAATATTTTATTAGTTTCATGCCAAACGGCAAAACATTTCAAGAAAATAGCCATGTTTGAAAATCTTTTTAATTTTTAGAATTTTCTATTTCATTCATTTCAAGAATATTTTATAGCCATGTTTGAAAATCTTTTTAATATATATATTTTATTAGTTTCACGCCAAACGGCAAAACATTTCAAAATGTTGCATTTTATTAAAAGATTCAAATAAAATGCATTAAATAATTTAAGGTACGTATTGTCAATGCAAATGATTTACAGCCCCGACCTACACACATCATGTCGCTGGTGAAGACTGATTTCAGACATTCTCACGCGTAACACGCGAGAAAGTAGGGAAAGTTGTTTGCAATACAAAAGTGGGAGAAAACGAAACTGCCAGTGAGAGATATTCTATCCTCCTTTCTCGCGCGCTTTAACCTAACTGCACTCTTTCCACTTGTGGACAGCGCATATCTAATTCCAGAATGAACAAGTCTGTATAAAAATGCGACAGAAAATACAAAGATCTAAATTCATTATCGATCATAGCAATTGGGAATTTCAAAACTAACCATGCAGAGAATTTTATCTTCTTTAGATACATGCGTACAAAATTCAATTAACACAAGGGAAAAATGTCACCTGTCTGCCGATTGGATCTTGGAGCACACTGCAATTGATGAGGAATTTTATAACAAAATCATATTCATTGACAAAATCCACTTCTATCTCGATAGTTAAGAAAAACTCTTGCATAAACTTCCTAGTGATACTGTAATTGGATATTAAAAGATCACTTCAAGAACGTAATGTTCGTCCAGCTAAAAATATTGCTCGAATAAATGAAAATGTGACAGAAAGTGCAAAGATCTCAATTCATCATCGATCATAGCAATTGGGAATTTCGAAATCATCCATGCAGAAAATTTTATCTTCCGCATCTACATGCGTACAAAATCCAATTAACACAAGGAAAAATATGTGATGTGTCTGCCGATGGAATCTTGGGGCACACTGCAATTGACGAATTTTGTAACAAAATCATATTAATTGACAAAGTGCACTTCTATCTCGATAGTTAAGAAAAACTCTTGCATAAACTTCCTAGTGATACTGTAATTGGATATTAAAAGATCATTTCATGAAGGTAATGTTCGTCCAACTAAAAATATTACTCGAGTAAATATAAATGCAACAGAAAGTACAAAGATCCATCGATCATAGCAATTGGAAATTTCGAAATCAACACAATGCGACAAAATCCAATTAACACAAGAAAAAATATGTGATGTGTCTGCCGATAGGGTCTTGGAGCACACTGCAATTGGTGAGGAATTTTATAACAAAATCATATTCATTGACAAAATCCACTTCTATCTCGATAGCCAAGAAAAACTCTTGGATAGTCTTCCTAATGATATTGTAATTGGATATTAAAAGATCAATAATGTTCGTTCAGCTGAAAATATTGCTGAGTAAATAAAAATGCAAAATCATATTCATCATCGATCATAGCAATTGGGAATTTCAACGAAAATTTTATCTTCTGCATCTACATGCGTACAAAATCCAATTAACACAAGAAAAATATGTGTCTGCCGATGGGCTAATCTTGGGGCACACTGCAATTAAATTTTGAAAAAATCATATTAATTGACAAAATTCACTTCTATCTCGATAGTTAAGAAAAACTCTTGCATAAACTTCCTAGTGATACTGTAATTGGATATTAAAAGATCACTTCAAGAACGTAATGTTCGTCCAACTAAAATATTGCTCGAGTAATTGTAAATGCAACAGAAAGTACAAAGACCTCAATTCATCATCGATCATAGCAATTGGAAATTTCGAAATCATCCATGTAGAGAATTTTATCTTCTGCATCTACATGCGTACAAAATCCAATTAACACAAGAAAAAATATGTGATGTGTCTGCCGATAGGGTCTTGGAGCACACTGCAATTGACGAATTTTTTAACAAAATCGTATTAATTGACAAAATCCACTTCTATCTCGATGGCCAAGAAAAACTCTTGGATAGTCTTCCTAATGATATTGTAATTGGATATTAAAAGATCACTTCGAGAACGTAATGTTCGTTCAGCTGAAAATATTGCTCGAGTAAATAAAAATGCGATAGAAAGTCCAAAGATCTCAATTCATCATCGATCATAGCAATTGGGAATTTCGAAATCATCCATGCAGAAAATTTTATCTTCTGCATCTACATGCGTACAAAATCCAATTAACACAAGGAAGAATATGTGATGTGTCTTCCGATGGCATCTTGGAGTACACTGCAATTGACGAATTTTGTATCAAAATCATATTAATTGACAAAATCCACTTCTATTTTGATGGCTAAGAAAAACTCTTGCATAATCTTCCTAATTATACTGTAATTGCATATTAAAAGATCATTTCAAGAAGATAATGTTCGTCCAACTAAAAGTATTGCTCGAGTAAATGAAAATGAGAAAGAAAATGCAAAGACCTCAATTCATCGTCGATCATAGCAATTGGGAATTTTAAAATTATCCATGCAGAGAATTTTATCTTCTGCATCTACATGCGTACAAAATCCAATTAACACAAGAAAAAATATGCGATGTGTCTGCAGATGGGATCTTGGAGCACACTGCAATGGATGAATTTTGTAACAAAATCATATTAATTGACAAAATGCACTTCTATCTCGATAGCTAAAAAGAACTCTTCCATTCAAGGACGTAGAAATCCCATTCGTGTTCCCTCCTCCACTCCAGATGGTATATGAAGCCTTATTATAAATTATATATTTGCCTTTCAGAGATATTTTAACTTTAGTTTTTAATATGTTACAGGAGGTTTCATCTATTTATAAGGATCTGACGTTGACAATGAAGTAAACCGAGTTTCGAAACATCTGTACACATTCTACCCCTACTTGAGGATTTGGTGTGGATTTCTTGTCCAAGGTGTACCTGTACCTTTTTGAAAGTAAGAATGTGGAGGTGAATGCTAACCTCAGATGTTGAACAATTTTTTATAACCTCTACTCGAAGATGCGATCCTCAACAGATATTATTCTAGCAAGATGGCGCTGTTTGTCACACTGCAGGAGAAATAGGAAATTTATTACACGAAAAATTTCCAAACTGTGTAATTTCTCGAAATTATGACATTGGTTGGTCTGCAAGATTTAATACCATTAAATTTTTTCTTTTGGGGTTTTATCAAGCAAATAGTCTGCAGACAATTAATGTCTGAAAGTCAACATAAGTGGAGTACATGAAATAGACCTGAATATACGCAACAAAGTAAACGAAAATTATGAAAAAAGGATCACGTGGAAGGAGCCAAGGCACACGCTTTTCATATTTTGTGTTTAACACATAATTTTTAGAGTTTTTACTTTGTACTGAAGATAGTATATTCATGAGTTCTAAAAAATTAAGAATTTTATTCAGAAATGAAATTTCCAAGTTCATGCTGGGATATATTTAAAATAAAGATCAATCAATTCTTCGATAACTTTTTGCTATTGTTTAGTAGGCTTCGTTATTTTGCATTCATAGAAGGACTTATATTTATACGTAAAAAACTTTTACATTTGAATCGAACGTTACATCAGTCAAGGAGGTTTGAAAACAACGAAATAAGTGGAACACTGAAGGCGCAAGTTCCGGTGACTGTGGTGGGTATGGTGGCACAGCTCATCTAAGATGCAATAATTTTCGACTGGTGATCAAACTCGTGTGGTTTGTTGTTATCGTTATGAAATACCACTCTTTTACAATTAACGAGCTGTTAAGTTTTCCGGATGAAGTATTCATTTAAAGTGCCGCCAATACACCATTGTATTTATTATTTGGTTCCTTGGTAGGATTTCGAAAAATACGGAACTATTTATTCTCAACACACTGAAAGCATAACCTTCCTCTGATGAATGTCTACTTTCGATGATATTTCACGCGAATCTCTTCAGGTCGGGACCAAGACTGTTTTCTCACAACGTCGTTGTAAGCAATTCACTTTTTATCACTAGTTATTAGTTGTTTACAACCCCTTTAAAAAACGATTGCTTCTCTCACATTTATGAAGCATGAGGCAGATGCCTATATGTATGTAAGTGTCGACAAACGAACGTCTTTAAATTCAACCCAAATATTGAGCTTGTTGACGTATTCTAGCTTCTTCACATTGTTGTAAACGTTTGAATGATGGATATTTAACTTTTTTGCAAGCTCTCGTGTTGTGCCATTGATTTGACTTGATTAGTGCTCACGGAGGGATGCCCATTTTGGGGGGTCATCTCTGACTAAGGGGAACCGAGAAGATTATAATTACAAATAGGGAGTTTTACGAAACACCGTTGGTATTGGCGTTCTTGTAGATTGGTGTCGTCATAAAGTAATGCATTCCTTTACCAAAGCAAATTACTAAATTAATACGAAAATGCATATTTTGGGATTGCATTTTCAACATCTTATATAATAAAATTTTGAACACATAACCAAATCGATTCATTCTTTCCAAAATAAAATTAAAACTGTCTGACGTCAAATGGCAAAGCATAAAGATAGATGGAAATTACGCACTTGCAAAGATGAACTAAGTCGTCTGCTGCAAAAATGCAACAAATTTTTGAACATTTTTCATTATAATTGATTGTTTTTGAAACCAATAATTAATTGCCTCAAGTAATTAGTGATTCATCTACTGAATGGTAAAAAAAATTTTTTGTGGAATTAAATTAAAAGAATCTTACGTAATTTTAATGATAAAGTTCGTTATGTAATGAATGAGAAAAGAAAGTTTATTTGTAAGAATTTAGTATGTTTTATGTATTATTGCATATATGTATATGCATATTATGCAATATTTAAAATAAAATGAAGCCGATTCGGCTCGATACAATGAATTAAATCTAAACTAAAACCATAATACGAAGTCAAAAACCCCGCGATGGATGTAATGAGTAGAAGCAATAACGTTTTATGACTTATAATGCCCCGTCTGCGAGTGAGATTATATAACGAGGAGAGCAACATTTTATCCTTAGTTATACCGATCAAGCTCGGTTCTCATTAAAATTGACTTCTTCCTACACACAAATAGGGAACAACACACAACTGTCGTTCTTCCTTTTCATTATATTGTACCTACATATGTGTATAATCTATGAGTGTTCAGCGTGGATATAAAAATGACCAAAACTATTGTGGAGAATTATATAACAGGAACGACGGCCTATTAGAAATACTAATGCTAACGCGTACGATTTACTGCCCGTCTTTATTAATGGGAAAATGTAATTGGATCAATTTATTAGGTATTCAACAGTTAATTTGTTGTTATTTATGAAGTCATAACATGAAACGTGAATCATACAAGAGATAAATATGAATACTAAAGAAAAATAAGCATACGTCATCAATATATGGTATATTATCAAATGCGCTGTTGAAATGTTGCCAGTGCATAGCAAGATGTATAAAAAGCAAATTTAGTATATTTTTCACCAGTCTTTTATCTAATATCATACCACTTTTGTAATTTTGTTTTATCAGCAGATGTGTTGGTCAATAAATACATAAGAAAAATAAATGTTGCAACAATACACGTGAAAAATAACCAGGTCGATTACGCCGCTGTTGTATTTTGTGCTTTTAGAATGATTTTGATATTTACAATACTCTAATTCCATGAATTTTGTATACGATAGATTAATATCTTATAGGTATGAGTTCTAAAATCACTTATGGATAAATCCATATCTAGTTTAAATCTCTGGGTATTTTTTTTTCGCGAAGGATGTAAATGGATCTACGATAAGTGGAAAGGGTAATAGCTCAGGATATGAACTTCTTTAGGTCAACCAGCTCGTAATGGGAGGGTTCTGCAGTGAAGGTTGAATATTTATTGTATGAGGGTGGTCCCAGAAGTACCCGAAAAAATATAGTAATTTTTCAACATAGTCTTTAAGCTCTATACACTTTTTCCTGCGATGTTCAATAAGTTCGATACCCTTTTCATAATAAGAACTGTCTTGCTCCTCAAAATATCTATTAACTGCCGACATCGCTTTTTCATCGTTGGAAAATCTTTGACCACTGAGCCAGTTTTTCAAGTCTGGCAACAGAAAACAATCTGAGGGGGCTAAATCTGGCGAATAGGGTGCATGAGGTAGCAATTCAAACTGTAATTTATTAATTTTGGCCATTGCAATAACGGATTTGTGAGCTGGTGGATTATCTTGATGAAACAACACTTTCTTCTTAGCCAAATGCGACCACTTTTACTTGATTTCTTCGCTTAGATGTTGCAATAAGTTCGCATAATACTCGCCGTTGATAGTTTTTCCTTTTTCAAGAGGGTCAATAAAAATTAGTCCACGTGCATCCCAAAAAATCGATGCCATAACCTTGTCTGCAGATGAAACGACCTTCGCCTTCTTTGGAGCCGGTTCTCCCCTTTGAGTCCATTGTTTTGATTGTTTTTTGTCTCGGGTGTGAAATGACGGACCCATCCGCGGGTTAAACACGTTCGTTAAACACTCAAATTGAAACATCTTCACGACACTGTTTTTGCTCGAGGGTAAGTAAACGCGGCATCCATCTTGCACACAGCTTTCTCATATCCAAATTTTCAGATAATATTACTTTTTGAAATGCCCACTATGTCTGCTAGCTCGCGCGCTTTCAGTCGACGATCGTCCAGTATCGGTTTGTGGATTTTTTTCACCATTTCTGGAGTCGTCACCTCATTTGGTCGACCACTGCGATGGTCGTCTATGCAGCTCGTACCGCCTCGTTTAAACTCTGCTACCCAATATTTCACTAGAAGAGGCAGACTTACCTAGAGTAGAATCCAGTTCAGCTTTTATATCCGTTGGTCTGAGGCCTTTCAAATAAAAGTATTGTATCAGGCAACGATGACCAATTTTTTCCATTTTTACAAATTCACCGAAAACGTTCAAATACTAAACTTCAAACTTGAAACATGTGCTTTATACGGTAGAGCGCGTACTTTATAATACAGTGATATTTTTCAAACAAATATCGCCATCTCTAGGTCAGGCCGGGTACTTATGGGACCACCCTCGTATTTCAATAATAACAATTATATGCATAATAAGTATGTGTGCTAATAATACTTCTTATTTCGAAACTAACTATTTTTAATACTTTTTAAAATATTCTACTGAGTAATGACAGAAAGTCTTGTAAGATGATACTGGGTCTTCTAGCAGAACATCGTAAGTTTACCAAACAAATAAAATATTATATATTGTGCTCTTAAAAGAAAATAACTTTTGCGTCATTTACTTTTTACTGAGGCTAAATAACTTCCTGTTCATTACTCCACTTTAAGTTATATAAAACTTACATGACCAGGTTGTTATATCCATTACTCATCGAATCATCTTAATAATTCACTGTTAACCAACTAACTGGCAACATCATTACAGTTTTCTTTAACTGTACGTAGCCAAATTAAAAGATCATAAAGTATGTATTTTGCAAGCATTGTTTCGAATACAACAAGAAAGAGTTAATTAAAATTTTTGTTAGTAATTTTCTCGAATGTAATGTAATAATTCTGGTACTTGTGGAATTTTGTGTGTACAATTCGACACTTCGTTAATCGGTGGGAATGGATTTATATCGATTTATACTCAATTACTGAAAGAATCTCGAATCTCTCCTTCTCTTACTGCGTGAATTTCTCTACACTGCCTTCGTTATGTATGTGCCTATGTGCTGAGTTATTCAAGTTCGTTAATAAGTAAGCGAACCATCGCTCCATGTAAATCTTCGAAACCTCTATGTTCACCCAAGAGTGTACGTATGTGTGTGTGTGTGGGTTTTTCTGGCCGATAATTTTTCAACGGACCCCATTACACAGTAATCTTTCAGAAACTTTAATTAATACGTCTAACCGATGGCTATACAGACAAGTTTTTGGCTAACTTTATAATACCTCGGAAACTCTTTTTTCTATTTTTGTTGTCGGATGGATCGATTCTAATAACTTCATCTTTCTAAGATTCATTTATAAAGTGGGAATAATTAATCTTTGGATAGATATCATATGATGGATTATTAAACTTTTATTACATACAACATGAAGCTGAATGAAGTAATAAATTTTAAATTATTTTCATGTCATTTGGTTTTAAAATGTCTAATAAATTAAAATATTACAAATAATTAATTTGAATCTAATTTTTTGATCATTAATTATACATATGAGACAATTTGTAAAAATTTGGATAAGATTCAAATTAAGGCAAAATCCACAATAATGAAGAAGTCGGTCAAACCTATCGCAATTGTTAATAAGTTCACCAACTCGGATACATTAATTTGAAAGAACGCTAATAGATCTATGTCGGAAATTGTTTTCGATTGGTGTGGTAAAAGCGTTTCAAGGGGTGAAAAACAACTTCAAAATTAAATCCACTTTCTGTTTCTTGTAAATTTCTCCATAATTGTTCTAAGAAATATTGTATATATTTAGTTCTTTGTAAAAGCTATTCAAATATGTCAAAACCGATACTTTTTTAGTACTTCTTTAGTACATGAAATGGGTCCATCTTATCGTGCAGTGTAATATTCTTTAAAATAAAAGCATGTAAATTAAGATGTGAATAAACGAAACAAAGATATGTGGAAACAATAAAAAAGGAATTAAAGGAAGAAACGGCACAAGGAGAGGATATAAAAAATGAGTAGGAAAAATTGAAAAATATCATAAATGAAGGTGTAAAAGAAACGTGTGAGACATCTAGAAGGAAACGTGGAAATAGCTTTGTGGAATTAAGAAGTTAAGGAGGAGATTAAAAGAAAGAAAAAGTTATGGAAAGAATATAGAGAAAATAAAACACAAGGAAGATATGAACAATATAAAAAACAAAGATCAAAAGCCCAAGAAGTAAAAAAAATTAGAGAAAAAATGGAAAATAATAGCATAATTAATAATTAATAGTAATTGTACCACAAAACTTTTGAGAACCTGAGAAAAAAATAATAAAATAATATTAAAACGTATAGAAGATAAAGAAAGAAAGATAACGGTAGAGGACAGAAAAATAATAGAAAGATGACGAGATATTGCAGAGAATATCTAACATGAATAAAAATCCGAAAACATAAGTCAAATCAAATTGAAAGATGCAATTTAAGGAAAAAATAAATCACCATATCACCACACTCTAGTAAAATTACAACAGAAATAGTTAAATATGCATCTTGGACCCAAACCATACAAAACTGTATAATATGGAGAAAATATCTCAAGAATGGGATAATGCTATGATAATTCCTATACAAAAAAATAAATGCTAAGGACCGTAAAAATTATAGAGATATGTCTTTGCTGTGTGTGACGGTAAAACTATTCTAAAAAAAGATTAAGAGAAGAAATAGAAAACAAATTGCGAGACGAACAAAGGGATAGTTACCAAAATGAAAATAATTGTTTAAAAGCTTAAAAAGGTCTCGCTTAATATGAGCCTATTTTGATTATATTTTCCGGAAGAATTCTACAGAAGTTATGGTCGATCACCCACACCCACCGATATCGTGCTATTTCTAATCTCAAAATGTCTAGAGTTGCTTCTTTTTGAATTGATTAATACATTGACATCAAAATAATGGCAATGTTTTTGATAAATGGGAAGGTAAAAAGTCTTGGTCTTAAATCAGTAAGCTCTATAAAGCTTCTAATTTTTCCATCAAACGAAATAGAAATTGAAAATGAAAACAAATATATAAAAGTTTTCATTAACTTTCACTATTATAGCAAATAATGATCTGTTTCTGAAATTGAGTTTAATACGATGAATTTGTTCTTCTTTTTTTAACACCATTAAAATAGTGGCAGTATTTATTGCTAGAATGAGTATTTTGCTAAAAGTTAGATATTAGGTCTACCGGAAAGTTCTGTTCGTTTTTAGACTAAAATAAAATAATAAATTTTTCATACCTTGAATAGACTTTATTATTTATAACGTAAGCGTGAAATTGGTATATCCCATTTAAAAGAAATACCTTATCCCTAGAGGCGTAAAATTAAACCAGTGCTCGTCTGATATCTTTTTCGTTTCTGAATTTTTTGCGCTACAAAAAATAAAAAAAAGGATAGAAATAAATGATAACCGGAGAGTCGGGGGAATATGGTGGATGAGATAAAATTTCCCAACCTAGCTCTGCGAGTTTCTGACGAGTCTCCAAAGTAGTATGTGGTCTGGCATTATCATGAAGCAGTATGATGTCCTTACTATTGACAATCGCCGGTCTCTTTTCTTGAAGTGTTTTAAATTATCTAATTGCTGATAGTACCTCTCCAAATTTAGTTTTTCGTTCGCTTTCAACAGCTCAAAATATATTGGTCATCGAACGTCCCACCATATACACAACATTCTCTTACTCAGGTTTTCCGGATTCACAACATGCTCTTTTCCTTACGATGTTTTCATAGGTAATCCACTTTTCATCCCCAGTTATCTTCCGGTCCAAAAAGGGTTCGATTTTGTTCCGTGCAAGTAGAGATGTGGAGATGTGCATATGATGACTCGATCATTCAAATTCTTCTCACTTAACTCATATGGCACCCATCTCGAATACTTCCACTCCAATCCTAGTTTCCGAATATGGTGCGAAATGGTATGTTGAGCTGAATCAAGCCCCTTCGCAATCTCCGATGTTGTCAAAGATTTTGTTCTAACATGATCTGGACAGTGTCGTCGTCGATCAAAGATGATCGTTCAGAGCTTAGCATTGCGAAAGGTCGAAATCATCTATTTGAAATATTTGGAATCATCTTCTGCATGTTTGTGCAGAAACGGTAGCTTCACAAACACTTTCAATAAATTTTTACATGCATCTGTGGCATTTCTTCCTTGTTTCAATTCGTACAAAGTACAGTGGGATATATCAGACAAGCACCTGTTCAATTTTTTGTCTCTAGGGATAAGGCATTTTTTAAAAATGGGATACATAAATTGGAATTACGCTAGCAAGAAGTCATTTTGTTTTATTCTAAAAACGGCTAGAAGTTTCCGGTAGACCAAATATTATTTAAAAAAATATTGTAACGGGAGTTTTTTTTAGGAGCTTGAGAACTTAAAATGATAATACAAGACAGAAATAATGTTGGAATGAATTTTTTTTAATTATAATCTGGTAGATAATTTAATGGCATTTATTTTTTAAATATGATTTCCGGCATATGTCCGCCGCGGCTACGAGTTACATAGTCCATTCGATCAGTCCAATTTCTGACTACTTTTATCCAATAAATCTGGCTGTCTGGCGTCAATGGTGGCTTGAATATTGGCTTCCAATGCTTCAAGAGTTGCTGGTTTGTCGGCGTAAATCAATGACTTAACATAGCCGCATAAAAAGTAATCCAGACGCGTTAAATCACACGATCGAGGGGACCGGTGAATAGTACCACTTCTGGAAATAAAGTTGTCACCAAATTAATTTTGCAATAAATCGATCGTAAAGCGCGTTGTATGGTAAGTTGCGCCCTCCTGTTGGAACTAAATGTCGTCGATGTTTAGCTGAATAATTTTTGGAAAAAGAAATTCAGTCAGCATGGCTTGGTAGCGCTCGCCATTCACCGTAACGGCAGCTCCTTCTTCGTTTCGAAAGAAGTAAGGATCGATGATGCCGCCAACGTGTAAACCGCACCAAACAATATTCAATTTTAATGGATGTAATGGTGATTCGTTAACGGCTTGAGGATTGTCTTCGCTCCAAATACGGCAATTTTGCTTATTCAAGTAGCGATTTAACCGGAAATGAGCTTCATCACCAAACACACGCAGACGATAGTCGTTTGGCATCAATTTTTGCACGAGCTGTATTTTATAGGCAAGTAAGCCAAGATCCTTACGTAAAATTTTCCACGTAGTCGAATGACATAGGCCAACAAGTTGAGAACGACGACGAATCGACATTTCGGCGTTTTCTTCAATACTTCGCGCTACTGCAGCAATATTCTCTTCGGTACGCACATTTTCTTGTTTTGTTGATAATTTTGAATCGAGAAGAGTAAAATTAGTGCGAAAACGATCAATAACTGCACGAATTGCTTGCTCACTAGGCTGATTATGTTGCCCGTAAAATGGACGAAGTACTTCGCGAAGAGATTTATTTTTTTCAAAGTAAATTTCCACAATTTTGGAAGAGTTGTTCTGGCGTTAAACGATTTATGATGATTTGCCAAACCTTACTGAACAGAAATGTTAACATAGTTTGGCAATATCAGCTGTCAAACCGTAGTTATCGATATCGATAGTTCTCATGCAGCTTAAAAAACAACCATTGTATAAAATATGAATATTATTTAATTAATATATAGTTGATTCTTTATTTTCAAAACAGCCTGTACAAGAAATCTAAACAGACATTACACATATACAAACCTAAGGATATAAGAATGCCACGTTCCCCTAATAATAAAGCATAATTCTTTTTGTATCTTTTGAAACCCGCTGTTTATTTATACTCATTTTATCACTAATTAAGTGCGGGAGTAATTTTTACTTTGTTTGTGCCCCGATATTTTGGTACTTTTGTCACTTCTCACGTTCATACACTCCTTTATTTATTTACGGGCGACGTTCGCTTCTGCATTTTATCCAACACTTACTTTTATATACTATGTTTGTTTATTATTTTCCTTTTTTCCACTGGAGTGTGGACTGGGAAGGGAGGATCACTGTAATCAGTCTAACCTGCGTTGCGTTATGTCGTCTCAGAAATCTATTTTCAGTGTCTAATATCTAAATAATGCGGTCTAAACTTGAATTTGGATTAATGCGCGGTTTAAAAGTGCCTTCTTCACGTGTTTATGTAATGTTAACGCTTAATAAAAGCCAAAAAACAAATTTATTGTGATTAGAAACAATGAAAACACTTTAAAGAATAAGACACTAATTGCGTAAACAATGTAATAATACACATCTTGCTTTAAGTTATTGTACATTTTAGGTAAACTGTACGTTTGGCAATTATATATGATGAGAGAGGCATTTGAAAGAGTTTGAAGTTAATTGAATATATACAAGGAATTATTTTCAAACAATATGTAAAAATAAGTATTTCCCCATATCGTCTACTTCCCTTCAATTTATTTAAATTCTAAATGAAGACACGAGTGTGAAATGCACATGTATCATACACTGCCGTTCATAAATATTTGGGCATCCCTATTTTATTATACCATTTACTGGGTAAATATATATTATATGACTCAAACAATACCAATTACTTGTAAACATCATTATCCCTTATAAATAATCTTTATTTAACAAACTGTAATTATTGATAATGTATAATATATATACCCTTATAGTATTAAAAAGATTATTGTATTATTATTGTAGTGAGATGTATCTATGTTAGTTGTAAATTAAAATAATTTTCTTGTACTTGTCTCGTTCGTTCTTTTTAAAAAACGTTTGACATGAGAAACATAATTATATGCAAAGTAAAAATAAGTTATTCCCATATCGTCTACTTCCCTTCAATTTATTTAAATCCTAAATAAAGACACGAGTGTGAAATTCATATACATCATACATTGTCGTTCATAAATATTTGGGTATCCTTGTTTTATTACACTATTTACTGGGTAAATATATGCAAGGTAAAAATAATTATTTCCCTGTATATTTATTTATTTAAATCCTAAATAAAGATGCGAGTGTGAAATTCAGCATCATACACTACCGTTCATACATATTTGATCATCCGTATTTTATTATTTTTATTTACCAGTTAAATCAATGCAAAATCAACGGTCATGTTCCCTGTTCCTTTCAACTGTAAATTTCATTACATTGGATTACGATGATCGTATAAAGTAAAATAAAATTTTTAAATGTAAAAGGTTATTATAAAATTGAATGATGAACATTTTAAGAAATAAATTTACTTAATGTCTTATAACTAAATGAGCATCCAAAATTAATCTTTGTTCGTGAAGGAAAAAATAAATTGACGTAATTCTAATGAAGAAAGAACGTAATTTTCCCAAGGACATAGTAGAAAAGCTAGTAAGAAAAAATAAGGATTCGTTCTTGTAAATATATATAAATGAAATGAATTTAATTTTCTTAAAAATGGAAAATCTTTAAACAAGAGATTTAACGATTCCGCTTTCTTTATCTAGACACTATCCAAATCTGTCACAGAAATTAATTCGTACGTTGTAGAAGATTTCTGATCTAATAGTGTTTAAGACTGAGCAATTCGTGACGCTATTGGTTTAAACTGGCTGGACTAATGTTCTCCGCACCATAAATTATTTGTTTTAAATAACCCTAGTGAAAGAAATTCAGTGGGGACAAATGTGGAGAACATGGCGACCATTTAATATTATTAAAATTAGTTTCAGTCCATTGGTTAGGAAACTATTTAATAGTTTAGAATAGCCAGTGAGTGGCTATTGTTGTATAACCATCTTTTTGAAAGTAGATGCTTTGTAAATTGATATCGGAAAGCTGCTGGAGAGTAGGGAGAATTTGTGTATTTGTGTTTGAAATAACTGAATATCTATCTGTATTAAAGTTATTGTCGATAAAAACAGCCCTACGATAAACTCACAAAACATTTTACTGTTGTTTATTGACTTCGTTGCTCTTTATGTGATTATCGTAATGTTGCATTAATATAATATTAGTAAATTGCATAATTTGTAATTTACTCATTTATATAACATTACACTAAAAAAATTGTAATTCTATAATTATAATTCAGTAACCTGATATTTTCTATGCAACTCGCTACAACGACCATATCTACTTTACCAGATTTGGAATGTGAATGAGTTTAGAGGAACGGCGTAATGTGTAACGAGAATTAGGGGTGAAAGCGCATGTGTATTATAATCGTTGACTCTGCGGCGATTGTTTTAATTGAATATAAATTGGCTGAATGAATAAGACAATATTATTAATATGGTATTTTCTCGTTTCGTGCATTCTTGTTTCGTGCACTATTAAAATTTACCTGATATTTTCTTCTTTCGTACACCGAAGTAATAATCACTTTTATGGTTTCTTGCTTCGTACACTTTGTCCAATCGATTTATAATAACGGTGCGGTCCGAAGATGTAAGTGATGCGTGGTTACAAATAATGGAAAATGCACCAAACATGGAGGCTCTTACCAAGTTCAATGACTATTTTGTGGAGCAGTGGCTGGAAGGTACTTCGATATGGGTGTGTTACAATGAAAGGCACCGCACTACAAATTCAGTCGAAGGGTGGCATAACCGTTTAAATAAACGTGTTGGCAAGGCACATCCTAATGTTTATGAACTTATGACTGTGCTGTTAGAAGAAATAAATTATTACGATATCGTACAACGAAGATGTGAGCTTTACCTTTCTACACCAAAACGATGCAAAAAGTATAGTGACTTAGATAACCTTCTTAATAAAACTGTTAGTGATTATTTAGAAGGCAAAATAACAATTCTGGATGCATTAAAACGTCTAATTTATATTGTAAAATTTGACTAATTATTGTTTTAATCGGGAAACGTGTGTAAGTCTCTATAAAACTGCTCTTTATAACTTATTTTAATATAGTTATTATTTCCCTAATATTTTTTGACAATATATGTATATATGTAATATTATGTAATGTAAATAAATCACTTTATGAAAGAAATTCTTAATTTGCTATACTTACCTGCTTTGTCGCCATATGGCCAGTGTACGAAACGAGAATATGATTAAGTCAAATTTTACAGCTTATCGGGTTAGTGTACGAAACGAGAAGGTTTTATGACAGTGTACGAAACGCGATGTACGAAACGCGCATAAATCATTAATATTATTATTTTTATTACGATTATTTTGATATGAATTTGTGTGATCATTAGATCGGTAACGATTATCGGCACACCAGGTTCGTAGTAAGTACATTCCTAATATTTATGGTCTCGTCCGGACGATCGCGCTGCTCAATCAGTTATATGTTATATGTTTGTTGATACGTACGTTTTTACTAAATGGATTCTATGCTATTGTGCTGGCAAAATTGACCGCTCTAGTGATCATATATTAAACCTATAAGTTCTTTTTAAACAGTGTAACTGATGAAGCTGTCATGTATCTAACAGAATAATTGTTTTTGTATAGTTTGGTTAGAGAATATAATTTGCGTTTTTATGGATTCACTAAAATTAATAGTTGTTTATCTCTTCCATTGATTACTGCTTTGATATCTAATTTTGAAAATCTTAACAATCCATTTATTTATTAACATCAGTCGTTAATGTGAATTTTCATCAAGTAATATCCGAATTAATTTAATACTAAATATAATAAATAAAGGGTGTTTCAAATTTCTCGGTTTTTTAAAAGAATAAATAAAACACATAATTTGCATTTGCTTTCAAAAACTTTTTGACGTAATTGAGGCTCTATCTCACCAATGACACGAATAATTTCAACTTTCAAAACAGGATTGTTTTTATAAACCTGACTTTTCAGATAACCCCAAAGAAAATAGTCTAACGGTGTCAAATCACATGATCTTGGTGGTCAATTAACATCACCGTTTCTTGAAATTACACGTCCAGGAAATTGTTCTCACAATAAATCAATTGATTCGTGTGCAAAGTAGCGCCATCCTGTTGAAACCACATATCCTCTAGATCAATATTCATTAATTCAGGCTACAAAAATTCGGTTATCATCCGATGATATCGATCACTACTGACAGTTATAGCTTCGCCAGCAGCATTTTCAAAGAAGTAAGGTCCAATTACATAACCTGACCATATTGCACACCAAACAGTAACTCCTTTAGGATGCATAGGTTTCTCATGAATAATTCGTGGATTTTCCTCACCCCAGATACGGCAATTACATCACTTGACCATAATGCACACCAAACAGTAACTCGTTTAGGATACATAGGTTTCTCATGAATAATTCGTGGATTTTCTTCACTCCAGATACGGCAATTTTGTTTATTAACATAGCCACCGAGTTCAAAATGTGCCTCCTCGGAAAACATTATTTTTTGAAAAAAATCAGCGGGTTGTTCATTGATGCACAACTGCATCAATGCACAAATTCACAAATGAACGATATTTTAAATGATCTAATGGCTTCAGTTTCTGTGTTATTTGATGAACCTTATATACTTTCAGAGCTAAATCTTTGTGTAAAATACGCCATGTTGTTGATCCACTTAGTTCAAGTTGTTATGCACGTTGTCTAATAGACATTTCAGGATCTTCAGCAATACTTTCACGAACCAAACTAATATTTTATTGTGAACGGCCACTGCGACTGTATTTCTTACATTTTTGATCTTCCACGGAACCGGTAACTTGAAATTTTTTAATAATTCGACCAATAGTGCTTTCAGATGGACGATTATGTAAACCATAAAATTCGCGTTATTTTCTAAAAACTCATTTCACAGAACGCTGATTTTCATAAAATAATTCAACAATTTGAACGCGTTGTTGTACCGTGTACGAAGCCATTTTTATAAATGTCATACATCACACTTTTTAAATGCCCACATACCCAGACAAATTCAGTGCGCCATCTATATTTTATTTATTCTTAAAAAAAATCATGCAATTTGAAACAGCCTTTACTATCATGCAAACATTTTTTAAGAATTAAGGAAATAATTGCTTTGTTAGTATCTGTATAGATTTGGAAAAGAATGAAGTACCAATTTGCTTAATTCATTTTTTTCAACCATGAGATTGAATATCAGTTGAGCCACTTCTTAATCATTTCCATTTAATAAAGACGTTTCTAATTTTGGTTATCCTGTGCCAGATGTACAAGTATCTGCGTCCGTCCTGTCTCCTTTGACAGTTGCGGTTCTTACACCATCTGTTGAAGTTCTAGTTTCTTTTCACGTTGTACATAAAGCAATATAATAAAGTAATAAAGCATACAAGTTTAAATTAAATTCATTTGAAGCATTAGGTAAATAAATCTAACACTTTTACGACATGAGTGCAGCGTTTTGTTTATAATTTCACGCTCCTCGTCCGACACGAACTTTTCTTTTAACACGAACATAATTTCTAATTAACAGAACATTAATCATTCCACATAATATATTCCACACATATTTTATAATATTGATTGTGTTTGTTTGCGTAATACGTTTCCGCGAAATTACAGATATACATAATATCCTATTGTTTGTGTGTTTAAATCTTAAGACAAACATGGGGAATACGTATGTACATCTTGCAGATTACGCATGTTTATTTTTCATGTAGTACATTGAATGTGTCCATACTGTCTATATTATACACGATTGTATATATGTACGCGTACGCTACATACTTAATTCAAGCGGAAGTAAGTGCATTGTCGAAGATAAATAAACAATTGCGCATGTAAATTTTACCTAAATTCCCCGAATGTTTAATCGAGTGAAACATATTGGTGTTCATAACAGACAGATCCAATCTATAACATACGTATCAATAGCCAGTCCATATGGTGAAGTATATTTTGATGATCGAATTCGTTGTATCTACAAAGCATAACTAAATATTAGGTAAACAATGTACAGTTAGAAAATTAGGAACAATAGCAGGAAAGAAAATGGTTTTCATAACGAAAATAGTTTTACATTTCTTCGGCCAAATTACATACTTTCAACCAACCTTGAATATTGCTGTATGAAATCGGTCAAAACCAAAAAAGTTTTTAATAGTACGAGGGAGCGTTTTTATATTCGCGGAATGGGGGACAAGGGGTGGAAATAAAAAAACCAAATTATTTTTTTTTCAATATATTCACCTGCAAGACGGATACATTTTTCACATCTTTCAATTAATTTATTTATACCCTCATAAAAAAATAATTTCTCTTTATCTGCAAAATACGCCGAAACTGCCTCCTTGACTTCATCATCGGCAGTAAATTTTTTACCCCGCAGCTCTTTTTTCATTTTCGGAAACAGGTAATAATCACTCGGGGCCAGGTCTGGGCTGTAGGGTGGGTGATTCACAATTTCGAAGCCCACATTATGCAGGGCAGCTAACGCAACGCGGCTTTTGTGGACGGGCGCGTTGTCGTGCAAAAGCGGAACACCTTTTGTCAATTTTCCCCGTCTTTTCTCTTTAATGGCTTCTTTTAGTCGCTCTAATATTCAAGCGAAATATTTTCCGGTTATATAAACACCTTTATCTTTATAAGCAATCAACAATATTCCTTCCGAGTCCCAAAATACCGTTGCCATGAGTTTCCCAGCTGATTGTGACACTTTAAATTTCTTGGGAGGTGCTGTGCCCTTTTTATGCCACTGCATGGAGTCTTGTTTGGACTCAGGTTCATAATGATGAACCCAAGTTTCGTCTCCAGTAACAATTCCACTCAATACACCATCCTTGTCTTCATTACAGAGGTCCAAAAATGCACGCGAACACTACGCGCTGATGTTTTTGCGGCGGCGTGAGCATTCTCGGCACCCATCTTGCGCTGACCTTAGACATGCCGAGATGATAATGTAGGATTTTAAAAATTGTTGTATCGGATACTCCAACTATTTCTGCGAGTTGTTTCTTCTTTAGTCGAGCATCTTCGTGTACAATTTGTTCAACTTTTTGGATAAGTGCTGGCGTGGTCACCTCAATGCTCCTGCCCGGCCTCGGGTCGTCTTCAAGGGATTCCCTTCCTTGTTTAAATAAACTATGCCACTTGTACACCATGGTTTTTCCTGGACAAGAGTCGCCGTAAACCAATGACATCTCATTCATTATGGTCGCGACTGATTTTCCTTGCCTGGTAAGGAACTTTATAACGGCACGATATTCGATTTTTTCCATATTTCACTTTTCACTCCTGATTATGTTACTTGGTTGACGATAGCTCAAAGACTAACTATCTAATAACAATGAAACTTCGTATTTAGACTAATCATGAGTCGCTGCACAGGCCACGCCCCCAATGCGCTTACTTACCCCTGTACAACCCGCTCATTCCGCGAATATAAAAACGTTCCCTCGTAATATAATATTTTAAAAAATAAAAATCCCACCCTCTACAAAAGAAACATATTTAGAGCCGCAAACTTACACACGCTGACCGATATCAAACGCCCTTTCCCATTATTATTCCTCATATTATAAAAACAGAACGTCATCAACTCCTTGATTCAAAGACCTTTCAGCATCTCTGACCAGTATTCTTTATTCCAGGAATTAAGACATGTCACCTTAATAGACAAACATTTTTCCAAAGATAATGCTCAACAGATTATAGATCATTTTCTTACTCTTAGATCTCCACAACCTAGTATTCAAGCATACATCATCTTCTCTTTCTAGAGTCCATTTATATATATACAAGACATCTCTGTCCGCATTACCAATATTGCCTAAGTACTACATTAAAACCATTTTTAAACTCCATTCGAAACTTTTTCAGTAAAAGGCCTTGACTCTCTAGAAGCATCTGGTTTGTACAGGATTCCTTGGCCTGTGGCGGTGTACATACTGGCCCATAGACGTTGTACTAGACTGTTGCGTGTATCTGGTTTTGTACTTGCTGACCATAGGCTTAAAACTGGATACCGTATCAATTCTACCAAAAAATCTTGTCCCGAATTAGTTATCACTAAGGCACAAATAAACAAAAACAACTTCATTGACGAACCTTCGCTATGTCCGCCATTTCGCTGTAAACACCTTAAATTTCTCGAATTAACTTCTCTTGTACATTCGTTCTCAATATGTCGACGATTTAATTGACGGAATGCTGTTCTTATTAATTGTTCCAGTTCTTCTCTTGTTGAACCACACAAGCCATCACCACAGTCCGTTACGCCTAACCCAATGATCGTGGAATATGTTGGTGAGCTCTCTTTCAATATCACGAGTCCACATTCTATTGATATTGATAATCTGAAGATCACGGCGTCAAAGTAGAATGTATATATGATGTCTGACTATTGTTGGAGCATCCAGCGAGATTGTCCACAGATTGAACTTGTATGAACACAATTTAATTTACAGAAACTAGGCAGAAACTAGATCAAGTTTTGTCGTTCAATAAGCAAACACGATTTTATGGTTTGAAATATACTTTATTATTCAATACAACCTCCCTGAATTTCAATACACTTATTCCAGTGATTTTCTAATTTATGGATTACATCCCTGAAGTGAGAATCTGGACTATCAGACTGTCGATATACGCTTCCATGGCTGCTATTACCTGTTCGTTAGAGAGAGGTAAATCTGGTGAATATGGTGTAAGTTGTAACAATTCATACTTTAATTTACTGATTTTTGCTATGGTTTTTTGAGATATGTGAGAGGGTGCTTTGTCTTGACATAAAATGATACTTTTCTTCTGTAAATCAGGTCTTTCCTCACGAATTTTTACTACTAGTTGGTGTAAAAGGTTATAATAATAATCCGAGTCTATTGTTTTACCAGTTTGGAGGTAATCCACGAACAAAATTCCTTTTGCATCCCAAAAAACCTATGGTAACATCTTCTTGATCGACTTTTTGGACCTAAACTCGCTTCAGAACCGAAATACCGGGTTCACACCACTACTTAGCCTCTTGTTTCGATTAAGAATCATGCTGGTAGACCATAGTCTCGTCCATAGTGATGAAACGAGGCACAAAATAGTTTTTATTCTTTCTAAAACGCTTCAAATATTGCTGAGAAAGCCATCAAAATGTGTTTTTGTTCCATTGTTAACGAATGCGGCACCCATTATGCACACAGCTTTCTGAAGTCTAAAACTTTAGCCAAAATATTGTTCACATTATTTAGTGAGATGCCCAGGGCTTCTACTAAATCTCTCACGGTTAATCGACGACCTTCCAAAACCATATCGTGTATTTATGCTACAATTTCTGGTGTTGATGAATTTTTGGATGTCCTTCAAGTAGATCGTCTTCAAGACTTGTTCGGCCACGTTTAAATTTAGCAACCTATCTTTCTACTGTTCTAATTGAAGATAAAAAACCCTTGTACAGTTTTAATAATCGTTCATGAATTTTTTTTGGTGCTATACCCATACAGTAATAATCTGGTACGTAGACTTCCGCGGTCGTAGTCCATGCTATCTACTTCTGGGCTTCCGGGCTGGAACCGCGTCACTTGTATATCTGCCGACGTTTCGTACCCATTTGTATGAGACATCTTCAGGGCTCAACTACCGCACTGAAACTGGTGTAAGTCGATGGTGGGCGGGTTTATATATGGGTAATGGGTAATCCACCATCGACTTACACATACACAGTGTGTGTTTTTCTTGGTAGTTCTAGGTAACAACATAATAACAGAAGAAAGTTTATATTTATATTAAATATTTTATCTTCCTAATATCCCTAAGCCGGCCCAGTTGTTTTATGGCTACTTAAAATTTGTGTTTACAATCGCGACAATACCTTTCAAGCGATTATTAACGATTCCGCACTATACTTTGAAACGGACTATACATGAGAGCCATTTAGTTGTATTATTGTTAATGAGAGTTGAGAAAGTTGTTTCTATTACTTTAATGTTTGATTTTACTGTTGCCAAGGAATTATTCCAACAAATACGTGACAATATCAGGGTCAGTTTTTAATTATTTGATATGATGAGACAAAGTCACCTAATACATTGATCATGTGTTTTGTCCATTTTTTAATAAAAGCGAATACCAATAGAAACTCAATAATTAAACGAATCTTGAATGACGCAAGACAGTCACATGAGTAATAAATGACAACTTTACGGTCACCTTTTTTTTTTATTCGTCGTACCTGAATTTTTCTCGTGCAATAGCTACAATTCAAAGTAGTATAGAGAGAACTAGAAAAGTATTATATAAGAAACATGTTTTATTCATCGATGAATAGATAAAACAAGAGCTAATTACTGCACAAAGAATTCAGATGCTTTTTTATTTCGTAAGTAACTAGTGGTGGCATGAAACGAAATTTTTCGTACGGGATACCTTTTTAATTTAAGATATTCTCAACCCGCTTTGTCTTTCACTTGATCCCTTACTTCTGTTCCGCGAATATTTTCATTCTTAATAGTCAGGTTACCTCCGATGCTCTGTAATAATGTCATATATCTACCCATCTGCAAATATTTTAACAAGTAGTAGCATATTAAACGTGTATTAAAGGTCTCGTTGCATTTTAGGACGATGATTAATAACTAGATGTTATCGTCGTTCATAACCAAAGAAGCCTATAGGGTGGCAATTAAGCATTAACACGGTGCCGTATTCAATATGCTCTCGTCGATATTTTTCATATTCAACAATGTAATGAGCGATAAAACGTTCACCCGAAGGCATTCTTTGCCACCGAATTTATCGGTGTCATCCTGTAATTTTTGCTCACGAAGCCAATGTTTACGTCGCCGAAATGTTCAATAAAAATGCCGCTACGAAAGCATAAAGCAGGTCCGATAAGGAATCTGCGTGAATAAAATTGCATGTGAATACTTGTTCTGTTCAGAACAATTACGATACTACTGAAAAATATGACTTACGGACAGGTTCGTGGACCTTTGATAAAGGGAATGCGGTGGTGATGATGCTGGGAGTGACCGGCAGAATATTAAGAATAACATATTCTTCTGGTGTTACGTTAAAATAAGTAAATGATATAATCATTAATTGAATTTTTTTCTTATTTTCTTTTCCATAAATGTCGATTATAACAATGGTAGACTGCGGTGCATGAATTCGAATACTTATCTGTACGAGGATGGTTTGATAACTACTTGGCTTAACCTACAGAGATGGCGCGAATTCGACGGAATCTTCTTTATTATTCTGTAGAACAATCCTTTATTAAGTTAGATATGACAGTGATCTGCCACTTGGTCTATTTTTGATAGTACACCAAAGAGAACGGTTTGAATGTGTGATTTTGTAAGCAATGGAAATGAGTTGCAAGTAGTGGCAAAGTACTTTCATTTAAAAGGCTTGACACCAACTGAAAGTAAAATAGAGTAGGATTTGACTCTATTAAATACTGTGCCTTTGTTTTCAATAGTTAAAAATGGGGTTTTTGAATTTAAACGTGTAAACATAAACCATTGACACTGTAGTAGATGTTCAAAAGCGGCTACTGTCTCAGATATGGCTAAAAAAAGTCAACTGTATCATTCTGAATGGTCGTCGAGTATGTACGCAACAAAATCAAAGGTAAATGACTACATTTGACCAAGAAGTTGGTGCTTATCTATCAGAATAAGACACCTGCCTACAAGCCTGCGAATTGGGTTATGAATTAGTGCTTTATTCGTTCTACCCCAGAGCGTTTGACTCCCAATGATTATTATCTATTTACACGATCGAAAAAAATTGCTAGGAAGAAAGAAATCGCTGCTGTAAATAGCTATTTCGTGGACTTAGACTTATCCATCTGGCAATAAATTGGAGTATCGTTGAAATAAATATGTCGCGTGAGCAGTAGACTGTATTGAAACTTAAAATGTTTTTATATGATCTTTTAAATAATGCAGAAGATACTTTAGTATCCAGAAACGGCCAAAAGCTAACTTTTCAACAAATTCATCCATGATAAATATCGTTGGAAATGTGTTGCATGAGCAATAGGCTGTATTGAAAAATAAAATATTTTTTTGTAAGATCCTGTAAATAATGCAGAAGATATTTTAGTATCCAGTAACATCCAAAATACAACTCTTCAACAAATTCATTATGTTAAATACTAGATATGTATATTGATATTGTTGACAAAAATAGTTGACGATATTTATTTAAATTGTTTTTCTCTTTTCTAGACATTGTATTCATTACAGTAGGCTAGAAATCTAACGTGCATTTTGTTTAACTTTGCTCATAATTATCTATCTTTCTGTGTTTCTGATAACTCACTTTGTATGTAATTTGGTACTTAGACTTCCGCGGTTGTGGTCCATACTATCTGCTTCTGGGCTTCCGGGCTGGAACCGCGTTGCTGGTATAACTGCCGACGTTTCGTACCCACGCATATGGGACAGTAGCAGTAGTTGAGCCCTGAAGATGTCCCGTATGAGAACAACAATGTGGCGAACATTAAACCAAAATGGTTTCCAATTTGGGACGATAGCCAAACGACGTATTATTAATGGAGTCACCGAGGATATAAAAATAACGTCAAGGGTGTTTAATCGACACGAAAAAATTCTGAGATGAACGGCGATTTATTTGTTATGTAGATAAAACTTGGTATAACTCTCACGATACCATAAAAAAGGTTGGATGATTCACAGGTATGTTTATTAGATACACCACGTTCCAAAGGAAAAAGAATTATTATTTTACACGCTGGTTCTGAAAGCGGTTGAACTGGCGAAGTGGTACTTTCTGCAAAAAACATACAAAATTGTAACCCTGACTAGCACGAGGATATAACAGCACCATTATTTGTAGATTGGTTTCAGAAAAGTTTTTTACCAGTATTACCCGAAAGAAGTGTCATTGTCATAGACATTTCTTTATACCATTCATAACAGATGAAGAAGTTTTCAAATTCAAACAGTACGAAGGCTGAGATATTGGAGTTTTCCCAAAAAAATGATATTTATTATGAAGACAGCTACACAAAAATCTAGAGGTCTTTAAAACAAAGACTGTTGACAAAGAATATATCGGAGATAGTATACCAGGTGTACCAGAAAGTCGTTACCGGTTATTCTATCAGATGTCGCTAGGCCTAAGTATGCAATGTTATGATTTGACACATATGTCATTTTATTCTACTGACATCAAGCTTCAAAGCCATACATGCTATATTTGTCGAAAGTAACGCTGTCATAGGTTCATACTTCATTGAAAATATCGAATTTAGTATTTCTACTACTACTTTTCTTATTTTATAAAAAGAAAAAAGCAGCTGAAAGTCATCGTTTGCTGGTAGAAACTTACGGTGAGCATTCTCCAACCACAATAAAAACATGTAAGGTGTGATTTCGACAATTCTAAAGGGGTGATTTCGATGTACAAGACAAAGAACATTCTGGTAGACCGAAAAAGTTTGAAGATGCGAAACTGTAGGAGTTATTGGATGAAGACCTAACCTAAACTTAAAAACAATTGGCAGAAGAAGAGCAATGGGAAAAGTCCAAAAGATGGGAAAATGAGTACCACATCAATTGAATGACAAAGGCAAATGGAAAATAGAAAAATCGTCCGTGAAATGCTGCTTCAAATGTGTGATTGGAAGTTATTTCTGCATTGAGTAGTGAGGGGCAATGAACCATGGATTTATTTCGAAAACTCTAACCGGAAAAATCATGCTTATCATCTGACGAAGTCGTCCTATTTATTCCAAGGCCAAACTATTTCGGTCGCAAGACAATGCTCTGTGTTTGGTGGGACCAAAGTGGCATGGTGTTGAAACCTGGTGAAACAGTTAATACCGATGGCCCGATGAATGGTTTTGCTCAAAGGACAAATAGTTTTTTTGGGATGGCATAAATTGGAATGACATAAATTGCCTGAAAGATGGGCAAGATGTGTAGAATCAAATACTTTGAATAAATAAATCATTCGATTTTCTTGAAAATTATGTAGTTTTTTTACGAAAAAACCGGTAACGACTTTTTGGTACAGCGGTAACCACGGTCGCAAGATCCGTTGTTTTTCGTTTGCCGCCATATTACACTGTACATTTAATCCGAGTAATTGGACTCAGTTGAAAGAATATAATCGCCTGAGTAACAATCGTTCAAATTTAGGGAAGTACCTTTAATGCGTATTCTAGGAGCGATTGCTGATGTAATGCCAGAAAAATTAAAAAATTGCACTAAAGTTACAATTAAAATAGAAAATGTATGTTTAGAAAATGTCAATATTCATCAGAAATTTATAATTAATTCAAATGAAAGTGATGGAGACCGCACTGATTTCGAGCATGTCGAGCAAGTACGTGAAAAAGTGTTCTTTTAAGTGTAGTATTTTTCTTATATATCATTTCAAATAGTTTATGCCAGGTACTTCATTAATATTGGATTATCGTTAACATTACTAATTATTATGTATAAATGGCGTTATTATAAATGAGTAATTATAGGAAAAGTCTTAATTAGAGTTGTATCATCGATATGGATTTGATTATTATGTGTTGGAAAACATAAAAGAATTTATATTTTTGTTTGCAAAATAAAATTAAAAGCAATATGTATTTATTGATAGTTTGTTTCTATTTATAATAGCGCATTATATGTGTAAGAATAATATATAAAGCTTGGATTGCTTTTATATTTTGGCGTTTCAGTATATTTTGTTATATTAAGAACTGTGTTTGCACGAATATTACAAAATACATCCCTGCGAATCTCATTTATATTATCGCTAGCTTATCGCGCTTTTACACCAGGGGATGCCATAAAGCTACGTGCTTTCTCTTTAGTCAAATTAAAATATCTTGAGACGATCCAAATATTGCCTGTGTTCTATAGGTGTCTTCCCAGTTCGGGACTTCCCATTTCGTGACACGGCGAAATTTTACCTGCTTTGTTCCCATTTCATGACTCAACCCTTTTTGATTACTTCTAGCGTTCTCATTTGGTGACACCTATACCGGAGCATTGAGCGTATCAGGGATTAGACTAGATAATGGTTTAATTGTCATGTCCTTTTGCATTTTTAGAATGTTAATTACAGCCTGCTTATCCTCGAATAATTATCCTCTCTGATATTGTCAGTGTAATTAAGAATGATTACCATCTGACAATAGGGTCACTATACGACAAATTCATTATTATCTACGGTGAAATGACAGGGTAAATTAAAACCTGTGTAATTGTTCGTAGAAATGCAAATATTCTCGCACTCCTATTCTTGCAGTGATATTGAAATCACAATATGTTCGTGGAAATGCAAATATTCTCCCACTCCTATTCTTGCAGTGATATTGAAATCACAATATAAGTTTAAGGGTAGCGTTTCATATCGTTTGGTTTATTGTGGTTTTTGAACTGTAAAGTTATAAATAGTGGAAGAAGTTATCGAGTTGGTGGAATCAACAAAGGGCCGTGATATGGCTTGTTATTCGGGGTATCGCCATCATCTTAAAAGGACTAATAAAAATGGAACTAGATTCTAGCTATGTGTGAATAGAAAGTGTAGTGGCAGTTTGACGACATCGGAATATAAAATTATAAATAAGAATGGGAAGCATACCTGTGTTCCTGATGAAGCAAAAATCGAAGTGCATAAATGTCTAGACCAGTGTAAAAAACGAGCTCGCGAAGAGGTCACACCAATACCAAAAATATTTCATGACGCACTTTCTGCAGTGAAAGACGCGGGTTTGGAATTTGTGACTGAAGTTCCTTTATTTGTCAGCAAGAAATCTGCTCTCTATCGAGAACGGCATAAAGCTTTTGGCGCATCAAGTTTTGCTACTAGACAAGACATTCGCCTTCCTACCGAACTAACAGAAGAATTTTTGGTCATCGACGATGGGACAGAAGACAGGATTCTTGGGTTTTCCAGCAAATTCGGGCAAGAATTAATTTCAGAATGCCAAGATTTTTTCGGAGACGGAACTTTCAAAAGCTGCACCGGCAGCTTTAATCAATTGTATACCATCCATTGCGATCTAGGCAGTACAAGTCAGTCTACCAATATTATTCCTGTGTTGTATGCCTTACTACCAGACAAAAAGGAGAGAACATATGACCGTTTGTTTTCATTAGTGCAAGAAAAACTGCCTCTATGGCCTCCTCGAAAATTTAAAATAGACTTTAAAATTGTGATGATACAAGCAATTAGGAGTAATTTTCCCAAAGCAGAAGTAAAAGGATGTAACTTTCACTTTAATCAAAGTCTGTGGAGAAAAGTACAAGAATTGGGCATGACAACAGATTACAAAGAAAACCCAGAAACCCGAAAACATATTAGAATGTGTGCCGCCTTGTCGCATCTTCCAACATTTGCAACCGAAGATGGATGGTTATATATTATGGAATCGTGCCCCAGTAATAGTGATGCTTTAAACAAATTTAACGATTATTTTGTCGACCAGTGGCTTGAAAATAATATAATAAAAGATAGCTGGATTTGCTATGGTGAAAGACATAGAACTACTAATTCGCTAGAAGCTTGGCACAGCCGTCTAAATAAATGTGTAGCCAAAATTCGACCTAATATCTTCGAATTAGTTACAATCTTAAGAGAAGATGCCAAACATTTTGGCTTTATTAAGCAAAGACATGACTTAAATATGACTCCTTTAAAAAGGAAAAAAGTGTATGTTAACATGGACGAGGCTATATCTAAAAGTGTTTCTGACTTTATTATAGGGAAATCTAATGTTGGAGAGACATTAGATAAGTTAAGTTATTTGATAAAGCTAGATTGATGTAAAATTATATTCACAAGCTTTACATTATTTTCCCTTTTAATTGAAATAATTATATGATATTGTATAAATGTAAATATTTGACACATTTTATTATATATTCATATTGTATGTAAATAAAGAAAAAGCTGTTTTGTATATGCTTATGATGTATAATATTCTTTCATCGCGTAAAATTGTATATCTTGTATTCACAGGCTTACTAATTATTTCCTTTTTTAATTGAAATAATTCTGTGATATTGTGTAAATATTTGACACATTTTCTTATTTAAAATTAGATTGACGTAAATAAAACAATTTTTGATCTCAAATGTGTAGTTGTTTTGTCTATGTTTATGATGTATAGCATTCCTTTAATATCGCGTCCCGAAATGGGAGACGCCGAAGGTATCATTTTAGGTAGTGTCACGAAATGGGAAATATTTGTAAGAAGTCCCGAAGTGGGAAGTCACGAAGTGGTCATAAGCCGTTCTATAGTTGCTAAAGATATCTATTGGTATTATTGAATCACCTTGTGCGGTCATTTATTCTATTAGAGCGTACTTTTCACGATTAATATTGATTACGCCAAAATTTTATGTGTCTATACATAGTTTGCATATATACCTCATTATTTTTTCTTTCAATTTACACATAAGTGTAGAAGCACACAAATATTTAATAATCATCATTAAATTATGCAAGATCTCTATTGTAAATATTGGGTCTGGGAAAAAGTTCGTGGCGTTTTTCCCGATAGATGGCATTGGTTGCCGATAACTAAAGAACAACAAGTCACAGCGACACCACCGAGGGCTCGTTTTTTAGATGACCTTCCGAACGTTAGTTTGAGCGTAGAAACATTGTAATCGGTGCAGTGGTTGGAAAGTTATTCGCACTTGAAAATGGAGAAGAATAATGAGAAATTTCGCTATATTCTGCAATATTATTATGATAAGGGGAAGAACGCTGCACAGGCTTGTGATAAAATTTGTGCTGTGTACGGTGAAGGTACTTTATCGAAATCTGTTGCGCGGAAATGGTTCGCTCGCTTTCGTTCTGGAAATTTCAATGTGAAAGATGAGTCACGCTCCGGTCGTCCAATCACTGAAAAATCTGATGAAATTCTTGAAAAAGTCCAACAAGATAAGCATATCAGCAGTGTCGATATTGGCATGGAGCTAGGCATTGACCACAAAACTGTTTTGAACCATTTACACAAAGCTGGTTACAAAAAAAAGCTTGACGTATGGGTTCCTCATGAGTTGAGCGTGAAAAACATGATGGACCGAATTAACATCTGCGATGCGCTGCTGAAACGGAATGAAATCGAGCCGTTTCTGAAACGTTTAATAACCGGAGATGAAAAATGGATTACGTACGATAATCGGAAGCGTAAAAGATCGTGGATAAAGGATGGTGAGCCGTCACAAGCGTTCGCTAAGCCAACATTGACGCCAAAAAAAGTGATGCTGTGTGTATGGTGGGACTGGAGGGGAATCGTCCACTACGAGCTACTTCCAACTGGTCAGACGATTGATTCTCAACTCTACTGTGCACAACTACAGAGATTACGCCAGGCGATTGAAAGAAAACGGCCCGAATTGATTAATAGGAAAGGTGTTGTCTTCCATCATGACAACGCCCGACCACACACTTCTGTGATGACCCGTCAAAAATTGAGAGAGTTTGGTTGGGTAGTTTTGATGCACCCACCTTACAGTCCGGATATAGCACCCTCTGACTATCATCTGTTTCGATCTCTGCAGAACTCTCTCAATGGAATTAAGTTGGTTTCAAAAGAAGCCTGTGAAAACTACTTGATTCAGTTTTTCGACCAGAAACCACAGAAGTTTTTCACCGATGGGATCATGGATCTACCAAAAAAATAGCGAAACATTGTCGATAATAATGGAGCATATTCGGTTTAAATGAATTCGTCCACGCGCCATGCGGGGACCAGTTGAATTTTACTGAAAAAACGCCACGAACTTTTTCCCAGACCCAATATTTAAATGCATGCTTTTTACCTTTATTGTCTTTTTAAATAAAATGGTAATTGATATTTCTTTTTAAGGAATACCATTCACAGATAAAGTCGTAACAGATTCCATACAATTTTAGTTTAATGTTTATTTAAAACTGTTGAAATTTTAATTATTTTATGACAGTATATTCGTAGGCAATAAAAGAATGTACCATGGATATAAAGATTTTTATGTTTACACGCCTGTCAAAGAACCGCTGGCTAAAGCTTAAATATGTGTAATGAAAATTAAATTGATTGAGGTAATATTTTAATTCCGATGCTTTTGAATGAAAGCTTTTTCGTATTAACAAAGCAATTTGTTTTAATTAAAAAAATCAATTAGAAGAAGTAGATTATATAGCAACGTTTATATTTATTTGCTTTTTAAGAAGCGAATCTTATAAAGGTCTTTAATAATGGTGTCAATTCGCCTTCTGCGCTACGGCAAATTAGTTTGCTTGTAGCAAAATATAGAACTAGATCATCGGATAATTTTTACGTACTTATAACGTGCATATGTTCTATACAACACTCCATTAATACATAAGTGTGCAATGTCAATCAGTTACATACAAAGGGTACCAGGAAAGTTTTGCAATACAACTTTGTTTATTTAGTTTTTTCAAAGTAATTTCCTCTACATTCAATAGACCTTTCCATCTTCAGAAACCAATCTTTAAACTAGTTTTTCTAAGTTCCACTAGGGAGTAAAGCACATTTGTTGTCCCAAGCCCGCAGAAGGTCCTCATCACTGGAAAACCGCCTCCCTTTTAGCTTCATTTTCACATGCGAGAACAGTGCAAAGTCGCAGTGAGCAAGATCTGGACTGTAAGCAGGGTGCTCGAGAGCATTATCGTGATGGAGGAACCAGACGTCCATTCTTGACTTTGGTCACAGGTTCAAGATCTAATTACTTTAGGCAGGCACTGTTCAGTATACTACTGAGCTGTGACTGTCTTCTGTGTGTTCAAAACGACGCGTTCCACAATTCCACTCGATTTGAAAAATACAGCATCATTTTCTTCTTTACAGATCATCATTAAAGACGCAAACTTTGTTTTGAACTTTGGTCGGTACATCGTAATAGTACAGCCAAGTCTCGTCATTTGTCACGAAGTTTTTCACATACCGAGATTGTCCCTTATCAAACTTTTTTAGCATCTCCCGGTACCAAGCCACACGTCGTGTCATCTGCTCTTCAGTCAGTCCATGTGGCACCCAGAGAGAACAAAGTTTCTTCACGTGCAAATGGTCATGTAGAATCGAAAGAATTGCTGGTACATTTAGGCCTGAAGTACCCTCTCTCTGCTGGTAGGTCACTCGTCTGTCGTCGCCAAGCATTTTCCTCACAGTAGTAACGTTTTTCTCGGTAACCGACGTTCGTGGCCTTCCCTGCCTCTCAGCATCCTCCACACTTAAATTTCCTTTTTGGAATTCTCTATACCACCTGAATGTCGATGTGCGATGTGGATAGACATCACCTAGTGCAAGAGTCAGTTCTTCGAAGCACTAGTCTATGTTTAAACCACGCACGAAATTATAATGCAAAACTGCCCTTATCTCATTTCGTGACCACGATGCCATCGCAACACTTTCTTCTCACTGCTAATGAATAACTGAGCCCATCGACATGGCGCGGCGGCTTTTGTGCACGTATGAATTTGTCTCAACATGCAGCAACAAGCGGCTTCTTACGATTCATTGTTGCGTCATATTGCAAAACTTTTCTAGTACCCTTTGCATGTATATCCTGACTAGTTCTGGAAATAGTTGATTTCTATTTAATTTTTTGTTTCTCTGTTTCTAATTCCCTTTCCGGCAAACTTTCCACTCAATACATATGTGTATAGGTTTGAGGTCGGACTGTACCCGGCTGATATTTTACGATTTTATTATCCTTCACAAAATTGTATTTACTACAAGTTTGATGATATTTTTTAGTAGTATTCCTTAATTTCTCACTGTAGTGGTGTTAAACCATGCGTCAGGTTTAAGCCAAACCATATGTCTGTTTCATTGCAAAAAAGTTTTGTTGATTGCAATGTTATATTTTGTATGATGGTGTGAACATATTGGAGGATTTATTTTTTAGCCTTACGTGAATGTTTCTGTGGATAAGCGAGTAGTCACCATAATAATTGGTAATATTGTTTTTTTGTCTTGTTTCCATGTATTTTTTGTTCTATTGCGAGCTGAGAGTATTTTTTCGATGCTTTCATTTTCTTTTGATTTGATATAGTTGTCATTAGGTATGTCAACATTTATGATGCATGTGTGCTACTACTAGTGCGATACATTTGTCTGTTACAAGATTTGTATTTTTCATTTTTAAGTATGTAGTCTGTTGCCTTTAGTATTTTATAGCCCCTTGTAATATTTTTTATTTTTTCAGCACATTGGTGGTAGTTTCGGTACTTATCTGTATGTTGTTTTTTATTATGTACTTCCTCTAGAATCTCATAGCTATTGTTTTATCTTGAATAACTGTTGCGAATCCTTCAGTTTCAAGAAAAAGTTGCGTTTAATCAACAATTGCATGATTGCTTTATTAGTATTATTATCATTACTGTTATTACTCCATGATATAATTCTTGAATATCCATTTTTTTATATTAATTGGAACATGAAAGTAAATTTACTTTCTTCAGTTATTTTAATTTTAGCAGTATCACATACTAATTAGTTCTCTTCTTTCTTTTTGCTACTCTACTCTTTTTGATACTTTCTTCTTGGTCTTATTACCTTTTTTTTGTTTTTTTAACATTTTATTTTCTTTTATTTTTATTTTCTCGTCCATTCCACGTCCTAATTTTACTATTCTTCCCATCCTGTATCTTTTGTCAATGTTAAATTTTTTTTTACTTTCCTTTTTCTTGTTTTCCTTCATTCTTTTTTTCTTTTAAATATTTTGGGTGTCGCTTTTATTCTAGTTTTCCACTTCTTAATCTGTACACTCACTTTTATCAAATATGTTTTTACAAGGACAGCGAGATATTGTACAATCTTTATGCTTCTTTTTTGTAAGATTTCTAAAGCGATAGCAAGAATATATAGATATCTAAAATGGTTATTCGTCAGTTTTATCCCAGCATGTATGTATCTCTTCTTTTTACTCAAGAAAGGTTTAGGTAGTTTGGTACATTTTTGCTAACTCAATTGTGTGTATAATATCATATCTCCCTCTCTCGACCAATACATAAATGTATTGACCGACAAAGCAAGAACGCTTCCATCTCACATAGATCGGAGACTATGTTTCCAGTGTGTAATAGACAGAAACTTACGTCTAGGCTTTACGCCAATTAAAGAATGTTAAAAAGGAATCATTCTATTATTAATAACACCCTATCAACTACATATGTTTCATCGAATTCACGAATCGTCAGGTTGATTTGTGTTATTAATGAACGATTCCTTCAGAGTGTTTATCATATCATTTCGATACAGAAAATAATGAATAATATCATATCTCCCTCTCTCGACCAATACATAAATGTATTGACCGACAAAGCAAGAACGCTTCCATCTCACATAGATCGGAGACTATGTTTCCAGTGTGTAATAGACAGAAACTTACGTCTAGGCTTTACGCCAATTAAAGAATGTTAAAAAGGAATCATTCTATTATTAATAACACCCTATCAACTACATATGTTTCATCGAATTCACGAATCGTCAGGTTGATTTGTGTTATTAATGAACGATTCCTTCAGAGTGTTTATCATATCATTTCGATACAGAAAATAATGAATAATATCATATCTCCCTCTCTCGACCAATACATAAATGTATTGACCGACAAAGCAAGAACGCTTCCATCTCACATAGATCGGAGACTATGTTTCCAGTGTGTAATAGACAGAAACTTACGTCTAGGCTTTACGCCAATTAAAGAATGTTAAAAAGGAATCATTCTATTATTAATAACACCCTATCAACTACATATGTTTCATCGAATTCACGAATCGTCAGGTTGATTTGTGTTATTAATGAACGATTCCTTCAGAGTGTTTATCATATCATTTCGATACAGAAAATAATGAATAATATCATATCTCCCTCTCTCGACCAATACATAAATGTATTGACCGACAAAGCAAGAACGCTTCCATCTCACATAGATCGGAGACTATGTTTCCAGTGTGTAATAGACAGAAACTTACGTCTAGGCTTTACGCCAATTAAAGAATGTTAAAAAGGAATCATTCTATTATTAATAACACCCTATCAACTACATATGTTTCATCGAATTCACGAATCGTCAGGTTGATTTGTGTTATTAATGAACATTCCTTCAGAGTGTTTATCATATCATTTCGATACAGAAAATAATGAATAATATCATATCTCCCTATGTGAGATGGAAGCGTTCTTGCTTTGTCGGTCAATACATTTATGTATTGGTCGAGAGAGGGAGATATGATATTATTCATTATTTTCTGTATCGAAATGATATGATAAACACTCTGAAGGAATCGTTCATTAATAACACAAATCAACCTGACGATTCGTGAATTCGATGAAACATATGTAGTTGATAGGGTGTTATTAATAATAGAATGATTCCTTTTTAACATTCTTTAATTGGCGTAAAGCCTAGACGTAAGTTTCTGTCTATTACACACTGGAAACATAGTCTCCGATCTATGTGAGATGGAAGCGTTCTTGCTTTGTCGGTCAATACATTTATGTATTGGTCGAGAGAGGGAGATATGATATTATTCATTATTTTCTGTATCGAAATGATATGATAAACACTCTGAAGGAATCGTTCATTAATAACACAAATCAACCTGACGATTCGTGAATTCGATGAAACATATGTAGTTGATAGGGTGTTATCAATAATAGAATGATTCCTTTTTAACATTCTTTAATTGGCGTAAAGCCTAGACGTAAGTTTCTGTCTATTACACACTGGAAACATAGTCTCCGATCTATGTGAGATGGAAGCGTTCTTGCTTTGTCGGTCAATACATTTATGTATTGGTCGAGAGAGGGAGATATGATATTATTCATTATTTTCTGTATCGAAATGATATGATAAACACTCTGAAGGAATCGTTCATTAATAACACAAATCAACCTGACGATTCGTGAATTCGATGAAACATATGTAGTTGATAGGGTGTTATTAATAATAGAATGATTCCTTTTTAACATTCAATTGTGTGTAACCAACATTTTTCCAGAATACATGAGACTTATGCTCACTATTGTTTGGGACGCTTTTATAGAAATTTTAGGCTGTTAGTAGCAGGTTGATTTATTTTATACCCGTATCGTTAACTGGTATTCATTACATCACGATAATTACAATTAATATAATAATTTTCAGAAAATTAAGCAGTGGGTAGCATATGAAACTTCGTAGAAGTCAAAATAGTATTTTTTATTTTTAGATAGCTTCTAACAAATTATTTTGTTATTTTAAAGGTGTTTTTTCTATTCCACGTCCTAATTTTACCATTCTTCCCATCCTGCATCTTTTGTCAATGATAAATTTTTTTTATTTTCCTTTTCCTTCTGTTTTCCTTCGTTTTTGTTTCTTTTAAATATTTTGGGTGTCGCTTTTATTCTAGTTTTCCACTTCCTAATCTGTACCCTCGCTTTTATCAAATATGTTTTTGCAAGGACAGCGAGATATTGTACAATCTTTATGCTTCCTTTTTATTGTAAGATTTCTAAAGCGATAGCAAGAATATATAGATATCTAAAATCGTTATTTGTCAGCTTTTTATCCCAGCTTGTATCTCTTCTTTTTACTCAAGAAAAATTTAGGTAATTTGGTATATTTTTGCTAACTCAATTGTATGTAACCAACATTTTTTCCAGAATACATGTGACTTATGCTCACTCTTATTTGGGACGCTTTTATAAAAATTTGAGGCTGTTAGTAGCAAGTTGATTTATTTTATACCCGTATCGTTAATTTGTATTTATTACACCACAATAATTACAATTAACATATACAATTTTCAGAAAATTAAGCAGTGGGTAGCGTATGAAACTTTTGTAGAAGTCAAAATATTAGGTGCGCAACTAAGTTGTCGCTGTTTTTCAAGAGATGGCTCCAGTAGTAAGTTCTGGTCGATTGTGACATAACCAAAACGTCATGAACCAAGCTTAGACATATGGTAAACAAACCGCTTTGACACATTAGTGATTTTGTTTTTGCGTCATATACTTTTGGCTGCGTGAAAATGTCTGATTTGGTGCCAAATAATCGTCATTTGCGAGAAGTGTTGCTTTTCTTCTTTCATTCGAAGAAAACGGCGACTGAAGCGCATCGAGAACTCCAAAAAGTTTACGGGGATGCTGTTCTAAGTGAAACAACGTGCCGTGATTGGTTCCGGATCTTCAAAGACGGTAACTTCGATGTTGACGACCGTTCGCGTGAAGGAAGACCAAAACATTTCGAAGACGCTGAATTGGAGACATTGCTCGATGAGGATCCGTGCCAAACGCAAAAAGAGTTTACTTCAGCATTAGGAGTTACCCGCCAAGCCATTTCCCAGCGATTGCATGCGTTGGGAATGATTCAAAAACAAGCAACTTGGGTTCCTTATGATTTGAAGCTAAGATACGTTGAGCGTCGTTTTTTCGCCTGTGAATAACTGCTCCATCGGCAAAAAAGGAAGTGTTTTCTTCATCGCATCGTTACGGGTGATGAAAAATGGTCTCATTTCAGCAACCTAAACAGAACAAAATCATAGGGACTGCCCGGTCATGCTTCTACGTCGTCGGTACGGCCGAATATTCACGCTGCGAAGATTTTGCTGTGTATTTAGTGGGACCAGGGCGGTGTTATTTATTATGAGCTGTTTAAACCGAACGAAATCATCACTGGGGAACGGTATCGAACTTAATTGATGCGATTGAGCCAAGCACTGCGTGACAAGCGGTCACAATACGAGCAGAGGCACGACAAAGTTATTCTACAGCATGACAACGCTCGGTCTCACGTTGCTAAACCCATTAAAACCTACTTAGAAACGCTCAAATGGAAGGTCTTACCCCACCCGCCATATTCCCCAGATATTACGCCGTCCGATTTTTACTTGTTCCGTTCGATCGCACATGGTTTGGCTAATCAGCAGTTCCGCTCATATGAAGACATCTCAAAATGGCTTGATTCGTGGATAGCCTCAAAAGACGAACACTTCTACCGTGACTGTATTTGAGCTCTGCCAGAAAGATGGGAAAAAGTTATCGCTAGCGATGGGCAATATTTTGAATGATTCATTTGTAAACACTTTTTCACAATAAAGTTGTATTTTCATTAAAAAAACAGCGAGAACTTAGTTGCGCAACTAATAGTATTTTTTATTTTTAGATAGCTTCTCACTAATTTTATTTTTCTGTCTTTATATCTCTCACATACTTATCTCGAAAATAATTAAGTTCAATTTAATTACACCCCATATATTTGGGATAAATTCCTTCTATGCGTATAACCTTGTATTGTTCCTTATACATATATCATTCAAGACAGGACAATGAATGTCTGGTACATGATGATAAGACGATAAAAGTCACCCTCCGTAAGATGTCGGTAGCTTCCCCATGAGGTACAGTGTGTCAAAGACATGTCTTCTAAATTTATAAACGGAGCTGTTGCGTCAGTACACCGTGTTATTGGGCACTCTTACTTTTTTTTCTTCGTTTTTACGAACTTCAAAGAGACGCATAACGACATTCCTGGACCATTAAGGGAATGTCTGCTTACATTCTATTCTTTTCTCTTAACTCGATAAAGCAATAAATGTTCAATGTGGTACCGACAAAGTTTAGAAATTCCAACAAGTTAGGACATCATTTTACTTATTTGAAATATTTTATATTGGTTTTAGGGTATTTTGGAATCTAATACGTCCGTTATGGAATCGATAGGTTGAGCTTTCTTTTTAAAATAATAACTATTGGATTTGTTTTTCGTAATAAGTATCCAAAATTATTCAAATGACGACATATTGTAAATTTATTTATTTGTTTATTTAATTTAGTGACGTAACGAATTATTAATAATCATTAATTAATAAAGAACCCTTCCAAAACTTAACGAAGGAGGTAACGGATAGACATCTCCTTTTGATTAATTTAATTTATCGTGAAAACAATTAATTATACATCCATTATACAATTGCATAATACAATATTATAAAAAGTAAATAAATTTGCAAGTACATTACAGCAAGGATATAATTGAAATACCCTTTTTTTATATACTAAGAGTTACTTTTTTTTCATCACTTGTACATCACTTTTATGAGTTGTAATTCGATGATGTAATTTTTGGCTGGTTTGTCCTACATAGCGACCCGAGTAATTGTTATATTCTGCCATATAAACAACGTCAGACTTAGGTTACACCCAAATGTACATACGTACCACTAACCGACCACACTATAACCACAAATCTGTAGTTACTCTCCGCTAGTCAAAAAATTCTGATGATACTGCTTACGTTAGCCCACACGAACCACTTTACGTCAACCAGTGTTCGTGTAGGTATTTTCATTACAATTTCTTGATTAACGACAGGTAACCGCAGGTTTATGATAGTGGTGTGTTTGGTCACTGCCTGTCCTAAAACAAGCAACAGTCATCTCCACAGAATCTAAGGAAGTGTTCTTCTTGTTCATGTTACTTTTAAAATTATACTCAGGCTTTGCAGAGAGACCGTTAGATGTAAAATAATTTGAAATTTTTTGAAACCGTTTATAGATGTTTTAAGCTATGGGTAGTAATGACGAGGGCAGATAATTGGAAATATCGGAGAAATCACTTTTCCGGTGAATTGAAACGATGAGAGAAATCTTTAAATAATTTTAAATTACATTGGTTAATACAGTTTTTTGATACTGTGTAAAGTAGTTTAACAATTTCGAATAAAACCTCATAAAATTTTACGGTCCATGGGCTGTACTGTGTTAAGAGTTTCTAATAGAAAAAGCGGACAATTTATGTTTAAATAGTTTATGTAATATCTGGAAAGAAACATGAATTACACAGTCTGTCGCTGAGAAAACAGAACTTTTTTAAAATCAGAACAAAAGCTTATTATTTTGGTAAAATTTATTTATTTTATTCAAAGTAATCGCCTTCGGCTTCAATGCAATGTTTTGCACCCTCAATTAACATGTTGAATGAATTTTTAAGTTCATCTTTAGAGATGTCCTTCAGGATCACTGTCGACGCCTCTTTAATGACTTCGATGTTGGTATAACACTATACCATCATCGGTAAATGTAGTTTGGAGAATAGACAGAAATCACAGGGGGCCAAATCCGGTGAATATGGTGGTAAGTTTTCGTCTTGGTTGTTGGCTAAGATGCCATTTATAGTTAGAAAATCAGTGATAAGCGTCGAGCGATAAGATGGTGCATTATCATGTAACAAACGCCAGCTATCGTTTTAACGATATTGAGGGCACACACGACGAATACGCGCCAAAAGACGCTCCATAATACCAAGATAATATACATTGACTATTTGACTAGTTAGTACAAACTCTTTGTGCACTATGCCCTTCGAATCATGAAAACAAATCAACATTGTCTTCACTTTTGACTTCTCCAAACAGCTTTTTTTCGGTCTTTCTTCGCTTGGATACTTCCATTCAGAGCTTTAACATTTGGTCTCTAGATCATATTGAAAACGCCACGTCTTATCATCAGCTGCAATAGAATAACTGAAGTTTTCGTCCTTTTTTGAGTCTGTAGAATATTGACTTCGGAGCAATTTTTGATAGTCAGTTTGCTTGTGGGGTACAAACCTTGCATAAATCTTTCTCAGTCCCAAATTCTGTATCAAAGATGAGTCGAATCTTTGAAAATATTTTATTCCATTCCCACGTATCGCAATGAAAATTTTGGCTCATTTTTGATAAATTCACGCCCCAGTTTGAGGTTACTTTCCGTAATCACAGATTTTTTTGCACCAGAATATTCGTCATCATTTATGTCCGTACGACCTTCTTAAGTAGTTTATACCACCCATACACACTCGTACGTGATAAACACGCATCACCATACACTTGTTTCATGAAATTAAACGTTTCAGTAAACGATTTACCGAGTTTAAAACAGAAATTGATATTTGCTCTTTGTTCAAAATTCGTTTTTCAACCAATGCCAAATAACCACTGTTTCTTTATGAGTAATTTCTTACATGATATTTCGATATAACATTGGTGAAAGATCTACCGTATCAACGCATATTTTGTTTAATAGATACCGTCACTAAGAATTACTATTTTAAAAAAAGGTCCGTTTTTAATGCGACAGACTGTATAGTCGAGATGGATTATTGAACATTTAATAGTTCTGATAACTGCCAAATTTATATTTCTGGGAATAACAAAACTATCTAGCCTAAGTGTTATTATGAACATTTAATAAGGAACAAGTCCAAAGGTGCAACAATATATACATGTACATACATATGTATGTATATAGAATGCTTATCTAATATGCCGAGAATTTTATGTTGAAAACAACGATTAACTTAAACTAATAGTAATTAATCATAAATTAAATTAAGTGATAATGGAATTTTTGTAGTTAAAAATTTAAGTACTTCTATGCGTAATAAAAGTAAACATCTAATGAATTAAGATAAAATTATGTGAAAAGTGATGGTAGTACGGAGTTTTTATATTTTGTTTGAATAATATTTTTATGGCTAATGGGCTTTACCATACTAATATCATATATTCAGATGTTTTTAATAAATTGTTTTTTTAGTATAGTCATGTCGTCTCGTTTATAAACTTTTATGATTTGTTAGATAAAAATTGCTGGTATGCTACATTCGTATGAGTAGATGGATGCTATTTACACAAATTTCTTGAAGTCATTCGATTAGATTGGGATCTTTGTTTGGAAGAAAACAGAATGTAGAATATTAAAATGTTAGAACATCAGATTTTATTCTGACTAGGCATTTCACGAAGATCCCATCTCAGTCCACTTATATTCTTAATTTTTATTAATGTTACAACGATCGTTATCCCTTGTAATTTCATTGCTTCATAATACTGGATTGTCGGATAAGTAATTTTTCTATATTTTTCATAAGTAATTTATTAATATAAAAAAGATCAGTCAAGTATTTGTTCATCTTTATTGGTGAAAAATTTTGACAAAGTGTCAATTACAGCTTCGTCTGAGTCGAACGTTACACCAGATAAGTTTTGATGAAAAGGAAACAAGTGAAAGTCTAAGGACGCAATGTCTAGTGGGTATAGTGGGCGTGGCAGCACATCCGATCGAAGATATAATAATTTTTGACTGCCGATCGAACTTGTGTGTGGTCTTGCATTGACGTGATGAAATACTTATATCCTTTACGACTAACGACCTCTTGTTTGTGGACGATGAATTCTTTCTAACTATATAATTGCTGGCAGTACATACTTGAATGAATTGCTTTATTCCATGGTAGAAGTTCGAAAAATAAGACCCCTTTGAAATCGCATCATACCGAGAGCATAAACTTCCTCTAATGAATGTCTGTTCGATGATGTTCGAGGCGAATTTTTTGGTCGGGACCAAGACCGCTTCCCCGATCTCGTATCACGTTGTTATAGACAATCCACTCATCATCACTGGTTATCAGACGCTTCAAAAACGATTAGTATTTCTCTTATATAAGGAGTATATCCCAGATACTGATACGCACCTCCGAGTAACCTTCTTGGAGTTCATGAAGAACGCAAATATCGAGCTTGCTGACTGCAACTTCAGTGGGTCTCCCTGAGCATGGACCGTCTTTAAGATTAAAATCGCCATTGAATTTCTAAAAATATGTTGATGGTCTTATAGATCACTGTTAGTGTATACTTTAGGCAACTTTTCGCAAGCTTGTAAGAAAAGTCAAATAGTGAATATTAAGTTTCTGGGCCTGCTGATTGCGAGCAACCTGACTTGGGAGTGCCACATTGATAAATTGGGTCGCAATCTGGCATCAGCAATATACTCTATACGAAGAGTGAAACTAGTGGCTACACCCGAAGCGGCTAGGACTGTGTACTATGCACATTTTCAGGGAAGGGCCATGTATGGCCTATTGATGTGGGGCGTGTCTGGCGCGGCTGAGGCGGTTTTCAGAATGCAAAAGAGTGCAATTAGAGCCCTTAGTGGTGTATCTAATACTACAAGTTGTGTAAATCTATTCAGAAAACACAAAATACTGACCCTCCCATCCTTGTATATACTTGCCTGCCTGGAGTTTGTTCATAAGTCGCCAGATAAGTTCTGCAAAAATGGTGATTTTCACGAACATGAAATACGAAACCGGAGTAGTTTGATCATACCGTATCATCGCATTGGGAAAAGTCAGCTAAGTTCAAATTACATGGCCGTGAAGATATACAATGCTTTGCCTTATAGGTTTAAGAGCCTACCATGGATTAGTCTCAAAAGATTAATAAAAACAGTGCTGGTGGAGAACTGTTTCTATTCAGTAAATGACTTTCTGATATATAAATTTTGACATTGCCATTTTTGTGTTTTTATGTTTTCATTGTTACTCTGGTGTTTTGTATAAATATTGCGGGTTTTAACGTGTTTGGTGGCTTATTAATTGTGAGCCACAAAGGTTTTCTTTTTTGTGTTTTTATTTACTTATATTATGTAATGAAAATGAAAAAAATGCACACTAACACACTAACAACAACAACAAAAATATAATATATGAATGGAAAAGAAAGACTGTTACGCTTAAACTCTGTCAAACAGCCTGAAAAGAGCAAAGTTAATTAAAATGCGAATTCTAGGTCGATAAATTAATATAACTTACAGAGATTCAAGAAAGAATGATATTGTTATATAATAACATATTCAAACAGACAAACACTTATGTGAAAGCTATAAATAATAATGCATCTATGACATCATTTAGACCTAAGAAATATAGTAGGATACAAAAAACTTTTAATATACAAGTACGACAAAATGGATGTGAGATTTTTGTTAGTGAACATTAAACAATATAAAATGAACAGGACTTGCAAAAGTAGATATATACATATATTATACAAGCATGAATAAGTGAAAAAGGACTGGATCTAATGCATATTTGTAAAAACGTATCAGATCAACTGGAAAAGGATGTAAAGCATGTATGTATGTATTGGTATTTAAAGGGCGAATTTTTTAAACAATGATCATATTTATTCCAGATAGTATTATAATTTATATTAAGATAATTTGTACCAGTGGTTTAGCAAGTAAAAACGTAACAGGAAGTCAAGAGTAATTTGGTCTGTCAAAATACAAACCAAGAAAAGAACCGTCGCTTTCTCAAACGAAAAAAAAAGCTTCAATGGACAAAAAAGACTTAATATTAAACGTATAATGTCTGGGCAAAGGCTGGTCAGATGAATTTATGATAGAAGAGTGTATTAAATATTATCTGCTTCTGGGTTTCCGGGCTGGAATCGAGTCACTAGTATAACTGCCAACGTTTCGTACCCACTCGTAGGGATATCTTCAGGGCTCAGCTACTGCTACTGTTTGTCGCACTGAAACAGTTTCAGTTATACCAGTGACGCGGTTCCAGCCCGGAAGCTCAGAAGTAGATAGTATGGACCACGACCGCAGAAGTCTACGTACCAGATGTATTAAATATGTTTATCAACAATTTATAATAAAATTATTCATATAATTTTATTTTTGTTCTAATTTTCTTGTCATCGACAAATTCTGGGAGAACTTAAGACATATAAAAATCATTGTTTATTTTTTTAACTCTTAAAAGAAGCTCTATCCTAACGGATCATTCGCTTGTTCTCCACAAACTACCAGAATTTTTAAGGAATGTTGTGAATGTATGATTAGCTTTGGTTGCCATAAATTTTGTATTCCCTTCGGATTTATTTTCTTTGTAAGGTTCTAAGTAATTACACTAATCTAAGAAATATATATTTCTAATGAGTAAAGAAATACAATCCGTATTATTTATTCTTTTTATTATAATAATAGCAGTTATTGAGTTATTAATTTAGAAAACAATTTGCTAATGAATATTAATATAAATTATGCATCATTAATAAATGTTCACCAACGTGCAAATACCAGTGTGTAAATATTAACCTTCTTTGAAGTTACGTCAAAAAACAAAAGTCCTAATTAACGATTCCGAAACATGTAAATCACGTTGTATCATTTGTGCAGATCGTGACCAGTAAAATTTTGCATTATGTGTGTGTACGTAATTAATTTGAACAAATAAAAACTAAATTCATTAGATTTTCACTTATTTGTTTGGTGTATGTCTAATTAAGATTTATATTTTCGTACTTACGTATGTATATATTTAATTTAATCGAGGATTGATTTCATTTAATCATAAAATCCCATTTGCTTAATTAAACAGTTCAAAGGCGTTGGAAAATGAGCGGAAATGACACCTTTACGTTTAACAAGCTTTGGAGAATTCTGGATGATGGATTTACTCAAACATTTGAATTAATTGTTTCGTTCTTTAGTATGAGTATAAAAAGCAGAACATATTTAAATCCAATCATACTGAGAGAATAAACTTTCTCTGATAAATGTCTGGTTTCGATAACGTTTGAGGCGAATCTTCAGATTGGGACAAGGACTGTTTTTACACAGCGTCGTTGTAGACGATTCGTTTTTTGTCGCCAGTTATCAACTGCTTGCAAGCTCTTTCAAGAAACGATCGTTTTTCTTATGTTTAAAGAGCATATCGCATATCGTGAAGTAATTTTTTGGAGGTATCTTGAAAGACAGTGCACATTTGGTTCTCAACGGTACGGATCGCGTACGGAGTTTGTTTTCGTACCGGTATTTTTCGCAGTAGTTTACCAGGTGCGACACTTTTTAATTATCTGCTGAAGATGACAACTTAGTTGTCGAAATACGTATACAGAATACGAAAATTAAAGTGGCAAGGGGTTATATATCAACCTTCAGTGATTAATTTTTTGGAGTTCATGAGTGACCCAAATATCAAGTCTATTGACGCATTCAAGGTTTTTTCATGCGGCCGTGAATGCTTGAATAATGGAAGTTTAACGTTCCCGCAATCTACTGCAGTTTTGATTTGATAGCGCCTTTATTTTGTCATCATAAATCTCGATGGGCTTCGCTGACCGACAATTTATCGTTAACATTAAAATCGCCAGCACGGAATTTCTTGAAGAATCGTTGGCATTGACCTTTTTGTAGAGCACTGTCATCGTAAACTTTAGGCAACTTTTTACAAACATGATGTGGGTTGTTCGCTTTCCGGAAGTAAAAGAGTAAAATACGAAAATTCCATTGTCAATTTTTTACAAAATTGCAAACACAATCTAATTGCTTATTTTTTTACAAAATGAAATTGGGACTATCAGCTGTCGTACAGCATAACATAAGATAAATGCGAAAAACTTGCAAAAGTAAACTAGAGCCATCTATGTGCCATGATTTGCCCGACCATATAAGATTATTTAACTCCTTCGTAATATGGAAATTAGAATAAGGGTCTTTGATTTGGTATTATTTGTGGTGCCAATGTGAACAACATTAAACAGTCTAGAATTAATTTTTTAATTATCTATTGATCTTGAAGACAGTGTTTACCGTTGCAGAGGATGACTCTGGTGTTAAGTGTGATGGAAGCACTTGCAAAAATAAACTGGGGCCGTCTGTTAAAAATTGTGTCACTACTAGAACGGTCAATTTTTATAGTCGCGTCAGGATAGGACGCGATATAGTAAGTGCGTAAATAGGTATGTATGATCGACCTTGGACGAATCACCGTAAGTATTCAGTATGTACTTATTACGAACCTAGTGTGCAGATATATGTGACCGCTCTCGTCATTACTTTCTCGACAATCTAATATTTATTTTCCCTTGAAAAAGTAGCTCAATGAACTTTCAAATACAAATTTAATAAAACGTTATGCCTAAAAACGAATATAAGACTTAGTGATGGATAATTAAAGGTTGAATCAATATGGTAAATTTTAATGGAGACTGGTTGACTGAATTAATCAAAAAAGGTAGATCAAACTCGTTTTCACATCAATGTTTGTATTCTATATACGTATTTCGACAGCTAATTTGTTATCATCAGCAGATAATTAACCATAGTATCACACATGGATGCGAGGTAGAATTTGCACAGAATTACAGCGGACAAACACTAAATACACACAGCATAACTGGATTCGAGGTAAAACTCCCATAGAATTATACCGTCTAACCACTAAATACATCCAGGTGCGACATTGATTAGATACTGATGATGACAACTTAGTTGTCCAAATACGTATACAGAATACGAACATTGATGTTAAAAGGGGTTTTATTTACCTTTTTTGATTATTTGAATCAATATGTAGAATATATTAGTACTCCGTTAACAAATCAATAATTGTATTGTAATTGTTTCGTAGAAGTTTTTAGATGCTAGATGAAAGGGTTTAACTACTTTTTATGATTCTTTGAATCAATATGTACAGTATATTAGTACTCCGTTAAAAAATCAATAATTGTATTGTAATTCTTTCGTAGAAGTTAGATGATTTTGACGTATTGCCGTCATCTAAGATGTGAAGCATATCTGCTATTCTATAGAAACTACGTAAAAAGTGAAAGTTCGTGAAGTCCTTATTTATGACTTCGTTAAAATTTGGAAAGGAGGTAATTTAGTGGTACTCGTTAGTAATATCTCTGTTTGGTTACTTGCTTTATGTTTTAATATAAACATAAACCACAATGATGACAATATGATACGACACCTATTACCGAATAGGATATTTGTTGAGCTAGAAATTCTAGAAGACCGGTACGTCATTTTTTGAAATAAATTGCTCTCGACACACGAGTAGGATACACACTGACGACGCGGCGTTTACCGTTGCAGGCTGTAGTCAATCTCTGCATATCGTGGTTTGCGATAGATTTATATGTATATACATTTTGAGTCGAAGGGTATTGTGTTTAACCTATATAATTATTTAAAGCCAATTTTTACAAATGAAAATAAAACAACTAACAAATCGTAACTAGCTAGTATAAAGAGCCTATTATGTTGTTAATGTACTTGTTGAGCTTTTACTGTTAATAGACTATTACCCTGGCAGACTCAGTTTCTATTTAGTAGGTTCATTGCAAATTTGCACAATTATTCTGCTTGCCTTTGGTTTGGAGGAGTTATTCTCCCTTATACGAAATTTATTTTCTATTCACTTTTTCATGGTTGTTTTGGTATTAATCTTTACAATGCCGAAGGAAGGCTGCGCTTTTATTAAAGCTATCGAAAAACCCTACCGAGTTCTTCATTAGAGCAGTAGCACTTTTGCGTTTCGAAACTCTGTCGCTTTGAATTGGTAGGCTTGTAGTTTCTCCTATGGTGGCTGTAGAGTTGCTTTTATGACTTCTGTCATACTTAGATATGTAAGTCTTAATATGGTATCTAGTAAACCGTTAACACTTTGTCTTTCGTTTTTGACCATTCTGCGGCTACTCCAAATGTTACCATGGGTCTAACTGTAGCTGGTAGGATATTTGTTAAGCTAGAAATTCTTTTCTTAACGACGCGCCGTTTAGAAGACCTGATTTATATGTATATACATTTTGAGTCGATGGATATTGTGTTTAACCGATATAATTACTTAAAGGCAATTTTTCCTAATGAAAATAAAACAACTAAAAAACCGTGCGACTAATTAGCTAGTATAAAGAGAATCTTAAGTGAAAGGGTTCAACAAGTTTTTGAATTCTGAGCTCTATATAATTCACTGCCTATGACGAAGCCCAATCCATGACTACGGTTTTTACTTCTTCGTCATCATTGAAGCGTTGCCCACCAAGGAACTCCTTTAAGTACCGAAATAGGTGAAAAACACTGGGTGCAAGGTCTGATCTGTAAGGTGAATTATCCATTCCTTCTCGTCCAAAAGACCTGATTAGAACTTGTGTTTGTGCAGAAGCACGTGACTTTGCATTATCGTTATCACCACACTTCACAAATTTGGCGGTAAATTTCTGTTGCTGTCAAGTTTCTTGCACTGAAGAATCGAATTATAGATTATATGTTATTTCACGGTCGGCGGGCGAATCAATTTTTTTAAACATTATAGACTCTATAGCTCACTACACAGACGATACGGCTGAAAATGGCGCGCGAAGCATACTGGGAGCAGACATTTGCAACAGATATACATATAAGATATCCATTGTAATATTGTTTAGTTTTATTTTTGGAATCCCCGAGGTTGCCGCTAGGCGAAATGCACAAAGGGAAATGAAATACACACAGCATAACTGCATTCGAGGTAAAACTCCCATAGAATTATACCGTCTAACCACTAAATACATCCAGGTGCGACATTGATTTATTAGATACTGATGATGACAACTTAGTTGTCGAAATACGTATACAGAATAAGAACATTGATGTTAAAAAGAGTTTTATTTACCTTTTTTGATTATTTGAATCAATATGTATAGTACTTTAGTACTCCATTAAAAAATCAAAATTTGTTTCCTTGTAGAAGTTATTAGATGATTTCGACGTATTGCTGTGGGCTAAGATGTGAAGCATATCTGCTGTTTTATAGAAACTACGTAAAAAGTGAAAGTTCGTGAAATAAATCCTCATTTATGACTTCGTTAAAATTTGGGAAGGAGGTAATTTAGTGGTACTCGTTAGTGATATTTCCGCTTGGTTACTTGCTTTATGTTTTAATATAAACATAAACCACAATGATGACAATATGATACGACACTTATTACCAAATCGACAAAAACCTAATCGTGTAATTCGACACATGTTCACAACACAACTTCATACTAAAAAGAAAAAAAGAACTTAAATCTACTAAGTCAAAACGCCCACACGCTCACACCACAACTTTTATCGCCGATACCTTTTGTCCTATTTACGACTGTGCTCGAGTCGTTTTAGTAATTGAAGAGTGCCGCCGTTTTTATCGACTCCATCAATTTTCATCTTCCATCTTCTACCTAATCTAACTTTCACAGATGTCGCTTTAAGAGTGATAGTGTTTCACATCACTAAAATAATCAAAAAAGAAATTGGGAAGAAGGCCATCAAGGAAAAAAAAACGGGGTTAACCTTTTACCGTACATAAACGTAAATACCCGGTACTTAAGTGGAAAAAAGACAAAATTTGTTTTTATGGAACAATAAAACGAGAATAATTGTGGTTATAGGTGGAGATGTCGAGAAAGGTGGGACGCAGTTTTATTTATTTTACAAACCCACCGTGCAGTCACGTCAATGTAATTGAATACGTATGTGCGGTGCTACATTTCTGTTTCTTCCTGTTTTAGTTTCTTTTAATTATGTACGTATTGAGTTTTCCTTTAAAAATATCCTTATTTCCGACAGTAACTTAAGTTGGCTATCGCGTGTAAAATAAATAGAAAAGTTCCTTCGGATATATTGTTAAAGAGCTGTATAAGTTTAAGCTAAAGATTTCAAAATGCAATTTGAGGAATTATAATTTTATTTTGACTGCAGCAGCAAAAAAGATGGAATATTTTTATTATCGTCAATAAAATATTTCATCTTTCTTGGGTTTGCATTAGATCGATGCATGTGAAATACCGTTGTTTTCTTGTGGTGATTGATGAATCAATTTTTAATAATAAAATGGATTTATTTTTCTAACAAATATACATCTAATTACAGTACAAAAGGAAAGTAACAAAATAATGTTGAAATATTTACACATCTTAAACGTACTCATGTATGTTCTAATACTAACAAAGTGAGTGAAATTCTTATATTCTAAATAATAACTAATGTAGCAAATTACACAAAGAATGAAATGACATAATTGAATTATTACAGAAAGATTACAAATAAATATAATACATTTGTTTGTTATTCAATATTCTTTTTTTTTATCACCTAAGCTTGATATATAACCCCTTTTCACATTAATTTTCGTATCTCGGTTTTTTTTGTCGTAGTTTTTCAGGTACAACACTGTTTAATTATCTGCTGATGATGACAACTTAGTTGTCGAAATACGTATACAGAATACCAAAATTAGTGTGAAAATTAGTATAAATATATCGAGTTTTTAAATTCTGAACTCACAGTAATCAACCGCCTGTGACGAAGCCCAATCCATGACTGCGGTTTTTACTTCTTCGTCATCATTGAAGCGTTGCCCATCAAGGAAATCCTTTAAGTACCGAAATAGGTGAGAAACATTGGGTGCAAGCTCTGATCTGTAAGGTGGATTATCCATTTGTTCTCGTCCAAAAGACCTGATTAGATCTTGTGCTTGTGCAGAAACACGTAGCTTTGCATTATCGTTATCACCACACATTTCACAAATTTGGTGGTGAAATTCTGTTGCTGTCAAGTTTCTTGCACTCAAGAACCGAATTACAGATCATATTTCACGGTCGGCGGGCGAATCAATTTTCTTAAACATTATCAACACTACAGCTCGCCACATAGACGATACGGCTGCAAATGGCATCAAAACACGCGCGAAGCATATTGGGCGCAGATATTTGCAACAGACATACATATAAGATATCCTTTATTATATTGTTTAGCTTTAAGTTTGCAACCCCTAATGTTGCCGCAGGAGAAATGCACATAGAGAAATGAAATAAATATTTGTGAAACTATACCAAATGTATTTTTTCTTTAAATTTATTAGTTAAATATGTTTCATCAGTTGCTGACAGTCCAACCAATTAGTATACAATTAATATTTAATGTCTTTAGAAGACTATGTTTTAATAATAAATAAAGTAATGTTATAAAAACAAGATAATATCGCAAAAGTGAAGTCATTTGCATTTTTTCGGTGTTTGGTTAATACAAAGGGTACTAGGAAAGTTTTGCAATATGATGCAACAATGAATCGTAGGAACCTGCTTGTTGCTGCATGTTGAGACATGCTCATATGTGCATAGTAGCCGCCGCGCCATGTTGATGGGCTTAGTTATTCATTAGCAGTGAGAGTGTAAATTGCTTGCGATGACATCGTGGTCACGAAATGAGATACGGGCAGTTTTGCCTTATAATTTCGTGCGTGGTTTAAACATTGACCAGTGCATCGAAGAAATGACTCTTGCACTAAGTGATGTTTGTCCACGTCGCACAATGATATTCAGGTGGTATAGAGAATTTCAAAGGGGAAATTTAACTGTGGAGGATGCTGAGAGGCCGGGAAATCCACGAACGTTAGTTACGGAGGAAAACGTTACTACTGTAAGAAAAATGCTTGGCGAGGATAGGCGAGTGACCTACAAACAGATAGAGGGCACTTCAGGCCTAAATGCACTAGCAATTTGTTCGAATCTGCATGTGAAGAAACTTTGTTCTCTTTAGATGTCGCATCGACTGACTGAAGAGCAGATAACACGACGTGTGACTTGATGCCGGGAGATGCTAAAAAAGTTTAATACGGGGCAATCTCGGTATGGCTGTACTTTTTCGATGTGCCGACCGAAGCTTAAAACAAAGTTTGCCTGAAGTCATTGGATCTAAGAAGAAACTGCAGCCAAAGTCAAGAATGGCCATCTGGTTCCTCCATCACGATAATGCTCCAGCTAACGGCGCCAAAGCCTGCGCCGAATATTTGACCACGACAGGATTGAAACTTCTCGAGCACCCTCTCTACAGTCGAGATCTTATTCCTTGCGACTTTGCACTGTTCCCGCATATGAAAATGAAGCTAAAAAAAGAGGCGGTTTTCCAGTGATAAAGACCTTTTGCGAGCTTGGGACAACGAATGTGCTTTACTCCTTAGTGAAACTTGGCAGAACTGATTTAAAGATTGGTTTCGGAGGATGGAGAGGTGTATCGAGTGTGGAGGAAATTACTTTGAGAAAATTAAATAAACGAACCTGTATTGCAAAACTTTCCTGGTATCCTTTGTATGTACGCTGTAATTTTAAAGAAGAAACACTTGTGTGAAATTAAATACTGTTATGTTCAAGTAATAACAAGGTATAGCGAATTTTTAGTGTCAAAATTGAAGTGGTAAATAAAAATTGCTTTTAGGCCGGTATTCACAGTTTTCGTTTCAGAAAGGAAGAATTACGTTGATTTTATGCAATCCTTTCAGTGATAATACACTGTTATACAAGCACTGACTCATAACAAAATATCCCCGAGACACAAAATCAACATCGCATCACCTATAAACCTTTCATCTTAATATCATAAACAACGTCTTTTAAGTTCACTTTGGCGCGTCTCTTTGCCTCAGGATTAATGTATCCACTGTCTGTCTGCGAGTCCGTACAACAAACCGGGTAACTTATGGATTATTCACGTAATGGACTCCACACCTTTAATAATTTGGAAATTTACGTCCCCGTCTTTTTGAATTTATCGTAGACACGCCAGTGTATGAGCGGGGACCAATTATTTAATGTTTTTTTTTCTAAAGGGGAGCGCGTCCGTTGCTTTATACGGTGTTTGAAAGAACCATCACCCGAAGTTACATAAATAACTGTAAAAGAGGGCGTCAGACCGAGGGATCGGGAAAAAATAATGAACATGTTTATGGAGGTACCGAAAAAAAATAGTCGGAATATTATTCTGGCAGTGGATCGTTTAATTATGTCCTCGTATATGGGGGTGTATCAAAATGAAGAGTATTAAAATAATATTTGTTTGTTTGTAAATGATTTAAAAGGACGTTCATATTATTTGATTTGAAATGTACGAATGAAATATCTTCTTCAAGAAATAAATACAAGTACAAGAAGAGAGAAAAAGATATGACACAAAATTCTATTGTTTCTTTAGTAATTATATCAAAGAAATGAAATTTGAAAGTTTAAAAGTGAGAAAAATATTTAAAAACTTCATGGCATAAAGATGGCCGTGGTTTGATTAGGAAAAACATATTTATATCCAAAGAATTTATTTTTCTGCACACCCCAGCTTAATTCTATTCAGCTCATCTCAGTCCTATTTATACTCTACAGTAAAATAAAATTGTCTGAAGTCCTCAAAATAGGCACTAGTTTCTGCTAAATCCCTTTCCAGATTGGAGAACAAAGAGATAAAGAGCATTTGGTAATGACGTAAATAACATAACATAACATAATCCTTCCTCCGCTACCTTGCGGTGTCGAGGTGCGTGTTTTGTTTATTTTCTCACAACTTCCCTCCATTGTTTCCTGCCCCTGGCCAAACTCTGAGCCTCCTGCCATGCTTTACTCCTCCTCTTCAGCATCTCCTCAGTGTCCACATTCCAGGTCTTGCACGGCTTTCCTCTTCCGTTTTTCCCCGTTTCTTTTGCTTCCCATACTTTTTTCGTTTGTCTATCCTTCCCCATTCTAACTAGATGTCCATACCATCCAAATTTCTTTTCTTCTATTAATTCTATCGATGGTTTTACATTTAATGTATTTCTTATCCCCGTATTTCTTATTCTTTCTCTCTTTGTAATGTTCTTTACTCTTCTGAGGTATCTCATTTTGGCTGCTTGCAATCTGCTTTTTTGCCTCTCTGTTAGTATCCAGTTCTCGCAACCGTGTATTATTGTAGAGGTATATATCGTTTTATATATATTCATTTTTGTTTTTCCCGAGATTTGTTTATTATTTAGAAATATCCTCCTCAATGCATTAAATAATCGTTCTGTCTTATCTAACCTGTTATTTATTTCATCATACAAATTTCCTCTGCTGTTGACTATTGTTCCCAGATATCTACATTTATCTGATTGTTCCATCTTCCTGTTGTTGATGACAATGTCTATTTGTTTCTTCTCTTCTTTGTTCCTCGTTATTCTCATTACTTGTGCTTTTCTGTATTCATCTTTAATCCAATTTTCTTTGCTGCTGCGTTCCATATTTCTATGTTATATTTTAATTTATCTTCCGTTTCAGCCATTAAAACCACATCATCTGCGAATATGCATATCTCTATGACGTAAATAATTCATGTCAAAATCTGGGCTACATAATATGGAGTCAGAATTTTAAATTGCAGAACTCCCCCATGGAATAGAAGGCATACCTCATCATCCAGTTTTTCAACCATTTTTTAAGTGTGGTACATTTATTGTTCGAATGGACTCAGGAAAATGCTTGAACATATTTACAGCCAGGTAATTTGTCCTTGTGCAATCAATTCTGTTTTTTGATAGTATTAAATCGGTTCTGTGTCTAGTCGAATAGTCGTGTCTTTTGAAATGAGTGAGGAAGTTTGTTGGATACATTTTTCTTACAAAAAGAAGACAAACGTTCATGATGTAATGAGTATTTTGTGTTGCTTAAATAGGTTTTGCAGCTTTCCCTATATTCTGCACTTGTTAGTAGCCTCACTGCAATCGCTTGCTACATATTTTTCGTTCTCTGACGAACCCTATGCATTTATATGATTCTTTACGTTTCTGCTGCGTGGAAATGCGTATAAGATATCCTTGCTGCCTCATAATTCGATACCTGTCGGTATTCTTCGAACTATGTATATTAGCAGTGGCTAACCTATTTTGGTGTAGTTCTATTTGAGAGTTCCATTTGAGGTTACTTTTCGATGTTATAACAAGATGTCGCGTTTTGTTGATATTACGTTTAAAGTTATTGCTATTGAACAATGTCTCCGCCTCTTCTAATTTATATTGTGCCTTATACATTGTTTGTTATCGAGTTTCGGATGTGGTTGAAATGAATGTATCATCCGCTAATAGTTCAACTTTATCAGCATTTATATTGGTAGGTAGATCACTTACGTAGATTAGAAAAAGCACATATCCTTGTAGGATTCCTGCTCTTATTAAGAGTACTTCGGTGTTCTACCGCTTCATTTAACAGTTTGTCTTTAATTTTTCAAATATTATTATGAGTCCTAATGGTGGTCCTCTTACTTCGTAATGTCCCGTTTTTTATATTTGTCGCGTTGTGCTATTTTACAAACTTCACTCAGATCGCAGGCTGTAAATTCTATTTCTTCTCCTGAGATGTCTTGCTAGCATATCTAATGTCTCGATGATTGGCCTTGTTTTTTCTAAATCTATTTTGTACCGTCCTGAGAAAGTTGTTGCTTTTAAAGTAGTTCACTATTATTGTTTTATAAGTGATTTAAAGATCACAGATATTACTAGGAACACTGATATTAGCCTATAGTTTTATGGATAGCTTTTATTTACGTATTTATAAAGCGATATTACTCTAGTGAGTTTCAATTCATTCAGAAATGTTTCGTTGTTAAACCTCCTGCTTACTAAGATATGTGATATGTTTAGATAAAAATATTATATTCTTCTAATAATTTTAAGGACATCTCTTATACATTTTTTGTATCTTTCGGCTTTAATTGTTTTACTATTTCTAATATTATTTCTTCTGTAACAGGTGTTAAGAAAATTGATTTGGTGTATGCTGTGGTACTCTTATGCAGTACTGCTGATTAGGCCTCGCAATAGTATACGTTGTTGTGTTTCCTACTTGGGCAAAGAAATGGTTAAAATCTTCTCCTGTAACGCCAGTGTAATTCACCATTATTTTACTTCAGTTTGCATCCAACTCGCTGTATTATATATTGTTTACCAAGTAATTCTGATTTTTTATCACTGTTTTCTATATAGTTGTAGATGGTGTACCTTTTTGCTGCATCTAAATTTGTTTAATATTAATTTTTGTATTTTTTGTATATAAGCATAGATTCTTCGATCTTGGGTGATAACGGTATTGTTCTTATTGCATCAACAATCTGTTTCTGCTGTTAAGGCCCCTTTAAACGATCAATATTATTGAGCAATATTTTTCGAGTTCAATAATATTGTACAATACGTTTTACCCTACATTATTCAATAATATTGCACAATATTTCGTGCATTATGATTTAGTAGTACGAATTCTTTTGCTGTTTACGGTATGTTGACTGACGCTGAAACTGCTTGCGTAGCTATCGCACTTTCTTTTGCTTTAAAGAAAAAGAAAACACGGCGCTGGACAAAAGAATGGTACAGGAAAAGGTCAATTTATACTCATGAAAATCTTCTAAATGACTTAAGATTTAGTGAACCAAGTGATTACAAGAATTATTTGCGGATGGATGCATCAACTTTTTACGAGTTGCTCACATTGCTTACTCCACTGTCTGTCACTATATTCTTTGGATTTTATTTTCCATAATGCTGGTAACTGTCGATATAACTGTATACATTCTATTAGAAATGCCCGTTCATTGTTTTTACTGTCTTTTTTCTTACTAGCCATAATTAATTATTTAATCACGTACTTATTTTTATTTACGCACTTTACAAGGAGACGTCCTAAAAGCAACTAACCAATATTGCGCAATAACAATTCTAGACGGAACAATATTTTTACATTGTGCAATAATATTTCAACTTTGTTCAAACTTCACTCAATCATTGTGCAAACCGTCAATATTTCTTCCAGACGGTCAATATTATTGCCCAATTTTTAATATTGCTCAATAATATTGATCGTTTAAAGGGGCCTTTAGATATCTAACATGTAACAATTATTAACTGGAGATGCATCACATTTAATTCTCCTTGAAAGAATTAGTTAATGCATTGTCCTTATGAAATTGATTTTACTTCTTCGACAAATGTGGTTGTCTTTTTGATTTGATTGTCTAATTTGCACGGTAATACTGTATAATACTCTTCTGTTACTGTTCTCGATTTCATAAGCTAATAGACTAGAACTACGCCCCAAAGAATAATAGCCAGCACACTGCCAGCTTATCGAATTGTTTTTGCTTTCTTTCGGACGCTTGAACTAGTTTTTATCCATTGTCTGGGTAGCTGTTTTGTTTCTGGTATATAATGATCGACCCAGACCTCATCAATAGTTATGAAACGGCGCAAAAATTCAAGGGAAATACGTTAGAAACGTTCCAAACACTATATCGAAATGTTATATAAGCCTTCGATGTTTTGGTCGATTGTTCGCAATTCACACACCTATCTGGATGAGGGTTTTTTATATGCATATATTCATGGTGAAAGATATCTCACCCATTCACCTGAAATCTTGACAATGGTCATTGGGTCCTGGCCTTTTACAACGTCCATTCGGTGTATTAACTTTTTCAATGATATTATTCCGAACGCTCGTCACTTTGGATCGATCGGCCATATGGATAAACAATAATAATTTTAAACTTCAAGAATGAGCATTTTATTCGAAATAAATTAGATCTTTGAACTTGTATATGGTACAAGAGCTTTCTTTATGCTTAAAAGAAACTTCCTTTGTTTCGGACAAGCAAAGTGCAAATGAAAAAGAACTAGTTGCACGTTTCAGAAGTAAGTGGAATTATTTTTTATGTTAATTATTGTAATCGTGTTGAATTTGGTGTAAAATTGGATAATTATTAATCGCGAATTGCTTGGTTTTCGATTTTCAGGAGGAACAGGATGAATATGACCTGCCAGAGCACGCCATGATAATACTCAGCATTAACTGTTGTACCATTTGGAACGATTTTTTTTTGAAATTGTAAAAAGTAATGAATATTGTTTTGGTTTTTGACTTTTTTAATTCTAATTCTTTTTGAATTTCCTTTGCAGGTGATCGCTATTCACCATTTTGCCAGTTGGTATTGCAGCTGTATTGAAAACATTATGTCTCATTACCAATTTCACATGTTTCTTTGCCTTTTTGGATTTGCCCAGCGATGTATATATAATGTCAAATTCTATTCGTTTTTTGACAATTCTTCAATCGATGTCGAGCAACCAAAGTCTGAAGATCAGGTTCTTTGATTAAAATGAGATGAAATATAGTCGTGATTATTCCATGAATTTCCTTAAAAATTTTTCATGAAATTACGCTCTTTTTCGGCATTTTCGTCAGCAATCATTTCAATTGATTGATCTAAATCTTTAATATCGCCCACGCTCGCTTTGCCTTCTAAGAATCGTCGATACCATTCAAAAACTTGTATTTGTGTTGAACAATTATCCTTATAAGCGATTTTAAACATTCGAAGCATTTCCACAGTCTTTTCGCCGCTTTCGACACGTAGCTTTAATAATATATGTGTTAATTTTTGGTCCTTCACTTACTCCTTGCACGAGCTACACCTTTCTTTTTATAGATTACTTAGGAAGATCGATACTTCATAAATTAATCTTCTACCAACAGATGACGCCACTAAGTTTGTTAAGAGCTACTCCATTTGTTTTCGAGGCGGAGGGAGTATTGTGTCCAAATATTTCTAATTAATTTTCGATTAATTTATGTCAACAATTACTTAAATATATGTGGTTTCTCATTTAAGTGATTTTTTAAAATAGAAAACTAAATAATATTAATTTGTATATCAATGATGATTTATTCAAAATATGCTTTTTGTGGGTAATAACAAAATTAATTTACACGTGTTATGACTCATTCTGTGTATATTTGTCGGTAAATTGCATTTTCAGAAAATGTAAAAGTAATGCAAAAAATTAGTCACAATTTAGCGAAAACAAGACCTTTGCGGAGAAGGATGTGTATATATTTATGTCGAACAGTTAACACATCGATCGAAAATTATCTTAGTTAAAAAAAAACAGATCGAAAATGCGAGTTTATAACGGTCTGGTGACGCATGAAATGCTGTTGTTGCCGTCTTTTAAACGAATAATATTGTACAGTATGCTTTAAAGGATACACTAATTGAAAAATGGGTCAATTAACCCATAAATTCTAACGCCAAATATTTGCATGGGTACTGCTTCACTTAACGCGTAGAATTTGTATTAATATTATGATGATATTTCATAGATTAGATCAAAGGATTGTGACACATAAAAGAATGTGTGATGCATACATATGTATGTACATTATGTATGTACTTAAATATAAACATACATACACATTATTATGATATTCTATTACATTTAGTATTTTTTATAAAAATAGCCTAAATATCGAGTGTTAATATTAACATGATATTCTTTGCTACCCTTGGTTGAAGCCAAAACATGTTATGATTAAGACCTAGGTAGTTTTCCTCATTTGCAGATGTGGTTTTTTATTTGGTGCATACTATATTTAATATTACAAAAAAAGTTGTATGATTTACTCGTTACTATGTAACAATCTCTGGTAAGTGGTTAAAGATACCTCGTGATTTTGCTATTTGTTCGAAGTTTACTGGAAATGAGAAAAATATGTGCGGATATTCCTAATATAAAATGTCTATTAGACGTTATGAAACATTTCCCATTTAATATTTTATCAAACTTCCTTTGGTTTTGATAACAACTTTATTTTTTTCGGGCATGTCGTAAATACAATAAAAAAATAATTTCTGAATTCTTTCTTTTAAAATTGTAATTGTTGACTCGGGCCATCCGCATGTGATCTCTTTTAGAACCCTCCATACATTTTCGATGAAGTTTTATGACGCAACATTTACGTTATGCGCTTTAAATAAATTCCGGATATTTCGCTGTGTAGCACGATGCCTTGTGATGCTTCTTCTTCATTAGAGAGTCCAGAAAGGGCAAAAGTACAGTGTAAATAACTTTTTTCCTTTTGATTCATTATGTCCTCTACAAAATACAGAGACTTAGTACCTACTGGTGTTATATATGACCAAATTATGATGTTTAGTAGATCAATCAAATGATTGTCGATAAAAGCAATGATAGAGGCGCGTTTCATATAATACCAATACTCTTCAGGCCATCTGGCTTTGTCGACAAACAATAGATCTAGTTATGGTATTCATTTTGATAATCTTTATGCATGTCAATCGTTTATCCAATATTTAATACTAGAGTTTATAATTAAATATTATTACTGGCTGGATCTCTTTCCGTCTCCACCCTAGCCATTGAGAACGCCTTGGACTACATGGGGCATTCTATTTAGAAATGTTTCTAGGACTGAGTCCGGATTATTGTCCTATTCTTCTCAGAGAATATTCCACCGATGGTTTATTGAAGTTGGACATATTTTTCTTATTCGTTTGTTCAGCTCATCCTATAATAATTTACTGGGATTAAGATCTGGATTCTTTGGTGGTCATGGCATTATTTGTGATACATTGTTTACATGATCCATTGCAGAGAATTTCAATATTACTGTTGTATTTAAGTAAATATTAGTCAAAAGTAATTTACTGATGCTTCTATTGAATTCTAATTGTTTTCCATTTTCATTTTATTTATACCAAAATGCATAATCAGCACCCAAATTCACACTGAAAACGGATGTCAACCAATCAAATATGATCGCTAACTAAAAATAGATGGAAAGTATTCAGTTTGAAGTTAATCTCTCTATCGAATTGCTATAAAATGTTTAATAATAGAGCTTTGATTGTAAAAGTCTATAAAATTTGGTCTGATATTCATTTTTAATGAATAGTATCACTCATATATGATTAATTTAAAATTTGTGAGCTCTTTACAAATGTCTTCTTTCTTTATTTTGTGAAGGGCTTTTCTATGTACGCGAGCCTTTCTTACTTCCTTTTATTACTTCTGGTTTGTTCTTAATATGTATATTTGGTGTTGAGATCTTTTATTTTTACCAAATTTACATTAGCTACTTTCTGGGGATGCTTGTAGCTAACTTGTAGCCTTCGTTTCAGACTCTTGCATTGAATTTTTTCTGTTGTATTATCAACTAGTAATTGCTTCACGATTTGGATGTTTCTTGTTTTGTATGGATACGCAGTCTGTTGCAGAGAAAACCGAACTTTTTTAAAACAAAAACAAAAGCTTACTATTTTGGTAAAATTCATTTATTTTATTCAAAGTAAGCACATCGTTTTGCACGGTAAATTAACATGTCGAATGGATTTTTAAGTTCATCTTTAGAGATCTCCTTCGAGATCGCTGTCGACGCCTTTTTATTGGCTTCGACGTCAGCATACCGCTGTCCTTTCATCGGCAAATGTAGTTTGGAAAATAGATAGAAATCACAGAGGGCAAAAAATGTCATTTGTAGCGAGCGATGAGATGGTGTATTATCATGTATCATGTAACACTGTCTTCACTTTTGATTTCTCCAAACGGCTTTTCTTCGTCCTTTCTTCGCTTGGATGCTTCTCTTCAGAGTTTTGACGCTCTGTTTTTGGATCATATTGAAAACAACACGTCTCATCGCCCGTTGCAATAAATTACCTGAAGTTTTCGTCACTCATACACATTCGTACGTGATAAACACGCATCACGATACACTTATTTCATCAAATTAATTCAGTGAACGAATAACCGACTTTAAAACAGAACTTTATATTTGCTCTTTGTTCAACATTCATTTTTTGATCAATGTCAAATAAACATTGTTATTTTATGCCCAATTTCTCTGCTTCTAATGATGCAAATATTATGATATTTTGACATAACATTGGTGAAAGAGCTACCTTACTGACGCGTATTTTTTTAATAGATGGCGCCACTAAAAATTACTATTTTTAAAAAAGTTCCGCTTTTCTATGACAGACTGTGTATGTGTGTAATGTCAACTTCTTGTCCTCTTTTTGTACAGTTAAATGTTTCCAGTCCTCTCTTTTAGAAATTATTAAAACTAGCAAATGAAAGAAGATTTTAGGAAGATTAACAGTATAGTAAAATGGCTATAGTTATTGATTGTATAGAAATAAATAAAAATATCACCAGCAATTTTCTTATTATACCATTATGGAAAATTACGAATAAGTGGAATCGTCTAATTTCGTGATCTAACATTAAGTATATTTAAGTAATTGTAGGATCGACTCTTTTCCAGAGTTTTAGATATGAGATACTAAATTCGCTATAGGATTTCCTACAAGGTCAAGTAATAAGAGACACTTAAGAAAGGAGGTGCTCAAATGTATAAAATAAATACGAAATTATATAACGCATCCTATATAATTTGCAACATTAAACTTAATCGCCTGTATTGTAAATGTCTATGTATCCGATTGAAACTAGATAATTGAGCTATCGAATGAAAATTAATTTAATGGAGTGTACACAACAGGTTATCGGATATTGAAGACTTTTTTTGCCAACCGTTTATGGATGTATGTTATAGGCATCCAAGGAAAATAACAAAGATTTAAGAAAGTTGTATAGTAAATTTGTTGTCTAGCGTCGACCTCGAGTAATTTAGAAAATTATGTAGCAATTAATGAACGATTTTTATTGGTAACTTTTCTGTATTATGATTTGCCTCTTTATAAGGATATGGTTACACAGTAATTATGTTTATTTTTTCTTTTGTCCGTTAAAGTGAGTAATTGAAAATAAACATTTTAATTAATAGCATAATTTACAGCACATTGGTTTTAATCGTTTTATTATATTTTCTAATTGATTTTCACGACTTTTGGTTCAGGAATTTTTATGTGAGGTTATGTAAGTTTAGCTAACTTATCACCCAAGAATAAATACGAAAATTGAAATCTTTAATACCTACCTACATTTTTCCAAAGTGCCACCTTCATATCACATAGTCATTAGTCTGTCCAGATGTCTCTTATCTCTAGATTAAATTTCCATTTTATGGAAAGAACTAAACATATCCATTAAATCATATTTGGCATAGAGTCGACTTTCGTCAGAACGTATCGGTTCTAAAAGTACTAAGTTCTTACTTATGACAAACCCCCAAAACTTAACCTTCAAAGATCCGAAACTTCCACTCACCAAACTCTAAAATCTGACCAAAGTATCGTTATACTATAAATATACGAGGGAGCGTTTTTATATTCGCGGAATGGGGGACAAGGGGTGGAAATAAAAAAACCAAATTATTTTTCTTTTTCAATATATTCACCTGCAAGACGGATACATTTTTCAAATCTTTCAATTAATTTATTTATACCCTCATAAAAAAATGATTTCTCTTTATCTGCAAAATACGCCGAAACTGCCTCCTTGACTTCATCATCGGCAGTAAATTTTTTACCCCACAGCTCTTTTTTCATTTTCGGAAACAGGTAATAATCACTCGGGGTCAGGTCTGGGCTGTAGGGTGAGTGATTCACAATTTCGAAGCCCACCTTATGCAGGGCAGCTAACGCAACGCGGCTCTTGTGGACGGGCGCGTTGTCGTGCAAAAGCAGAACACCTTTTGTCAATTTTCCCCGTCTTTTCTCTTTAATGGCTTCTTTTAGTCGCTCTAATATTGAAACGTAATATTCTCCGGTTATAGAAACACCTTTATCTTTATAATCAATCAACAATATTCCTTCCGAGTCCCAAAATACCGTTGCCATGAGTTTCTCAGCTGATTGTGACACTTTAAATTTCTTGGGAGGTGCTGTGCCCTTTTTATGCCACTGCATGGAGTCTTGTTTGGACTCTACGCGCTGTTGTTTTTGCGGCGGCGTGAGCATTCTCGGCACCCATCTTGCGCTGACCTTAGACATACCGAGATGATCGTGTAGGATTTTAAAAATTGTTGTATCGGATACTCCAACCATTTCTGCGAGTTGTTTCTTCTTTAGTCGAGCATCTTCGACTACAATTTGTTTAACTTTTTGGATAAGTGCTGGCGTGGTCACCTCAATGCTCCTGCCCGGCCTCGGGTTGTCTTCAAGGGATTCCCTTCCTTGTTTAAATAAACTATGCCACTTGTACACCATGGTTTTTCCTGGACAAGAGTCGCCGTAAACCAATGACATCTCATTCATTATGGTCGCGACTGATTTTCGTTGCCTGGTAAGGAACTTTATAACGGCACGATATTCGATTTTTTCCATATTTCACTTTTCACTCCTGATTATGTTACTTGGTTGACGATAGCTCAAAGACTAACTGTCTAATAACAATGAAACTTCGTATTTATACTAATCATGAGTCGCTGCACAGGCCACGCCCCCAATGCGCCTACTCACCCCTCTACAACCCGCTCATTCCGCGAATATAAAAACGCTCCCTCGTACTATAAAGGATAACGGTACTGTTCTCAACTTCTGAAACGAAATCCCATCGCACTCACAGAAAAATAATGTCTCTAACCTGTATAGTCTACTTAAAATCTAAAATGTAACGTTCCTTTACTCCTCGTTTAATCAGTTTATTTAATAGCTTTAAGCGATCCTATTTATAAACCCTCCAAATATATATATATTCATAATCTGGTACATAGACTTTCGCGGTCGTGGTCCATGCTATCTGCTTCTGGGCTTCCGTGTTGGAACCGCGTCACTTGTATATCTGCTGACGTTTCGTACCCATTTGTATGGGATATCTTCAGGGCTGAACTACTGCACTGAAACTGGGAGTCCTTAACAATTTCTTTAGTTGTTTTACTTCTAATTAATTTTTAATGTATTTGTTGGTACAATATTTCGTACCACAATTTAAACTAGCTAGCTGTGGGTGTAGTGGTAAGTTACTGGTTTATCGCAAACCACAAAGTAAATATAAAGTCAACGTTAAAATGTCGACATCAAAAATATAGTAAGCCTGAAGCACATAAAATCAGGAAAGAGCTAAAAATCCTAAAACCCAACAGCAAGCTGATGGGAATACTCTAAATTTACTGGTGATGAAATTCGGATCATGCTTAAGGATGGGAAGGCCCATGGGTTTGATAATATGCGTCGCGAATTTCTAACAAATTGTGAGAAAAATATGAGGACGTGGCTTGGTTCATTCTACTGGCATACCTTCCCAATAGGAACTTTACCACGCACATAAATTCTTACTAACTTGAAATCAGGTAAACCAGATGATATAACTGAAAGTTACAGATACATTGCTTTGCTCAACCGTTCCTAGAAGTTGCTGGAGCGATTCATATACAATAGAATCAGCGTGGCGATTGCGAAATTCTTGCCGGGGGAACAAACTGTCTTAGATTCAACCGCAGCTATGAAGGCCCAATATTGGCCTTGACCATTCACACCGATACGATGGATGACTAAAAATTGGAGTAACGTTTGTAGATTTAGCAGCTGCATGTCATACAGCGTGGAGGCAAAGCATGGTATTTAAATTCCTGAAAGTTATAGGATGCAGACAGCTGAGTCAGCTAGACAAATATTCATGGAAGGGACAATAAGTACTACTAAGCTACAGAGTAACAGACTTCCACAATTCTCCGTATTGGCCCTACTAATTTTAATATATGTATATGTATGCTAAGGACAATATCCCATTCATTTGCCTATGCGGATGATAGCCATAGCAACATAGAATATCAACATGCGGTGTTTTTACTTTACATGAATTATGGCAAATAACCTTATTTAAGCCAGATACCTGTACAAAAAACTACACACGATATACTCTAGAACTTATCTAAATAATAAAAACCGAGTTCGATAATGTACAATTTAACTGTAAAATTGTAATATAAAACTAAGAATTGAATCGCTTTCGAAAAAAAAATTATTGATCTAATTAGTATAATAGATCATTTTCGAATTATCGATTTAATTAGTATAATAGATCCAGCCCGCTTGACACCTAGAGGCGAAAGGACATAAACATGTAATAGCTATCTGACCTTATTACATCGCAAATTCTATTGTTATGGGTTGATGATTGCTTTCTCTGCTATAAAAATAGTCCTTAAAATACTTGATACAGGCCTCAAGAGAACACCTTAATAGCAAGAACAAGAAACGCGACGGAAATTAATAGTCGTAAATAAAAGTTAGTAAGAAGAAATTCTTGCCTTGTGATGTTTTTCTCTTTTTTTCCAACGAAAATATACATTACTTCTGCTTGTGAAACGAATAATAATAATGATGTAATCTTTCTCCAAAAGAGCAAGGAAATTAAATTCCTTGTTAGAAAGATTCAATTTTTTCTCGTAAAGTAGGAGAGGACTAATTACTAACATACAAAAGGTAATGCCTCTTATTATTGAATAATTCATTATTTCACCCTTTCACAAAGAAGGTCTGAAAGTAACTATGTGCATCCAAATCTTTTTTCAATGTTCCGGCGTACAAAAAGAAACTTATAGAAAACGTATGAAAGGAAATGCGAAAATGGGTTTAGGCTTTGCTTACGCGATACGGACATAAATTCAACCGATTTAATAAAGGTGTTATAAGCACATAAACATACTTAAGTTATTGCTAAGTTTTAGAATATCAAATTATTTAATCTTATTCCATTACAGATTTATTTTATTTTTGTTTCAATAAGAATTTATTATTGTTAAGTTTTACAATTTATTTCTTTATTTCTTTTTTCATTATTTGTTTCTTAATTATTTATTGTTATGATGAAATTTATTACTGGAACATTTGTCAGAGAAATTATTTGATGATTCGAAGAAAACAATAATTATTTAGAGATTGAAAAATCTCTTTTCATTCATGCTTTTTCAGTTTTCAAAAGCAACTACATCCTAATTCATTAAATGTATTTTTTTATGCCCTAACATATATAAACATCTTAAATTGCATAATTTTTTAAGTCATACTTATTATAGAAACTTTATATCTCTGTTATCACGAGAACTCGAAGTGCTGTATAATATAACTCCGTCTTATTACAATTCGAGGTGTATCAAAACGTAACCCCGCCTTATTACAATCAACCAGCTACGTCGAATTTGTCTATCCGCTGGTTAAAACTATTCACTCTGTATATGTATAATAACAGATAACTGCGAAGAAACATTCAGATATAACATTATTAATAATAATTGTTATTAGTGAAATTTTCTTTAATTCTTTTCGAAATGACAATTCTTCATGAACACATCGACTAAATTCATAATTAACTTTAATTTAAAATTCACTTCCAAACGTCGGATTCACGACAATTTCAGAGTTCGTGTTCTTTTCGACGGGCGTGCCTCGCTGCGACAGTTGAACTTGACGCTGTGACGTGTTTCAAAAATAACAATCGCGCAGGAATTCTTTTTATTCCTATTTCCGTGGCACTAAAAAAGAGAAGTACAAAATGCAACCGTAGCAAAATACCTCCATAAAATTTGTCAACATCCATGTATCGTCTCTTTAAGTTACGATCGTATAGTTTTGTCGAAATCGTTTTTGGCAATTTCGCGGTCAAATAAATAAGCCGGGAAAGATTGAAAAAAAGAAAACAAACGTCGCCGTAAAGACAAATTTGCGACACGGATTTTTATATATATAATTTTTTTACATGACTTTCTAAGTTTAACTGCATTAGTATGCGCTATAATTCTTCTTTTTTTTTCATTAATTTATTGTTGCCGTTAATTCGCGTCGATGATGCAAATGCAACTTATTTCAAGCAGTACCGTCTAATTTAAATAGCACACATGTTTCATATGTATTTTTTTATATGAACCGTCTAATATAAGGAAACAATTTTATGCTTGGTTAAGATAATATACGTGTGTTTTTACATGTATAGATTGCAAATAATTAGATAATTACATAATGCGGTGAGCAGTGAAGGTCTCTTTGAATTGAGGAAGATTGAATAACAATTTTGTTGTGGATGCATTTAAAAGTAATATGAGTATATGTTGGACCTTATTCTGACGGGACTAGATGCTATTAACATTGATGAATTCTAGGCAAATACCAATTTGATATGTATAGTTGGTTTCACATACAAATAAGACAAGTCTTATGAGTGTATCCCTAACAAAATGTGAAACCGGTTTTTATTAATATTTTGACTGTTTTGTCTTGACAAATGTTAAGAATGACATTATATCTACTAAATAAATTAAAAGGACAACGGAAAAATAATACTTCTCGTTAATATTTTACTGTAAAAGTGTTTCCAATTGCGCGGTTCTTTTAGAATAAATAAAATATAGATGGCGCAGTGAATTTGTCTGGGTATGTGGGCATTTAAAAAGTGTGATATATGACATTTATGGAAATGGCTTCGTACACGGTACAATAACGCGTTCAAATTGTAGAATTATGTTATGAAAATCAGCGTTCTGTGAAAAGAGTTTTTAGAAAATTACGTGAATTTTACGGTTTACATAACCGTCCATGTGAAAATTTTAAGAGACCGGTTCTGTGGAAGATCAAAAAAGTGAAAAATACAGTCGTAGTGGTCGTTCACAAGAAAATATTGGTTTGGTTCGTGAAAGTGTTGCTGAAGATCCTGTAATGTTCATTAGACGACGTTTACAACAACTTGGACTTAGTGGATCAACAACATGGCGTATTTTACACAAGGATTTAGCTCTGAAGGCATATAAGGTTCAAATAACACAGGAACTGAAACCATTAGATCATTTAAAACGTCGTTCATCTGTCAATTTTGTCAAAGAATGACCAGCTGATTTTTCTCAAAAAATAATGTTTTTAATGAGGTACATTTCGAACTTGGTGGCTATGTTAATAAACAAAATTGCCGTATCTGGGGCGAGGAAAATCCACGAATTATTCATGAGAAACCTATGCATCCTAAACGAGTTACTGTTTGGTGTGCATTATGGTCAGGTGGTGTAATTGTACCTTACTTCTTTGAAAATGCTGCTGATGAAGCTGTAACTGTCAATGGTGATCGATATTGTCGGATGATAACCGAATTTTTGTGGTCTGAATTAATAAATATTGATCTAGAGGATATGTGGTTTCAACAGGATGGCGCTACACCTCACTTTGAACACGAATCATTTGATTTATTGAGAGAAAAATATCCTGGACGTGTAATCTCAAGAAACGGTGATGTTAATTGGCTACCAAGATCATGTAATTTGACACCGTTAGACTATTTTCTTAGGGGTTATGTGAAAAGTCAGGTTTATAAAAATAATCCACAATCAATTCCCGCTTTGAAAGATGAAATTATTCGTGTCATTGGTGAAATAGAGCCTGAATTATGTCAAAATGTCATTGAAAATTTTAACAAAAGAGTGGATGTCTGTGGAGCTGTAAGAGGAGGCCATTTGGCAGATATTATTTTTCGCATATAAATGTCATAACTGATTAATTACCAATAAAATGTTTTTGAAAGTGAATGCAAATTATGTGTTTTATTTATTCTTTAAAAAAGAACGCGAAATTTTAAACACCCTTTATTATAGCTTGTAGATTTGGAGTTTTCTAATTTTGGTTTATACCTTGATTTTTGAAAATTAAAGCGTTTGCTAAAATAATAATTTACATTTATCCACAACAAAAAATATTTACAAACAATAAATAGAAATTTACTGGGAATCTAAACCGGTGTTTGCTTCAAATGTTAGAACAATTTCTTTAGTAAACATATCTATGTATTTATATACACACACGAATCTAATGCATGTTCAATATAACTCATCAGTTGCGTATTTATAAAAAAGCCCTTTTCAATAGAAAAGGCGATAATCATGTTGTTTTAGTATACGTGTACTGTTTTTTAATGATACAACGCTTTAAAAAGTGAAAACATAACGCAGAGAAAGGAATTTTCTAATGTCTCTCTGAGCGTCCAATTTTAAGTTCGTAGTTATGTTAATACGTATCTCCTGCTGTTCTGGAAAGGTTTTAAATTTCGATATACGCGCGGCGTAGGCTTTAATCCAAGAGAAAAAAAATTGGTCTCATTTGTGCGTTATTGGGATACGTTCGAAAGGGAACGTTAAAAACTTGCATGCCTACGCAATTGGATAATCCTTTAAAATTAATAGCGAGATTAATTTTTATTTCCTGCAGATATGAAATAATTAGTAGTAAAAGGACTGAGGTAGAAAGTAAAAGTTTAGATTTATTTTCGTTCCAGTATTTCTTGTAAGAGGCTTACACTTAGATGTTTTCAATAGATGATAGCATAAGACACGTTTTCTTGTGTAAGAGTGTGCCGCAATAAACAGAAAAACGGGCTTCTTAAATTTCTTTTATTGATTTTAATGCCAAGAAGTTGTAGAGGAAAATAGTCTAAAATGACACCAGGGTAAAACGACGCAGTAAGAAATTTTATATTTCTCCTCAAAGCAACAACGTTCGATAGGTTTGGTTACTATGTTTCAAAGCAATGTACGAGGGTGACTCAAACTTGAACTGCACTTTATTTTTTTTCTGACCGATGCAAATTACAAGTTAATATCAATTCAACAGGAATACAAAAGCTATCAAAGCGATATAAGTGTATTTTAAAGAGGGGTCATTACTTAGAAAGATAATGTACATATTTATCTTTCTAAGTAATGACCCCTCTTTAAAATACACTTATCCCATCGCTTTGATAGCTTTTTTATTCCTGTTGAAAAAAATTCTTTCTGTTAACAACGAAGTCGATTTTGCATTGCATCATTAGGAGCAAATCGCTTGCCTCTCGAAAATATTTTGAGTGGCTCAAAGAGATGATAGCCACTCCGAGCTAAATTTGGATTATATGGGGGTTGAAGCAGTAATGTTCAACCCAATTCGTTAAATGGACTATATGTGGACGAGCGTTATCGCGTAGGAGCATAGAGCTTCAGAGACTGTGTCTCTTTGTTTGTATAGCCAGCTTAACCATTTAAAAAGCCCACTGTAATAAGTTCGATTAATTGTCTTTTTTCTTCGAGAAAATCGAAGTAAATTGGTGCAAAAGCGTCTCAGAATACAGTCGCCATAATTTTTCCAGTCGATGTTTAAATTTTTTTGAGCGTAGATGAACTTGAGCGACACCATTCAATGTTTACATTCTGGAACTCTGGGAGATAATGGTGTATCCAAGATACGTGACAAAAAGCCATCGCCTTCATACAAAACTTGAACTCGTTTCTGCTCTTATTCCAAGAAAAGTTGTTTTGGAACCCACCTGGTGCTAACTTTATTAAATTTAAGTTTGTAGTGAGTATTTACAATCTTAGCAATTTCTTTCACATATATTCGAAGGTCTTATTGCTCCGGAGAAGCTGGTCAATTTTTTGAATGTTCCCAAAATTCATTGCAGACGTTGAACATGCAGCATGAGGCAAATTCGACATCAGTTCACATCCTGGAAGGATTTATATCACTCAAAGACTGTTCTGAGTAATAAACACGCCAAACTGTTTGTGAAATCGCTGATAAATATTACTTGCCCTTACGGCTTCGTTGAAAAGAAATTTAATGAACACTTTCAGATGATATACATACATATACATCACGTGAGATATTTAATTATTCAGTTTGAATTAAACGATTTGGTGTGGGATTTGAATTTGTGAAAATGACAAGCAGAACTTCTTGGGTCGCGCTTGCAGCAACGGAATCTCAGAAGAAACACTATATAATAATATTGCCTACTGCAATAATATTTCGAAACTTTTTGGATACATCATGACCCTAGTTAGGGGAAATTATTCATAGATTAGTTAAAGACAAGCTTGAAAGTAGATTTGTTACATAATGGAAATCTTTACTCTTCCATTCCGATATGTCATGTGGTTTTTATGAAGAAAACTTACGAAAATCTAAAAAACTTATTAGAGAAGATAAAGTACGAAGACCATTTCTGGAATATTTGTGCGGATTTTCAAGTTATTGCAAGTTATATTTTGGATATGTAATCAAGTTACACTAAATACTATTGCTTTTCATGTTTTGGGTTAGTCGTTACGAGGAAAATCATTAAATTAAGCAGAAGTGGCCACTTTGACAAAAGAAAAGACAATGTATGACCTCGGTGGTTAGTGAAAAAAGTACAGATCATATCACCTCACATTTTAAATTAGAGCTCATGGTAAACTTTGTTAAGGTACTGGATCAAGAAAGGGACTGTTTTGATTACCTTCGAGAAAAGTTCCCAAAAGTAACAGAAGAAAACTAAAAAAAGGAATTTTTGTTGTACTTCAGATACGAGAAATAGTAAGAAATAGAAAATTTGAAACCAAATTAACAAGCCGGAAAAAAGGTGCGTGGGTAGCCATGGTACAAACTTCAATATTTTCTTTGGTAACAAACATGATACGGACATTTCACGGTGTTGGATGCAATATATCTCTTAAAATACATATTTCATATTCTAACTTGAGTTATTGGAGGGAAAATATGAGCGACGTTAGTTATGAATGGGAATGGAAAATACGGTACTAGGGTAAATAAAAGTCTGTAATGTTAGCAAATTATTGTTGGCCGTTAAGAAGGGAGGCGAATCTTTTAAGTCACAACGTAATAATAAATAAAGGTCTGCCAGTGCCCCCTTAATTGGTGTTAAGCTGTTGGGGGATATAAAGGAATGGATTATTATTATTATTATCATCACTATAAAGGATAGCATTATTTTATAATTTTCCTTATCGAATTTTTCCTGAATTATTGAAATTTTCTCATCCACAAAAAATATTTTTGTAATTATTATTTATAGGCGAATATAATAATCGTTTACATTTTCCGATTCTAACTTATTTTTGGTTTCTCAATAAAAATATGTGAGAGCGTTGATAAATCTTCATATGCATATGAACTTTTCATAAAACTCAACATTGACTTTCTTTAAATGTTAGATTCCTTAAATACAATTTTCTGCGACGTTCTAATTTCATAAAATTAATTTTTTATTACGAAATACTTCATTAAGCACAAAATAATGAACGAATTAAAGTCAAATTTGATATATAAATAGAAAAATATCACTATCAAACGTTACTAGACAACGCAAAGTTATTTGTTTCTATCATGTCTATCTAGATTTCTTTTCTGATTTCTCTTGTACTGTTAATTACCAAAACAATATTAATTGATTATAATTTCACATAATGGCTAGACTGGCATATGAAGAGGTCCTTTCCATTGTTTTCATTAACATTTAAAAATGACGTGTGTTCGATCTCTTGTATAACAGCTGTTATAAATTAATTTACAATACAGTAATGTATTGTTCTTTTTTTGCTAATACAGCTATAAATATGTAAAATTTATAAATAAAATTTGCATAAATATTTTAAATAGTACTAATGTGGTAAATTACATTTTTTTTTCGTAAAACAAACTTCAAAAGTGGCGACAATTTTCAATTTATTTTCAATAGCGAATATTTGAAAATCTATTTATCCCTGATTTATGTATACAATAAAAATATATATACAACTCCTGGACCAATATCGCAAAGGTCTAAAGCCATGTAAGTTTCAACCACCCGTGGTTTGACCAAGGACAGTGGCTATCAATACCAATCGGCGGCTTGTTCAGACTCTACTGATCTTATATAACACCTGTAGCGAGTAATAAATCATAAAATATTTATTATCTACACGAAGGAAACAACGGTTGATTCTTTCTCCCTTTTTGCAAACATGCAAATAAAGCAACCATTTTGTACCAGTGTTTTTGTCATTTTGTAATCTTGTAGTACATATTGGAGTAGATACAGCAAGATCATCATATCCTTAGAAAAATCTGCGCACACTTTCGGTATTACTCGTACTCAGTCGCCAGTGTGTCGCTCGCTTTGGTGATTAGGTACATTCCCAACAGAAAGGCGCGGTTTTATTTTGTACTACGCGACGCCAAGAATAAGAATTTAGAAAATTTTTATTTATTAATATATGTTATACTGGTCCAAATGGAATGTAAATTATTAATTAATGAGGCTGCTAAGTGTTATTTAATAGTGTTCTATTGAGGATGTACTATGAAAGTAAATCTTAATATGATTAGGTAGATAATGTAATTACAAAATTTTTTAATAATACCCAGTAATTAGAAGCAAATAGCTTTATTTCAAAATGATTACATAATTACATAATAAATTACATAATAAAACACATTCACAAAGCAATGATTACTAAGTTATTCTGAATCATCGCTGAAACCAAAATCACTGTCAGATGTATCAGCACCCACGTTTATAATTAGTGACTCCGTAAGAACATCCATAAAAACTTCATTTTGTTTATATTCATCTTCGACTCTCTTCACGTGAGTGCAAAGTTTGTTCCAGTCATTTACTGTAATGCTTTTAAATTTTTCTTCCGCTAGCCTTTTAGCGTCCTCTAATTTAAATGTGACATTTTGTGATGCCACAAAATTTTTCACAGTCGCCCAAATCATTTCGATTGGATTTAGTTCAGGGTGATACGGAGGCAATCGTAAAGTTGTATGACCGTGTGCCTCCAAAATTGCGTCTATTTTATATCGTAAGTGTTGTTGTTTATTATATTTTATTAACATATATAACTGGGCTTTCGTCATATCAGATGTACAGGCAATACTTTTTTCGGTCAACCAGTGTAACATTTTTTGCTTGTTTGCATTAGAATTAGGCGCTGGATTTATCTGAACATTGTGGTATGGAGCATTGTCAATAACTAGTACTGAATTTTTTGGTAAATTTGGTATTAGTTTTTCAACGAGCCATTTTTTGGTAATTTTCGAAATTCATTTCGTGATGGTAATCACCGGATTTTGTTCCGGATTTAAAAAGTAACAAAGCGTTTTCTACAAATCCATGGTTCTCACCTCCAGCGTGCAACATAATTAAACGCTGGCCCTTGGAGATTGTCGAAAATAACCCATTTCTTGACTTGTCTGTCCAACTTTTCGATTTTGTATGGCCGCTATGAATATAGGATTCATCCATATAAATAGTTGGACGATTTTGCCGTCGATATACATCTATTTTTCGTAAAAAATTTGTACGAATGTTTCTGATATCTGGTTTTTCTTGTAATATCTTGCGATTGTTTTGTGTAGCACAGAATCTAAAACCAAGCTTCTTTATAATTTTTCTTAAGGATTCTCGGCGCCCGGAAAATTTATATCTTCTTTAAGTTTTTGTAGTAAATTTTTAATAGTAATCCGCTGATTATTTGTCTTGTGGAAATTATAAATAATATGTTTTATTTGGTATAGGTCAATGTCGTCTATTGAATCCATTACTAAACATTTCCTCGATATTTTCTTTTTTGGCGATTTGAAAACTGGTAGTTGTTCTGTGTTCTCTTTCTCATTTCGTTCTGGTTCTGCTTGATATTCGTTCCCCTCTTTTAAAATATTATAGACAGAAGCTCTTGAAACACCAGTTGCTCTTGCTACGTATTCCTTTAATTCGCTTTTTGTACAATTTCTTATGTCTGTTTCGTTATCTGAAATTGTCTTTAAAAACTTAAAAACATTAAACACGACTTCACGGGTTTGTGAATGCAGTCCTTTTACACCTCCTAAGTTGGACATTATTAATTATAATAAATAAAACAAATAATAACCAATTATAATGCAAGACCTCAATTACTCGCTTTGACTAACCGTAACTTAACAACTTAACCACGCAACGATCATAAGCACACTGAGGACACAAACAGCTTACCGATGACTCGGAGTGTACCACCCGGCACGCCTACGATGCGCAGTAGATTTTTGTCCAAGGATATGATGGTGGTGCTGTACAATCATGAAACATACACAAAGACAAGTTGTTTGCGAACATGTAGTGAGAAAATTTATTTATTTTTTGCGAAGAATATCTTAAAATTATTTCTATGTAAATATTACTTTCCCGCCATAATTTTTTTTCTATGATAATTAATTATTGTTTAGCGATTTTGATGGCATGGCTAATTGTGAACAATTAGAAGATTTTGAGTGCTTCAACAATCCTAAGTAAGCATTCTTCACTGTATCACTTTGCTGTGTCTTTTGTGTTTCTAGTACCACAATTCCTATCACGGTAAAGAGGTCGACCACCATGTATTTCAAAGAGCCAGTTCGTTCTAAGTTTTAGTGGGGACGTCATAGTAGTAAAGTCGCATTTCATCGTTGTTAACATAATGAGATGTTTCACTTTTGAATTTCTGAAGAATTTCGTTGCATTACAACGCGTTGTGCCAAGTTAAGACATGGAATAAACCTTTCCCACTTGAGGATGTTCATGCAGAATGGTACAAATTGCCACTACATGAGTACCCGCATATTTTTCTCTCTTCTGATAGCTTACATGCTTATCAGACAGATCATATTCCTGACACCGTCAATGTTTTTCTTAGTAATGGATGAGGTAGAGTCTACTGATCACATAATATTCACCCAGTCGAAATGTCTTCTCTAAAGCAGATCTGAATCTGCACTGAACTCATAATACAGTTCAGTGCAGATTCAGACTTGTTCAAACCTTAATAGAAAACAAACGGTTGTGTATCCAAAATAATTGCAATAGCTTTAAAATCCGCATAAAATGTATATGGTATTTTATCTTTTCCAATAAATTTTTTAAGTTATCATAGAAATATGACCTATTGGAATGGCAAGCTAAAGATTTTTTCTTTATATACCATGTGTATGCTTATTGTTTTCTTAAGTATAGCAACTGATCAGATTAGAATAGCAAAGCAAACTTGTCGCCTCTTCAGTGAAGGAGTCACATCACGTTTAAATAAATCTCTACCTACATTATCTCCGTAACCAAAGCTAAGTTAATACTCGCGTTTTTCGGATAATTTCTACTTTATATATGCGTTTAATTTTATCAGTTACCGGCTTAGGGTGATAACTTTCTCAACCAGGGTAATTTTTTATTATCCCCTGAACATAACAGGAACGTTTACTCACAGTAACGCTGATATTTTGGAATGTATTGCTTTCTGTCCATAATTTTATAATATAAATCTTATCTGGAGTAATTTCTTTATTTTTCGTGTTTGGTTTAAATATAATTAAAGCATAAATCTATTAAATAAATTACTGAGTAAGATATTTGAAACACAACTTTGACTGCGGTTTCAAATAACGTATAAACACTCAATTGAAGATGGAACTTGTTTCTGTTTGTTATCGTTATTCTGAAGTTAACAAACTTTTGAAAATCTATTATTTTGAAAGTATCCAAAATTAACTTGCATGTGTTTTACCATTCCATAAAGTTTTGTTCTTACAAACATTCTAGCTTCCTATGTTCGCAGACTTTTTTAATATGCGTATTTATGTACTCCTTACCAGTTAGTATTTTGTCTTGTACTTGCACTTTTATACCTTGTATTGAATGAAGTAATAGCGGGGAATAATTAGGGTTGGGCTTTTTATTCGGAGTGCACAGATGTATTGTATGTTAAGGATAGCCACCCGATGAGAATAACAGCAGTAACAACAGTAGTTAGGCACCTATAACACTATATATAATACAATATATAGTATTATAATATACATATATATATATATATATATATATATATATAATATATAATATACATTTTACAGATTGGTAACTGCTATGCTGTAAACATAATAATTATTTAAGGTATATTGTAACTCATAATGCAGGGATGTATTGTATTGTGCTACAGTCGTCTGAACTCAATAACAGCTGTGAACGATAGTCTGACTCAATGTATTCAACAGTGCAGACGAATGTATTACGCAGTTTGGTAATGCCGAACAAAAGATGTGGTAAGTAAACAAGTTTATCGGGAAGTGTCCTTAATTAAAAATTAATTATTGGTGGACCAGAAAACAGATGTAAAGGAACATTCTACTGCTAATGTAATAGTGCGCACACTGGACCCTCTTAAATCGTCACCTCCATTGTTATTAGCCTATAAAAGACTAAAACTATGTAATAGAGAAGCAATTACGACACAAGATACATTAGCACAATTTGAGCTTTCAACATAGTAACTATTATTGTTTGTTAGTAATAGAGCCAGTACAATGTGCTGTTTAGACCGTGCTCTTGAAAAACAGAGCGATAATTAGTTGCACATTACGTGCAAAATTCAGGCGTTTCATACCATAGCAGACACTATTTGAAAATTTTATCCAGAACTAGATGTATTAATTGCAAGTACAAAGGCGATGTTTCGCAAGTTTTTCAAAAATATTCGAGAATTTCACACACAATGCTCTCTGAAGCACCATAGCCGATTATTATACGTTGGTGAGCCTGGTTATAGGCAGCGCTTTGCTAGTGTAAATATCAAGAAATAGAGTGTCTAAAGAAGCGGAAGCTATCAAGAATAGTCAAACTAAATTTCAAGATAGTCAAATTTTAAGAAATTTACTATTTAGTAAAATTATTTGGGGCTAGAAGCAATTGAAAATTTACAAAGTCCTTTGACGTCGCTATTCGCTCACTATTATCAGTGACACAAGAAAAGATCATGTTGTGGTAAACTTAGAGAGTGTGTTAATGGAAGAACCAGATTTTAGCACTATGAGACAGTTACGTGACAGATGGTACGTGTATAGATTCAAAATATAATTTCAAAAATTATTTCGATTATGCAAGCGTTACATCATTATATGTTGGACGGTCGTTTTCTGCATATAAGAATATATTTTCATTGAGGAGAACATGCCTTGCCGAATGCTACAGTACTTTCTCTGATCTCATCTACTATGGGATAACGAATCTTAAGCAGGTAAGTGTCTTACTTAATTTATTACAGTATGTAGTGCTATAGCTCGGGCCTAACTACTCTGACTGTTACTAGTTGCACCGAGCGACTACCTCTGCAATACACCTCTGCATTCAGGACAAGTGCGCAACTCTATAAATAATATAAGTATCAGTAATTTATAATGTACAAGTAGAATATACTTTTGCGAATATTTTTTTCAAATAATGTGGCTATTATTAACGTTAATATTAGTCAGAATTAGTTAGCATACTAATTGTTAACCAAATTTGACAAACTCATAAAACATTTTAAGAAATATTGTGATAGATTAACATAATTAACTAATTAGCTTTTTAAGACAATTTTTTTGATAAATTATGTCATCTTCTAAACACTAAAAACATGTTATTACATCTTGACTAATTACTTACAAAATCATCACCAATCATCTCACGTGCCTCGAAATGACTATTATAAATCACTCGCATAATGTATTGAATTATAACGTCAAAATAGTCTGCGATACGTGAAAAAACCCGTATTTATCTGCAACTATTCTTGGGTTCCGTCTAATTTTACCCGTGAATGTAAATCGACGCGTCGCGACATTCTCAAATCAGAATCTGACGAATGTCCGCCGCCAATTTGAAACAGCAACGTTTCATAATTCACATAGCTTCTCATATTTCTCATCGGTTGGCAAGTTGAAAGAAATCAGACATTTTTTATTGAAGTAGTGACAGGTTAACTTTTGATTTTTAAGAAAGAAATGCGAGTGCATTGAAAGGGAAACGTGCAAGTAAGTATGGATGTATGTTCTATTGAGTGGATCATAAATAAAAGTTGTCTGACAGCAATAACTTTTTGTATGCAGTTACTGCTGAGAATAATAAACTCTAAAATATTCTTGTGAATCTAGTAATATACAGGGTGAAAATAGTTATACTATATTTTCAGAACAATCTTATATAGTAAGTATGCTTTATACAGGGTCTAGCGGAATGAACGATTCATTTTAAACAACTTATAAACATTTATTGATTTTAACAACAAAAAAAAGGAAGTGGTCTTAAACTTAAAAGATGGAAGTTTATTATAATTTGAATATGGTAAGTAGTAAACGGTCGTTTTTCTCTTCAATGCATTTTTCTATCTCCTTCACAATTTATCGCATATTTTAAAAAATGTGCTGAGAAATAATATTGATTTTATTTGTAATATTCTTTTTCAGCTCCCCTAGATTTTTGAATTTATTTGCAAACACTTTAAGGTTTAAATAGCCTCAGAGGAAATAACCTGGTGCTGAAAGATTCGAAGATTTTGCTGACCATAAAGTACTGCCTTTCCTGGAAATTAATCTGTTTGGAAAGAACTGACCTAAAATATCCATTCTTATTTTAGCCAGATAACTTGTTACGCTATCCCGTTTGAACCAGTAACATCCAATTTTATTATGAATACGCGGAAAAAAGAATGTCTGCAGTATTTGAAAGTAGCGCGCTTCAGAAACTGAAATGATTTTACTATTTTCTTCAAAAAATAAGGCCCAATTATCCTAGACTAGAAGACTGTACACCATACAGATATTTTATAGCAAGGTAAAGGTCGTTGGGAATTTACGGGCATCCTCTTGCGTTTCCTAACGACAATTCGATTTATTTACATCACCGCTGGTATAAAAATGGAGCCTCGTCACTTATTCTTTCCCTTTTATACTTTCTATACGTTTAAATTTCCTAAAATTTTTTACTTTGTTGATTGGAGTATTATTTTCTCTTTCAAAATCATGAAAGTAACTAATATGAAATAATTTACAAAAATTAAATCAGAACAATAATTATATATGAAATATAAGTACTTTTGACACAATGCTGTGTAAATTCCTATACACGATTTCAACAATTGGATAAGCATTATTAAGAACTAAGCAAGAATCAATTACTTCAACAATAATGCTGCAAAATACACAAGCATTTTGCTCTGGTATTACAACCCCGGATGGGTTTTTTCACCCTTACTTGTCGACTATTAAATTCCCCCTTGTCTTATTGTAAGCAACCCTCTTTCAATTATTTATACTTTGTTGATCATCCTTTTGCTCTAGCTCCACTTGGTTTCCATTCTTTTGCATTTTTTGATTCTCATTCTATGTATATGATTCAGTCGTCGAATTCTTTGCGATTTTATAAATTTACTTATTAGTCTGGTTGCATGTATCGTCTTGGTTTTGTCCAGATGTCTTTATTTCCGCAGCTCACTGTAGATTTTATTAAAGATTTAATTTGCAATTAATTAAAAATAAAAATTTATTTTCACTATTTTAGAGCTGAGTAGGGATTTGTGCTTGAAATAAAACTTGTTTCTCTTTTTCATTCTATTCTTTATTTCTTTACTTACAAAGTCATTATTCAAAGAAGACCCTAGATAGGCCATACTAAATACTCTTCCAAAACTGAGGCAACACATTTCTAGATTCTTCTCATTTTTAATATAATTATTTAATTAGTTTTCCTCAAATAAAGTGCTTACGATATTTAAATGCTGTTTCTGAAATATGTCCAGCAGTACTGGGCTTTTCAAATCTATTGTTTTTAATGTATTCAATAAATTCTCTATAACTGAAAATTACGCTTTCATTTCCTAATTAATGTCCAACACGATATTAAAGCATTATATTTCGTATATTATGAAACATATTTACTTGTTGAAAAATTCTAATTTTAACTGCTTTTTACATCGTATATAAAATGCAGAAGTTTTTGAAAAAATTTCTGCTCTCCGCATTGAGAATAATGAATTTCCTAGCTTGCATAAATTGAATTATGAAAGAGATATTAAATGAAACCCACGGTAGGTTTTTAATTGCATATAATTATGTGCGTTTACAATGTGAAACTGGAAATGTCTAATTTGAATAGCTTTTTACATTGTATATATAATGTTGAAGGTAAAGATACATAAAGCTGCGAGGATCGGTGCTGTAGAAGAAGTACACCTGCTTTTTTTTCTCGGAGATCTTAGCTGGGCTAAAGTTTTTAAGGATAAAGTAAAGAGGGAGACCTAGTATTACATAAAGGATAAACAACAAGTTTAAATAGACATAAACAAAGACACAAAGAGAATCCAGAGAGACACAAAAAGATACGTAGATCTGAAAATGTGGTAGCAGAATATATAAAGCATATTCTGCTACCACAGCCAAGTTAAGCTGAGATATCAACCACCTCTACGACCACCTTACGATAATATAAATGACAATATAATATCTATTAAATAAACAAATAATTAAAATAAGCAAAAATAAACATAATATACTATAATTAATTTTGAAATTTGTTAATGTAAAAATTTGGGGGTTTGTCTTTGCTTTCGAAGCGCATACTGCGAAGTCTTGAGATCTTCGGTGTTATTGTGCGGAATACTATGTACATTAAAAATGTTGTGACAATAAAGCTCTACATTTTAATAAATTAATAAATCGCTATTCTTTAACTTTAGATGACGAATACGATCTATATGTGATAAAAAAGCAAATTATCCAGTAAAAGTTATATTTTGTAAGTAAATTTAATATAGGAAAAATAAAAAGTTTACGGTTAAATATAAAAATGGATAAATAAAGTATCTAGATAATAATAAACCCGTCGTCTTTTGCCAAAATCTAACGAAAAATAATTGTTTTCCTTTTCTATACTTAGAATCAGCTTGCTTTGTTTACTTGATTGTCTATAGTTGTCAATTAGTGTATTAAAATGCGAAGACTTCGAAGACAACCAAATTATTGCCAACTAAGCGATTTTTAGAGGGCTTGAATCGTTGGACAACATTAGGCAGATATTGCATTTATAATATAATAGTTATTCGTTAATGGAGAGATCTCAAAGAGCCAGGCAACATCGTGGAAGAGGCTCTGGATGACAAGAACCACCGAAGGGGAACATAGGAGACTAATATTGCTCGCAATTAGAGACTGACCTATTATCTCGAAGTCTGTGGGAAATATTCTTTTCACAGAAATAGGCCATAACAATGCTTTTTGTACATCGCCGTATTCGTTCGGGTTGACTTCCTATCGTCTAGGATTAATATTGCCTTTTACTAGTTTTTTGTGGTATTATTAGATTCGAATGGTGTACTGTACAAACAGATTAGGAAGAATGGAATAAAACAGTTTTTGCCGGCAAATCTAGTTTTTGCTTGGCCCTATGATAGAGTAGTTGAAGAAGAGAAATGAAGTTTTTGAACTTTTCCATAGAACGTGAAGCTCCAACTTACTAGAGGATTTATTTATAGGAGTAATTAGTATAGGAAGTAAGACTTCTTTGGTATTTATTCGAGCTCATTTAAATGCTTAAAGGTATATTTTTTACCATATCCAAGTGCTAAATAATGCCACATTCCAGCAAAATAGTGCTTGTCGTTGTTTGGCAGTTGTTACATTACGATTCTTGCAAGAGTTCAACCTTAACAATCTCAACTATTCTAAGAAAATGTTTGGTATGCTTTCTAAGTCTCTAACGAACTCAGCTACATAATGTCCTACAAGTTGCTTGCAGTGAGCCTCCACAGGAGTTCATAGAATATTTTATTATAAGCATCCCGGGCGAACAGAATGTATTCGCTTACGTGCAGTGGCGGTTGGATAAAAATTTTTCAACGAAAATTTATTTATTTTTTTATTATTTTCAACACTGTAAACATTTATACAAAACATGGTTTAAAAATACATATTTTTACTGGGAGATTTTTTTGTCACATGGTATATTATTCAATATATCCTCCCTTAACTTCAATACACTTGTTCAACTTATCTTCTAATTTATGAATTCCATCCTTGAAGTGAGAATCCCTAAGACTGTCGAAATAAGCTTCCACGGTTGTTATCAGTTCTTCGTTCGATGAAAATCGTTTTCCACGCACCAATTTTTTTGAGATGTGAGAACAGCCAAAAGTCCGAGAGAGTTAAATTTGGCGAATCGGGTGAATGTTGCAACAATTCGTACTTTAATTCATTGATTTTGGTGATGGGTTTTTGAGCTGTATGAGAGGGTGCGTTGTTTTGATAAAAAATAATTTTTTTCTTCTGTAAACCAGGTGTTTTCTCACGAATTTTTACATCCAGTTGGTCCAAATGGTTACAATAGTCTGAATGAATTGTTTTACCAGTTTAGCGGTAATCCATGAATAAAACTGTTATAGCTTTACTATTCTAACTGAAGATGAAGAGTCCTTTTATAATTTTAACAATCGTCATGAATTTGTTTTGGTGCTATATGTTACCTTCCAAAAATAAGAATTTTATTACTGCGCGATATTCAATTTTTACCATTGTAAAAAATACTGTGACACGTCAACTTTTAACACTTGTAAATATATGAATGAGAAAATATATGAATGAGATATATAATGAGAAAACTTCACACGTCTTCATAAAAAAGTGGTACAGTTTTTAGGAAACTGAAACGACGAACCTTATAGCGTCATTTCTTATCTAACAACAAAAGTTATTGAACAATCTGGTAGATTTTTACTGCAATAAATTAGTTCTATGTAAAACCCGAAGAGGCTATTGTGTGGTGAAATAATTGTCTTAAAAAATAAATAAATATGTGGATATTATTAAGTTTGCTTTTTAAAAAAAGAATTAAATAAAAAACACGTTCATGACTCACAAATTTATAATTTAAATTTATATTCAACGCATGAATAGTGTTGATCAATTCAAAATAAAATAAAAAATAAAAACTAAGGAAGAAAATGTGTTTAAAAAAAAGAGACACAGAGGCGGTAACGCTTGAAAATATGCGGCCACCCACGAAAAAACTGTTGCGCAAAAAATCACCTCCGTCCACTCGTTTGTTATCATTCTACGATCAATCCGCTTCAGTTCACGAGATAAATACATGCCAGTGAGTTACTCGGCATTGACACTAGAAAAAAATACGAACAGATAATTCTCTCGGAATGAGTTTTGGTTGGCTGGCGAGCGTGAAATGTGTATTTTTTTTACACATTTGACAAATTACCCAATAAATTCGACCTCTAATTAAAGCTTTATCTACTTGGTGTGTTTGTGTGTGCTTTTGGTAAAGCGGTCCGGATCGAGTCAAAAACGTTTAATCTTCGGTAATTTACTGGTGGTTTTTCTAAATGACTTAAATGGCAGGTTATCCGTTTAAAATGGGTGTTACCGTTGCGGTATCGGGGTAACAAATTTCGACCCTTCTCTCAGGTGGTGGAAGATTAATTTTTGAGATCTGCTATCTGGGATTCTGTAACGGTTTTTTTTACACTTGACATGTTTGATGTGAAGATGAATTAGAACATGAAAGTTGAGAGCAATAAATTAATCAAGTGTTTATTTATGGCATGAGATATCCAAGCAATGTTTCTGTATTATTTATGAGAATCTGATTATGCGGAAATATTCTTTTGATCGTCGTAAAAGTAATGGAGGAGTACATCTACCTTACTGAGAGAAAAATTATGAATAAATTTATAAATAAAGTTTTACGCTGCTTTTTACATTTGCATAAAGTTTAATATTTCCTGAAAAAAAATTTTTTTTAACCCCTTCTTACATCGTAGACTGCGTCTCTGGAATGAATTTATAATACAGTTTCTAGTAAGAATTAGGTCTCCAGAAGATCTTCCGTGAAAATTTTTGTTCCTTGATCACCAATATTTGACACATCTGGGAGATATTCGCTCTGATTACTTGTACTTTCTAAACCCCAAAATAATATATATTAGACGGAATTGCTCTCCGGACATGGAATGCTATCTCTTGCGGAAAGAAGAAATCAACATTGTGCGAAGCTTATGTAGAATTTATTGCATGGCAAGATTGACTGTGAGTTTCTTTTATCGCGAGTGTCTTTTCATGTTCCTAGCATTTCTGCCAAGCATGAAAGCATATTCCACCTTACGGCGACAAGCACTAATGTACTGCGAAGAGCGCCTATAACATGAATGTATCTCTTTTTTTTCTCTCGCCTTATGTTTTACATTTACGATTATTTTATTCGTTTATATTGGTTTCAATGTTTCTGTCCTATAATTGGAAAATCCTCTTGGACAATATTTGTTTATTATTAGATCATTTTGTAGAACATGCCCAACACATACTACATCATTTAGCTCAAGTTTATCTTTTCTTGCATTGAAGCATCAAATGCTACTCTTACCTTGGTAGTTGTACATTTAAATTTGATTTTTTAGCCACCGTATAGTGTTGCAGATAATAGGAGGTTTAATATAGTATCTCCATTGTATGTAACTGATGTTATATATCCTAATTTTTCATTTTTTTCCATAAAATTATGTGCTCCCCCTTGAAGCTTATAAAATTATTATCGTGCACTGTGATTCCGCGTTTTAGGAGAAGCGGTCTTATCATAATTAGTAAATGTTGTAGCTTTAACACTATATGTACCACACAGCGAGCCTTTTCCGTATCCGTCCCATAATTCGACAGTCAGAAGTCAAACAAGTGCATTCTAGAGAACGAACACTTATGAACATTGCCTGAAATAATTTATAAAGTAGATAATTACAAATGTTGCACCTTAGCCGGTTTGTAGACACAGCCTACGGGTGCCCTACGATGGCGTAGAAGTCATATAGAAAGCACAGAGAATATTTGTGGACGACAATACTTTACGATTTTCATACTAGAGACTGTAAGCTTTATATTCGTGTATATTATAAACAAAGAATGACGGGGAAAGTAGTTAAAAGTCCCAGAAAAGAAGAAATACATGAAGAAATCCAAATTTTATTATTCATATTCGTAGAAGTTACATTACTTTATATTACGGAATATTATCATTAAAAAGTAAATAAGAATAGAGTACATTACCTCATTCATGGATTCCATTGTACAATAATCACCAAAACACAAACAATTCTGAGAAATTCAGAGGGTAATTCGAGTTGTTAATGAGTCACAACGATTGCGTTCTACCGATATGTGGTCATTTAAAATGCCGAAATGTAAATGAAGGACCTATTTCACGGGGTTAATTTTTTATACCCTCGTTAAGTAGAGGTGGTATCAGGCTTAATTACATGCAAGAATATTAGCAGAAATATTTTGGAATTATGACCTACGAGGAGTCCATGGTGTAATGCTAGACGTTTAAAGTCTCCTAAATTGCCAATACTTTCTCGCAATCGTATTTGTAGACACTTCCACTACAATTACACTGTGGGCTCCCTGTAGTCATAATTCAAAAATATTTATGTTAATATTCTAGCGTGTAATTATGCTTTCTGTACATTTCTCTCGTGTGTTTTAGTAAAATGATACTTATGACACTGCTCTTCTGTAGAAAAATATATCTTTTCACTACAACATTTCTCTATTTGCCAAAGCCTTATTAATGTATTACTAGTTGTTTCCGTTTTTAATTACACTGTGATGTACCGCTGACATTTCTCTAGTAAATTAGCAACTAATATTTTCCGTAACGATCCATTCTTTAGTCTTCTGAAGAATTGGTAAATCCTTTACTAAAAGTATTCACTCAACAATTCCCAGAAAATTCCGGCTTCGAGGAGTGCATCAATTGGATTTGGCTCATAAAACTTAGGATCGACTAATTGGATATTTCGCGAGATATTTAAGCTTACGAACTCGACCGAATCGATTAGAAATTGCTCTGTTATTATTAGTGAAACTAAACAAGCACCATAAATTATTAAATTACGATGTCAAATATATATATATATATATATATATATATATATATATATATATATATATACTCTGATATTTAAATATACGCGCTTGTTGTGTAGTAATCGTAGTAGTCATAATTTTCCCTATTCTGAAGGTGGTGTGCAGAAATACTAATAAGGATATAATAAATCCAAATGATCTATTGTATCAAAAACGTGAGAGAAATCGGTGTAGGAGATATCCACCTGTCTACCATCGTCTAGTGTTTCACATAAATCCTGAGGCAGTGTAGCAAGATTAGAGACTATGGAAAATAAATTCATGCTGGGTCGCAGATAGAAATGACATAATACTGTTGCGTATCCTTTCATAAATGACAGCTTCAAATACTTTAATCAAATTAGATGCAATCGCTATAGGCTTGTACTTCTTCACTTGTAGTTTTTTTTTGTGCATTGGACAAAATCTAGCAACTGTCCAAATAGATGTCCGCAAAGATAAATATTTTTCATAGTGATATTACAAAAATTAGTAGAACTAAGCTCTGAATTTGATCGTAAAACAATTTTTCGTTTTTTCAAGCAATTTAAAGTTCTATTTTCGCCAATTTTAAGAATAGCAAACGACGGCGAGCTGCTATGCACATAAGAAATAGCAGAAATGCTATTTTTAGGTAAGAAAACATTGAAGGCGAGGTAAAGGCATGAATAATGCAGTAAGAGTTGTCAAATTTATCATTACCATCACAAATTCAATTTGTTTATTAGTCATTGTATGGTGAGTATTTTAGTCCTTTTTAACATTACCACACTTTAGGGGACACTGCGTGACAACAAAAGCGTTTATTGAGGTGTATTATTGAGTTATTTTATATAACAGAGGCCAAAAATTTTATTGTGTGGCTAAATTTCAGTACATTATGTATGAATATATTGAACATATACGTTACAATGAGAAAGTTTATGTTTGTATAAATTATCTTTAGGACGAAATTATGCAAGTATGTAATTGTTATGGTATTTCGAACAGATTCAATATTTATTTATTCCTATCGCGTTTACGACGGACGAAACGTGTATTATACAAAATTCGCAGCAGTTAAGGCAATCAAATCTTATTACTTCGGTTATTATTGCATAAATAGAGTGCCACACTCTGCGAGTTCGTACCATAAAATTTAACGATACATTCGCTGATAAATCAGAATGCAATCACTTATAACAAGACAGAAAGAATCACAGGGAAGATCGTCCCATTGTGACACGGCCGTGTAAACTTATTAGATGTGCTGGGACGTATGAAATATTGAAATACTTTCGCTGTCTAGCCGGCGCTCGTGGTGTTATAAAATATACCGACCGCGTAATTGTGTTTTAACATCGAATTGTATACGAGACGAAGTATCGGATAGTTTACTATGCTTATAAAGTTCTATTCTCGTGCATATGTCGTCTGTATGTGGTGGTTTTTATGGGGTCTTGTACGTCCAACCTGACACACTCAGATTATAAAGATTCGTAGGTTAAATCAAAATGAAAGACTAGAAATCGATAAATTTAAGATGCTTTCTGGCTCTAATATATGTTATACACGTGTTGCTTGAATTTCATGTTAGATTCGTACACTCGTATTCATGGAAATTTGAACAGTTTTTGAAAATACATATGTCGGTGTATGCAAAAGTAATTGCCGTTTAGACAGTGTTGAAATTTGCCGCGCTGTCTGCTTGATAGTAGATAAATAAAATAAATAGTTATTTATATATAGTTTATGAAATATAGAACATCCTTTTACGTAGTGTTTTCAGTGTAATCACAAGCAAGACAAAATAAGACCCGTTAAATATTTGAAACAACAGATATGTTTCCGCAGTTGTTTCAGGAAATCGTATTCGCCGAGAGGAAAAAATGTTCTTATATGAAAAAGGACAACCGTTTGACATTTAATGATGTAATCTTTACATAACTAAAGTAATGTGTGTTCATTCTTAACGGATCTGTGCACTCAGTGTCATTACAAATTTGTTTTTATGCGGTAAATATAATTATAATTAAAAAAAAATTCCATGTATTCCACTTTCTAAAAAACAATTCCAAGAACCTGTATATTAGGACACTTTCGAATATTTGTTTACAATTAGTAACTTATAAATAGAGCCGCTTGGCAATAGTGCATCAATTCATTTTTGAATTTCATTGTATATAGTTTTAAGTTTAAAATAAAGATCATGTAAGTGTCTCGTGTTGCCTTTCTTCCAAGTGATTGTCAAGCAACTTAACATAATTATATCTGCTTTGACTATAACACTAATATATTTGTCGTCGCTGGTAACAGCTGTGTTTGTACAGCGTCCATTATTTACAGTGAATCTACTAATGGAAACGAAGGATTTTGTAATTATCAATCGTTTCAACTACTGCCTTTTAATTGTTATGAATTATTTGCAAATCTGCTTCAACTTCAGCATCTTGGAATTTCTTTTGAATTTCCTTGATGGCAGATTAACTTGTGTAGACTTACTTTTTTTGGAAATGAAGAAAATAATAAAATGCTGCCTTTAACAATGTTCTCCTATGAATGAAGGTTCGTGGATGTCGGATTTACCTTTGAATAGAAGTGTTGAATCGTTTTTGTCATAAGATGTAAAGCATTGTTTTACACATAACAAGTAAGACGTTACCACAGTCGTCTTTAAAGGAACGCATGGTTGCGGCGCCATTAGCATGGGCACGAAGAGTTGGTTTCTAAAATGTTTAAATTTTCACCATATATTTAACACCACTTTTGAAAGAACTTCGGCACTACATTCTTGTACTGTTCTGGAATCTAGTTAAAATGAAGATTTTAAGTGGTTTCATTGTAAGAGAAATGACATTAGAATAGAATTTTTTTACAATCTGTCGTTTCGTCCACACATAACCAGAGTTTTTTATTTTCAAATTCTTATTTAATTCTATTTTCGATACGTTTGAGTATTCATAAAGTTTTCGAACTAGGTAATTTACTTTTCGCATATATTGACCATATATCCAAAATGAGTAAAATGATTCGTTTAATCAACGAATCACTTTATATACGAAACCCATACCTATATCTCTCGACGCATGCGTAATGAAGCGCCAATCGAATTTTCACACTTTAGTAATAATACAATTCAGATAATTTAAAGAATATTTTCGAAGGAGGATATTCTTTAAATTTTTATTCTGTAGTGGAAAATCAATTTCAGTTGAATGAAAAGTATAGATCGTTATAAGTAAAAATGAATCCAAATAATTCAGCTAAATTCCAATGTGCTTCTAGAAAAGGTTAGTACTTTAGTAGTAGTTAGATTTGTAAACTTTTTAGTTGTCTTTATTAAAAATGTCATAGCCTTAGTAGCAGAATAGGAAATGCTATTAATATGTTTATTGAATTTCAGACGCGAGTCATAAAAAAATTTTATATTTCGTATTTGGGTTTATATAGTGTGACAATACTATATATATAATAAACAAGGAACTAGTAGGTAATTCGATAATAATCGGTAATAATGATAATAATAATTATTATTGTTTAGAGTCGCGATAAATTGATTTAATAGGTGTCAAGGTTAGATGAGACAACATATAATGTTCTTCGATCGTGACGGTATATGTTGTGTATTGTTATGTCTAGTTAGTGTGTGGCTTTGATAATTTTCTTGGTTCTCCTGAAGAAGCCACCAAGCAGTGGTGAAATATAGAGAGTCTAAAGAAAAAAAATCAAGTCTTTCAGTTCACAGATTGAATTACCTACTAGTTCCTTGTTTATTATCATTAGACAGTGTATTATAGTTTAAATCAGGAATGTTTTCCGATCACGTGATCACTGTCGTATGAAATAAGATGTCGACACGAAGTGAGGATGTCAAGTTAAATACTGTTAGATGCGATAATGTACTACAACCTAATCTGTAAACCTGTAAATAACAAATGAAAGAGCTGCCGACGTAGATTACCTAAGCGTAAACTTACAAGGATGATGAAATAAATATGATAAATTAACTGTTAGTACAACAACAAGTAACAGGGGAAATATACAAGGAATATAACAATATGGGGACCGTAGAAAAGACAAACTTCATGAATCAAAAGGCAAAACTTATCTTTAATATAGGTGACACATGTGTGCATAAAACGGCTGCTCTGCATACATGTGTTTCTATTTTTTCACGATTGCTTGACATGACGTAGCTCGTAATTCTATTAGAAAAATGTTTGCGCCCTTTCCTTCTTCAACATATGTGACTACCATGAATTACACAAATGCCGGTATATGTGTATGTATCAAAACTAATTAAAAGTAAGAATATGAATATATATATATATATATATATATATATATATATATATATAATATATATAATACATTTATTCCAACGGTGCTCCAATGCCCTTATGTCGTCTCTAAAATGCGATTCCGGAAGGCTTGCAAAATATTCATTTACGAAGATGATAAGCTCGTCGTTAGACGAAAATTTCTTTCCACCTAATGCCGTTTTCAATTTTGGAAAACGGTGGAAGTCGGAAGGGGCTAGATTCGGCGAATAAGGCGCATGCGGTACTAATTGAAAAGGCAACTCGTGGATTTTGGACATCGCAACTGTACTGGTATGCGAGGGAGCGTTGTATTAGAGAAACAGAATCCTTTTCTTTGCTATTCATGACCGTTTAGCACGAATCTCAACATTTAATTTTTGTAGAAGTTCTGCATAATATTGCCCGTTTATTGTGGCACCTTTCCGAAGGTAATCAATGAGCAAAATGCCCTTCGAATCCCAAAAAATTGATGCCATCACCTTGTTTGCCGATAAAGTGGTTTTCGCTTTCTTTGGAGGTGCAGAACCACGTTCTAACCATTGTTTCGACTGTTGTTCAGTTTCGGGTGTACTGTAGTGTATCCAAGTTTCATCGCAAGTAACAAATCGCCTACAAAAATCAACCGGATTCCGCTTATAAAGGTCCAAACGCTAATTGGAAATGCGCCAACGAGCGAACTTTTGATAATATGGATTTTTATAATCATTTCGTTAGAAGTCACGATTTTGGGTGCTCCAGAGGGCGCTTCATCGACACAGCCTGTTCTACCACGTTTAAATTCATTTACCCATCTACTTATTGTGGCGGATGATGGAGCAGATTCACATAATGTTCCCCGTAACTCATCGTTTATTTCGGTAGCTTTCATACCCTTAATTATGAAGTATTTAATCACTGCACGACACTCTGCTTTTTCCATTTTAACAAAACGACGTGTTGCTTCTTCTTCAATATATATATATATATGTATACATATATTTCCTATAAAAATACAATAATAAAATATATATGTATTTACTATTCGAAACATCTTCCGTTTACTTCTGTACAAGCTTCTAATCATATAAGCCAATCGTCTATCGCGGCATGCATTCTACACACAGAGAGAAACCATTAGCTGCTTTTACTAAAGCACAGTCATGTTTTCCAATTCATACGACAAACAATAATTCACCGGATTTAAATTTAGACTCCCGGAGGATCAATTTAACGTTTCAATTAACATGTCTTAGCCATTGTTATGTGTTTTTTGCATTGCGAATGAGCGCTGGGTCTTGGTGAAAGACACACCTTCTTTCATTGAACAGCTTCTCATTCAGAGGCTTTATAACAAGTTCAAGGATGTTAGTTTGATATATTTTGACTGAGGCCCTATTCACTAAAATGAAATGATGTCACGCCTGCATAAGACACACTCTGAACTATGAGCACACTTATTTTCTTTGCTATATTCTTCTTCTATAAGTTCTTCATCTATAAACAGGATATTTTGATGAACTTTTTTTACATGCTTCCAAAGTAGCTTTTTCACTAGGGTTCTTTTTATCTCTTATTCTTGTCTGACCGTTGCCCAGTCATTCAACAGGCACATACATATTTTTAGATCCTGTTTAATAAATCATGACATATTTCTTTACTTCACGACAATCTTTTATTTGCGCAGTTGATTTCGTTTTCAGAGATGCAGATACATGAAATGGGTGAGATCGGTTAAATATTTATAGCATCATATCACTATTAGCTAGAAGAGTATAGTGTGTAAATCATGGATAATATCAATTGTATATGAGTAAAGAAAGGAGAAAGTTATCACTAAATTTATTAATACTATTATTATTATTATTATTTCATGCAAATCTTTAACATTTTTCGAAGTGGCTTTTAATTAAAACGTTTACACAATTTGGCGACATAAGACTGATATAATATTAATGTTATTGCTTGTGTAGATAATTTGTTAACGAAAGATTCATATTTTACCAGATTATAACAAATATTTGGTGATAATGGGTCTATAGATCAGTTAAGTATTAACAAAGATTATTTTAATTATACAAATATTTCATCATTAGATGTTGAACAGTTGTTCTCTGCATATAAGAATATTTATTCCTCGCGGTAAACGCGGTTACATGAAGAAACTCTTGAAACATACCTGATGCTGAAAATATTCAACCAATTTTATCCATTTTCTGCATATGCATACTTGCTTAAGAATGTTAATATTTATTTATATTTTCACCTACTAAATCTCTTCGAAGCTCACGCCACTGACCGAACATTTGCAATGCCAACTGTAGTCATTTTTTTTTCTAATTAAAAACGTATAAATAACGTAAATTATTGTATTGGTTTTATAAATATTAACTTAATATGTACTCTCTATTGACTAACAACCTAATATTCCTGTTAAACCTTCGTGCCAATATTTTGCAAAAAATTTAGTAATGTATTCATGGTATGCAAAATAAGAAAAAACCTAATTCTCTAGCAAATCGTAATGTACAATATTATTTCATTAAAGCGTAACACCCCTTTCACATCAAGCAAGAAGTTGGCACACAGACTATACTATTACACTATCAATAATGCACTACAAAATCATTTACCACTTACTTCAGAGCACATGTTCTTCAATAAATCAGTGGGTGCTAACGCTTGCTAATAATTATGTGGCCTAATGAGGGAGATCCCATACATAACTGTGCGACGTTTACCGTTCATTTGCGTATCGCTAATATACTGCTTTTATAAAGACCATTACGGAGAGTCGGTACGTCATGTATGCATAAACTACATAGTCGAGGAATGTACAGTTGAAATCCTCATTAACGGTCGTTTGTTAGTGAGAAGGGAAACTATTAATTAATGTTTACATGCGCCCGTCCCGTTCATTCTTAGTAATGGTAAATGTCTCGTTTATGATTTATGACAATGAAGGGCACCAATTTATGATAATACAAGTTCTTGATTTCTTATAAGCAATTCTTCATTTTAAATCGAAGTAAACTAATTTTGATGTTTTATCTTTTCGTTCCACTAAAAGTGATGCCAAAACTAATCGAAATAAAATTTTTACTTTTTATAAAAGAATTCCTCTGTAATTGTAACATTGACGTTTACTCTTTAATTAAAATATTAAAAAGTATGCGTTAGAAATGCTTATGAATCAGTTTTTTAATGAATAACTCTGGATAACAAATTTCTTTTAGATCGATGCATATGGATTATACGATTCAATGAGCAAAGTTATAACTGTGGTATGCACCAAAACAAAATCTTATTAAATATGTATATATATATATATATATATATATATATCTTAAATGTAACTATTATTAGGTATATCGGGCCGTTGAACAAAGACTCAAACAATTTTAGTTTTCGATACTCTATATTTCGCTGCCAAACTTTTGCAGCTTCCTCAGGAGTGTGAACTAAAAAGAGTCATACTCTGGCTAATTCAAAATAATCGTATAAATAACTTTCAATTTTAATTTTAAAATACATTGTAAAATAGAATGAAACTCAACCCAATAAAATTAGTTTATTAGAGGTTAAACTAATTTTACTGAGTTGAGTTTCATTCTATTTTACAATGTATTTTAAAATTAAAATTGAAAGTTATTTATAGGCTTATTTTGAATTAGGCAGTGTTTTATATTCACACTTCGCTACTCCATATTTTTTGGACTTTTTCGCTAAGGCTTTTAGTTCACACTCCTGAGGAAGCTGCTAATTTGGCAGCGAAATATAGAGTATTGAAAACTAAAATTGTTTGAGTCTTTGTTGAACGGACCGATATACCTGATAATAGTTACGTTTAAGATATTAAGAGTACGGTCGATTATATAGTCCTTACTTATATATATATATATATATATATATATATATATATATATATATATATATATATTATAAAATTGTTTGATATATATATATATATATATATATATATATATATATATATATATATATATATATATATATATATATATATATATATATATATATATATATATATATGTGATATACCATCAATGCTTGTTATGGAAACTTAACAGTTTATTTATTTGAATGCAATGTCAAAAATATTCCAAACCGTACTAACACCCTTCTAAAAAGTACTGTATATAATTAACTAATACTAACGACGTAATAATAATATGATGTTACAAATATTTAACTGATCTTATCTACTTCGTGCATCTGCATACTGAAAGCGCGGCTTGCTTGTTAAATTCCTTGAACTTTTCGAAGAAAGCGCTACTGACAGAACACTTGTGGCAACTCTTATATTGACCTCTCACCTTCAAATTAACATTTATTTTTTCTTTTTGAATGGTAAAAATTACTATAAAAATGATAATATCATAGCGTATTAAGTTAATTTTTTGCCCATAAAAATGAAGTTTTTTGCATATGTACCAATGACATCTCCAATGTTTCGTTAATCTAGTTTCAGTAACTTGTGCGTTGATTGTGGTCGACGATTAAAATCATCAGCACAATTCTTTTATTTGTAAACAATATAATATTGTGTTATTCGTTTTTTAGAGGTATGCTTCTATTTCGAAATAAAAGCTTTGTAGACCTTTAAAACATTTATTAAAATAAAATAAAAATATGATTAATAATCCGCTGATGATGATAACTTAGTTGTCGAATTACCTGCACAGGATATGAATGTGTGGTAGGAAGGTTTTTGCCTTTTTTTGATTAATTCAATTAACTACAGTCTCCAATAAAATTACCTTGCAAAATCTATTCAAGATTCATAACATACTTATCTTACCATCCTTATACATATATTGCAGTTGTGTGGTAGTGATTTTCCTGACTAAAAGACAAGAAATCGGAAGGGTTTGGTCATATCGTATCACCGCATTTAGAAAAGTTAGCTAAGTACTAATTACTTAGCTATGAACATCTACAACAAACTACATAATATGGTGAAAGGCCTATACTTGAGGAAACTTAAAAATTGAAAACAGTGCTAGCGGGAATTGCTTTTATTCGGTAAATGATTTTTTAAATTATATATTTTAACATGCGTATTTTATTGTTATATAAAGAGTTTGTGATGTTATTATTATTATTTGTTGTATTCTAATTTATATTATTATATAATGACATGTATATATATATATATATATATATATATATATATATATATATATATATATATATATATAGGTGCGCAACTAAGTTCTCGCTGTTTTTTTTTTAGACAATGCAACTTTATTGTGAAAAATGTTTACAAATGAATCATTCAAAATATTGCCCATCGCTAGCGACAATTTTTTCCCATCTTTCTGGCAGAGCTCGAATACTGTCACGGTAGAAGTGTTCGTCTTTTGAGGCTATTCGCGATCAAGCCATTTTGAGATGTCTTCATATGCGCGGAACTTCTGTTTAGCCAGACCATGTGCCATCGAACGGAACAAGTAATAATCGGACGGCGCAATATCAGGGGAATATGGCGGGTGGGGTAGGACCTTCCATTCGAGCGTTTCTAAGTAGGTTTTAACGGGTTTGGCAACGTGAGGCCGAGCGTTGTCATGCTGTAGAATCACTTTTTCGTGCCTCTGCTCGTATTGTGGCCGCTTTTCGCGCATTGCTCGGCTCAGTCGCATCAATTGAGTTCGATACCGTTCGCCAGTGATGATTTAGTTCGGTTTCAACAGCTCATAATAAATAACACCGCCCCGGTCCCTCCAAATACACAGCAAAACCTTCGCAGCGTGAATATTCGGCCGAACCGACGACGTAGAAGCAAGACCAGGCAATCCCCATAATTTTGTTCTCTTTGGGTTGCTGTAATGAATCCATTTTTTATCACCCATAACGATGCGATGAAGAAAACACTTCCTTTTTTGCCACTGGAGCAGTTGTTCACAGGCGAAAAAACGACGCTCAACGTCTCTTGGCTTCAAATCATAAGGAACCCAAGTTCCTTGTTTTTGAATCATTCCCAACGCATGCAATCGCTGGGAAATGACTTGGCGGGTAACTCCTAACGCTGAAGCAAGCTCTTTTTGCCTTTGGCACGGATCCTCATCGAGCGATGCCTCCAAGTCAGCATCTTCGAAGGATTTGGTCTTCCTTCACGCGAACGGTCGTCAACATCGAAATCACCGTCTTTGAAGCGACGGAACTAATCACGGCACGTTGTTTTACTTAGAGCAGCATCTCCGTAAACTTTTTGGAGTTCTCAATGCGCTTCAGCCGCCGTTTTCTTCGAATGGAAGAAGAAAAGCAACACTTCCCGCAAATGACGATTATTTGCCAGAAAAAAAAAGTATATGACACAAAAACAAAATCACTAATGTGTCAAAGCGGTTTGTTTACCATTTGTCTAAGCTTGGTTCATGACGTTTTGGTTATGTCACAATCGACCAGCACTTACTACTGGCGCCATCTCTTGAAAAACAGCGAGAACTTAGTTGCTCACCTAATATATATATGCAGTCTGTCTCGCTGAAAACAGAAGCTTACTATTTTGGTAAAATTCATCTATCTTATTCAAAGTAGTCGTGTTCGGCTTTAATAACGTTCTGCACGGTCAATTAATATGTCGAATGAATTGTTATGTTCATCTTTAGTGATGTCTTTCAAGATGGTTGTCGACGCCTTTTTAACGGCTTCGGCATAACGCTATCCTTTGATCGGCAAATGTAGTATGGAGAATAGATAGAAATCACAAGCGTCGAGCAATGAGATGGTGCATTATCATGTAATAAACGCCAGTTACCATTTTCACGATATTGAGGGCGCATACGACGAATACGCGCCAAAGGACGCTTTCATAACACTGAGATAATATACAGCATTGACTATTTGACTAGTTGGTACAAACTTTTTGTGTATTATGCCTTTCGAATCACAAAGACAAATCAACGTTGTCTTCACTTTTGACTTCTTCAACCGAAAATAGATGGAAAGTATTCAGTTTGAAGTTAATCTCTCTATCAAATTGCTATAAAATGTTTAATAATAGAGCTTTGATTGTAAAAGTCTACAAAATTTGGTCTACTATTCATTTTTAATGAATAGTAACACTCATTTATAATTAATTTAATATTTGTGAGTTCTTTACAAATATCTTCTTTCTTTATTTTGTGAAGGCCTTTTCTACGTCTACGTACGCGAACCCTTCTTACTTCCTTTTATTATTTCTGGTTTATTCTTAATGTGTATATTTGGTGTTGAGATCTTTTATTTTTACCAAATTTACATCAGCTATTTTCTGGGGATGCTTGTAGCTAACTTGTAGCCTTCGTTTCAGACTCTTGCATAGAATTTTTTCTGTTGTATTATCAACTAGTAATTGCTTCACGATTTGGATGTTTCTTGTTTTGTATGTATACATAGTCTGTTGCCGAGAAAACCGAATTTTAAACAAAAAACAAAAGTTTATTACTTTGGTAAAATCCATTTATTTTATTCAAAGTAGCCACCTCGGCTACAATACAACGTTTTGCACGGTCAATTAACATGAATTTTTAAGTTCATCTTTAGAGATGTCCTTCAAGATTGTTGTCGACGCCTTTTTAATGGCTTCGACGTCGGCATAATGCTGTCCTTTCATCGGCAAATGTAGTTTGGAGAATAAGTAGAAATCACAGGGGGTCAAATCCAGTTAATACGGTGAATGGTTGACGGTTAAAATGCCATTTGTATTTAGTTAGAAAACAGTGATAAGCGTCGGGTGATGAGATGGTGTATTATCATGTAACAAATGCCAGCTATCATTTTCACGATATTGAGGGCGCACATTATGAATACGCGCCAAAAGACGCTTCATAACATCAAAATAATATACGGCATTGACTGTTTGACTAGTTGGTAAAAACTCTTTGCGCACTATGCCTTTCAAATCATAAAAACATATCAACATTGTCTTCACTTTTGACTTCTCCAAATGGCTTTTTTCGATATTTGCATCTTTGCTTGGTCAAAAAAATACCACGTCATCGCCAGTTACAATAGAATACCTGAAGTGTTCGTCCGTTTTTGAGTCTTTAATCAATGCCAAAATACAAACTGTTACTTGTGTTAAATGCTCTTTGGAAACATTTAATTCCAATCCCATGTATCGCAATGAGTATTTCGGCTCATTTCTGTCACTTTTCGAAATCAATTTTTTGCGTCAGGATGTTCGTCGTCATTTATGTCCGTACGGTCATTAAATTGTTTATACCACTCATACACACTCGTACGTGATCCACACGTATCACCATATACTTGCTTCATCAAATTAAATGTTTTAGTAAACGATTTACCCAGTTTAAAACAGAACTTGATATTTGCTCTTTGTTCAAAATTCATTTTTCGCCCAATGCCAAATACAAACTGTTACTTTATGCTCAATTTCTCTGCTTCTAATGACGCAAATGTCATAATATTTTTACATAATATTGGCGAAAGATCTGGCTTACCGATTTTTTTAATAAATGGTGTCATTAAGAATTACTATTAGAAAAAATTATTATTATTATTATTATTGCATTACATAAACAAAGAAATATATTACAATATCGTAGAGATAACAACTTAAATAAATTAAAATATTAATGTGATAAATAATAATAATAATAAAAAAGATAAACTACCAAGAGAGTATGTATATCTAGGTATGCACTATCAAAGAATAATTGTTTTTAATTTTAACGAGTCGGTGCCTACAATTAATGATCATCCAATATTTCTAACATCTAAAACGCATTTACATATAAAGCTTCTATTTTGAATATTTTATAATCACCTCATAAAACGATAACGAGAAACTTACAACCGCACTGCTGCCAATCAAAAATATTAATAACCTGTTCTATTTCCAATCCATTATTTACATATACTTAACTCGTAAAGCTTGTATCTAATCACTCTCTAAAGATGTTAATTGACTCATTAAAGTATGTATAATCTATAACCTTCCTCACTCGAAAACGTAGTAATGAAGAACTTATTCAACAACCCTTATTCATTTTATATTTATTGTTTTTTTCACATCCATATTTTTCTTTCTAGAAAAAAATTCTTTTATTGCTGTCATATCACCACCACCGCCGGGTGTTACATGATTTAACAGCGACCCCTACTGCATGTCATAATTTAATTGTGCACGAGGTACACGAGAGAGGTCGAAACTATAGGGGTACGCTACGCGCAGGGTTGATTATTAATAACCTGATAAAACGATACCAGCTTTCTCGATGGAATTTTTGTCTCGCGCGGTCCCCTATTTTATAAAGTTTTATCATCGGCTGTGTGGATAATTTAATTTTAAAATGACAGGAGGGCAGTGAATAAATCCTTAGTATGACTAGCACGAGTCGCTTGAATAACCTAAATGCACCGGATTATGCGATTATTTATTTTGGGCGGAATGGAATTTATGTATACACATGGTCGATGATGAAGGGAGCGATTTATTAAACAAGTTACTGAAGAAAATAAGAAATATTATTTTAAATAGTAATTTAAAACTGTTTTTACATTTTCTAAATTTACTAATCTTTTTGCTGTTATAGAAACAGTTGGAAAGAAAAAGATTACAGAAATTTTCTCATGAGTCATAAATGTTTTAACAGTTTCATCGCCCATACAACTTTTTCCGGGAGTCTTAGTTACAGAAAAGTATTTTATACACTATTTAAGCTTTTGGCATACATTTTCAGCATTTTGGAGAAAACCAGATTCAAATAGAACTATTATCGGGCGATTGTAATTTGGGCCAATGGTCACTATTTAATCCTCGAAGATTAGTCAGGTAACATTCTTAGTATGTAAGTTCGGTCGAAGGATTATAGGAATTAAAATTAAAAGCATTTATGTATTATAATTAAGTAGGATAGGAATTAATAATTAATATTCACACGGACAGAGTCTTCATTATTTAATTGTTTCTAGAAATTTTGGATTTTATTTACCTAATTGTTAATTTAATAAGTTTAAAGTAACTCCCCTCCATTTATATAAATATATACGGACAGTATTCAGTTCATCCCGTAAGTTCAAAGATTTAGTTCACAAAGTGTAAATATGAGCCAATTACGAGAAGTCCTTAGTGCGTGTGGTCAAGTTCCTTTGATCTTTCAAACGTATACTTTTTGTAAATCAGATTTGCTGAAGTGTGGTGAAAGGAAATGGCGGTGTACCTCCAAGAGTACTTCATGTAGGACCAATATTTTTACCGAAGGAATTGATTGAATTACAGTAAGGCAAAATTCTGAACATAACCATCCGTCAAAAGAAAATTGATAAGAAAATTGTTAATAGTGCTTGCAAAAGGAAAGCGACAGAAGATATTTCACAAAGGCCCTCAAAACTTTGTCGACAAGTACTTCAGAATATGAGGGAGGTAAACATATCTGTGTCAGACTTAAAATGTGTTAAACGAAATGTGTACAACGCCTGCAGAAAAAATTCCACCTTTACCTCAATGTGCCATGGATGTACATGCAGCCCTTGATTATACTAATCAGAAAACAACGCAAGGAGAGAACTTTATAGTCATAAACGATAGTACAAACAATTTAATAGTATTTTCTTGTGCAAAAAATTTATCGTTCCTGTGCAACTGTGACAACGTTTATATGGATGTAACGTTTATTTATTGTATCAAATTTTTCAAACAACTTTTTACAATTCATGGATATAAGAATGGACATCATGTTCCGTTGACTTTTTGCTTATTTAAAGATAAATATGCGGGAACGTTTGAACAGTGCATAAAAGCACTAGTGGATTTTTGCAGTTCAAGTATAATATAATAGTATGCAATTTAAACGAAAACAAGTTACTGTTAACTTTGAGAAAGCAATTCATGTGGCTGCAAAAGAAAATTTGGTCTGACATTGTTTTTGTTGTGTGTAGATTTCATTTAAGTTAGCCTTGGTGGAGAAAAATCAAACAATTAGTGTTAGTCCCTGAATATAAGAACAAGGAGTCTGAAAGAAATTGGAAGGTTGTTGCAATACACATTTGGAATTCAATATTTGAACCCAAATGAAGTAGCTGATTGTTACGTCGAAGATTTGGTTGCTATTCAGCCGATTGATCCAAGAGTAGCAAAATACTCCGTTTATTTGGTTGACACATATATCGATGAAGAAGCTTTGTTTCCACCTGAACTTAGGGCTTCAAGATCATCAAGTATAGCTCGTACTACGAATGGATGCGAATCTTTTCATTCGCATTTCAATTCCAATTTTTACACTAGCCATTCTTCTTTTTACATATTTGGAACATTGTTGGAATTTCAAGTAGATGTAAGTATTAAAATAAACAGTGTTCAAGTTATGAATAAACCAAATTTTAACGCGGCAAAAAAAGGTCTTTTCCGAATAATATGTTAAATTTATACAATGAAAATAAAATTAATAGACTGCTGTTTGTAAAATAAGTTTCCTATTTTTGTAATCATTAATTACTTGTAAATACATCTGTATCAAGAACAAATGTTTTTTATCTGATATATAAGGAAAATAAAATTAAATCATTATTTTGTTTTAATTAAAGCCGGCCCAAAATAACATATAGCCGTGGCGAGCTGGTGTGATCATTCAGCCCAACTTACATGTTTACCTTTTCTAATGGCCTGACCATCGGCCCAAGTTACGTCTGCCCCTATTATCAAATATTGTGTATTCGGAATAGTTATATTTTTTTAATAAAAAGTAATTACAATATTGCAACCTTATTAATTGTTAAAGGGACGAGTTTCACTATATATTGAAGCATTGAAAGAAGCACGTTATTCGGAAATGAAATGGGTGGGCCAAAGTTCAACACATAACATACTAGAAAAATAGACCAAAGCACAAACATGGCTTGTGTTGAGCCAAACTCTATAATGACTATGGAATTGATTTCTTTGGAAAGAAAGCAGTTTAGAATAATAACAGAATACTTCACAAGCCACGTGCATGTAAGACTATTTTTGAATCAAATTAGCAGATGTAATGCAGGCCTAAATTTCAAATTGTGCACCAAGGCTCCAGAAACTGACAACCATATCTTGCAAGGATGTGAGATATTGGATCAGAAGAGATAAGCCATTTACGGCTAAATAAAATAGACTCGACAATATATAAGATAAATTAAGGTCAAGGTTTCCTAACATTTTGCTGTCTCGAAAAATAAAATTCATGGAGAATAGAACTGAAACTGAATGTTGCATGACGATGAGTAGTGACATGAGGACCGTAAGCAGAACTTGAACTAATCTTCCACTTGTTTTGGATCGCCTGTTGAATTTTACCATGCAGAAGTATAGGACAATATTTGGCAATAACTGCACGACGTTCTGTAATAAAATCAACTAGATTAGCTTCTTGAAAATTTCAGAAAAAATATTGCCATAATTTTATCGGGCAATGGCACTGTCTTCACTTTTTTAGGCTTTGGAAATTAAGTTTGAAACATTAGTTTTATTTTCTCACATATCTTGCGATATCGTAGAAGCAATATTTCTAAAAAAGATATACCTTTCAATAAAGCAAATGCTATCGAAGATAAATTCTGGATTAATTGCTTTTAATACTTGATAAAACTATTTTTCATAGGAAACAACTTGAATTTACCACCGACCATCTCTACTTCTAACTGGACCTGTAAACGCAAACTAGAGTATTTGTTTCATTTGCTTTGCAATAATTTTACCAAACATACACTTAAATGAAAACTATATATATATACGGACTCGATTACATTTAGAATACCGTCACATTAATCATAAAATTAATTATTTCAATATCTATTCGCTCTTTGAAATCTATTTAAGACACGATAGAAGCAGACAAGATCTATACAAAATAAAAGGTTCCGCCTATATAGTTATTCCGTACATGCATGACGTATTGTGCAACAGTTATTAGATGATACGCCCGATAAAACAATGTTTGTGGACCTTGCTGCAGTGTATGATTCTGTCAGATAAAAAGGCAACCCCGTACTACAAGATGTGGGCATAACATACTTCGAGATAAGTGCATTATCTTTTGTTCGGACATACCCCCTATGATATATGAAATGCGTCTGAAGAATGGAAAAAAACTGAAGAAATATTAACGCTAAGCGATATGTTACGGGCTGCCCTTCTTTTTCGGATTAAATCTAAGAAATGAATAAGGCAGTTATAATGTTGTTGTGGGACATGTGGCCTTGTCAAAGTTGATGATAATAAATAAATGTATGCATATACGAGTATCATACGCGAATACAGAACTTTCTAAAAGGTAAATAGTTTGTACAGTCGAAGAAATCTGTAATGGCTAGTTGAATTTAAATGCGTATATTTAATACAATGTATATAAGAAATATTGTATTGGATGGTATTACATTGTGTTATAAAAAGTTATTAGTGATATCTTATATTTCCAAATTACTTTAGTTTATAAAAGTAAATGTAAATAAAAAGAAAATATTCAATACTTACGTTTGTATTCTATTCTTATAACTTATTTATTTTTTTTTAAATGAATAATACAAAGGGTACTAGGAAAGTTTTTCAATACAGCTTTGTTTATTTAATTTTTTCAAGGTAATTTCCTCGACACTCAATACACCTCTCCATCCTCCGAAACCAATTTTTAAACCAGTTCTGACAAGTTTCACTAGGGAGTAAAGCACAGTCGTTTTCCCAAGCCAGTAGAAGGTCCTCATCACTGGAAAACCGCCTTCTTTTAGCTTCATTTTCACGTGCGGGAACAGTGAAAAGTCGCAGGGGGCAAGATCTGGACTGTAGGGAGGGTGCTCGAGAAGTTTCAATCCTGTCGCGGTCAAATATTAGGTGCAGGCTTTGGCGTGGTCAGCTGGAGCATTATTGTGATGGACGAACCAGGTGTCCATTCTTGACTTTGGCCGCAGGTTCTTCATAGATCCGATGACTTTAAGCAGGCACTGTTCAGTATATCACTTAGCTGTGACTGTCTTCTGTGTGTCCAAAACGACGCGTTCCACAATTCCACTCGATTTGAAAAATACAGCTATCATTTTCTTCTTTACAGACCGTGATTTTCTGACGACTACGGGTGTGTCCTCATCATCAAAGACCCAAACTTTGTTTTGAGCTTTGGTCGGCACATCGTAATAGTACAGCCAAGTCTCGTCACCTGTCACGATGTTGTTCACATACCGAGATTGTCCCTTATTAAACTTTTTAAGCATCTCCCGGCACCAAGTCACACATCGTGTCATCTGCTCTTCAGTCAGTCGATGCGACACCCAGAGAGAACAAAGTTTCTTCACGTGTAAATGATCATGCAGAATCGAACGAATTGCGGCTGCATTTAGGCTTGAAGTATCCTCTATCTGCTGGTAGGTCACTCGTCTGTCCCCGTCAAGCATTTTCCTCACAGTAGTAACGTTTTCCCCCGTAACTGATGTTCGTGATCTTCTCGGCCTCTCAGCATCCTCCACAGTTAAATTTCTCCTTTCGAATTCTCTATACCACCTGAATATCGTTGTGCGATGTGGAAAAACATCATCTAGCGCAAGAGTCATTTCCTCGAAGCACTGGTCTTTATTTAAACCACGCACGAAATTATAACGCAAAACTGCCCTTGCCTCATTTCGTGACAACGATGCCATCGTAAGCACTTTACACTCTCACTGCTAATGTATAAGTGAGCCCATTGCCATGGCGCTGCAGCTACTATGCACGTATGAATATGTCTCAACAAGCCTACAATTCATTGTTGCGTCAAATTGCGAAACTTTCCTAGTACCCTTTATACCTAGGTTCAATTTTATTCTTAGTGCGATACATGACTAATTCAATATAGAATTCTATTTCGATTTTCACTATTCATATACGAGGTTCATTTAAAATTTTTATAAATATTTATCACTTTTCAGTTATTCAATAATTAATATTTCTCCTATGTTTTATCACATAATATATGTTATTATAGAACGTGTAATATAAACATATATTGCTTCTCCAAAATATACATTCTGTACATTCTGGGCCAACTAGAGTAACCGGCGAAACGAACAACCATTTATTTAATATTTAAAAACTATAAGCATTGAAGTATATTTTATCGAAGAATTTTTAAGTTTTTCTGCTTCTGGGCTTCCGGGATGGAACCGCGTCATTCGTATATATGCCGACGTTTGTATGGGACATGCCCGGAAGCCCAGAAGCAGATAGCATGGAGCACGACCGCGGAAGTCTACGTACCAGATTAATTTTTAAGTTTGTTTTTTATGTAAATATTTTTATTTTATTTTAATGTATGTATTAGATTTACAAGGCTTTTATATAGAAACAAGCGTAACTTTACAAAGTGAATAATATAGTAATATATTTTATTCCCTACAAATAAAAGAATTGCGCTTACGAAAGTAGCTTTCTGATCTAATTAGCGTACAAGTTATTCAAACCAGAATAACATAATAGTATATATGTGTAACTGTACATATTAGCAAAAACTAAATTGATATGAATAAACTTTTAAATAAACCAAATTTTTGTAAACATTCATATTTTTGTATTTCTTCATTTTCTGGAACGTAGGCATGCAAGTTATGCAACTAATTATTGATCCGTAAGGGATGGACCTACAACTAATGAAATTCTTTGGCATTTAAAAATATTCTCGCGATCACATTTATAACTTGTAAAGCATTTGGTTTTTGGTTTGCGTATTCCCATTTAACATTCATTAATTATGCAAGCAGCAATATAAGAATAAACAATTAATGGAATTAATAACAATAAAAATTTCCACGTTCTTCTGAAAGTTGTATAAATAGCAGTTATTTCTTCGTAGGTGCATTATGTAAAGAGAATTTCAAACGAACAAGTCGTTTTAAAAAGATATGTAAATTATATAGTATTAAACCAGTAACATTAAATATAAAACGGTTTCAATTTATTGCAAAATAACATGTTTTCTTTCGATATAAATTATGTGTTATTTTATATACTATAATGTAGATAAAATTTGTAATTAGATGCGTCTCGAAAATATTTGCAAATACTTCTATTTATGTTCATTACTTCCATTTTTGATCATTATAAAGCGTGAAGATGTTCGTAGACGTCGAGAATATATGCAGCAAGTCTATTACTGTCAGTATTATTTACAATATGTATTACTTCATTGAGAAGAATCGCAGTTGTAGAGAAATTTTCAAATTGGCAATTACTTTAATGAAAATTTAAATTTAATAGGAAACAGCCAGGGTAACGTCCTTAATAATAGTCTTTTTCATTACTTTCGATCAATTCATTTGCAATTCTAGTAAATACTGTTAATTAGTTTGTCAGTGTTTGTTTAGTATTTCTTCGTAAGCGGAAAAAATAATAGATAATAGAAATGCATCCTGTAGCATCTTCGTTATCTATTGTAAGTATCATAGATGGTGATATCACAGACATGCTATAGGTTTTATTAGGTTGATTAAAATAATGTATTAACATTTATGGAATAGAAATATCAAAGGTCCCTTTTATTCCTTTAGATACGAAAATAGTAGACCAAAGTAAGAAAGAAAATCAATTTTTCAAAAAAGTTCTTTTCTTTTTGAATACGTGGGATGTCTTTTAAGTTTTGCATAGTGGGACATAAAGGGCGCCACCAATTAAATGTCAGTAGTAAAAATTAATCTCCACCTCTAGTTAACCAAAATCCAAAGTTTCAGTGCGATATGTGTAGTGTTCTAGCTACAATGAACTGTTAAAGTTGACAAGAAAGTTTAAGAATGGAATTAAACCGAAAACATTTTCGAAGAACAATTTGTTATTGAGTTTGTTTTTGTTTCCAGCAATGAAGCATCACATCGGTCAAAAATTTCTCGTTGGTATGGAGAATTTAAACGTGGACGGATTGGTCTTAGTGACGGTCCAAGAGCAGGTTCACCAAAAACGGCAGTCACTCAGGAAAACGTCGAATCTATGCACAAGATCATCGACGAAGATCGACATGTGACATATCGCCAGATTGAAGCATTATTGGGAATTTCGAAAGCCTCAATACAAAAACTGTTGTATCAAGAAGTGAGAGTAAAAAAAATAGTTTCTCGTTGAATATCGCATCTGTTGAGCGAAGAACAGCAAGCAGCTAGGGTGAATTGGTGTCAAAAAACTATAAACCGCTTCAACGCCGGAAATTCTAAAAACGTAAACAACATTGTCGATGGTGATCAATTTTGGATTTACTCATTCGAACCAGAAAATAAACGCCAGTCGTCTGTTTGAGTGTTTAAAAATGAAAAAAAGCCGATAAAAGTCATTCGTTCTTGAAGTGTCTCCGAAAAGATAGTCTCGACATTTGTTTCGAAAGCAGGTCATGTAGCAACAAATCCTCTACAAGATCAAAGATCTGTTACTGCCGATTGGTATACAATCAGTTGTTTGCCGTAAGTCATCGCTGAGCTTTGGAAAACCAACCTTGAATAATCCTCCACCATGACAATGAAAGTTCGTAAACAACACGCAAGATAATTGAATTTTTAACGAAACAAAACGTCGAATTTTTGGACCATCCTCCGTATAGTCTGGACCTAAGTCCCAACGATTTCTTTATCTTTCCGAAAATCAAGAACGGCTGTGTTGCCAAAGGTTCCGGTTGTCAGAAGAAGCAGTCAATGCTTTCAAAAACGCAATTTTGACTGTACCAACAAACGAGTGCAACTACAGCTTCCAGAATTAATTCGTGCGTATGCGAAAGTGCATTAATCTTTGTGGGGAATACTTCGAAAAGCAATGAAGTCTATAAAAACTATCTACTGTTATTCAAGTTTTATATGCAAAACTTAAAAGGCAACTCATGCACAAATATATGTAAAAAGTTTTAATATCATGCATCCGTTCTGAAAGTATTATTTTGATTTCTATTCGAAAAGATTTTTAGTTAAGTTATCAACTTAAATTTTGCCATAAAAATAGTTTACGCGGTGTCAGATACATATTACGTGATAGGTGCTTCATTTTTAAGAAGCTGTAATCAGTAGCAGCGCCTTTTGTAATACTTATTTTCTAATTTACACACTGATGTGTTGTCATGAAGCAATAAAATAACTCGTGTATATCAGCGCGTTTCACTTTAATAAAATCTCTAAAGTATACTACACTTCTGTTCTTAATATATTAATCATATTAAAGATGCGAATATGTCGCTGCACATAATGAGTGTAGATATGGCAAGCTCCGCAAACATTCTTGTTTCTCAGTTATGATTTGCTCACCGACTGGAATAAATGTATGTTGTATGTAATAATGTTAAGGTTGCGTAGTTACAGAAAACAACCATTGTCAAACGAGTGAATAAGTTTATTAAATATTTATCAAATTGAAATTGCGATGACTCAAATATCAAATGTGTAGTTTACGATATATCTCTAATGCACTGGATAAAAAGCGACTGTAAAGGACGCGTAAATAATGGGAAGCATAATTTCAAAAAAAAAACTGGCGTGCGCTCGAATGAGCGCATGATTTATGTGAAACACTTGTATTGTGTAATCTACCGTTTACTTTATTAAATAACGAATCATTTATCTCACTCTGGTATAACTATTAGAATTGTATATAATCTAGTCGGAAAACGTTACAAAATTTTATACCATCTGCTTGTGAACGTATTTGCAATAGAATTAAATCAGACGAAACGACAGATTGTAAAAAAGTCTAGTGTTAATGTATGGATCATATCAACTGTCATCTTCAATCTTACTAAGTTCAGGGGGTACAACAAATGTACTGCCTAAGTAATATCAAATGCGGTGTTAAACACATTTGCAAAATTTGAACTTTCCAGAAACCAACTCTAAATGTTTATGACAGACGCCGCTGCAATTATGCGTTTTGTAGACCGATCTCTTAAGGTAACTTATATGCGTATAAAATCCATGCTTCACATCTTGTTATACAAACTTTTCGTGGACATTATTCAGAGGTAGAAGCATTAATTGCAAGTATAAAGGCAGTGTTTCGTCAGTGCTTCAAACCTAGACACACATATCCCTGAACCACCACAACTAATTCCTGCACGTTGGAGAACAGGAATACAGGCAGTGTTTTTTTATCAAAAATATTTTGAGAATATAAATAAGGTGGCTTTAAAATTCGATCCAAAAATGTTGCAGCTATCAAGAAAGCCCAAACCAAATTTCAATAGTCAGGTTAAAACAGATTTACAAACTATTCAATATAATTACTTCAGACTACTGGAGGGAATAGAAAAATTAGTTGTTAGTGAAATCAATGTAAAGAGTGAATGCTCTTCAGGAATAGCTATGACCTCTAATTATTCCACTACATATTTTAACCACCTTATAAGACATGTAGAAGGATAACTAGAGGTTGAATGATAAAGATGAGACTGTTCAAGAGACAAATAGGCAAAAGGAACATTAAGATTAAGAAAAAGATGGTATGGAAGTACATAAGAAGACCTAAGTTATAAACTAGGATATAAAAGTGACGAACGACATTGTTATACGTTTTGTGGATTTTTTGTAAAGTGTGTTTTGTTCTTGGGTTTTGTTATGTGCAGTGTTGTATATCTTAGATGTTCAAGGCCTATGGAGCTATTAAATAAAAAAGCAATGCAAGATTTCGTGTAATGTTGTTGGACATTTAAGATAATTAATTTCAGTAGTTGAATTTTGATGGAGCCTGTTGTTGATTAACTAGTTAATTTAACATAACACTAGTTAATTTCATAACACAATATTTTAATCACTAAAGTTGATATATAACCCCTTTCCACATTAACTTTTGTAAATTCTGTATACGCATTTCGACAACCAAGTTGTCATCATCAGCAGATAATTTCAAAGTGTCGCACCTGGTAAAACACGGCGAAAAGCAACTGTACAAAATCAAACTTTTGTACGCGATGTGGACACCGCTCAAAGTTTGATTTTCGTACAGTTGCTTTTCGCCGTGTTTTACCAGGTGCGACACTTTGAAATTATCTGCTGATGATGACAACAACTTGGTTGTCGAAATGCGTATAAAGAATTTACAAAAGTTAATGTGGAATGGGGTTATATATCAACATTAGTGATCATTATTAATTTCCTTGAGGTAAATACACATGTCCCCTTTTATCAACTAATTTCAATAAAAAGAAATTCGTGCATATGTATATATGTTGTGGATATGTATTGTATATTGAGGGTGTTGTATTTTTGTCATTTTTATTAATTTAGAAAGTGTTTAATCAATTATTAGTTCTTAATTACATTCTTACTTTATTTGTGCCATGTATAGTGACCACTAGCGCCATCTAAACGCGACGTCGCCGTTTAATATACTGTACATAATATTTTAAAATATATCTTGTTATGTTTGTATATTTTAATTTTAATTACATATTGTTACAAAAATTCCAACGAGTTTGAACGCCTTTTGTTTTCGAATGTGGAAAACACCTAATTCCTCCGACACATAATAGTCCATAAAATTGTCGCATTATCAGGAAATAAACCTTTAACTGATAGATTGATATTCACTTGCACTCTGAGAATCCTATTGAACGGGCTAAGTTTTTTTAGGTTCTTAAGATAACATAAAGGATTTGTATATGTCGTGATTTTATGAAGCAGGTCGTTAAAAAAAGGGGAAAATACAGACCCGTTGTTGTTTTGTATTTTAATCTTATTCTCGGAGAAAATTAAATCGTTTAGATAAGGAGTCGGTATTAAAAAACGATATCCGAACCCATCAAATTTGTCTAGTCAATTGTACAAACATTTGGATCAATCTGTTTTTCAATGTGTCCGATATCTTTAATGTCTTATTTATTTGTCGCTTTTTAAGATATGATTGTCGGGGCATCGAAAATTGAATTTATACACTGCCACTTATGAATGTTCGGACAGTTTACATGTAAGAAGTAGATTAACAGATGAAAACTGGCTCTCTTAAATATGAGGAGTATTAGAAGCAATGTAAAAAAAATCAATACGTTCATATTCAATTTTAAAACAATGTTAATTATGTTAACTTAAATCCACATATCATTTTAATATTACGATGTAAACATCTAAACAATGTGCTACACTAATTCTTTTTTAGAAAACTTCTTTAACTTATCTTTAGAAAATAATGGTTCGATACGGAAACGATTCAGTAGTTATTATATATTGTTTAGTGCCATGTTTTTCTTATCAAATTATGGTGAAATCTGTTTCATGATTACGCAAACATTTTCTATTGGATTAGTAGAATCTAGTAGTTGTGAAGGTAAGTCTGATGAAATGTTTTTTTGCTTTTTATAAATCCGTCTCTTGGTTTTGAGGCGTTGAGTGGTGAGAAATGAGTATTATTTATAACGATGTGGCTATGAAGCTCACTGAAAATTGGCAAAAGGTTGTCCAAGAAAATGGGTAATATGTAAGTTAGAGATCTTTCTTTTCATATTAATAATTTTATTATAAAAAATATGCCATAACTTCTCCGAAAATTCAGTGTTTCTCGAGCGTTCTTATTTTCGCTTTATTATTGGTTTTACTTGTAAGATTTGTTTTACTAACCGGTTGTCTTCCCTCTTATATATGACCGAACCATCTTATCCTTTGCGTTTTCTCAAATTGTGTATGTAGTTGATGCTTTACTATACAATTGGCGGCTTATGTCTTCATCACTTCTTCTCTTTCAACTATCCTCCTACTGCCTTCTCTTCAAAAATATTCCTTCTCAGTCCGTTTCGCTCCAGCATATCAAAAGTTTATGCCACACTGAACATAATATTTTACGTCTGTATATTTACCGATTAACTCTTTATTTTGTCGACCAATTATTTGGTCACTCTGGTCGCGCGTAAATGTTGCTACTATATTTCCAATTACCACACAAATATGTATGTCTAATTGGATATCATACATTGGTTGTAATACATAATCGGCTATTTACTGGAAGACAATATAAGTAGTTACGAGTGACCTCGCTCGCAGACACGACTATCTAGTATCTATTAATAAGATTGTAGTATTAATTTATATTTATGTGGTGTACCTATTTATTGTAGTATATACTCGAAAAGTCAAGTAGAGTACTAACAAAGTTTTCTAAAATAATAGAAATACAGTCTTGTTAAGAGGACACTCATTATATCCTGTACTCATAAATATAGTGCAATCAAATTTGGCATACATGTAGTACTAGATTAGTATAGCTTATGCTCACCAGGAGAAGGATCCAGTGCTGTTATGGAGAAATGCATTCATATTTCCAGAGTTCGACTAAAGCTGCTAGTATCGCAGCAATACGACGACGCATGAAGTCTACTAGGCACCCTATGCCGCTTCATCTCGTCTTTATGCTCTTGAACATTTGCCGAGGAAACTGAATATTACTGAAGTCCCCGATCGAATCTATCCCAGATATGCTCGATGGTACTAAAAACGACTTAGCCAAAGTTGTGCCCGGATGCTGAGCTTTTATATAAAGGTTTGTACTATACGAACGTACGTTGTCGTGCATGTAAACTAGACGTGTGCGCCGAGGAATGTACAGGTATAGTATCCCATACCATTATGCCCTGCTGTCGGTAGACATAGCGTAGTTGAATACGCGCATAGATTAGACGCTCACCAAGTCTTGGTGAACCTAGAGTTGCGCATCTCTCACACCCAGCGTGAATGGTGATTCATTAGAATATAAGACATGCGCCCATTCGACACACCACCGTTGTTTAGCATCGTACCACTCGCTTCATATATGACGGTGTTCCGGTATTAATGGTATCCATTACAATGTGCGACACGCTCACAATTCACTATCTACTAAAAGCTGCTGTGGAATTCGTGCAGTCATGCACGTTCCCTCCCAATGGATCATATTTGTGTCAATTGTCAGGAAGGCAAAGTACGCGACGTTGTCGTGGCATAAACCAAGACATTCCACTCTTGTCATTTCCGGTGGATATTAAATCAGCAACCGTTTCATACGACGCGTGATATCTCTGAAGGACAATCCTTCTAAATGTATTCCAACGACTTGACTCTCTCGAACACACTCAGGTACTGCTAGTGATCATCCATAGTATACGTGGCATATATACCATACATACAGACTTGCGAAAGGACACTAACTTATGCAAGAAGAGCGCTGGTCCCACGCATCGATAGTAACGAGCGCCTTACGAGACCTCTTTTCTCCGCTATGGCTGACACAAGTCGGTAAAGTTATTGTACACCAAAAACTGTGCTTGTATCTCCACGCACTTCCAACAGTGTATTTCTATCTGCTGAAGATATTTTGATAATAATAATAACTCTAGTTTCCAAGAAATAGTCCGCTTTTAATTGCTGTATAATCTGTATATGAATTTTTATTAATTATTTTTTCACGTAATTGTACAACATCACTCTGCCATAACTGATTCGTAGTGCTGCCACCTGTATACCTTGACAGTATTCTCTTTTCACTCGCTAATTACTGTCTAGATAGAGGTCACAGGAAATGCTTTCTTAATTACTATCACGAACTATATAAATCTGTCAATTTAATTTCTAATTGGAAAATCACAGAGTTTATAACTGATATAACCACGCTGTATATTATACCTGCATGTAAATCACACTTCATCAAGTTCACGTTTTAATGACTGTTAAGAAAAGGTTTAGGAACTAATGTATATATAAGAACAATTATTGTAGGATATAAAACTGCCCCTATAAAAAGAAAATAAACCGAAATGCGCGCCCACAAAGGCACAATTAAAACAATAAAAATCCTGCTTACGATCGTGTAAAATTCAGTCGATGATTAAATTAATTTTTCCAGGCGTCGAAAGCTGAGAGAAAGGAGCCGTATCATAGCTGTCATATTATATATTACTTACTAAATATTTCTCTTTTTTATTCCGACGTAGGACGAAATAAATATTTATTCAGTCGAAAGTAATTTCGACTGACAAAGTTGACGACGCATGTAATTATATCTTTATCCTTGTCGAAAAAGAAAGAAGAAAAATAAGATTTAATATTGTGTTTACTTACGCGGGTTTTTGATTTGATTGTACGTGTGTCAGTTTGTAGGTTTTGAAAAAAAAAATTGTTTAAATTTGAGAGTAATGTTGTTGAAAGAAATTACGATTGTTTTGGAAGTAACTGTTGATCACGTTGTTACGTTGTGTACTTTTACATTTCGTCTATAATTGGTGTTTCATGTAACTAATTCAATGTGATGAGAATGCATTTTTTTCAATGTAGTCATCTGCAAAATCGGCATTGAACATTTCTAATAAACAAAGGTGAATGTACTTTTTATTTAAATTATATAAAAATTGGGCGACAATATAATTGACATATAAATGCAGTGTTTGGTAGTTGGTCATGTTGATCTAATTACTAGTTTCATTGTTCAGGGATATCGGTATGCTTCGCCTAAGTTATTATATGACAATTGGTACCTGTTGGAAAAAAAAGATGAAAACCCTATGAAAACATTTACATTCTATGAGAGAAATGTATTCGAATTTGTTTAGTTCACAAAAAAAGTAACGCATTCAATTATCGCCCTCTTTCAATTTTCTTTAATTTATTGAGGTTTTCGAATTAGGTACATATTGTAATATTTATAAAAATATTCTTTGTTATTTCCTCAACAGCACGAAAATGTACCATGTAGATTAATTGTTTCTAATCTTGTTTGTTTTTTCACAATATATTTGTGAAATCTTGGACAGATGATATATATATATATATATATATATACATATATATATATATAGATTTTTCCCAGGTATTCGATATTTTGAAATACAATGTGCTGTGTAAACGTTCTTCCTTTGATTTTCGCCCTTTTTCTAAACTCAATCGAATTCTATATGAGTAGCAAGAGATGTTATGTATTTGAAACAGTTTTAGTTCTGAGAAATTCATCTGGTTATCCTCAGGGCTCTAACTTGAGACCACTTCTATTTATCCTTTATACTAATGATTTTCTTTGTTCTCTAACTTTCCTAGTATTGGCTTATGCCGCTAATATACAGCTATATTTAGAAGTTGAGAGTGATGATTAAGCTCTGTTACTTACTGTCGTTCTCTTTATCCTACATATAAGTAATACGAAATAAATAACCACTGCCTATCAATTTAAAACAGCGTTTTCTTTTAACAAATATATTGAATTACTGGTTGCTTCTGTTTGTAGATTTTTGGGTTTCATTATTAGAACTTTTCGTTGCTTTACGACTATAGATGTATTAGTTTTTGCATTTTGCCTTTGTAACTAGCTAAATCGAATACGCATGTTTTGTATAGCATCCCATATATTTGGAAACAGTATGTTTCTTGGAAGAATTCAACGTCAGTTTTTAAAATTTCTATTATTTATAATTGACGGAGTTTATCTTCGTATTGGATTAAATGACGTGGAATTACTCCATTTGGTCTATGGGTTTTTTCATTGTTAACTCGTGCATATTACTAGACACGTCTTACTTTACCTACATCTTCGTAAACGCGTAAAATGCTTATTTTACACAAATACGTGATACTATAAAGATGATTTACCGAATTCGTTTTAAATTTATGGCTTACAATAGAAAAATATCTTTTAAAAATAAAGGATACGAACATTTTTGTGCAATTCGAGGATACAATATCTAGCAAATTCTTTTGTACTTCTAAATAATAGTTTTAATAGTTAAATGCTCCGTTTCATAACCATGGGTGAAATATGGGTCCATCACTTCACATCCGAGACAAAAGAACAATCAAAACAATGGACTCTAAAGGGAGAACATTCTCCAAAGAAGGCGAAGATCATTTCATCTGCAGGCAAGGTCATGGCATCGGTTTTCTGGGATGCGCGTGGAATAATTTTCATTGAGTATCTTGAAAAAGGAAAAACTATCAACGGCGAGTATTATGCGAACTTAATGCAACGTTTGAGCGAAGAAATCAAGCAAAAACGGCCGCATTTGGCTAAGAGGAAGGTGTTGTTTTATCAATATAATGCACCAGCTCACAAATCCGTTATTGCAATGGCAAAATTAATTAATTAAAGTTTGAATTGCTACCTCGTGCACCCTATCCGCCAGATTTAGCCCCCTCGGGTTATTTTCTGTTCCCAAAGATTTTCCAAGGATGAAGAAATGATGTCGGCTGTTAATGGCTATTTTGAGGAGCACGGCAGTTCTTATTATAGAAAGGGTATCGAACTTATTGAACATCGCTGGGAAAACTGTATAGAACTGAAAGTATGTTGAAAAATAAATATATTTCCAAAGTTTTTGTGCTTTCTTTGTTGGGTCGGGTACTTCTGGGACCACCCTCGCATGATAAATTGAACGTACAATAAAAATATATTCCATAATTACATTATATTTTTCTCTACCTAGTAGTAGAATTCAGAATTTGATTTGCCAGAAGTAAATGAAAAAACATACATAGGTCGTAATAGCGACATAGTCACCACCTGTCATGTTAGAGCTTAGTTCTAACCTCCTCCTCCTCCTCACTTGTTTATATCAACCGCTTGCCGCCTATTTTTTTGCAATAGATCGCTGATAGTACAAGTCTGAGCACTGATCTAGACATTGCACCGATTACTATTTATTTTTAAAAAATTAATCTAACATAATGTAAAATATTTAGATGAATTCGATGCATATAAAATACATTTGAGCAATTTTTTACATGGAAAGATAGTAAGTTTTGGAGAGTTGAATTTTCAAATTTACAAACAGCTCGTCAAAAGTTTTCAAGATTAGTAGTGTTTGTACTACTGATTAATTGTTTTAATAAGATTCGATCTGCTTATGAAATTTTTGATAGAAATCGGTAGCAATTTTTCGAACAAACTGATAGAATGAACAATAAGAATAAATAATTGAAATTTTTGTAAAAAAAATGAAGAATGAGAATAAATAATTGACATTTTTGTAAAAAGTTTATAATGTTTGAAAAATAAAAAGGTTATTTTTAAAGAACGATGTAAAGATCGACTTTTGGTTGACGACAATAAACACTTTTTAAAATTTTGTGCTGCGGATATCTTTTGATAAATGTACCATGAAAATCAATTGCAAGAGCAATACATATAATTAACAATGTTTCTATTGATTCAAGAGTATCCGTCATATATACAAATGAACAAATAATAAATATGTTATACATACATGAAATGATTTCAAAATGCAATGCACTTCAAAATCTAACTGTACTCAATTCATTTCATTTTATGTTATTATTCTGAGAATTAAATACTATTAATGGCAAAGTAATTCGATTATACCAGAATGACATAATTTATCTTCTACAATGATTGATGGATTATGTAATATATCCTATATTTGACTTGTATGAACACTAATCATTTTATGCCATTGGGTTAATATTAGAACTAAAGACAGTTTACATTATTTCTCTCTAATAGCGACGATCACTTTAATAATTATTTAGAAAGGATGTAGTAACCGATGGTAATTATTTCTACCATACAATTACTTCTTTTTAACCTTTCCGAGCCGACAAAACGGAGCTTAAGTGTTTAAAAACGGAAGTCAACAATCCATAAACCTCGTCTGTCAAAATATAAAAGAAAACTCTCTTTTTGCCGTCGAGGCGCATGCATTCATTTCTGGTCGAGTATAAAGTAATATACGGTCTACGAACGCTTAATTTATCCCGGTACCTATTTACGTTTTGGAAGCTATAATTAGCGAATGATTTTATTATTTCACATGCACCACTGGCTGTGAGTTACAAAGGCAGGAATAAATCACTTGTTTTATGTATGAGATCGTTCTCTACGTAATACACGTGAAAGTACAACGTATGGTTATTTCAAAGCACCTGCACGTTAAGAGTATTGATGGAAGAGCAGGCGATTTGAATTTATGATGTTTAAATATTTAATGTAAAAATAACGGAAAAGAAGAACATTAATATTTACGATGGTTTAACATGAATTACAGACGAAATGAATCTTTGAACGTTTAGTAGTTTCCATAACTGACAAATTTACATTACTGGAAATAAAAAAAAAAACGCCTTAACTTAAGTACTATACTAATACTTACAGACAAAAGTTAAACATTAAATATTCTCGACTACATTAACGTTAAATGAATGTTAAGAAGTTCAAAGGTGCAGCAATGTGAATATATGGAATGTTTGTCTAACATGTAGATATATTTAAATCACAAATAACTACTAAATTAAGCAATAATAATAAGCGACTATAAATTAAATTAAAATATATCTGCAAATAAAAATATAGTATATAGAGTATTTGAAGGGGAAAATAAAAGAGAAATAATGGTAGTTCCAAACTAAAACTAAATTATCTTATTCTAATAATATCAGTAATTAGTGTGTCTAGACAAAAAATTATTTTATTTTTAAATGTACCTTGTACCCATTACATTTAGCCCGCCTATATTTAAATCTTTTCCCACTTTCGGAAAAGTAAATTTTCTCAAACTATACGAAATATGCGTTCATTCCTGTGCCAAGTTTTCAGGTTGCGAACAGGGAGAAAGTCTGAGGAAGTCAAATCTAGTGAATAAGCTGAATGCGGAAAGTAATTCATTAATTTTTGCCATCGTAACTGTCGAAACAGTCGAAATATCGAAATTATCTTGAAGAAAAACACTCGTTCCTTCGTTGATGTTAATAATTATATGTAAACATATAATTAAGTTGAAGTAATGAAAAATTATTATTTTCTGCTATTTAATCGTTAATTAAATTCACAGAAATCAATTAAAAATTTCTGCGCTGGAGAAGGACTCGAACCTCTACCTGCCGTTTTCTAGACGAGACGTCTAGACGTCCAACCACTATTGTAAAAAATACTCAAGGAGAAAGTAAATATTATAATATTTAAACGAGAGCTAGTTATAAACATACATAACATAACTTGAAATGAATATACAATTATTCTCAGTAATTAATAGTGCTTCATTGTAATAATACGGAAGACTAACATGTCCAATAGCTTCCCTAACCAAAATAAAACGAAAACCCCCTAGATCGCGTTAGAACGTCATCTTAAGAGAATAATTGTTCACCATAAATTAAGAAAATATAACGACACAGGGTCGTAATGAAATAAATCCAATAAAGTGCAGTTTATAACTCAAGCAATGAAAGTGAAAGCTATTAAGATTATGAAAACCATCTAATTTTTAAAAAAATAATATTTTTTTTAAAGGTAAAATTGACCCGCTACAAGTCTTCAAATATTTTTTTGCAATCAGCATCATTGTTGTTGTACAAATGTAGCACCAGCACAACTATGCGATTATTTCAGATTGCAAACATCGTCTTTCTTCTCTCGTCTCGCAGTATATAAATACAATACGTGAGGGCTAATAGTTTCTCTTATACATGGGGGCTGCAACACGAGCAATAATAAAAGTTGAGATAAGTAACCCTGTAGCACAAAGATCTAGAACGATTAGGGCCCCCGTAGTAAGTTGTATTGCAACCATGATCAGGCTAAAATTTGCTGCAGTCTCCCATCCTGCGGCTTGTATTCCATCGCTTCTTGAACCGAGTTATACGAGGAGGATCTAATATTCGGGATTAATCAAGAACAGATCCTCGTTATACGTATGTGTTGCTGATAGATGTTTATACATTACGTATATTGACGTAGTTTTGTAAGATATGGTTCCGAATAAACCTTATCTATTATAATCAAACTTAATTATCAAAGAATTTTTATTTTGGTTTTAGTTTATGTAAATATAATAAATAATAAATTTTAATAAATGGATTGAAGATTATAAGGAATTTATTTAGAAATTCAAGCTTACATTTAAAAAGCAAATAACATAATATTTTATTATTTACAAATACAAGAATTGCTCTAATGAAATTAATCTTTTGACCATGGTCAGCGCACATGTTTAACAAACTAGATTAACGCAACATAAGCTGTGGTCGTTAATACGAGGGTAGTTTGACAAATAGTGAGAATGGAAAAGAAAAACGAATTTTTTAAATACAAAGTAATTTTTATTTTTCAATATATTCTTCTAAAAGAGCAATACATTTATTCCAACGGTGCTCCAGTGCCCTTATGCCATCTCTAAAAGGCGATTCCGGAAGGCTTGCAAAATACTCATTTACGAAGATGATAAGCTCGTCGTTAGACGAAAATTTCTTTCCACTTAGTGCCGTTTTCAATTTTGGAAAAAGGTGGAAGTCGAAGTACTAATTGGAAATGCCACTCATGGATTTTGGACATCGCAACTGTGCTGGTATGCGAGGGAGCGTTGTCTTGGTGAAACAGAATCTTTTCTTTGCCATTCCTGGCCATTTAGCACGAATCTCAAAATTTAATTTTTGTAGAAGTTCTGCATAATATTGTCCGTTTATTGTGGCACCTCTCTGAAGGTAATCAATGACCGAAATGCCCTTTGAATCCCAAAAAATTGATGCCATCACCTTGTTTGCCGATAAAGTGGTTTTCGCTTTCATTGGAGGTGCAGAACCACGTCCTAACCATTGTTTCGACTGTTGTTTAGTTTCGGGTGTACTGTAGTGTATCCAAGTTTCATCGCAAGTAACAAATCGCCTACAAAAATCAACCGGATTCTGCTTATAAAGGTCCAAATACTCATTGAAAATGTGTGAACTTTTGATCAGTCGTAAGCAATCGCGGCTCCCATCTTGCCGAAAGCTTGGAAAGGCGCAATTCTTTCGTTAAAATATGGTGTACGCGTTCTATTGAAATGTTTACTATGTCTGCTATCTCTCACGTTGAGTCGTCGATCTGGCGTAATAATACTATGGATTTTTATAATCATTTCGTTAGAAGTCACGATTTTGGGTGCTCCATAGCGCGCTTCATCAACACAGCTTGTTCTACCACGTTTAAATTCATTTATCCATCTACTTACTGTGGCGGATGATGGAGCAGATTCACCTAATGTTTCCCGTAACTCATCTTTTATTTCGGTAGATTTCATACCCTTAATTACGAAGTATTTAATCACCGCACGATACTCTGGTTTTTCTATTTTAACAAAACGACGTGTTGCTTCTTCTTCAATCAGCTGTCAAAAATAAACTAATCAACCGATTTATCTAAATAGCGGAATGTAAACATATAAATAGGCAACCTAAATTACAGTGCATTTGTTTTACCAATAGAGCGCCACCTATGCGTCATTCTCACTACTTGTCAAACTATCCTCGTATATAGTAAAAAGTATAGCTGCCTAATGGCTCTCTTAAAGAATACCAGATGTAGTTGCTACTGCTTTGGATTCAGTGCTGTTAATTTCAGTTTTTATAATGCTATGGCGCAAGTAATTTGTGACTCATGTATGCAAAGTTATAAAATAGTAATAAATTAATGTCTGCTGCTTTACAGTCAATATTAAGAAAATACATCGCGTATATGGGAATCTACAAGATATAACAAACGTTAATGCTTTTTCTAGGAAAACTGTTACTGCAATTTCTCAAATGACTCGTTTAAACTAATTCTAGATTCTTTTCGGAATTAATTTGTGTGTTTTTTAGCAGTAATTAAATGCGACGCAATTGTTTCTACAATAAATTCCTTTTATGGATTTCTTATATTTTTATGTCGGAATTGTTTTGTTTATTGACCTTATACTAACACTATAACAAGATAAAACCTAAGAATACACAGAACAGATGGCAAAACCCCTGACAATAATAGATATTACATCATATAATTGTTGATACGCAAGAAAAAAGAAGAAATTCAACAACAGACAATAAACACACCATCATCGTTACCATCATGTGAGGAATATACGTCATAAAAATATCCATAAACTGTAAAATAGTTTTAATTATTCGCTTTAATGGCCCTTTCTATTGTGATGTAATTGGCGGCATGTTCGGTTATATAAACGGCCAGAGACGTTATGAAAGGAGATGACCATGATCGTATCAGAGCAACAATTTCCTTGTTTTGACTTGGCGCGTCGGAAAACTGTATGTGTACAACAAATACAATTCAACAACACAATTGTGATGGATTGTTTTCCGAGAAGTTTCGCGGCAATCTGGACATCGGGGATCTTGACCTGTTTATGCTTTGACATATGACCTCATTAGTAGATAGCAGGAGACACTTTACAAATAAAAATAACGTCGGTTTGCTGTTAATAGGCAAAATCGATAATAGCATGAGTAATAATGTTTTGTATGGCTATTAAAAAGAAATATGTATATGTTTATGTGACTGCATGACAGCTAATTAGGTAAATGTTCTTTTTATAAGAGACGTATGTCATGTAATATAAAAATTCTAGAATATAGGAGATTAAATTCTCTTTATATTCAATTATATTATCTTGTTTAAAATGTAGCTTTCATTTCCTGGGTGCCTTAGTGTTGTCTCATGCGTTTTCTTATATCTATTAATGTATATGTATATGTTGTATGCCAAATTGTCAGTATAAACAATATTTTCAAAAAGATTCGGTCCAAAAAGGATTAAAAGCTGTACGAAATGTGGTGATATAAACTCTTTTAGTTGGTCTTTCAGAACATGCAATTTTCTGATCCACGATAACTAATAATAATAAATTATAATAATAAAAATATAAACTCAGTAATCAAACATTTCTATGACTAACATTTCAAATGTAATTTGAAGCTATTCTCTCGACTTCAGGATAAGTGTTAGATTTGATGAAAATTTATGTTCCAAAATAAGTGGTACGCGTTTTGACATACGTAAGACACTTTTTTCAGAAATTATGCCAAAAAATATATTTTCAACATATTGAAACATCTTACATAATAACTTAATATAACAAGAAAGGTTTTTAAATTAAAGTAAATAGTATTCTTTGCATGGGACGCTTGAATGAGCTACACATTACATTTCAGAAAAAGCGGTAACTATCCTAGTCATGTCCTTTGCCTTCTCTGAAATGGGGTAACTTATAATTGTTGTCACCATTGACTTTCATAGTTTCTGGCATCCATTGCTGATATGATGAGAACCTTGTTGAGTGTACCACGATTTAGTACGTTAAAAGCATCAGCATGGTATTACAGTATCTGAATAGCATAAAAAAACCTATTGCTATACATTGCTATCGTGAGTTAAGGATTTACGAATCGAATTTATGGGAGTATTAGTAACAGCTTCGAAAAGCTCACGAACAGTTTCATTGAAGTCTACCAAAATGCAGTTGAGGGTTATCTTGTGAATCCAAATACAAGCAGGTCTATTCTGATTAAACAGGGTCATTTAGCTTCAATAGCAGGGAGAAATTTATAGTTCTGCATTCGTTTTTGTTCATAAAAGTGTATTAAAATAAGATATTTCCATTGATACTTAAGGTAATTGTTACGAATTTTTTGGATTAGAAGATCATTTTCATACTCTTGCAAAGAGCCAAATAAAGAAATAAACAAAAAAGCAAAAATAACGATATTCAAAACGATCTTTAAACTCATATTGACCTTTGGATGAGAAAGCTGGATGCTCACGAAGAAACAAGAGTCGAAAATACAAGCAACGGAAATGAAGTTACTGAGAGGGATAGTGGGAGTCACAAGAAGAGACCAAATGAGAAATGAGGTAAAAAGGGAAATGTTGGAAGTTGGAAGTCAATAAAGAGAATAATAGAAAAACAATAAATGAGATGGTTTGGTCATTTAATCAGAATGGGAGCTAACAGACAAACAAAAAAGATATGGCAACCAAAGACAAATACAAAGGGACAGAGATGCGACGAGACAATGGAGGAAATACTAAGAAAGAAAGACGAAAACTGGCAAGAGGCCAAAATATTGGCGCAAGACAAAAGAAAATGGGCAGAGTTCGTGAATATGGGCAAACAAGTACATTGAGATGAGATAGTGTCAATCAAACTGAGGGTAGGTGAAGTGAGAACTGAACCTAGTGAGAAGCGAGAGTAATAATGGACCCCAGAGTGAGTGGAAGTGAGAATGTACCCTACACCGAAAGGTAGAAGAGGACTGGATTTTATGTATATATATATATATATATATACATAATATAATATATCATAATATATATATCTATATAGATATATATATATTATTTGTCAAACTTTCTTTTCTTCAAGAAGACTAAAGATCTGTTACCATAGAAAAGATGGTAGAATTAGAATATAATTCTTTCTCGAAACAAAGTACTACTAGTTCAACCTCAATTTCTGCCAAATAATCTTTGTATAATAAACTTTAGAACTGTATTTACCACATCTAATGTTTTCAGACAATATCGGAATAAAAATTTGTAATGTTTGAGACATATACATATGTGACATATTTAGCAACCCACAAACTCAATACAAACAGAAGCATAATTACGAAGGCAATAATAATAAACTTTTAATAAAAATCTTAAAATTACTAGCAAAGCGATGCTATTTTATCGACTTTCTAGTTGTAGGTATTTATGACAGATTTTACTTATTGAAAATGATATTAATTTTATGAACGTTATAATTAAATTGTGTACCATAAAAGTATAATACTTATATGAGTTTAATTATTAGGTATTGGCTGCGTTGGCAATCACCAGTCTTTATCACCATTACCTTTAAATGAATTTCCATTAACTTAATTCATGTCTATATAGAGTTTTAATTACCTGGAAATTTTCTTCCATTAATATTTTGTTATGGAGTATCTTATTATGAGAAAATATTGAATGAGTCAATTAAAAGCAAAATAAAGACATGAAATTCAGTAATAGGAGAATATAGGAGAATAGTCATAAGGATTTTGCTTCAAAATAAGAGGTTTTTACAATTTTAGGCACAAACGAAGCGCTTTTAATGTCGACTTCAACAGGGTTTAACAAAATATTTTATCTTAAAAAATTTATTGCGTTTTCAAAATATGCTTTATTGCAGTCAATGCTCTTTTGCTCTCGAGAAAAAGGAATTTTCAAAATATTTTTTCTTGTTTCTGGAAATATGTAATTTATCTTCCTTTTGAAAGCATCTAGACAATTTCATTGGCCGAAATTAAACACGTTCTTTGCGATTTATCTTTGATATGTAAGAAAAAAATTGTTAGGTTGGGTCGGGGCTGCGTGGGTAGCTCACCAATCTAAAGTTCTGTTCTATTTTTTAAACTTATCTCTCGATCGGTAGTATGATAACAAGAGCTATCATATAACAGAGATCTCGACGAAGCTATAAGAACAGTTTAGGTCGAAGCGATGCAAAAGTTCCTTGGAGAAAGTCTTCCAAATTTATAACGTACTTACTGAATAGGGGACAGAAAATCTATAGCGATAATAGAGGCTCTGCTGACAGGTATTGTAAGTTCAACAATTATATCTAGACTCTGCCAAATAAAAATAAAAACCACAATCTATGTGTCCTGACAATATGAAAAAGAAGACGATTTCTGCTAGAATGAACATTGAAGTGGAACTCTTGAAAAAAACTCTCTTAGAGGCTGCCGAATTAGAAGAATAAAAAAACCTAGAGAACTTACTCAAACGAGACCTGAAGACCACATTAGATCCAGAAAGGTTTCAGTGGAATAGACCATTCCAAGCAGTATGATCCTGCATTTTGGTTGACTATCAAGCATCTTTTGATGGTCTTGAGCAAGAACAGTGTACTGCAACATTCAGAATCGCCTCTACAGTAGTACTTGGCTACAATTGCAATCGTTTAGCAAACAATCTTCTTACAATGTTTTTATGAACATCTTTGTTGGAGGAGGTTTATTTTGGAAAACTAGACTCACTCAATTTGTATTAGTTAGTGTTGCCCTCTTTTGTTAGGTTCAATAATTACCGATTGCCCAAGAAAAATAATACTTTAGTCAATCTTCGCAAAATTTTTAATATATACACGGTGATTGATTAAAACAGTAGATGTATTAGGAGTACTATTTTTTTATTCCTTAAAATTTTTGCATAGACATAAGAGATCATGTTCTATCTATAGAATATATTTTCGTGTTGGCTACGCCTCCGGTTAAATCGGAAGTCGCTACCAATTCGTTTATTTTAAATAGAATAATGTATTTTTTATTGAATACTCGAGTTTTAGAAAATATTTCAAAAAGACTTTTCTTAAATTATCTCTATGCTGAGTCAACCATTTTGGAGATATTTGAATTTCTTTGAATATATTTGGTTTTATATCATCGTCATTATTATTATTTGCTGAAAATATTTTGGTATCGGAAATAACTATGTATATTTGCAGCATTAGCGGAAGACCCATATGCCTTATTCCGATATTTTTATTTTTGGCAAGTCTTATACAGGGCGTACATGAAGTAGTTTCGAGTAAGTATAACATTAATCTACCAAAACTTAGTTTTTTGTTTGTATTTGAATGCAGAATTCGCCTTCACATCAACTCGCAATAGAATTTCTTATGCCTATCATCAATCCTTTTCCTATTACTAATTTTTTTTGATTTCGGGAGAATAAAATATGAATCGCAATAATTGCTGACAGATATGGTAATGACAGGTAATGTTGAAACATTAAAATATTGCTGTTTGCGATTCTTGTCTGGTAGTTTACTTGATCTTATTTTATATTCATGGAGGATGTCATAAGATTGTTGGAACAGCTCGTATGTTTAATGAGAGATGTCTTTACTTCTGCAAGATTCAGAAATGTGAAATCTATTAGGCCACAACCGAAGCCTATCGTAGGTAAAGAAGCGGAATAAATTAATGTCTCGGCATTTATAGTTACCACAGCAATTCTCATGATTCAATGAGATCCGAGGGGCAAAATCCAAAATTTATCTCATTAAGCAATGCAAGAAATTTTGGGCAAACATTCATTCACAACTGTACAAGAATTTCATCCTGAGAACAATGAAAAACGCATGTACGAGAGAAATTTATTCAAGAATTTTAAGTTTTTTAAGTTTACAGCAAACCGGAGATTATATCGAACACTTATGGATTCTTGTTTTCTTATTTGTTAAACTGAAAATTTGTTTACCTGTACTTGTTCACCTGTAAAAAGTTTCACACTACGCAATCATATAATGCTTTTACCACACGAATTTTTGTCAATAATCCTGTAACATTCTTTGTTAAATAAAACGAGTTCTAAGTGGTCGCCTTTAGTATTATGGTAGGATATTATGTATCTGAGCAAATAATTCATTTCCACAACTATCTATCAACAATCATAGCATGAAAATAGGTATAGGGAATCCTATTATGAGTTGATGTAATATGTTGCTGCATTCGAATACGTAAAAAAAGTGACTGCACTGTAATTTAGGCTGGCTAGTTATATGTTTACATTCCGATATTTAGATAAATCCGTTGATTAGTTTATTTTTGACATCTGATTGAAAAAGGAGCAACACGTCGTTTTGTTAAAATGGAAAAAACAGAGTATCGTGCGGTGACTAAATACTTCGTAATTAAGGGTATGAAAGCTACCGAAATAAAAGATGAGTTACTGGAAACATTAGGTGAATCTGCTCCATCATCCGCCACAATAAGTAGATGGGTAAATGAATTTAAACGTGGTAGAACAAGCTGTGTTGATGAAGCGCGCTCTGGAGCACCCAAAATCGTGACTTCTAACGAAATTATTATAAAAATCCATAGTATTTTTACGCAAGATCGACGACTCAAAGTGAGAGAGATAGCAGACATGGTAAACATTTCAATAGAATGCGTACACCATATTTTAACGAAAGAATTAGGCCTTTCCAAGCTTTCGGCAAGATGGGTGCCGCGATTGATTACGACTGATCAAAAGTTCACTCGTTTGCGTATTTCCAATGAGTATTTGGACCTTTATAAGCAGAATCCGCTTGATTTTTGTAGGCGATTTGTTACTTGCGATGAAACTTGGATACACTACAGTACACCCGAAACTAAACAACAGTCGAAACAATGGTTAGGACGTGGTTCTGCACCTCCAAAGAAAGCGAAAATCACTTTATCGGCAAACAAGGTGATGGCATCAATTTTTTGGGATTCAAAGGGCATTTCGGTCATTGATTACCTTCAGAAAGGTGCCACAATAAACGGACAATATTATGCAGAACTTCTACAAAAATTAAATGTTGATATTCGTGCTAAATGGCCAGGAATGGCAAAGAAAAAGATTCTGTTTCACCAAGGCAACGCTCCCTCGCATACCAGCACAGTTGCGATGTCCAAAATCCGCGAGTTGCATTTCCAATTAGTACCGCATGCGCCTTATTCGCCGGATCTGGCTCCTTCCAACTTCCACCTTTTTCCAAATTTGAAAACGGCACTAGGTGGAAAGAAATTTTCGTCTAACGACGAGTTTATCATCTTCGTAAATGAGTGTTTGACAAGCCTTCCGGAATCGCATTTTAGAGATGGCATAAGGGCATTGGAGCACCGTTGGAATAAATGTATTGCTCTTTTAGGAGAATATATTGAAAAATAAAAATTATTTCGTATTTAAAAAATTCGTTTTTCTTTTCCATTCTCACTACTTGTCAAACTACCCTCCTAAAACTAGAGCAGAAAATAATAATAATGGTGAAAAGCTAAATATTTTGAAAAATTCCAATATCTCTAAAATTCTTGAATTTAGGTATGTGGAAAAATGAGTAATTGGACGTACATTCTGTGATTTCATTATAGAGAATTTTGCACATCTTTAGTATTATAATTATAAAATCAATTCTATAATTCCTTATTGCTTGTTTTTATGTACTCGTTAATGTTATTAGTATATCTATTTCAGTTTTTAAGACGTTTGTAAAACAATAAAACGGTTTTTAATTAGAAGCTGTAATATTTTATTTGATATTTCATTTAATTTATATGATAATTACATAAAAGACTATCCAACGTCATGTTCAATTCATGTTAAAGTTCTTACCTATCGAGGTTAGATTTAATGTGATGGAATAACTTAACATAAATCAATCAGTTACTTTATTGATATATATTATTTCCAAAGTTATTTTCGAAGTAATTACACGTTTCTTCTACATGAACTTTTATATGTCAGATAGAAATCTAGTTATTAAATCATGTATGTAATACGAGGTGCGACGATTAAGTTCTCGAAACACATTTTGAAAAAGTACGGCGTCTTCGAAAAATGCTTTTTGTGTATTTGTACCCTAACTTAAATCGTGTTTCCATTTCTAGAAATAGGTCAAATTCATTTTCGTGTGCGTTTTGTTTTAGGGAGTGGTTAATTTGGGATTTCCATTGCGTTCTCTGACGTCATACTGGAGGTATAGTCTTTTATAACTAGAGAGCGTAAAAATAAATGACAATTCTTTACTGGAAAAAAGACTCGTTCATTGTTGTGCATATTATATTTCATATTTAGCTGCTCGTTTCTTACTTTTTTAAATCTGTTGACAAAGACATCGTGTTTGGGATAATGATACAAGGATGTCGTAAAAGCATTAAAGATTGCGCTTTACAAAGATAAGTGTCTATTTTTGCCATCGCCTCTTGTTTCTGTAATTACAAGGTTCCATGGATAAATGCATGTGAATTTTATTTCCAAAATCTTGTTCAACATCTACCAAATAATGACAGTAGCATTGTTAAATGTAAAGATCTTTTGGAAATTTGGAAATTTGTGTACTTCTGTTCAATACTTCGAAAATTCAAATATTAAAATAACAGTGGCGCTTCACGGTGCAGGCCTTTGGTCAGCGGGGCATGCTTCGAAGAAGTACAAGGGGTTTAGCAAGTAATAAATGCAAATAAACACTTATCCTTTTAAGCAGCCTCTTTAGTATGCAAGTGTACAAATTGGATAAGATCGATTAAATATTTGTAGCATCAGGTATATTTCGATAATTTCTTCACACAATCATGTTCGCCGTGAGGAATAAATGTTCTTATATGCAGATAACGATTGTTTGACATCTAATGATGAAATGCTTGCACAATTAAAATAATCTTTGTTCAAACTAAAAGGATTTGTAGACCCAATATTACTTTTAACAAAGGATATAGATTTTACAATATATTGACCACTGTAATGTAATTAAGCAACTCTTTTGATTTTTTTCAAACAAATAAGACACTATGCCAAACTGAAGAAGTTTCAGGAAGAATAGGACTTCGTAGAATATATCAGAGCGAGGAAGTTACATTTATTTTGCATATACGTGACAAACGATGATATAATTCCGTAACGTCTTTGTACATCGAGCGGAAACAATTTTTTTGCACTTACGCAGGATGTCCCTATCATGTTGTACATATGTATTTTTCTCGTATAATATATTGCAAAGTAAAAATATGTGGTTCGCTCTAACATAAATCCAATGCTTCCTGAATTATTATATAGAGCTGAATATAGATGCAAGTACTCATAATACTATTAAAAAGAGAAAGGCGTAGCTCGAAATAAGTATGCAGTTTTACGACGTTCAAAATTTAAGACTCTTACATACATTACGTAATGATTTGGCACATACTGTTACGAAATCTATAGCAAGTAATATGCACATGTAAACAAGAAAGAGAAACCGAAATGTATGTTCTAAAACGAGAACATTCTCGTTGCATTTGACGTGTGTATATAAGCAGCCGAGATCCTGCATGAGGAACTATTAGTGATACAGATGTGCAAACATGAAGAACGATATTAATCAGTGTTAATTATGAGATATTTGTTATTAGTGTATAGTGATTATTTATTAACAACTGTACCTATAGTTACTGATTAAATAATTTATTAGAAAGTTGTTTCTGTTTTTTCAACGGTATTCTGTCGCCAAAGAATTATCCCAAGCACGTGACATTACTGCTGTTTAGTTTGGATAAATGAAAAATCGTTTTCTTAATAATTTTCTAATTATAACGATGAACGACCTACTCAGAGGTTGTACTGTGTAAACATAGGAGACGAATAAATTTATAGTGTTAACGTTTGTTTATCACAATTTTTTTTTCTTTTAAAGGCATAATTAACATACGTGTGTATATATAGATGTATGAGGTCTCTATGACTCAATTGAATCGTTTACTGAAATGCATCATAACAAAGATCCTGAGCTGAATGACCACATGCTCCTCTTGCTTATTACTAGGTCGCATTGTTTCGTGTGCTTGATCACAATTCAGGATTCGCAGTGTTCACTTTGCTAACAGCTTGGGCAACTTTGATGTGATGTACGCGTTCAGTCGACATGCTCATGATGCTAGTTATCTCTTTAATGTCCATTATTGAGCCGTTCAGAATATCATTAATTGTATTTATTATTTCCGAGGTGTTGCATTTTCTGATCATCTTGATCGCACATCATCTTCGACGCTCCTATTACCACGTTTAAATTGTGCAACTCTGGGACAAATTATGACTTTCGAAGGAGCATTGTTAAGAATTTTAAGCATTTTAAATTGTCACCCGTTATTTACAATGTATATAAAGATGCTCATATTTATTAATTCATTTATTGTGCAAATTAATAACATATTAACTTTAATTTCATGTAAATTATATGTACATACATAAAATATCACATATGTTCAGCTATTAAGACACATCACATACATATGTTCGACTATTAAAATCGCCTTATCTCCCTCGCGTGCTGCATATTCACAAAATATGTGATGGTGAATAGTACCACTTATACGATATAGGAGGGCCTGCAGATAGAGCAATTAACACAAGGCACATTACATAGCGTGCAGACATTTACAGAACGATTGGGGGCCGTTGTGATTTTTTAGGCTAGGACCGGTTTTATTTTAGCAGCTTTTTTCTACCCGATGCTCATGCTCTAACGCTTTACATTATTTAAATGAAGAGGATAGGGATACATTATTTGTGATCAAGTGTAATCGATCCTTGTTCAAGTTAAAGGTATCCGTAAGTAATTTACTTATTACTTACACAGAATGCTATTTGGTTGGCGTTTAAACCTTATTTTATTGTAACTGGACCTATATCTAAACATATAAAGCGTAAAGAGACAAAATATGATAACTACAAACGAGCAGAATAAATGTAAAGATGTAATTCTTTAAACAGGCGGAACTACAACTAAAATACACAGATACGATGCGTTGATTTTACATAGTATACTGACAATTTCTCATCAGTAAAAAAAAAAAACAAAAGAGGTTACATTTAGACAAACCTTGAGTGCGACAGTAATGTAATATTAATTTGATTAGCAATTGAAATATTGATATTTAAATTGATTGACTATTAAATATTAGGTGCGCAACTAAGTTCTCGCTGTTTTTCAAGGGATGGCTCCAGTGGTAAGTGCTGGTCTGATTTTGTGCCAAATAATCGTCATTTGTAGGAAGTCTTGCTTTTGTTCTTTCATTCGAAGAAAACGGCGGCTGAAGCGCAACGCGAACTCCAAAAAGTTTACGGAGATGCTGCTCTAAGTGAAACAACATGCCGTGATTGGTTCCGTCGCTTCAAAAACGGTGATTTCGATGTTGACGACCATTCGCGTGAAGGAAGACCAAAAACCTTCGAAGACGCTGAATTGGAGGCACTGCTCGATGAGGATCCGTGCCAAACGTAAAAAGAGCTTGCTTCAGCATTAGAAGTTACCCGCCAAGCCATTTCCCAGCGATTACATGCGTTGGAAATGATTCAAAAACAAGGAACTTGGGTTCCCTATGATTTGAAACCAAGAGACGTTGAGCGTCGTTTCTTCGCCTGTGAACAACTGCTCCAACGGCACAAAAGGAAGGGTTTTCTTCATCGCATCGTTACGGGTGATGAAAAATGGATTCATTACAGCAACCCAAAGAGAACAAAATCATGGGGACTGCCCGGTCATGCTTCTACGTCGTCGGTTCGGCCAAATATGCATACTGCGAAGGTTTTGTTGTGTATTTGGTGGGACCACGGCGATGTTATTTATTATGAGCTGTTGAAACCGAACGAAACCATCACTGGGGAACGGTATCGAACTCAATTGATGCGATTGAGTCGAGCACTGCGCGCAAAGCGGCCACAATACGAGCGGAGGCACGAAAAAGTGATTCTACAGCATGATAATGCTCGGCCTTACGTTGCCAAACCCGTTAAAACCTACTTAAAAACGCTCAAATGGGAGGTCCTACCCCACCCGCCATATTCTCCAGATATTGCGCAGTCCGATTATTACTTGCTCCGTTCGATGGCACATGGTCTGGCTAACCATCAGTTCCGCTCATATGAAGACATCTCAAAATGGCTTGATTCGTGGATAGCCTCAAAAGACGAACACTTCTATCGTGACGGTATTCGAGCTCTGCTAGAAAGATGGGAAAAAGTTGTCGCTAGCGATGGGCAATATTTTGAATGATTCAGTTGTAAACATTTTTTCATAATAAAGTTGCATTTTCATCAAAAAAAAAACAGCAAGAACTTAGTTGCGCACCTAATACTCTAACCGAAAGAGAGTAAATAAATGGTCGCTGCACGGTTGGTATGACTCTTGATAATAAGTTTCTTTCCTTTTACGTGACGAATAAAAAAGAAAGAAATATTGCGTCCCCAGAACTTGGTTCAGTAATTAGGGATGACTGATGTACGCCCAAATTGACATTAACTTTTTCGATAGAACAAATTAATAAAAATTAATTTTAAAATATACACCCACGTGGCGTAATTCATACATGCTGCCTCTATACTTCTCAAATCTAGTAAATACTACATAAATAAAAGCCCACGACGTACGTCATCAGGGAAAAGCTATTACTTTCAGTTTACTGGCTCCATAAACTCCACAGGGAAATAACCAACTAACAACTTAGCCCACCCTTCTTAAATCAAGAAGACGCGTTCTACCGACTCTCACATTAAGTGACAAGTGACGCCGACTACACTTAGCCAAATACCAGCATTATAAAAACATGGATTCCTACAGACGCAGAAATATAGTGAACGTTTATATGAAAATTTACGAAAATAAAGAAATAATGACTTTTCTATTGTTAATTGACTGGATATAATATGAAAATGATGTAAATTAAATGAATTTTAAAATGGGTTTCACGGCAAAATAGCGCAACTAGAAAGAATTTAATTTTGACAAAAAATGCCAAGTAGATCAATTATGTAAATATCGTTACGGAGGTAACAATACATTTAGAGGTAAACGGACATAATTCTGTTATGAATGAATACGTAAACTCATTAGGCTAACAACGATACTGGTATTTGTTTATTGTGTATCCATACACTCAGCCATATATAGTGTTGTTACACTTCTCTCTACACCAGAGCAGAGTGTAGATTATAGCACTACAAGCTCGTATTGCTTATCTTTATAAAGTTATAAAAAACCTACGATCCTTTGCTACTCCTAGGGCGGAACTAGCCAGAATATTCGGAGAGAGTAGGAGGGGGTTTCTTTAAGAAAGTTCTTAAGGCACGCCACACAATTTAATCCCTAAGAAGAAGTATCTTTGCTAATGCTGAAGCATTTATATTTATGAGCTGAAAACCCGTTCACTAAATGTATTAGGTAATAAATGATTTACTATTAATGAATCTAATCGAAATATTTCTACTCTTACAATGTGATATGATCAATTTGCTTGAACTTGAATGACTGACAAAAATAAAACTTGTGTTTATGAGCTGAAGGCCTATTCACAAAATACAGTATATAATAAATGATTTACTATTAAGGACTCTAGTCGATATAATTAACTGAATACTTTCATAATGTGATACGGATTGTATTTCGCACTAAACTAGTAATCTTAAATCACTCGAGGAGTCCTGTAGAGTTTTCGAGTCACCAATAACTTGGTGCGATTACCGTGGTTGAGAATGGTCGCAGGTTCCCAGATGATCTCAGAGCAAGGTACTAAGGTACCTAATACACAATGATCGGCGTGACGAGATGTTCTCTAGCTTTCAAAAGACTTTCTCTCCTAGATGGAGAATCATAAAAAGATAGAATTTCGACGGTAACATTGAAGAAACACCCTAAAAATTCCAGAAGAAAACACACGCAATTAATCGTCTAATGAAGGGTTTTCCAATAAGGACTTGACAACTTTTTTCAAAATAAAATGCAGACCATTGGAGATATTTCAAAAACTTTATTATTGGGTTGAAGTACAATCAAAACATTTATGAATGGAACTCGACTTCGTTCATATGGCCACCGCGGGCACGTTTGCAGCGGTCAATTCGTTGGACCCAGTTTTCGATGACTCGGCCACACGATTCGGCCGAAACGGCTGCTATTTCGCATTCAGTGTTGACTCTGAACTCTTCCAACGTTGTCGGCTTGTTGGCATAGACCAATGACTTGACGTAGCCCCAAAGAAAAAAGTCTAAAGGCGTTAAATCGCACGAACGAATCAATCAATTGTAACGTGCGCTGTGTGGCTTGTACCACCGTCCTACTGAAACCACATGTTGTCCAAGTCCATATCTTCCAATTCGGGACAAAAATAATCGGTAATCATGGCGCGATAACGATTACGATTCACAGTAACGTGACGATCATTATCGTCGACGAAAAAATATGGCCCTATGACGCCACCGGCATGCAAACCGCACCAAACAGTTATTTTTTGTGGATGAAGTGGTGTTTCGTGAAGCACATGTGGATTTTCACCCGACCAATAGCGCATATTTTGCTTATTGACGAATCCATTGAGCCAAAAATGAGCTTCGTCACTGAAAATGATTTTGCGATGAAATTGATCATCTTGGCGCATCTTTTCTAGAGCCCAATCGGAGAATGTACGTCGCTTCAAATGGTCCATCGGCTTCAATTCTTGAGTCAGCTTGATCTTGTATGGGTGTAAACCAAGATCCTTACGCAAAATTCGCCATAAAGTGGTCTGGGCTATGCCCAACTCTTGAGAACGCCGTGGAATTGACTGATTTGGATCATTTGCTACAGACGTTTCAACGGCAGCGATATTTTCGACACTTCGACCAACCCGTTGTTTCACTGGCACGGCAACATCACACAACAAATATATAGACTCAAATTTTTGCACTAAACTTGTTACTGCCTGTCTACTAGGGCGAGAATTACGACCGAAAATCGGAGTTAACGCTCTTAAAGTAGCGGTCACCTACTCTGAATTTCTGCAGTAAATTTTTATAATTTGCAGACTTTGTTCGTTCGTGTACTTTAGCATGATGAAAATGTTAAGTTTACTGAATAAATTGACAGTGACAGTTTGATGATTAGTGAAAGGGTGCGTTCACAAATTGAATTAAAAGTTATCAAGTCCCTATTGGAAAGCCCTTTATAATTGTAATTAATAATAGTACTTTCATATCAATAATAATTTCAAACAATGATAGCCCAAAATGGCATCAATGGCTTCCACACGCACGTGGTCTTCGACAAAGAATAACTAACTCAACTTTACCCAACGTTAATTAGATAAAGCAAAATCCGACAATCGTAGGAATAAACATTTTCCCTATTAGCTTAAAATAACGCCATGAAAAAGGCGGTTACAAATACGCTCACTCACTAAGATAGTGTGTACAAAAGTGTCTTTTGAAGGTTGCTTTCAATTTAACCAACAACCAAACCGGTAAAAAAAAAGCGACGTAATATCTGGTCCCAGTTATTCCTTCAAAAAGGATACTTAATTTGTGAAAGTCAATGATGGTACAAACTAAAAAAACGGTTACAGACGACGGAATAATTAATACATATAATTGACATAATAGCAGCGTCGGAGGAACCTATACCTAAACAATATACGAAACCAAACTTGCGGTATTACTAACAAAAAAAGTCAATTTTAATTAATTAAATACAAAACAAAGCCCCACTTTCGTTAGAAACTTGAGAGCATACCGTACTAGGTCTAATAAAATACATATGATGGAAATTGTGTCTTTTGAAATTCTAAGAGATTAATAGATGACAGTTAAATTAGACCAAATAAATTCACAAATGGTATAAAAGAGTTACATAAAGTTCACGAAATTTGAGACAGGGTCAAAATAAGCATCTAGCATTGTTGTCAATGAGAAACGTTGATATATTTTGTTGTTGGTTTATTTGTGTATAGATATTTTTATTGTAATTTACTAATATATGTATTAAGTGATAGTAATACTTTGATTTAGAAAATTACAAAACCACATACCTTTACAAAAGCAAATAATATAGTATTTTACTATTTAGAAATAAAAGAATTGTGCTAACGAAATTAAAAATCTGATCCGATTGGGGCACAAGTTATCCAAACCAGAATAAGATAATAACCGTTGTCACCCTTTTTAAAAAGTAAATATTGGATCGCATCACGAATTATGAGTTTATGCATTTTAGATGTCCCATTGACCCGAAATTTCAATTTAAATATCCTTAGAAAAAGATGGTAAAGAATAAGAATGTAATGCTGTTCCTCCAAAAGACAGTGCTAGTGGTTGAGTCTCGTTTTCCTACAAATAATTCTGGTGTTTTGAAGACAGTTTAGTTAATAAAAACAAAGAAATAAAATATATAAACACGACTTATGTATATACACTTTTTCAAATATAATTGAGCGTATAAATAACCTATTATAACAAAGATTATTAGCTTTTGATCCCAGGAACAGACTCCAATTTAAATATTAGAATAAAATCTAAGAAAAAGATTTAATTTAAAAATTTTGAAAAAAAAACCGGACATTATTTAACATAACGTAAAGTTCATTCATCATTCATGATTCTTTAAATATATACACAGATTCTAAAACATATGCTTTTTCTATCGTATCCTAACCCATGAAGATACATACAGTTTTTGTTTTCGACGTTAAACCGTAAAATCGAAAACACTTGCTTAAAATCAATTGTGTCTATTGTAAGAACAACGTCTTTGAAACCATTACTAATAGCACCGTTTAAAGCGGAGAATTCATGATAGTCACGCACTTTCGATTCATATCCAACCACCCAGCCATAAGTACTATTCTGATCGGTGTACCGACAAGAAGTCGATTAGAATAACATAATTGAATTTGAACGTGTATCAACGTCAATTTCCGACGTACAAGCATACTTATACGTCCGTCCATAGATGGTTCGCTCATCGATATCGGCAACAGGTCGTAAAATAATTCCGGTGTCCGTGTATATGTCCACTTACTACGCCGTATATCGAAGTCGTCATGAGCAGATGTTAGTTCGACTGTTATGGGTGCATTTCTCACATTTTTGTGCCAGCGCCTTCGTGAGGGGTTTTAATTTCAATTTGGATGAAATGCGAGCGACATCATATTGGCAGTACCGAGTTTTTCGGCTAAAATATGCGGTCAGCTCGATACGGCATACGATGAGTAGGTTGTCGTGAACGTGTGTGGATCGGTCAGTGGTAAATTCCAGAAAGATATCTTCTTCGTATAGGTAGCTTTCTGGAATTTACTCGTTTACAGTGTCCTGGAAAAGTATTTATTTGCTTGTTAATAAAGTAAATCAACAGAGTGTAAATTCCAATGATATCTTTATATCGTAATATACATATTACGTGAACGATAAAAGAATAATTTAAATAAATCAATCAAAGAACAATTCAATATGCAATGCAATGTAATTATATTTTAAACACAACTTAATTATGAATGCAATATAATTATCTTTCATTTCTATATTGTATTTGTTATATAACTTAACTATCAAAAATATCTCTTTCAAATTATGTTGTGGCTTTAAAAACATTTTCTGGGAAGGTTTATTGTAGATTACAAAATACAAAATATTCACAAGACTCGAGTCAAGGCTACAAAAGAATTTTCTACTTGTTGAAATCCACGGTCGCTAATTGCATTTTGAGAAATAACAACAACGTACCAGTGGTTTTATAGCCAGACTGTTTTGAATACAATTCTGTAGTTTGTATAGTAAATATATTATTGTCTATAGTTTCCACCTTTAAAATTCACTACCAGATTCGTAAAATAGTTCGAAATGGTCGATCGCAAACTCATATAAACTTGAGTGATTTTGTGATTGAGTTGGTTGTTATTTGGTAGAATTCCATTTAATAAAATTCACAAAACATTTGCAATAAAACAGGTGTTAGCATATAAAAAATAATTCTTTAAAATTCACTATAGTTCGAGATGGTATATTAGAAATAAAATAGATAGTGTGCAAGTATGAATTCCACACAAGCAGGAAGTGACATCTATAATGAACCAGAATTATTTTATCACAAGCAAGAATATTAAATAAGCAATCAGTAAGTATAAAAGACTTGAAATATGTATATACAGTAAGACCTGTGTTAACGGCCACCTGACTAAAGCGGCCACCTGAGTTTCAAAGTTCCCCGAATCGACTATAAGGAAATTCCCATACACAAATACCCGTTAATTACGGCCACCTTTGTAAAACGGCCGAGGCCAAATAACCCAAACTTTTACGGCCTATTTTTATAGAAATTTACCTGCCAATGTCGGCCGGACTATTTATGACATGTATATCTTTATTGACGGAAATACCTAATACAAATTGTCGGGGTTTCCCGGGGTTGCCTATTACCTGGTAGTAATTCACCCTTTTCGATTTAAACTTTATTATTCTAAAGGAAACAATTCAGTTTAAAGTTGTCTCCGTATTCGAAAGGGTCTTAATTAAGTATGTCGCAAAAAAGAAAACGTTTGTCGCTAAAAGACAAAATAAATATAATCGTGGAAAGTGAAAAGTATGCGTTAAGTTCGCGAAAGTTGGCCGAAAAATATGGGGTTGGAAAAACACAAAGTAACGATATTATGAAAAATAAAGGTGAATTAAAAAAGATGGTCGAGGAAGGTGTTAACATGGAGCTAAAACGAAAATTTCCGAAGTCGGAAGGATTGGCAGTGGATCAAGTCGTCTACAATTGGTTTTGCAAAGCCAGAAATAAAGCAATTCCAATATCTGGGCCGCTACTTAAACAAAAAGCACTGGAGACAGCAAGCAGTTTAAAGATGAAAAATTTCGCAGCATCTAATTGATGGTTGGAAAGTTTCTGTCGGCGATACAGTATAACTTTTAAATCAATTTGTGGTGATTCCGCAGAGGTTAATTTGGACGATATCAAAGACTGGAAAACCAAGTTACCGTTGATTTTAATAAATTATTCTCCTCGAGATGTGTTTAATGCCGACGAAACAGGTCTTTATTACCGCGCTATGCCAAATAAGACATTTGCATTAAAAAGTGAGAATTGTGCAGGGAAGAAGGCAGCAAAACAACGTTTGACTGTTTTACTATGTGCAAATATGGAAGGTGAGAAGGAAGATCCATTAATAATTGGAAAAAGTAAAAATCCTCGCTGTTTTAAGGGTAGTCATATGGACAAATTACCCTTAGAATGGGTTTCTAACAAAAAGGCATGGATGACAACGGAAATTATGACAAGATGACTGCATAAATTTGACAATAAAATGAAAAAACAAAATAGAAAAGTGCTTCTTTTCTTGGATAATGCCACTTCACATTCTAAAGTTCCATTAGAAAATGTTAAACTAGTCTTCCTGCCGCCAAACACCACTTCGTATTGTCAGTCCTTGGATCAAGGAATAATTCAGAATTTCAAATTGATTTACCGAAATTTTTTGATTAAAAAGCTTCTAACGTTTATTGACAATGAATGTGATTTTGAAATTTTTGAAAAAAACATAAATTTAGCCAATGCACTTGTATGGATTACAGCTGGTTGGAAAAAGGTATCTCCTGCTACAGTTAAAAAATGTTTTTCCAAGGCCGGATTCTCTGATGTTATCCAGGAGGACACAATGTTTGATGAAGAAGACGAAATACCCCTTGCCCAGCTATATTCTGCAGTTCGTAACGAATTTTTGATGGATTTAGATGAATATGCTTCTATTGATCGTCATGTGCCTACAGAGAGCCCTAACTTCAGTATTCCAGAAATTGTTGAAGATTTGTGCAATAATGATGAACGATTCACAGTATTCACCGAATTTGGCCCCCTGTGATTTCTATCTATTCTCTAATTTACATTTGCCGATAAAAGGACAGCGTTATGCCGACGTCGAAGCCATTAAAAAGGCGTCGACAGTTATCTTGAAAGACATCTCTAAAGATGAACTTAAAAATACATTCGACATGTTAATTGACCATGAAAAACGTTGTATTGAAGCCGAAGACGACTACTTTAAATAAAATAAATTAGTTTTATCAAAATAGTAAGTTTTAGCTTTTATTTTAAAAAATTTCCGTTTTCTCTGAGACAGATTTGTGTATATATTATATTTAAAATTTATTTCATTCGAATTATTTTGAATATAGTGATAAATAATAGTAAATAAATTCAATGTATTGTGTTAAAGAATATATAGGATTTAGAACTGCTATAGAACATGTATATATATATATATATAAAGTTGATTTAGAATTGAAAACGGGTTTATTAAATATCATAGCCGGAAGTTATATTGATTTTTATATGCTTATTTTTAAATAATCGTCATTAGAGCGGAGTACGAATCTACCCGAGAAAAAGATATTTTTATAGATATTTAAATAATATTTTAAATATCTATAAAAAAGAAACAGGATTACACATGATTAAAATAAGTATTAATTTTGCTCTGTACCTTTTCCATATTGTTCCCACAAACAAGAAATAAAATAAAAGTCTGTCGAACTAAAACCCCACTTCATCTGGTAAGAGTGAATACAAGAGGTTTATGCCACGCAATTCACGTTACCTTAAACCTTAGTTTGCGTTTAGCTCAAGTCACTTGGGAGCACACTAGCTGTGAGCTTTTGAGAGGATTTATGATGCTTACTTAGTAGATACATGTGCCTACTATTCATTTCTTATTTTTGATTAGTTTAGTCTCTTTTTCCCATATTTAGAATGCAGACAATCCTTATTCTAAAACGTTCCAAAATGTGGATGGAATTAGTCATCTTGATTTGAGATTTTAACAATCTGATCTTTGACAGTCGCGGTTCCCTTTCTTCCATTCACTGACTATTCTACCTTTTAGTACTGGGGTCGTAATTCCGATTCTTTTGACCTACTTTTTACCAAATTTTAGATGTTGATTCGCTGCTCATTTTTCAACTCATTCACTTTTTCGACAAAAGATATATAACACGACAAATACTTACATCTTTAATATTACAAACGTTGCTTGTTGGTTACACTAATGTTAAAAAAGTTTCTTTTGCGACAAATTTACAAAATATTGAAACACGATGATAATCAGTTATGAGTATTATTTAAATTTCATTATTATGCGAGGGTGGATCAGTAATTAGTCAGGTCGACCAAACAGAGCAGCACAAAAAATAATTTATTTGCTTTTCAACTTGGCAATTCTTCAGAATATGTCAAAATTTATGTTCATTCAGATTGTAAGGACGTTTGTTATTTAAATTGAAAGTAAATTGTTTCTAGCTTGCTTTGAAACATGGAAAAAGTGAAGTATTGATTAGTAGTCAAGTTTTTATTTTCAAAGTACAAAATAAACGATGAAGTCAAAGCTGAAATAGAGTCTGTTCACGGAGACGAATCTTATTTGATTCTAGCCTTAAAACGATGGATATAGTTGGACCAGTTGAATACACAAGTAGAAGAGTCTCAAAGCATTTTATATAAATCAGTGGTTTATTTTGCATATGAATTCAGTAGGTATGAAAAATATATGTGAGATGGGTGACGTGTTTGGTGATTATGGACCACAAACGCAATCCAGAATACATTTCAGTCCTCAATTTAGGGAAGTTAGGACATGATGACTGTTAGTGCGGAATAATAACGGTTAATCGGATATGGATACATCATTATAAACTCGAAATGAAACAACAATAGAAATAATGGACTGAGGCTGGCATAAGTGCTCCGGAGAAGGTTAAGACAGTACACTCTGTCGAAAGGATTATTGCTACTGCTTTCTGGGACCGTAATGGGATTCTTACTATCGAATATTTTCAAAAAGGTAAGAGATATTAAGGAAATATTGTGCATTCTTTTTAGAGTTACTGCACAATGCAATATACCGTAAAAAGTTCCCCTTAAATAAGAAACTTCTTTTTTTTTTAAGACACTTTCATTATTTCAATGACAAAGATTCACGAACTACATTCCGAATTGTATGCGCATCCATATTAATCGACAGATTTGGCCCCCTAGACTTTCTAACTTTTTCCAAACTGAAGACCAGGCTTGATAGCAAGATATTTAAGTCGAATGAAGATAGAGTTTATTTTTCTGATGGAATAAAAGGAATTGTGTATTGGTGGACTATATATAATGTGAAAATAAGTTGAAAAATAAAATAATTTTCTCTAAAAAGTTCGTTTTCTTGTATAGAGTCATTAGTTACCGATTGCCTCTAGCAACATAAAAAAATCAACATAGTTATTTTAATATTTATAATTGTACGAGGGAGCGTTTTTATATTCGCGGAATGGGGGACAAGGGGTGGAAATAAAAAAAACCAAATTATTTTTCTTTTTCAATATATTCACCTGCAAGACGGATACATTTTTCACATCTTTCAATTAATTTATTTATACCCTCATAAAAAAATGATTTCTCTTTATCTGCAAAATACGCCGAAACTGCCTCCTTGACTTCATCATCGGCAGTAAATTTTTTACCCCGCAGCTCTTCTTTCATTTTCGGAAACAGGTAATAATCACTCGGGGCCAGGTCTGGGCTGTAGGGTGGGTGATTCACAATTTCGAAGCCCACCTTATGCAGGGCAGCTAACGCAACGCGGCTCTTGTGGACGGGCGCGTTGTCATGCAAAAGCAGAACACCTTTTGTCGATTTTCCCCGTCTTTTCTCTTTAATGGCTTCTTTTAGTCGCTCTAATATTGAAGCGTAATATTCTCCGGTTATAGAAACACCTTTATCTTTATAATCAATCAACAATATTCCTTCCGAGTCCCAAAATACCGTTGCCATGAGTTTCCCAGCTGATTGTGACACTTTAAATTTCTTGGAAGGTGCTGTGCCCTTTTTATGCCACTGCATGGAGTCTTGTTTGGACTCAGGTTCATAATGATGAACCCAAGTTTCGTCTCCAGTAACAATTCCACTCAATACACCATCCTTGTCTTCATTACAGAGGTCCAAAAATGCACGCGAACACTCAACGCGCTGTTGTTTTTGCGGCGGCGTGAGCATTCTCGGCACCCATCTTGCGCTGACCTTAGACATGCCGAGATGATCGTGTAGGATTTTAAAAATTGTTGTATCGGATACTCCAACCATTTCTGCGAGTTGTTTCTTCTTTAGTCAAACATCTTCGAGTACAATTTGTTAAACTTTTTGGATAAGTGCTGGCGTGGTCACCTCAATGCTCCTGCTCGGCCTCGGGTCGTCTTCAAGGGATTCCCTTCCTTGTTTAAATAAACTATGCCACTTGTACACCATGGTTTTTCCTGGACAAGAGTCGCCGTAAACCAATGACATCTCATTCATTATGGTCGCGACTGATTCTCCTTGCCTGGTAAGGAACTTTATAACGGCACGATATTCGATTTTTTCCATATTTCACTTTTCACTCCTGATTATGTTACTTGGTTGACGATAGCTCAAAGACTAACCGTCTAATAACAATGAAACTTCGTATTTATACTAATCATGAGTCGCTGCACAGGCCACGCCCCCAATGCGCCTACTCACCCCTCTACAACCCGCTCATTCCGCGAATATAAAAACGCTGCCTCGTATTTACAATCTCTTTATAATAAACGTTGAAAAAGTTTCAGATACACTGGATTATTGTATTCGAATTTCCAAATTTATCTACGCAACGGTGGGCACTAAAGCATACTCTCGTTGGTGTTAGAATTGTTGTTGATGTATGTAAATTTAGTAAAATGTATTTCTCTTGATTTCTTAGTACCTTTTCTGCTTTGCTTTCTTCTATACTAAAAATTATAGATATATATGAGAAGAAGAAAGAATTCAGAAGAAATTTATTTGTTTCTAAAAGTAATTAGAATTCCAATTTAAAGAACTAATTAAATTTTCATATGCTTTTTATCGAAAAAGTAACTAAAATGTACGAATACGTTTTTGTTACACTGTATATCCAACGACATTACACGAAACAAGAGGACGCATTGTCGAAGGTTTTTGTAGCACCACACGAGATCGCGTCAGGTGCCCTTTATATGGTCAAACTTACAAAAAGCAACCTAATTGCTGCAATAATTATTATGTAGTACTTGCCGATGCCTGGAGACCAAAAACGGGAATAAATTTTCATGAAAATCGTCCGCTTGCGCTTCAATAAAGAAAGAATCATTCATTTTAAACACTAAACAAAAAAAGTTCTGGTATTCAATTTGTTATGCGACAGGTTGCTCTTATAAATCAGAAGTTCGAAATGTACAAAGCAAATTATTTAAAATGTTGTTTTCTGAGATCGTCTTTTATGATTCTACAAATATGTAGACACATACAGGCTATATCTTACATGTGCTTATACTCGTATAATGGGAAGAGTTATAAACAATCGTCACGTTGTATTATTTTTTATAATTATTCAATTATGAAAATTTAAATCTTGATGCAGTTTAACCGATTCAGAAATTATTATCTATGTACAATTCTGATCATATATTCATCATATGTGTACATGTTTTGATAGTATTTATTATTCAAATACTTTTACTAAAATAACTCCTTCTATGTTTCATGTTTGATTTTTACTTAATCACTGAAGGTTGGTATCATATATAACCCCTTTCCACATTCATTTTTGTATTCTGTATACGTATTTCAACAACTAAGTTGTCATCATCAGCAGATAATTAAACAACCAATGACACGGTCGGTTTTGCTTGATAATCATCCTAAAACACATTCAACTATGAACTTGCTGGTATAAAAACTTAAAGCCTAAAATCATAGCTGCTACACATATTATATATACAGCCTGCCGCAGAGAAAACCGAACTTTTTTAAATAGTAATTCTTAGTGGTGCCATCTGTTAAAAAAATACGTGTCGGTAAGGTAGACCTTTCACCAATGTTATGTCAAAATATCATGACATTTGCATCATTAGAAGCAGAGAAATTGCGCATAAAGCGACAGTGTATATTTGGAATTGGTCGACAAATGAATTGTGAACAAAGAGCAAACAAATATCAAGTTCTGTTTTAAACTCGTAGATCGTTTATTAAAACGTTTAATTTGATGAAATAAGTATATGGTGATGCGTGTTTATCACGTACGAGTGTATATGAGTAGCATAAACGATTCAAAGACGATCGTACGGAGATAAATGACGACAAACATCCTGGTGCAAAAAAATCTGTGGTTACGGAAAATAATATCGAAATTGTGCGCGAATTTATAAGAAATGAGTCGAAATCTTCATTGCGATACGTGGGAATGCAATTAAATATTTTCAAAGATTCAATTTATTGCATTTTGACACGGCATTGAGGAGAAAGATTTGTGTAAGGTTTTTACCACACAAGCTAACTGAATTCAACATTGTAGAGACTTGATTAAAGACTTAAAAAAGGACGAAAACTTCAGGTATTCTGTAGTAACCGGCGATGAGACGTGGTATTTTCAATATGATCAATAAGAGACTAAGCATCAAAGCTCTGAATGAAAGCATCCAAGCGAAGAATGATCGAAAAAAGCCGTTTGGAGAAGTCAAAAGTGAAGATAATATTCATTTTTTTTTTGATTCGAAAGTCATAGTGCACAAAGAGTTTGTACCAACTAGTCAACTAGTCTATGCTGTATATTATGTTGTTGTTACATAGCGTCTTTTGGCGCGTATTCGTCGTCTGTGCCCTCAATATCGTGAAAATGCTAGCTGACGTTTGTTACATGTTAATGCACCATTTCATTGCTCGACGCTTATCACTGGTTTTCTAACTACAAATGGCATTTTAACCATCAACCATTCACCGTATTCATCGGATTCGGCCCCCAAATGTGAGGGCCAAATCCGATCTCTGATTTCTACCTATTCTCTGAACTACATTTGCCGATGAAAGAACAGCGTTATGCCGACATCGAGACCATTAAAAAGTCGTCGACAGCGATCTTGAAGGACATCTCTAAAGATGAACTTAAAAATTCATTCGACATGTTTATGGACTGCGACAAACGTTGTATTGAAGCCGAAGGCGACTAGTTTAAATAAAATAAATGAATTTTATCAAAATAGTAAACCTTTGTTTTATTTTAAAAAAGTTCGATTTTCTCTGCAACAGACTGTGTTTATTATTCCGCAAGAAGGCGAACTGATCTGAAAGTAAAAGAAAATATGCATACCGTACAAATGATTGTTGTCTAGTGAGGCAATATATATACACTACATGCCATAAGTGAGGGATCAGTAGATGAAATTTTAAAAAAGCATGCACGCTTAGCGAAACAAAACGTATATTTCTACAAAACTATATCTACGAGACAAATGAATAGTTTTCCTTATAAAATAAAATAATTTCAACATATTCTGTAGAATTTCTTATCATATTCGACTTTCGTCAAAGTGTCCACCTCTGCGCTTAATGATTTCTTTACAAATATTAGGCAACCGCGATACAAGTTTCTGGAGAGTATCCATTGGTAAATTATTCCACACCCTTGTAAATTGCTCCCAAAGCTGTTTCTGTGATTGTGGACAGCTTTCTCTCACATTTCTATTTAATTCATCCCACAGTAATTCGATAGGGTTGAGATTCCTACTTCCTACCTTTTTGATTCACATAGTTTTTACAAAGTTGGGAAGTGTGTTTGGGATCATTATCTTGTTGTAGGTGAAAACCTTCACCAATTAACCTTAGTCCAGACGGAATTGCATGTTCCTCCAAAACCTTCAGGTACCCCTTTTTTTTTAAAATGCCTTCAATGCAGTACAAATCTCCGACATCATCAAAGGAAAAGGATCCCCAAACAAGCACAAAACCTCCCCCGTGTTTAACAGTTGGCACTATACATTCGGGTAACATCCTTTCACCCACTTGTCTTCGAACGAAAACTCGTTGATTACTACCAAACACTCTGTCCATAACACCTGCTTCCACATTTCCATGTCCCAGTGTTGATGGTCCTGGTCCCATTGTAACGGTTTTTTACGATTTCGTGGATTCAATAATGGTTTTCGAGCCGCAATACGCCCATGTAGTCCTGCCTTTGTCAAACGTCGTTTTATAGTAGTCAGTGACACCGGCTTTCGACGGCCTTCATTCAGCTCTACTCGAAGCTGAGGAGCTGTGAGACGCCTATTTCGTTTTGATAGTATTTTTAGGCGCAAATCCTCTTGTCTGGTAGTTACCCTTGGCCTTCCGCAACGTTTTATTGGTTGTAATGATAGACTTTGTGAATATCGTTTCACTGTTCCTTGCACAGCGTGATAAGATAAATTTAACTTTTGGGCTATTTGCCGCAGTGAAAATTTTTCACCATGTAGCGTTATTATAGAACTACGAGTTTCTGCGCTAAGTTCCTTTCTTTTCGGCATTTTTATAAGTTACTTTTACATCTGTTCTCAAATACTCGTATTGCAACTTACTAGGACAAATGCTGCACGAAAACTAATTCTTAAATTGCTAAATAGTTTATTATGAAATCCTAATACCATTATAATAATATTGCGTTGTAAACCCTATTAAATTTATTGGAGTATATAAAATATTTCTATTAAATAGACGCCATGAAACTATTAAAAGGATTTACAATATTTTTCAGAAACAAATATATTTATCTAATTTATAATAATAATCCGAATCCTTCTCAGAATTACATTTACAACTGCTATTTCAATTATTCTCACCAAAACAGGTAAAAGTCTAAGGGATGTGTCTAAAATACAAGTGTTTTGTTATTTACGATAAGTGATCCCTCACTTATTGCCTGTGTATATATATATATATATATATATATATATATATATACACTATATATATATATACACTATATATATATATATACACTATATATATATATATATACACTATATATATATATATATATATATATATATATATATACCTAACGACTAGATTTGCGATAAACTAACATGTTTTCAACAAAAATATACTCTATTTTTACTAATATATCTCGTTACATGTCCAATTACCCGACTTAAACTAATCTTAAAATTAGAATCAGCTGGAAACGTACGCTGCAGTGTATGTACTAGACTGAAAACTTCGATCTAGTACAATGGCCATATCCGTATAACGTTCGGTTGAACTTTTAAAAGCTTTCAAGCATATTATGGGGTCAAAGCATAAATTGAATTTCTTCAAACTAAGAATTAACAACTCGATAGAAAAACTACATTAATTGGAAATGTTTACATAAATTAAGCTTGTTTTAGATTTTGTCTCTCGGGTGGTGAACTTACATTTGTGAATATAAGTACGCCGTCATAGAAAATACAATGTTTTAAAAGCAAATACTATAAAATTTATTTAATTTTAACTATTGACGAAAATCAATTTAACCTGTCTGTAGTATCAAACATGATCAACGAGAGTCCCCTGCTGTAATTTGATTACATGCCACCGATATAAAAACGTCGGTCAACTGGAATGTTCTAATAAAATTGTCTGCCCGAAGAGAACACACATAACAGGTTCACACCTGAAAGTTCCACGCCCATCATTTTAGGACTTTATCTATCTATCAATTTACGGTGAAATTTTGGTTCTATTCACAAAAGGAGAATAAAGAAAAAAAAAACAAACGAAAAACGGACCGCCTTGTAATTTCCGATAGCTGCCGTTATCGCCAAAATCTTCGTTCGTTCACAGATTGGTACCGGATATACCCTTGAATAACTTAATTTTATACACAAAGTTTTCAGTTTCGTTAACATTGTTCGGTCGGAGTTTTAATGCGTTGATCTTATTTATTTGTCAGATCGAAAGTATCATTTTCACTGTGTTCTCCTTGTGGGCGATATGTTTGTTTGATAACGGTAAGTAATTAAGGCGAAGAATCCATTGAATGCTATTAGTTTTGCTCGTAAGAACTCGTGAGACGAAAATATTCCTAGATTAAGTGATGAAGCTTTTCTATTAGTATCTGTCGTTTCAGAGGTCTCTCTGTACAAATCTTTGATGCTTGATAATACGAACTGGTGGTGTTGGAGTTTAAACAGAGAATATCAATAATAAAAATAATAGTAATATAATAATAATAATAATAATATTTTAGTTGCATTGATGTGAAGGTATTACATATAAAATTCAAACATTTTAATAATATAATTATAATGTTTCGTGATGGAAGAGGGGTAAATACAGTGTCGGAATTTTCTATGTGTACTGGTTTGACTTTGTATGTATTTTTTCTTGGAAATTAATAATTTCGCCAGTTAATTTCATATTACATATTTACATACAAATATACAGTAGTCTGCAAAAGAAAGGAGCACCTAGCAAGACTTATTTACTAAATGTTTTTACTAATAATTATTGGGTTAATTTAATCTATAATATTTAATACATCTTTCCAAGAACGATTCACTTATTGGTAGAAATATAATCACTGGAAATTTCCAAGTTTATAACATCATACTTCCGTGTAGGGGTGAGATCGACCGTCTGATAAGAGGATTAAAGTATTAAATTTTATTGCACCACAATGCTCTACAATAAAATTTCGAGGGATTTATCTTATTTATCTATAAGATTTTGTCTTTAATTCAGTGATAGAAACGATACAGAACGGTCCCACAATAGAATTTATTAAGATTCTTAATAAACGCGTCTACCAGCGAAATTTTCATTTTAAGAAAAAATTTTGAGCCGTAAATTGTTATAGTAGATAGAAAATGTCTAGAATAGCATTACTAGACAGAAATAAAATTATTGTTATACACCAAGAGGGTTATAGTCAAGTAAAAATATCAAAATGAAATGTTCCCGGTATGCCGTGCAACAAACAATAAAAATAATCACTCAAACCGGCAGTGTAAGTGATAGATCAAAGAGTGAACGTCCAAAAAAGCTCAGTATAGCTTATGCGCAGTTTTTAAAAGTTACTTCCGTGAGAAATCGTAAGAAAATTAGCGCAGAACTAGTTCGAGATCTTGCGCGAACATCTGGTACTTCGGTACATGCTTCAACAGTAAGGCGCTACTTGCTCAGGTCAGGTTCGACGGGATGCGTGGCTGTGAGAAAACCCTTACTGCGACGAGGTAATAGAGGGAAACGATTAAAATATGCCAGAGACCACGAAATTTGGGGATATAATGAGCGATGACAAGTACTATGGACTTACTATGTTAGACGACGTACTGGTGAATCGTTATTAGAACCATGTTTACACACTACCAAAAAGCATGGAGGAGACAATATCCAAGTTTGAGGTTGTATTTCGGCAGCAGGTGTGGGTGAAATTGTAAAAATAAAGGGTAAATTAACTGGTGAGCAATGCAGATCACTATTAGAACATGCCATACAGCAAGATAATGATCCCAAGCATACCTCGAAACTTGTGAAAACTTATTTAACACAGCAGGAAGCAAATGGGGTATTGCAGACTATGATATGGCCATCTCAAAGTCAATCGACTTAAACATTATTCAGCATCTTGACAGAAAAAAGTATGAAAAGAGGCCAAAGAACAAAAATGAACTATGGTACATACTACAAGAAGAGTGGTACAATATTCCTGAAAATTTCATTAATTCATTATGTTTAAATATCGATTATAAATTTAAAAAAATTTCAACTTATGTAAGACTATTATTTATCCTTTTGTAATAGTTCCTTGTAAAATTTAAGAAGGTGCTTCCTTCTTTTGCACAGTACTGTATGTTCCTATGGAAGGATTAATAAATAAAAAAAACACTGGAAGATTGACATAGCGGTCGAAGACGCCATGAGAATAATAATCTCGATCTTAACCATAATGAACCGCAACTAATCGATGAACTGGCTAAAAGCTTGCTTGAACAACAGACAAACACTAAAGCTGGGAGGATTCGACAGCGCTTAGCTTGGAATATCAATACAAACGTTAATATTATGTGTTGCTACTACAAAATTAGTAAATAAGAAACTATAAAGACCTTCGCATAAAGAGCTTTGCAAGCTTTTCGTAAACATATATCGAGAATTATCAGAAATCGTTACATCCCATGATCAAAGAGGAATCATAATCATGAGAAAACGACTAATTAGTAGAGAAATACAAAGAATAAAATTAAAGACTGCACGAGAATTGGGAATTGAAAGTCCTATTATAATTGAAATTAAGGCAATAGTTAGCAAGAATACATTCAAACTCAAACAACTACCGTTTCTGAAATTGTTGCACAACAACACTTCACAATCAATACACAAAAGAAATAGAAATACCAACATAACACAACGAACATACGATTAAATTATTACCTTAAATGTCTTGGAATCCAATAAACAGAGTATCATTACCTAAACTAATACCTGCTCAATTGTCAGAAGATTTATGTGTTTGCATTGGAAGAAATCTAATTTTATCTGCATATAGATGAGCAAGTATGGATATTATTAATAGTAGTAATAATAATAATATATTTGTTGCCCAAAAGGTGAAGCCAATTATATATACAAAACATTGCCTTACAAATAAGACGAAGTACGTACATTAAAAATAAATTTCAAAAGTAGTTAATAACGTAAATGTAAAAATAATACCACTAAACATTTAATAATAACTTCAAATAATCAAAAATTAAGAAGTAAGAGAACTGACAAAAATATCACTGTTCTGTTGGGGTTTAGCGACTTATGACACATGGGAGCTTTCCAGATAAGATTCGCCCTCGGCATACCGTAGACAAATTTGGCGGCACTTCTGGAGGAGCTGGTGAATAGTCAATCAGACCATTCACCAGCTTGTAAAGAAAACTGTAGCGACGATGCTCCAGAAGTTTCAATCTTGTCGTGGTCAAATATTCGGTGCAGGCTTTGACGTGGTGATTTGGACCATTACCGTGATGGTGTCCATTCTTGACTTTGGCTGCAGGTTCTTCATAAATCCAATGACTTTAGGCAGGCACTGTTCAGTATAACTCCAAAACAACGAGTTCCACAATTCCACTCGATCTGAAAAATACATTTTCTTCTTTACAGATCGGTATTTTCTGACAACTACTGTGTGTCCTCATCATCAAAGACCCAAACTTTGTTTTGAGCTTTGGTCGACACATCGTAATAGTACAGCTAAGTCTCTTCACTTGTCACGATATTGTTCGCATACCGAGATTGTCCCTTATTAAACTTTTTTTTAGCATCTCCCGGCACCAAATCACACGTCGTGTCATCTGCTCTTCAGTCAGTCGATGCGGCACCTAGAGAGAAAAAAGTTTCTTCACGTGCAAACGATCATGCAGAATCGAACGAATTACTGGTGCATTTAGGCCTGAAGTACCCTCTATCTGTTGGTAGGTCACTGGACTGTCCTTGCCAAGCATTTTCCTCACAGTAGTAACGTTTTCCTCCGTAACTGACGTTCGTGGCCTGTCCGGCCTTTCAGCATCCTCCACAGTTAAATTTCCCCTTTGGAATTCTCTATACCACCTGAATAACGTTGTGCGATGTGAACAAACATCACCTACTGTTCTTCGAAGCACTGGTCTATGTTCAAAAGACGCACGAAATTATAACGCAAAACTGCCCTTATCTCATTTCGTGATCACGATGCCATTGCAAGCACTTTACACTCTCACTGCTAATGAATAACTGTGCCCATCGACATGGCGCGGCGGCTACTATGCACGTATGAACATATCTCAACATGCAGCAACAAGCAGCTTCCTACGATTTATTGTTGCGTCATATTGCAAAACTTTCCTAGTACCCTTTATATATATATATATATATATATATATATATATATATATATATATATATATATATATATATATATATATATATATAGAGAGAGAGAGAGATGGGGAGGAGATGGAGGATTGGATTTACCGAAATTTCGATTATCCCAACTCGTTTCGCCTCATTTAGAATAATTGAGGAGATTGTGCTGTATTAAGAGGTAAGACTCACTTAAATTATGAGTCAGAGAAACTCGAGTGATAACACTTGAACCAGAATATATTTTAATTTTTTGTAAATTGATTGAAAAGGCATTATATGGTTAGACTGCTTTCGATGAATTACTTTGTTCATCTTTTATATACAATACATTCAGCAGCTTAAGAGATTTATTACAATGGGGAATTTATTGCTGAATTTTATTTGTGTAATCTTGTGCTTACGTACATACATATATCGTATATTTGCTTATCCTATGCTGCATATCGCGTGGATATAAAAAAGAAATTTGCATTTACAAATACAACCAAGCGAAAACAAAACAAATATTAGCTATATATTTATGTAATAGATGCTACAGAGATAAATATCAAAGTGAATGGATAATATTCGATAAGCATCATGCCAGATTTAGATTACGAGAAGAAATAAAGATAATTTCATTTTAATTTCGATTTTGATTTCGCATTACAAGTAGTAATTTAATACCCATTTCTAATAAACATTCCTTATACAAATCGTTCTGAACATGCATGAGTCGATTACTGATACCACCAGCGAATACCGTCATTATCAGCTTGCAAACCGTTTATTTAATTCAATTGCCGCGGATTACTTCTTAGAAGAATTTCAATTTTACTATTTAACAATCAAACGCGTAGATTAGGTAACGTGCACATATGCATGTGTGATGAAAACACACTAGTTTTATAGTTATCATGAGCACGGATGCGATTCGCGCAACGTTTTTCTCTCTATCATTACACTGATTTAAACCGCCCATTATACTCATAAACGGCGGCAAAATACTCGCCGATGGCACGTTTCGTGACTGGCACGCATCGGTTATTTTAATATTTCGTGCAGAAGTGTTAAATAAGTGTCGGACGAAGTCCAGCTGGAAGCGCGAAATAACTCGTCGGTTTTTTCTCTCCTTTTCATTAGATCCTGGTTTTACACGTTTCATCCGTGGCGTGTTGTGATTACTGATATCGATTTATTTCATTTGTTTCTATTAAGAAAGAGAGAAGAAACAAAGCCTGCAATTAAATTGGAAAAAATCTTTAAAAGTTGCTCTAATATCTAAGAAAGTTTCTTTAAATCTTTTCGAAAAATAGTCGAAGTGGATTTTGTTGTTTATTCAAATATATTTATTGCAGAGTTGGCACGGGAATAAATGATAGTCAGTAGTTATATTCGCAATTGGCTTCTAACTTAAACAACGTTTAATATCAAAACACCATTAAGCACCAAAGCAGTAATACTAATAGTTTTTATTATTAGACAAGCCTCTTTATTAATAGGAAAGAATTATATTAAGACGTCGAACAAATCTCTGGGTTCGCAGTAGGATACAGCCTCGCCAGGAGGATTGGATAAGTGCAATTATAAACAAAGTAAATAATGTATGTGATTGTTCCACCTGATTTGATGGAACTTTGTTTCTTCCTTTTGGTTGAAGGAAGTTTGTATTTCATTTGTATATTAAATAAAACAACTCTGGTAAACTTACACTGAATTTATTTTATTAATATAAAAGTAGATATGCAATTATAAGTACTGCACCTTATTAACTCGAACTTTACGGCGTACGTAGAATTGCTAATGGATTTCTTATTTGTCGGGCAGACAACAAATAGTTAGTATATCTTGTAATGGCGGGACGGCTTTTTCGCGTTCCCATTTTCTTGATGGGGGAATACTTCGAGGAAGCGTACTTGGACCTTTGCTTTTTAACATTTATCTAAATGATATACATAACATCCTTCAGAATGACCAACATTTGTTAATAAATTATGCTGATGATACAAATCTCATATTACGAGGAGACAATTTACTTCATTTAGCGAGTGAATGTCAATACTACTTCGGGGCTATGAATAATTGGTTCGATGCAAATAACTTGTTACTAAATGAATCTAAAACGGTCTGCATAATATTTAGAACAATCAATAGTACTCGTGTATCATCAGAATTGGACCTTAACAATAAGGTATACATATAATACTGCCAACTCTACCAAATTTCTCGGTGTACATATTGATCAAAACAACTAAATACTTTCTGCTATGGCATTAGGAACTTAATACCTGTTTTAGATTCCGCCACTCTAATGAGCATTTATTATGCCCTTTTTTTTGCAAGATTGAAGTATGGCATCGTGCTATGGGGCCGTAGCAGTGACATAAATAGGATATTTATAGCACAAAAACGAATGATTAGATTGATTCTCGATCTTAATTTTAATCGAAGTTGTCGATCTATATTTAGGAAAAATAATATCCTGACTGTGTATGGTGTTTCAATCTATGAATGTGTACTGTTTCTCATAAAAATTCCAAATTTCCTGGTTCATCTGGAACCATAGTCTTTAATTGACTATTTAAACTTGTAAAATTCTGTATAGGTAATTCGTTTGTTTTTATTATTGTTCGTTCTATTTTTCTTTTAATTTTAATTTAATTTTAATTTACTTTGTTTCATTATTAATATTTTGACTTTTGTTTTTGTAAAAATTTACAAATACAATAAATATTATTATTATTATTATTACTTGAATATGTATGCAGCACTGAAATTTGTTTGTAAGAGTTACTTGAAGAAAGCTTTACATAATTACAAAACTTGCATTTGTAATTGGTGATAGTTAGGCAATTAAAGTGATTTCCTAAATTGTGATTTCAGATACAATGCATGTATGTGTGTACCTAGGTAATTGACGGGAAAATCTCGCCGATTGCATCTTGAATTGCTTTATTGCTATGTCTATATACATTTTATTAGTTAGTTAGTTATTACTTAATATTTATAATCTAGTACAACTGAAGAATCAAGCATTTTGACAACTATACTTAACCGGGCGATGAAACTATTGACAATATAAGAATTACAATGCCTGATCTCAGTTTATCGTAATAAAATGTAGATATGAAATTTACAGCAAAAAAAGGCTAGAAATAATTATATATTTTGAGTTAATTATAAGAATGCTTAAACTATGCAAAATATCTACAAACCTATTATGATAAACTAATGAATTAAATAACTTATAGGAACAAAGTAGTGTAAAATATACACGGACATAAACTAGATTCTGGATAAAAGAATTATAACATTAGTATACATGCAAAACGTAAACATTGTCCTGAATAGTATGTAATCACGTAACTTTTTATAAAGAGTTTTTCAATAGGAACATAACAAATTTGTCTTTTAATACGAACGCACCTTTGAACGTTTTCCATGATCTATCAAAACGTCAGTCCAGGTCTTATCATGGTGAAGTCCACCAACGAGCAATGCTTGGAAATTAATAAAACTCACTACTACAATTCCGAGTCGACGGTCGCAACTTTAAGAGTGCTTACTCTTATTTGCGGTCGTAATAATCGTCCCAATAGAGAGGATGTACGTGCTATAGTGGAAGAATTTGAGTCAAAATATTCACTATTGGATGTTCCTGTGCCAGTGAGACAACACGCCGGTTGAAGTACCGAAAATATCGCAGCCGTAAATGCTTCACTTCAAAATGAGCCAAATCAATCGATACTACGCTGTTCTCAGGAATTGGGAACCTCTCAAATCACATTGCGGCCAATTTTGCGTCAAGATCTTGGCTTACACTCTTACAAGACAAAACTAACTCAAGAACTAATGCCTCTTGATCATTCAAAGAGCAGAAATTTCTCCGATTGGGCTCTGTTGAAGTTAAATCCTGAATTTAATCGAAAAATCATCTTCAGTGATGAAGCTTACTTTTGGCTTAATGGCTTTGTCAATAAGCAAAATGCGTTATTGGACAGCAACAAATCTATATGTGCTTCAAGAGACTCCATTACAACCACAAAAAGTGACCGTATGGTGGTGTGGATTTCATGCCGGAGGTGTGTTTGGACCATATTTTTTCGTCGACGAAAGCAATGACCATATTACGATCAATGAAGTGCGCTATCGTGCCATGTTCGAAGACTATTTTTGGTCAGAATTGGATGGTCTTGACATCTCTGATATGTGGTTCCAACAAGATGGTACCACATGCCAGACAGCTGGTCAAACATTTGATATATTGAAGAGGAAGTTCGGTAACCGTGGAATTTCGAGAAATGGTCCGGTCGAGTGGCCACATCGCTCATGCGATTTAACGCTGTTGAATTTCTTTTTATGAGTTGGCTCTATGTGAGCGATCTCCCTTTTTAAAAACAAGTATTATCTTACAGGTTGTAGGTTGATTTAGTAATTTTTAAATTTAATTATAGTTAAGGTCAATACGCCAATAGCTATTCCATTACTACCATGGGCCATGTCATTTTCAATTCTTCTGGCACTCGATACGACATCCTCTGGTGTAATACAACCCAACCTCATAAGAAGAACAGTTATTAAATAAAAGAGGCATCATACTAAATTTAAAACGAAACAATTTGGAAAATCCACCCGGGAAAGCGTTATATATATCATGAGAGTTTCTGACTTCTTTTTCTCCGTTAAACACTTGTCCAGAAATTCTTGATGTGGTGCGTTTGCTGTTAATAAACTTTCAACTTTCCATATTTTGTAAGAAAAAGATGACATTTAAGTAACTACATCTACAAAGAACTTATAATCACAGTAATGAACATTTTCATTAGACAACCATATCTATAATTTTATTGGAGCTATAGACCATTAATTCTCTTTTCCCTAGAATAAATACTTCTAGGTCTGTAAATTTTCATTATTTCTTCAAATTTTTTTTTGATTCGATATTGTCAAACTTTTATAAAGTTATTTTATACTCAAATTATGCCATAAGATATTGCTATAATACAAGCGTGGGCAATTCAGTTCATTACGAAGTCTTTTGTTGATTAACAGTTCTTCAGACACTGTATAATAATAGCACGAATTTTAACTAGAAAAAAAAAAAAAACAAAGAAAAGGAACAGCACTTTATTTGAAAACAGAAGCAATAAAATTCCGGTACTGGTTGGTTCCTTATAAAAAAAATCAAATCTCATCGACACCCGATACTCCCTTTCACTTTGTTATAGTATTATGGGTACGCGAAGGAATTTATTAAGGTGTCCGTCCCCTGCTCGCTCCGAAGATAAGATTTCCAGAGTTGGTGTCGGCGTTGGAGGGTGGCTCGAGAATGGAATTCTCGTGCAATAAGGAGAAGCAATTTAAATTTCGATAGTGTAGATAAAGTAAAATAATTCATATAAGTCGTAGAGTGGAATCAAGTTGTCCTATGGGCTTGGATTATAAATATTTATGTTCGTAATGGATGGAATATGAGAATAAATAATGAGTAGGCTGTTATTAAAAATATGAGAATACCCCAAAATAAAAAAAATGATGATGTAAAAGGTCTTATACAAATACAGTAACTTATTTTCTAATACTTTAACAATATTAAAATAACATATTAGTAATAATAATAATATTATATACGTTTTATTGGGGGAATATTATAATAAATAATAATAATATTCGCCCAATAAAATATATATAATATTCCAATAATAGGATAAAATAAAATATTTCATGAGTTGTATAGTTTAAAGTAAAAACTAGTGTATACGAGAATGGATCAAATACAAACTGAATTCTTTTAACTCTCTATTGCACAAGTGCACCACATTACCTCATGGGATCATATAAAATTGTATTGATGATAGCGTTGCAACCTGGCTGTTGCTACGAGTATCACGATCTAGTTTATTGTTTCGTGTGGTATTTGGATGTTATATTTAGAAGCAAGGGTGAATTGTAGTGATAGCAAATTCTTAACTAAAGGTAGGTTTTGGTAAAAAATACATAACAACGTTTACTAAACAATATATTTGAAATACTAATATAACAATTAATTTGTGAAAGGATAATTATACATATTCCTTTATGGGAACATTTTGCATGACAGGAACAAAACCTATAAAACTGAATTCATAGACTTAATCACTAAGGTTGATATATAACCCCTTTCCACATTAACTTTTGTAATTCTGTATTCGCATTTCGACAACCAAGTTGGCGAAAAACACATAATCTCAAAATAGAAATAGATATTTTCCGAAAAGAAACCAATGTCAATAGATTCATCACGGCGGACTCAAATCATAGCATGCAACAAAAGATGGCTTCATTCAACTTTCTTATTAATCGTTTGATCAATATCCCACTAACAAATGTAAGATATGAAAGAGAATTGAACGTCATTAAGAATATCGCGAGATACAATGGTTTTGATTCGGAAATAATCAATGGATTAATTAGAAAGGCCAACATAAGAAAAACAGTCCGTGACACCACATGTCTATCACCACAGAGCAATCGGGATAAGCAGTTTGTTTGTTTACCTTATCATCGTATGACAAAAAAATCTAAATAGTATTTTTAAAGAGCGCGGGTTTCAAGTTTGTTTCCGCTCCAATAATTCAATTAAAACGCTTTTAGGAAATGCAACAGAGAAAATCGAAGAAAATAAAAAATCGGGAATCTACCGAATTGAATGTTTAGAGTGCAGTAAACAATATATCGGCCAAACTAAAAGATCGATCGAAACCCGGTATAAAGAACACCTTTCGCACATAAAATTCAACCGACCAGAAAAATCGGGTATAGCGAGAGATGTATTAGAAAATAACCACAGTGTTAATATGGATTGTTTACATTTGATAAAGAACGTGTATAATTATCGAGAATTAGACACGTATGAAAGCATGCATATCTTAAAGAATTTAAGCCATGTGGTGAATAACAATGATACTGGACCTTTACAATCGACCCTTTTCTGTCTGCTTAATGTCAGAGGAGGAACATTACAATAAATCACATGCAGGCACTTATCGGTCGTGTCCGTATTTCCCTTTTTTCAATGTCGTTCATCCTAGTTTAAGTAAAATAATTTTAAAAATCTTGTGAAACAAACACACAGTGTACATCTTGGTTCTTTGCGGTGTAGATCGCGTACGGAGTTTGTTTTTCGTACAGGTGTTTTGCGATACTTTGCAATTGTCTGCTGATGATGACAACTTGGTTGTCGAAATGTGTATACAGAATTACAAAAGTTAATGTGGAAAGGGGTTATATATCAACCTTAGTGATTAAGTTAATCAACCACAGGCTCCATCAAATTCAACTTGAATTCATAGAAATAGACTTTCAACATAGAAAGAATTGTTTGAGAAATATGGATTGCAAAATATTTTATAGTCGTAATACAATATCATAAAGCCAGAGATGCCTCTTCTGGAAGTGAGGATTCTGAGAACTTCCATGATGAAGCTGATGAGCCACTAGCTCGTTCTGCCAATCAGACATCTAGGGGAGACAATGTTGACGACAATTATGAGGCTACTCTTTCCAACTTTATAGAATCACTCACGAAATCCACAAAAACAAAAACATTCAAGTAGAAAAGAATTACGACTACTAGAAATAACGAAGACATTGAATTTCTTAGTAGCACATTATTGCCATATAAGCTATTCAATTACTTTTTTCTCTGAAGACTTCGTTAGAGAAATTGTTCAACAGACGTGCATCTACAGGACGTAAATAAATCCAAATGGACAAGAGATAGAACAATTTATGGGAAGTTCATTGTGGGTATTGCTATTAAGGCAACCTACAACCAGAAGTTACTGGTCACAACAAACCTAAATTCCACAAGTAGTAGATGTAATGTCAGTGAATAGATTTGAAGAAATCAAACGATTTCTGTACTTTTATTCACAAATTTGGCAGAACAGTTAAATAATATAAGAGTTGTCAATTCTGCTAAAAGAGGAAGGTCCAGCAGTGAAACCCCAGAAATGGCAGCAAAACGAAGATGTATAGAAACTCGACCAAGTGAATATAGAATACATATATGAACACATCGATTTTCTCACAGACCTGAATGGACCGAAGCCAGAGAACGTTGCAAAAAATCACGGTGTACAGAAGAATCTAAAGTTAGATACCAAAAGTGAAAAATACATTTGTATTTTCAATCGAAAAACAATTGTTTTGTCACGTTCCACGAAAAAGCCTAATTACTTTATTTTGTTAAGAAATTCAAAAGACAATTTAAAAATTGTGAATTTGTTTTCGCCTTCATTAAACAATCTAATCCATTTTTGCATCTTCCTACTACTCATTGCATACTTCTCATATCTGGCGATTAATATACGCAGCTTTTATGTTTATTGCTATTAAGAATCAGCGGACTGTATTACATAGTTGGCAGGTCACTTATTATTACGAGGGGGAGAAATTCGAAGTGGTAGTGAATGGGCCTTACTTAAAAATAACCCTCGTATTTTATCTTGAATACGAAAAGATGAGAGAAGTTTACTAAAGATGTTAACAGGAATAGTTCCGCAGGTCATTTACTTGCATTTTTACGTATAATTGAAGTTTTTAAAATTCTATTTTTGTTCATTTTAAAAATTTTCACATAGCTTTCCGGAGATAAATTCCTTTAAAAAGATATTTTAACATATAAGTAAGATTTTTGAAATTCTCCCGAAAGATAATTTGAATTTTAATTAGCCAATAAGCGAGAAGATTAATAAATCTACCGGCAAGTATCAATTGACTAATCACGGAATATTATCACAGCTTTCATTATGTAATTGGTTAAGATAGTGGCTACGTATTTGTGTCATTCCAACTTACGACGATTAAATTTAATATATTTCTTACCTAGGATTTTCTCTTTTTTTTGTATATTGGAAGATATTTATTGCATTTAATTTTAAAGTTAAATAAGAAAGTATTGCTGCCTTGTCAGTGCCGGTATCAATTTAAATAGGCTTAATATATCAGTAGAGAAAATACTTTACTGTGGTTTCCAATAAGTTATAATTTTGTTCGTGTAATAAATTCTAAACTTGTAAGTGCACATTTGCGTTATTTAAATTGTTAAGTAAATGACGGTTGTTTTTCGAAAATTTATAAGTTTTAGTAATCATTTTATTCTTACATACACAGAGATAAATATTTTTATTTGAGGGCTTATAGTTTGTTTCCTACTTACAATTAGAAGTATATGTATTCAAGACTATTAAACTCACCGAAAATTTTAAAGAAGAAAATGTAGCTCGATGTACAAGGTACGACAATAACGATGATACTAATAAGGAGTAAACAGAAAATTACCAAACACTATCAGAAGCATAACACATATGTCTCAGACACGTTGTGAAAATTAGTAACGTTTGTTCAAGAAAATTAAGTAAGACAAGGAACTATTAAAATCCCCTGCCATTGTATTAGTGGATGAAATAGTGAACAAAATGTATCAGAATTGGTATACAATGATGATTTCGTGTTATTGACCAATTAGGAAAAAGAATTACAACCAGCGTAATGATTTAGGAATAAGAATGGTAATTGTAATGATTGTAAGAGAATAAACGGAAGTCAATATAAAAAGAAATAATACCAAATTACAACACACTGAAATGTTTAATTGAAAAAGAAGTTTCTTGGGAGACTAGTACAAGAATAGATACTACATACGAGGGGAATTAAAAAATCTATCTAGCTGTGATAGAAACAACTAATTCTGCGTAATATACATATTGGGTTGGCAACTAAGTACTTTCGGTTTTTACTGATAGAGAGCGTTGCTTTATTTTTTTGTATAATGTATGTTAGTGCTGTACTTTACTGTTTGTCGCGTGATACTAGTCACATTGACGTAACGTCAGAAGTAAGTAGTGCGTGATTTTTATTAAAGCTATAAGTTGTGGGTTAATTTTAAATGGAGTGCAGAAACGAACATTTTCGACATATTTTACTATTTTATTTCCGTAAAGGAAAGAAAGCTGCTGCGGCTAACAAAAGATATGTGAAGTTTATGGTGCTAATTGCTTAACAGAGCGCACGTGTCAGAATTGGTATAAAAAATTCCGTTCTGGAGATTTTTCCCTCAAAGATGAGCAACGTTCTGGTCGGCCTACTGAAGTTGATGATGACCAAATCAAAGTCATAATTGAAGAGGATCGTCATATAACTGTTCGAGAGGTTGCGGAGAGGCTACATGTATCGCACACAACAATTGAAAAACATTTAAAATGTCTTGGGCTAGTTAAGAAGCTTGATATTTGGGTACCTCACGAATTCAAAGAAATTCATTTAACACAAAGAATCAACTTTTGTGATATGCACCTTAGACGAAATGAAACCGACCCTTTCTTAAAAAGAATCATCACTGGTGATGAAAAATGGGTCCTGTACAGTAACATAATTCGAAAACGATCATGGAGCAAACATGATAAACTAGCTCAAACCACATCGAAAGCTGAATTGCATCCAAAAAAGATCAGTTTGGTGGGATTACAAAGGTGTTGTGTTTTTTGAGCTGCTTCAAAGGAATCAAACGATCAATTCTGATGTTTACTGTCAACAATTAATAAAACTGGATGAAGCAATTAAAGAAAAACGGGCCAGAATTGTCAAATTGGAAAGGTGTAGTTTTCCACCAAGATAATGCAAGGCCTCACACATCTTTGGCAACTCGTGGGAAACTATTGGAGCTTGGCTGGGAAGTGATGCCACATCCCCCATACAGCCTTGATCTAGCACCATCTGATTACCATTTATTTCGAAGTTTGCAGAATTCTTTGAATGGTAAAACTTTGACAATGACCTTCACTCGCACCTGGTTCACTTTTTTGCTGATAAGGACCAGGAATTTTATGAGCGCGGAATCATGCAGCTGAAAGAAAGATGGCAAAAGGTCATTGAGCAAAATGGAAAATATATAATTGATTAAAAACTATTCTTTGTTTAAAAAAAAGTGTTTTATTTTATACTACAAAACCCAAAGTACTTAGTTGCCAACCCAATATACAAATTATACATAAAAGTAGTGATTTACTGACAAGACCGGCTCGAAAGACCATGTAATAACTAATCACATATACTGACGATAACATTTTTCTATTTATATGTCAAATTTGAATTAAAATTCGTTCATTATTCTGTGCTTTATATGGCATTTTCTAATAAAAACTAAGTTTTGTGAAATTAGAACATCCTAGCGTCATCAAATTCTTGACAAAAGAACAGAATTCTTCCAAAAAAATTGACACATCGTATGAGGATGAGGCTGCTTCATATTTTAAACTGAAATATTGATCAAAATGTTTTCAGTGGCGTCGTGAATCTATTTAAGATGACCCACTGTTTTTAAGGATCAAATGGAGTTATTCTTTATTTATTTGTCTAACAGAATATTCCTTTTACGGGAAAACGTAAAGAGAATACACGACAAGCTACAAAGAAATGTACATTCATCAAGCAGGCAATACAGTACCATTTACAAACTATTATGATAAAAATAAAATGTCTTCACTCAGACACCTCATTTAAAGTATCGCAGTGAGTATTACAATGAACAGCGATCAAGTTTACAGTATGGCATATTATATATAATGGCGAATTGCCAATGATATTAGTCCTCGCAGTTGGCAGATGAAACGTGCAACGTAAACGAGAGATGGCTTAGGTACCAGGAAATTAAGTCGAGAGAGAGGTTGTGGACTATCAATTTTATTGCGTAATAAATTGTACAAAAATTTTATCAAAACCAACTTGCGTCTACATTCAAGAGAAACTGTTTCAGTTCTAGCAAGTAGTACGTTATAACCAATACCCCAGGGAAGGTACATATATCCCGTCCATGGAATAGCGAGGGTGGCATATCAAAAATTAATATTCTATCCTCGAACGGACATATGTATCATATAAAATCGTGATAGTATGCGGGTCAGGGAAAACTTTAGAAGTTCGTACAATAAATTCTATAGTTTTTAAAGCAGACTTACATACATATTTGTATATAAAATGTTTAGTAAATTTTTTTTGCAATCGAAGTAAACACCAAGGTTTCTGATTTCGTGACTTCGAATAAGCACTGTATTTTCCAAAGTGTAGTTGTAAATTATAGGTGTAATTCTACATTTCAATACAGGGCCATATACTTTTAAATCATCCCCAAATGCGCATTTTTTGGACTCCAAAATTATTAAAAAAGCTATTTATTAAAACATTAAAACAATTTAGAATAGCATTGGTCCTGGATTGGTGCATTGTGGTACTCCGGAAGTAGCGAAAAATGTGTAGGATCTACGTCCTCGGTAAATAACAATAAAAATTCACGAAGCCAAAAGGTTTTAATTTATGCCAAACAAGACTGCAATAACAGCAGTTAGCAAACAGTAAACAGTAATCGGGTTTGCATCATAAAGAGGTCCCCCTACCTTATGACAATGCAAGAGTTTACAGGACATCCAATGTCCAACTCAACTTCCGTGATCAAAAATATCCTGGTTTTTGAATTGACATTTTATTTTTTTCTTTCTTATGTGTAAAATTATTTATATATTTAATATACATTGTATAATAGTGTGTATGTGACTACTTTAATATACGAAAGTGAAATGTGGGCTTTAAGCGATTTAAAATGTGGACTATAGTTTCCACAACATATTTTTTCCTTAAAAAACTTCAAGAACACGTTTTATTTATATTTATTTATATTTAGCTTAGAATGCTTTTTCGATAATGAACAAAATTCCTCAAAATAATTCCCTATAAGAACGGTGCTCCAAAAAAATCGTATTTGCCCTTAAATACGAAACATAAAGAAAAGAGGACACGTAAGGTTGCCTTTCGTTTGTTTATGTCAGTCGTTTGTTTGACAAGAGACTCCGTTAACATTGCGAAACAACACGAAGACTTTTATAATAAATTAGATCCTACATGTTAAAACAATAAATAAATCTCACAACGATTGATAATATACGCCGTATGACATAATATAGTGTAATAATTAGAACAGCAAAGTCGGTATAAAGAGAATAAAGGCTCTCATAAACTTCAAGGCCAAAACGAAAATTATGTAAGTGAACTCGTTAAGTTTCTATAAGCTATAAAGAGAAATAAAATATTTCGAAAACCGATACATATTATGCATAATTTTACGAATTATTTTGTGCAATATAGTCATGTTGATCAGACGAATCTTACATATGTACATATGCGTTGTATATGCAACATACATATGTACTTATATAAGCGAAAAATTTTATATGTTAGCAAAATAGAGGCCTATATTTTAAATAGATGTATAAATTAATATAAAGTGTAGCAATTACATATAAAAAGAAAAGCTTAATGCAAGTAGACCACACATATTTAATTCTTAAATACCTCACATAAGCGTACTTCGATCAAATAGCTGAATTAACAATATAAAATTTTGTTTGCCTATGCAAATTTGTGTATGTATATATATGACAAAGCGCCCATTCATATATATATATATATGAATGGGCGCTTTGTCATTTGCAGTTTAGTATGTTAAGTAATAATTATAATAATAGTAATCTCCATTGGCCAGGAGATTGAGAAGAATTTAAGGACAAAAATTAAAAACTAAACTAAAGCAAACTGCACAACTTTATTCTCAAAACAAAAATAATGTAAAATACAGGCGCGGATAATAAAATACAAAGGAAAATAGAAAGTTGTAATAATAAAGGGTTTTTCAATAGGGACATAACAATTTTGTCTTTTAGTACGAACGTACCTTTGAACATTTATCAAAATCTGTCAACGTCAAAACGTCAATCAAGGTTAACATTTTTAACATGGTGAAGTCACGACCGAGCAATTCTGAATCGGTGGCCGCAACTTTAAGGGCGCTTACTCCAGTTTCCAGTCGTAATAATTGTCTCACCAGACAGGCTGTACGTGCTATAGCTGATAAATTCGAGTCAACATATTCACTATTGGATGTTCCTGTGCTAGTGAGATAACGCACCGGTCGAAGTACCGAAAATATCGCAGCCGTCAGTGCTTCAGTTCAAAATAAGCCAAATCAGTCGATTTCACGCCAATAATAGGAATTGGGATTCTCCCAAAGTACATTGTGGCGAATTTTGTGCAAAGTTATTGGCTTACACCCTAATAAGATCAAATTAACTCAAGAACTGAAGGCTCTTGACTATTTGAAGCGCCAAAACTTTTTCGATTGGGTTGTGCTAAAGTGTGAAGAAAATCCTGAATTTCATCGAAGAATCATCTTCAGCGATGAAGTTCATTTTTGGCTTAGTGGCTTCGTTAATAAGCAAAATATGAGTTATTGGATAGCAACATACCGAATTGTGCTTCTAGAGACCCCCATTACAACCACAAAGAGTGACCGTGTAATGTGGATTTCATGACGGAGGTGTGATCGGACCACATTTTTTCGTCGATTAAAATGATCGCTGTTACAGTTAATGAAATTCGCTATCGTGCCATGTTGGAACACTATTCTTGGCTAGAATTGGACGGACTTGACGTCGATGATATGTGGTTCCAACAAGATGGTGCTACATGCCACACAACTGGTCAAACTATTGATCTATTGGAGGCGAAGGATTTCATTTTATGGGATTACGTTAAGTCGTTAGTTTATGCCAACAAGCCAATAACGTTATAAGAGCTCAGGGACAATATCGAAAGCGAAATTGGCAACGTTCCGGCCGATATTTGTGAAAGAGTGGTAGAAAATTGGTTCCAAAAAATCGATCAGTGTAAACGTGTTCACGGTGGTCATATGAACGAGATCGAATTCAGTCCAATATCTCAATTATTCTGTTTTATTTAAATACAAAATTGTTATGCATTTATTAAAAGACCCGATATAAGAGGAGAAAAAAAATTATTAAATGATAACATTAACTTATTTAAACTATTGTACCATATTATAAATGGATTCTTGCTGTATACACAATTTATTCAAGAGTTATGGTTGATTTCATAAAATGGTGTTATGCTGTTAAATAGTTTACACATCTTTGAGATGGGGAAGTCGTTAGTTCTACCTATCAGGTTTTGTTTCGAACCAAAACGTGGTATTAAAAATGCAGGTGAAACAGCAACTCAGGATAATCAATCTTGTAACGAACCTTGTTGAAAACAAATTTTAGACTTATGAAGCTTCAAAAGAATCTATTTTTTCTTACTTACTGAGTAAGAGACGATAGTCGATTTTTTTCAGAGGACAAAGGTCCTCAGTCCTAAAATATAGAAATGTTAGGAATTTTCTCATAACGTTTTCAATTCTTAAGTTATGTAATTGATAGTATGGATTCTAGATCAAACTTGCATAAGATTAGGAGATGTAAAAGAACAAAAGACAGATATTTTACTGTTGAAATTTCAAAGGATGTTTTGTTTCTTGTTGCAAACGAATTTAATAAAAGTACTTCCAATAGAGGTTAAACTGTAAGCGGCACGATAGATTCATCATGCATCATGTAAACATAATGTGAGACATAGAGTTACGGGAAAAGTTTAAGAAGTGATTGACTTCCTAATTTAGTGGTAGACTACTACTAAAATTTATTGTATACAAAAGGACTCACACGGTATACAAACATATAGCAAACACATACTTATCTTTATATTGTTCAGATACAGGATGCGATTACATAAAAATTAATTTATAAATATAGTTTATTATTAAGAAATTAGGCAAGTATGTATAAATTAAGTTGCTGGCGATTATTTTCGTAGGTTGCTAATCAACAGCCTTGAGATGAATTAGAACATTCACATCTAGTCTGCATTAGTCTCATAGAACAATAAACAATTAATACTCTATATTTGTAAAACCGCAGTGCAATCTACAATCAAACGATCCTAAATTTTTCACTGTAATAGTCCTAATAATGTGCTTCAATTGACATCAACAGTTTATTAACCCCGCCCTCCCAAATATCAATTTCGACGATACGACGTTTAAATGTAAATGTATGTACCTTCTTGTCAATGTATTCGCCATAAATTACGAAGTCGTTGATTAGATTCGGCGTCGTCAACTGTTTTTGTATTTTGCCCACACCAATTTACGAAATTAATTCGTTCAATTGTTGGTGGTCTACGTGTTGTCATCGAATATTGCCATTTAAGTATTCGATCGTATTAAAATTTAAGTATATGAGGCTTGGCTACTAAACTCGTATGTCTTCTGTTAACTGAAGATTCAAAGGAATAAGAAGTTCTGTCCTTTTTTAAGTATTATCTCATTTCTTTTCTACTAAACAAAAACATCTTCTTACTTAAAGAACCAAGACTGGTTTGATTGATTCATTCGTGGCGTAGTGCTTGATGAAAATATACATTATGATAAATTTAATCAACTGGGCGAATTTAGTAAGTTTTATTGGTCCATTCAGAATTATTCATTGCTAATAATTATCTGCCGTATTGTGTATTTTTTATGCGAAGTTTTTTGTAAGGTAAGATATATTACATTATATATATATATATATATATATATATATATATATATATATATATATATAGTAAGAAATTCAATTAAAGTAATCTCTCATTTTATTTCTCTTAATAGGTTTGGATTTTTAACACAGACTGGACCTGCTTGGAACTCCTTGCGGACATCAATGAATCTGTTGATAAATTCTATAGTAATTTTTATTTAATTTTTTTTATCAACATGTCTCACGCAATGTTCTAACAAATCTTATCTCACCTTGGTTTACAATGGAAATTAAATGTTACACAAAAAAATTGCACTTGAATAAACATTTCTTTTACTATGAGGAATGTAAGTCTCTAAGATCACTTATTAAATAATAGACTGTTAAAAATTATCGTGATTACATGCAGAGAACAGAGACCAATATAAAACAAGGCCTTTTTGGTTTATGGAAATTTTTGAATATGACTCAACGAGAATCTGGAAAACACACTTATTTTGTCTGACGAGGTTTTCAGTGCCTCACAGGATATTGTGGATGGGTTTGCACAACAATTCTCGAGTGGCTTTAATAGTAGATACACTTTGATTTCTGTACGTCCAATAAAATCAGATCTCTTGTCACTATTTCTCTTGTGAATGAGACTGATCTTCTAACGATTATGGATACACAATCGATTAAATCTACAGTTGGAAATGATCTAATCTCTAGCTTCATGTTTGGAGATATTTTGTTTAGGTTTTCGAATTAGTTATATATTCTGGTATTTCTAAAAATATATAGTATGTTCTTTCTTATGTCCCCAACAGCTGTTTTGTACCAGATAGATCAACAGTTTCTAATCTTGCTTGTTTTTGCCAACTTGTAAAATCTTAGGTGGCTGTTATATGTATATACGAATTTTTTTCACACATTAGATCCTTTGAATCACAATATCTTGCTATGTAAACTATCTTCTTTTGGTTTTTCGTTCCCATTTTTACACTTAATCGAATCCAATTTGACCAACAGGAGATATTATATGTTTCACTATTGTTTTAGTGTCGAGAAATTTATTGCTACTTCTGGGATTCCTCCGGGTACTAACGTGGGTACATCTCTATTCATTCGTTACATTATTTTACATTTGTTGCTTAACTTGCGCTATAATTGTCTTATATCAATGATATGAAGCTATATTTTGAAGCTAATAGCGCCGAGTTATAATGAAACCTTTATGTTTTGTTTGTTTGGTGTACAAGTATTAAGGTATCTAAATGGAAAACTACGGCAAAAACCCGCACTAAACAAATTCCGTTCACAATTTGTACGATACAGATCGTGAACGGAATCTGTTTAGTGCGGGTTTTTGCCATAGTTTTTCAGATGCGACACTGTTTAATTATCTGCTGATGATGACAACTTAGTTATCGAAACACGTATACAGAATACGAAAATTAACGTGGAAAGGGGTTATATATCAACCTTAAGTAATTACGTTAATCAACTACAGACTCCATAAACATTAACTGTCTCTAGAATTACTTATTGTTTTTAGGAGAATAGATTGAAAATACACTCCGCGCAACATGAATAGGACCACCCGACTTGTTGCAAGCTTTCGGTGGTTTGAAAAACAATTCATTTACTAAAAATACAATGCAAGTTTGTAATGGTATGATATGGCAAATAATACGCATTATTGCGCAATAGTGCCTAACGTTATGCATTGGGTGACGTAAGTACCATATACATATAAAATGCACCGCGCCGGTTGGATACGACCAGTATTTAATAGTAAGCTACCGGATGAGTGTCGAGTTACAACGTGTATCCGGATAAACAAACATCTGTAATTAAGGGTATTGTGCAACGACAGAAGTGCTTAAGTATGGAAGAAATTGGAAAAATTAAAGCGTTCCATCAAGAAGGGTATTCCTCAAGGGCTACTGCAAAGAAAATAAGTCGATCACACCAGGTTGTGAACAATTTTATTAGGGATCCCGAGAATTATGGAAAACGTTTTAAAGGGCGAACAACATCCGTTACAACTAAGAGAGAACGTCGAGCCATATTACGCGAAGCATCGAATTCGGCATTAACGGCAAGACAAATCGCGAATAACGTTGGAACGAATGCATCGGTAAGAACTGTACAGAAGTTACTGAAGACCTGTCCGCATTTAAAACGTTTGAAAATTAAACGACGGCCTCCTTTAAGGGAATTTCAGCGCACTGCACGTCTTCAGTTTGCTCAAGCAAAAATGGGGTGGACAAGAGAATGGCAAACTGTTATTTTCAGTGACGAGAAGAAGTTTAATTTAGATGGCCCGGATGGGTTTTCTTATTATTTCCACGATTTACGTAAAGATGAAGTGATTCAGTCACGAAGACGAGCCGATGTTGGTTCATTCATGGTATGGGGAGCTGTTTCCTATAACGGATCTGTTGATTTAGTAATAGTGAAGGGCAGACAGAATTCGGAAAAGTACGTCCAGCTGCTGCAACAGGTGAAAGACAAATTTTCCAACGTTATGGCAGGTGGGCCATTTATTTTCCAACAGGATAATGCCAGTATTCACACCGCGCGCATTGTTCGACCCTGGTTTCAAGAACAAGGCATGGAGGTTCTCGATTGGCCATCGCTCTCCCCCGACCTGAACATCATAGAAAATGTTTGGGGATGGTTGTCGCGTAAATTGTACTCCAATGCTACCCAATTCAGTTGCGCTAACGAACTAGAGCAGGCGCTGAAACGAAGTTGGGCGGAACTTCCCGTTGACTACTTGAGAACCCTGTATAATTCCATTCCATCCCGACTATTTGAGGTTATAAGAAATAATGGCAAAAGTACTCATTATTGAACAATAAAGTATTTTGTTATTGCAAACGAATCTTTTGTTTTGTAGATTGGTCGTATTCAAGTGGCGTTTAATTACTCTACTTATTGTCATTAGTAACGTACATTTGCACTGACTTTTACAAAAATTATATTTGGTACCTACATTCATCTTTTTATTAACCCTCCTATTTTCGAAAATAACAATTCCAGCGCGCTACCATGTTTATACCAACTACAAATGTCATATATGCAGTTGGTCCTATTCATGTTGCGCGGAGTGTATACACGAAGTTAAACATATGTATATTTACATACTGGCAAACTGTATGATTACTTCATTGGCGACCATATAATGACAGTTTCTAATAAGCGTCTATTTAACATATTTATGAGTTCATAACACGTATTTACTCACTTACAAGTTAGAGTTTATAAAATAATGTAAGTAATTAGTTTATCAAACATAAAATAACGATGTAAATCCGTTATTTTCCCAAGCTCCATTTCATTATAGTCCCTCGACATTATTATTCAAAGTAAGTCATTACGTAGTCTATAATTTTCGATTTGAAGTATTTAGACGTCCTACTGCATTGATTGGGGCTTAATGCAAATTTCACATAAAATATTTTTACAAAACAGTCTGTTGCCCCCTTTGCGGGCCAATTAATTTTTATTTCTTTTCGATTCAAATTCGGGTAATGTTTATTGGAGTGGCGTGCTGTTGGTATTAGCAAGAGCGATCGATTTTTTAGGGACCCCGGAGGCTTTTAAACACCTACCTATGTCTTTGTTTTTCTAGCTGCAGGCTGACAGGAGCATTCCTCGACAGCTAGAGAGTGACTGGCGACACCTTATGCAAATTTATAATTAAGAAAAGAGGCATTTTGTTAAATTTATTGCACAAAATTGCAGACGTACGTAGTGCAGATTTCCGTGAACACATATTTTCGCCTATGAATTTGCATAATTATAGTAAATTTACTGCGCGATCTTCAGCTTGTTATGCAGGCACATACATGTGTAACATGGTGATATATATGTTGTCGAACAATGATTGATCACATAATAATCTAAATTTCTATCTTCTAATCTGATGTCGACGATCTCAATATCTATGAGAGCGTTTATTATTTTTTTAAATAAATAATTCCTCTGTGCGGAATGTAATATGTTTACTTCTAATAATTTATTAGTATTGCATTTTACTATATGCAAAAAACTCTGGTTATAAGCAAAATAGGTGCAGAGGTTTAATTAGGTAGAAGAAAACGTGTTTGAAAAAAAAGAAAAAAATACTTGATGGTTTAATAAATAAAATTAATTGCATTTTTGCTGAAAATTTATTGAAATTGCAGTCACAATAATAAATCAGTCGCACAGGAAGGTGAAATATTTATTTTTATACATTAATTAACCATTAAAAAATAAGCTAATGGGCTTCTTTAGAAAACATTGCCCTCGCAAAATTCTCAACTGTTGCTTTATTCCACAAGAATGCAATTAATTTGTATATTAGAAAAGAAAATAAGAATTGATAAATACAGGGTGTAGCATACCTTCTTCCGTTTCATTAACTTACTTTTTTTAGTTAATCTATACAAGTTTTCTGTAGTTATGTATCTATAAGTTCCCCTGTTTTTTGTCATACCAGATTTCCATTTATTTCAAGCAGCATCACCAATAATTATAATGGGTATTTTCTAAGCTGCATGAGAACTATCGATATCGATAAATATGGTGTGACAGCTGATAATGTCAAACTGTGTTGACATTTCTGTTCAGTAAGATTTAGCAAGTCATCATGAATCGTTTAACGTCAGAACAGCGCTTCCAAATTGTGGAAATTTACTTTGAAGAAAATAAATCTGTTCGCGAAGTTCATAGAGCACTTCGTCCATTTTACGGTTAACATAATCGGCCTAGTGAGCAAGCAATTCGTGCAGTTATTGATCGTTTTCGCACTAATTTTACTCTTCTCGATTCAAAACCATCAACAAGACAAAAATGTGCGTACCGAAGAGAATATTGCTGCTGTAGCGCGATTCGTCGATTCGACGACTTTCTCAATTTGTTGGCCATCGTCCTTTGACTACGTGGAAAATTTTACGTAAGGATCTTGCCTTACGTGCCTATAAAATACAGCTCGTGCAAGAATTAAAGCCAAACGCCCATCGTTTGCGTCACATTTTTGCTGATTGGGCTCATTTGAAACTGGTCGAAGATGAACATTTTTATCAAAGAATTGTGTTTAGTGATGAAGCCCATTTCTGGTTAAATGGCTACGTCAATAAGCAAAATTGCCGTACTTGGAGCGAAGGCAATCCTGAAGCCGTTAACAAATCACCATTACATCCATTAAAATTGACTGTTTGGGGCGGTTTACACTCTGACGACATCATCGGTCCTTATTTCTTTCGAAATGAGGAAGGAGTTGCCGTTACGGTGAATAGCGAGCGCTATCGAGCCATGTTGACTGAATTTTTGTTTCCAAAAATTAATCAATTAAACATCGACGACATTTGGTTCTAACAAGACGGCGCAATTTGTCATACAGCACGCTTAACAATCGATTTATTGCAAAATCAAATTGATAACTTTATTTCCAGAAGTGGTCCTGTTCACTTCGTGCGATTTAACGCCTCTGGATTACTTTTCATGGGACTATGTTAAGTCATTGGTTTATGCGGACAAACCAGTAACTCTTGAGACATCGGAAGCCAATATTCAAGCCACCATTACACAATTATACGGTCAGATTTACTGGAAAAAGTAGTCAAAAATTGGACTGATCGAATAGACCATGTAACTCGTAGCCGCGGCGGATATATGCCGGAAATCATATTTAAAAAATAAATGCCATGAAATTATCTACCAGATTATAATTAAAAAAATTTCATTCCAATAACACTTCTGTTTTGTATTATTTTAACTCTTAAAAACACCCTATACAAATATATAGTATATATATATATATATATATATATATATATATATATATATATATATATATATATATATATACATATATATACAATCTCATATCAATAGAAAACTATAATAAAATTGAAATTATAAATAGCTTTAAAATGAATAACTGTAATATTTTCCTATCTAATAACTCACATAATATTATTAATTTATTAATAATATTATACCTGGTCTCAAAACAAGAAGGAGTGATTCAAATATCCCGCTAAAACGCGGAACACATAGCTTAAAAATGTAACTTACAATAAAAATGAAACACAAACAGTTGTGAATGTAGTAGTTTGTCAACAATATTAGTCTTTTCCTTTATTATATAAAAATAAATGACAAAAAAATTCATTTTAATGGAAGTATGATTGTACAAACGTTACTTTTTGGATTAATATGTACAACCTATCCAAAATTAAGATTAAATATTATCAAAATAAAGCAATGCAAAAACGTAATTAAAGGTTTACAGGTTATGATAAATGGTGAATATCTGGCATTATTTTATCCATATTAAATTTGCCTGCTCAAGAACCAATGAAATCTCTTAAAAATATATACTATTTTGGCGCAATATTTGAATCACTTCTTCTTCTATTCTGAGATAAGGATGGATGCGATACGGATATACGAGGGTGGTCTGAAAAGTTTCCAACCTCAACGTGAAGATGGTAGCGCTCGTCAATAAAAGCTAGGGAATGTAGTTGTGTATCTATTGTCAGGTACATACCAAAGTGTCAGCCATTTTGGACGCGCAGTTATTATTTAGCAGTCGTTTGAGTGAGTCGATATGAGTGTCGAGTATCAAGCTGTCATTAAATATGTGTTTTTGAAAGGTAATACGCCTACGTAAATCAAAAATGAGTTGGACTCTGTGTACGGGAACTCTGCACCATCATTTACCATGGTGAATTTTTGGGCAGCTGAATTAAAACGTGGCCGTAAGAGCTTGGGAGACAATGAGCATTCGGGTCGTCCAAAAACTGAGGATAACATCGCTAAAGTTCACCAATTGGGGCTAGACGACCGTCGAATTAAAGTGAGAGAGATTACTATCTATGAATATGTCCAAAGAACGTGTTTGTCGCAAGTTAAATCAAGATTTAGGCATGAGAAAGTTGTCCGCGCGTTGGGTGCCGCGTTTGCTAACGTTAGACAAAAAACGTGTTGGTGCAGTTTAGGCGCAATAAATCCGAGTTTTGGCGCCGATTAATTACTGTAGATGAAACTTGGATACACCACTATACGCCCCAAATAAAAATACAGTCAAAATAGTGGTCTGTAAAGGGGGAACCGGCTCCAAAAAAGCAAAAACTGGTTTTTCGGCTGGGAAAGTGATGGTGACTGTTTTTTGGGACAGTCATGGAATTATGTTAATCTGTTATCTTCAAAAAGAAAAAACTATTACAGGAGCATATTACGCATCATTACTTGACAAGCTGAAGGCAGAAATTGTGGAAAAACGGCCACATTTGCAGAAAAAGAAAATCCTGTTTCACCAAGATAACGCGCCGTCTCACACCATGGCGAAAATCCACGAATTACGGTTAAACTGCTTGACCATCCGCCTTACTCACCAGATCAAATCCCAAGTGACTTCTTTTTGTTCCCTCATCTAAAAATTGCACTCGAAGGACAGAGATTTTCGTCAAATGAAGAGGTAATCACCTTCGTGAACAACTATTTTGCAGAGAAAAACGCCGAGTACTATTTTGACGGGTTAAACAGATAGGAGCATCTCTGGGAGAAGTGTGTAGAGTTACAAGGAGATTATGTTGAAAAATAAATATAAATTTTAAGAAAAAATGTCTTCTATCTTTGTCAAGTCGGGAACTTTTCAGACCACCCTCGTAGGTGTTATTGTATTTCAATAATATTAAAAGAAAACAAAAGAAACTTTTGATTCTAAAATTTCGGTTGTGAACATATCCGTTCCCTTTTTGTTCTTTTGTTATACTTATTAAGCATGCCAGCTATTACTATATATGTGATTATGAACATCATTTTATCGACAAGTCACTACTGACATTGAATATTACCCGTTATTTAATTATAAAGATCGAGATGCCACTGATAGGAATACTGTTATAGACGACTAAGGGTCTGCTGTAGGTAAATTGTTTTCATTGATTGGAAAAGAGGGATGGCCCGCACGAATTTATTATATCGCTGGGTACAATACAGAACTTATACAACATAAAACGTGTACGTACATAGTGTGTATGTATATATAAAATAATTGTTCCATGATTATCTTCTTTTGTGATGAATAATTCAACGCATGTGTGATATGTCGTGCTCTTTATATGATTAATAGCTTCTGGACTGCCGGTGTTATTATAACGTGCATGTTTCTTATTCGAAATATTTTTACAGACTACTTTTTGTAGTTGGCACGTAACAAGTACTAGATATATTATGAATTGATGCTAGAGAAAAGGTTTGTGTGCATCGAACATCCAACCATCATTGTTCGATGTTGTGATTATGCTGTCATACTTATGTAGGTATATACACCCAGCACACTCTGACGATAAATAGATCTAGTTGGACAACGAAAGTTACAAAGGCGAAAGACTGGAAAATTATTGCAAATTCAAATATTTCTTTAAGATGCAGAACAAAAAAGACACGAAGCGTTATTAAATTTTCAACGAACAAACATAAAATTAAAAAGAAAGATTGACGTAACAATAGAGGATAAATTGTTTTTTACAGAATCATAAGAAATTGTATTATTTTGTTTGCCTCGGTATTAATGCCCTTATGCCTCAGCGACTTATGACTAGAGTTTGCACACTTTGTTTGGAATGCAGGGATGTATTGTAGGAACAGCCGCCCGATGCGAATAGAACAGTCAGAGTAGTTAGGTCTGAGTTATCGTACAATGTTGATGTATCGTACGTACATACATTTTACAGATCGATAACGCGCTAAATATAATAATTATTAAAGTTACAATATGAGGCTCGTGTACTGTAGTAAATTAAGTAATACACAATCACCCGCTTAAGATTCGTTATCTTATAGTGAATGAGATTGTAGATATGTATATGTTTCGACACTTGTTTATGCGAGGCATGTTCGTGGCGATGAAAATATATTCTTATATGCAGAAAACAACCGCTTCACATCTACTGATGTAATGCAATTAAATTAATCTTTGAAGTTATTTGGCGAATCTGTATACGCACATATCTGTCTTAAAGTGTTAAAATCTGTATCTTTCTTGAATATATTCTTTAATTTTGCCACAACACGTCTCTGGCAACGCATTGCAGTGAGGAAACAACGTCTATTATCTGCAGTGAGTCCTCTAAAGACACCAAAGGATTATACAAATCCTTCATTATTTTATATATTTTTCTGAACAGTTTTTAGGTCTCTTTCAATGTGATTATCTTGAAATTAAGTTTGACTTTTCTTAATAGCTTCGTCTTCCTTAGGATTAAAGAGTGAAAAACGGACTTTATTTCTCAAAAATATTTACAATAGTAAAGCGTTGCACGTAACCAAGGTTCTCCAATATGTACGAATCAGCTGTGATTCAGAAATATGGGACTACCGTCTTTAAAATTCTCTTATATGTTTGCGAGATTTGCGAAACACCGGCATTGTAATTAATGCATCTTTATTTCTGGCTAAATTCCCGAATAGTTTTTGCTGCGAGATGAAAAACATGAATTTTTAACAAAATATGCAACAAATTGCAGCTATATTTTTTAAGAACACGGTCTACATAGCGCATTGTATTGGTTACATCGCTAAGAAACACTAACAGTTACTCTGTTGTTCAAATTTTACTAATATAGCTCGTACCAGTGTCGTAATTCTCCATTACATACTTTTAGAATAGAATATAGAATAGAATAGAACTTTATTGATGTATTGACGAATATAAATAGAAATATAATGTTTGTTTGTTATTCTAAAATCTTAAGATATTAACATTAAAATATAACTATACATATTTATATACAATATAACTCAAACAGAACATATAGGTACAAACAAACATTTAGTATAATAAATTAGCTTACAGACGATCACTGAAATATTCCTCTAACATATAGAACTCTTTCTTAATTAGTGCCTTTTTAGTTTCTATTATAAATTTGTTTTTGTCTAGTTGCTTTAACTGTTGAGGCAAATGATTATAAAGTTTGATACCTCCATAGTGCATGTTGGTTTAGTCTTTCACATGCTAATAACAATGGAGGTGGAGAATGCTTCTTTATAAACGTTGTCTCGTGCACGCATGACCACAGTTTGTTATTTGATAATCCAAATTTCATTTTCGAATTAATTGGTAAATTGCAAACAAGTAACGTGCACGTTAGATTAAGTTTAAGTTCTCCATGTGATGGCAAGTTCGTTCTTTTATTTCTAATGCTCCGGCATTTAAGCATTTCTTGTAGTCCCGTTGATCCTAGAACATTATATCTTTTTTCACACTGTACAAAATATTTTAATACCATTTTATTTTAATTCAGGATACTTTTTGATAAATTTGATACCAATGGCCGCTTTCTACCACTTTATTCATTCATTATTATCACTGTGGATAATACATTTGTCTGCACTGTTGAATACATCGACTCAAACTGTCGTTCACAGCTGCTATTGAATTCTGTCTGCTGTCCCACAATACAATACAACCCTGCATTATAAGCCATAATACAGCTTTAGTAATTATTATATTTACTGAGCAACCGTTATAAATCTGTGTAATGTACATTCACATAGTACTACAGCTCGGGATGAACTACTCTTACTATTGCTATTCTCATCGGCCTGCTATTCCTACAATACATGCTTGCATTCCGAACAAAGTGCGCAACTTTTTAGAATATTTCGATACAGAAATATTTTTCTGTATTGAAAAGATTCGATGAACTCTACGAAGGAATCGTTCGTTAATAACACAAGTCTACCTGACGATGAGTGATTCTCGGAAACATATGTAGTAGACAGAGTGTTATTAACAATAGAATGATTCCTTTTAACATTCAAGGTTGATGAAACTTGGTTTCATCACTACGTTTTTGAATTCAAAGAGTAATCTTAAAACTGGTCATAGAATTTCCATTACCAGGTGAGGAAATGGCTGTGATTTTTCAGGCTTCGAAGAGGATAATTTTCAAAATTAAATAAAATCGTTAACGAACATATTATGCCGTTCTACTTGATAAATTGAAAGAAGTGTTTTCTAAAAGAATTTGCCTTTCCATACCATTTCTTTGAGAGAAATTGAATGAATTCCGAATATATTTTTTGTTTAATTTTTGATCTTGGATATTGATATAGATATACAATACGTTTTCATATCTTAAATTTTGTTTAATGGTTACGCTATTCCCTTTTATATTTCTATGTTTGTGTTTACCCTTGATCTAGATTAATTTGTTTGGAAGTCGTCAGCGGTGGGACTCGCTGGTGTGAAAGAGTGACTCTAGTTTTCTTTCCCTATCCCTTGGTTATTTGATATTTCATTATTATGACGAAAACATGTTAATAATAATAATAATAATAATTTACTGATATATATGTACATACACACGTCATAGAATAATAAAATAAATACATCAATAGGCTATTATTATTGCTCTAAATTACTTAGTCTTACAAAGGGGTAAACCGTATTAGACCGATCTATTAAACATATCGAAGAAAGCAATTTCTGAAAAACAATCTGGAATAACAAATAAATAGTTCTCTTTCACTACGACAACGCACTTCCTCACATCAGTCAAGTTGTTCGTGAAAAATTGTATCAGTTGAAATATCAAGTTATAAATAACAAATTATATTATTTGTTTATTCTCCGGACCCAAATTTTTCTTTATTTACCGGTCTGACGAAGAACTTATTGTAACAACGGAGCAGTAATTTGAGGATTTTGAAAAATATAATTACGAAAAAAATACATTGTACGATAAAACTAAAGCCTAAGTCCGTGTAAGTTGAAGGGATATATGTTGAAAAATAATAAAAACCTAACTCCTTTATTTCATTTCGACTTCCACTTTCTGCCAAATTATTCTCGTATTTAATTTCACTTATAAAATAATTGAATGAGTTAAATAAATCTAACAAAATGTTCTCAACGATTCTATTAAAAAACATAGTTTCTTGATTTCTGGGCTAGAACCGCATCGCTAGTTCTATTTTCTCTTCTATTAATATTTTTCCACTTTTACGTAGAGTATATACTGAGTTGCTAGGAGAAATTGACTTTCTTCAACGTCAACGGCAAATCCAGTCCTGAAGATGATTCTTGAGTGGACAAAACGTCGCGAAACGACGCAGGTCCATTTAAGAAATAGAGAAGAAACTATGGCTAACGACCGTGCTAGTTTATAAATCAGATTACTTATGATAATCTGACTTTTCAATATATTTTCAGATATATCGCAAAAAAGAGAAATAATTACATGAAACTCTGATATATTCTGCAGAAGATTGCGGATTAATTAAGCATTGAAAGATACATTCCTTCGTTTTATAAAATAAATTTAGAATGCACCAACGATACTATATAAATAAATAAAATATGAAAACTAAAAAAGATTGCCTATTCGTCTACTTTACATATTTTCATCTTAAAAAATACTGTCACGAAGAGGTATGATGTCCTGTGTATTCGTTACAAAAAATTCCTTCCTACAATTTATGTAAAGCCATTCTACACAAATAAATAAGGAACAAACATAAATAAATCAGTACCTTTCGACCGAAATTAGCCGCATTATATTAAAAGATGAAAAAGGGGAAAAATATATTCATTTGCATATATTTTTTTACAATCGTATGAAGTAGGTTTGGTGCCATCGATGAAAAGGACGAAAAAAGAAATGAGTTTGGAAAAAGGAAAACTTCAAATCTGAACATATTAAAAGCAGCGAGGGGCTATTCCCTGCAACGGGTATTTATTCATATTTCAGTTATTTTTTTCCTTAAAAATATAATACTTTGAAAACCCAAACAATGCTAGTTGGTCTTAGAAATAGCGCATCGAACGTGTACATACGAGTTTCTAGACGAACATAAATGCATAAATTATATTTTTTTAAACAGGATATCTGTGCATGAAAAGGAAAAAAAAGACGAAAAGGTTATAGAAGTAGGAGAAAAGGAACATATTAAAACTATGGGGTGTTATCTTACTTAACGCACTAGACACTTCAACTTCTAGACAACGCTGGGTGGTAATGGGCATTCATTATCGGTATAAATATATAGATGTCCGAATAAATGATTAATGTCCCTACAGTTAATACTAAAAATATGTTTTCATTTTTTGTCCGATTACGATTATGAGAGCGCATAGAAAAAAATAACTTCTATACAGGAGGAAATTCAGGTTATAATTCCATGTATTCAAAACAACCGTGTCTAAACACGATTCATTTTGTTAAAAATAAAATATAATTTGTTTATATACAATACTGTAATAGTTACAAAAAGATTTTAGTAGTTTTTCGTTAAATCGATTTTGTTGCTGGATAAAACACAGTCATTTGCAGTAAATTGTAATAATTTTAATAATAGTATTAATAACAGGGAAAGAACTAAAAAAGAAGTCTACATGATAGAAACGACAAATTATTTCTTGTTGTTTCTGTTGTTTAGTAACTTTTTCTACTTCTTTGTGTGGTGGTCAACTGTACTATGAAATGCAAAAATATATAACTCTTGTCATCAATCAGAAAGTAATTTGTATTCATTCGTGTGGGATATATTCTACAATCGCCAAAACATCACAGTGACACACTTTTCAGAGTGATGCACTGCCTGTCTATTGAACGTTACCAATAGCCACTTTTCTACTTAGGTGTCTAATCTGACAATTGTTCATAATTTTATGCTTCGTGTGTTTCACAACCAAAAATAAGTTTTGTGAAAGTAGAACATTGCAGTATTATCAAATTTTTAACAAATGAACAGAATTTTCTTAAACCCATTTACAAACGAACGACTACAGTTCACAAAGACAAAGTTCTAATAGTTTCAGTGTGGTTGTGAATCCATTGAAATGATCCGAGAAACGGAAAGCGTTCAGCTGTAAACAATTCTGATTTTTGCATGTGAATTAAAATAATGGTTGTCAAAGATTCTCGTTTGAAATTTTCAATAATTATTAAAAAATATATTTGAAACAAGCGTTTTAACAATTCTGCACGGTAAACTAGGCATGGGTAAAGTTTCAAGGTGGGTTGCTTCAATAACAAGATTCTTCAATAATTAAATAAAAACTTGGTTGCTTCATTGGAATTCAGAAAGAAAATTAGAATCAATGTAATAGGTCCATAAGGGATCTTCGCAAAAAAGATCCGCGAACAATTTTAAATTGGAAAGCTTATGGCCTTTGGACTAATCATGAATTATTCATGTTGAATATATGTCAAAGAACATTACAATAACATCAGTTTCCTAAGGCAATTAATGATATTTATAAATATACATAGAAATTCACAATAAGTTTATTTTTATTTTAATTAATATGTATGGCAGTTGTTTAACCACACAGTGATTTCGTCAGATGTTCAGAGCAATAGACTAAATTCTGATGTCCAGTGTAATAATAATATGCAATAAACTAAAACGAGTCATGCATTTTCATCAAGTGAAGGCCGAATCTATCCAATACTAACAAAATTGCATACGGCTGTTCTTCAAAAACCTTCAGGTTTGCGTCGCAAAGAAGTGCTTCAGAAGTCCAATTCATCTTACGCGAAGGTAAGTTCTTTGAACTGCCTTATTCACTATATAATCTGGATTTAACTCCATCCAATTTGATTTCATTTAGAAATTTTAAAAACGACTATAACTAGTTTAAGGAGAATATTAATGCGATACTGAAGACTAACAGAAATCTTTTTTTCTGATCATCATCACCAAACTTCTTAGAAATAATCATCATCAAACATGTGTAACCCATAAACAAGGACGTTTATAGGTTACAAATGTTTCTCTGCAACTTGTCTTCCAGCCAAGATAATAAATTCAGCAGCATAAAGAATTTGTACTGAATTTTATATAGAATTGAAAAAATATATTGTAAATCCATCAAATGCCTCTCTTTTTTGATAATACTATTTGTTTAGGCAAAATGTTATTTAGTGGAACGTGGAAACATTAAGATTACGTCTCAAATTTTCTTTGACAGAGAATAATATTTATTGACTGTCAAAGGCATACCTACTAAGATATACTTGCGTGGTTGTCATTGACAAGAATTCACTCTTCCTTCTTCTTTATTTTAATTCATTAATTTTAGCATGCCTTTTCTTTAGCGTCATTGGTTAATCCCTAATAACTGAGGTAAACATCCTTCCTACCACCGATTCTTTTAAAAGATACGATCTTTTTAAAACCGGGACAATCGATATTGTACTACAATTCTGTATACGAAATGTTTTTATACGACATCATGTATTGCGTTAACGGTATACAGCGGGCCCTGTACAGAGATATATGTACACTCAAGCATTCTCTCTCTATTACAGGTTTTAGTACAGCCCTTATATAGATTATGTTTTTATTATTATTTTTAATAGCATATCGCTTTTGCTGACTAATTTTTAATATATTAAAAGCTTTTTATTTATTTCTGTTTAATAAATTTTTTTTTTATATTTCCTTTCAGCTTTCCACATACCCTGGACTTTTGATGATCATTAATTTTTAAAATTATTGTAACACTAGAGCTAGCCTAGAACCCCACCTTATAAATTCATTTTTATTCTAAAAGCAACAACAAATTGGACATCACCGTGATGTTAAAATATTTTCAACTTTAATGTTAATTTGGCGTCCACGGCGTGGGTCTAAATAATCTTTTTTAATATAGCAACATTATTATTAATTTACTGTTACAATGTGGGGTACTTTTTCTCACACTTCGGCACCAACAATAATTTGGTGCCACAATGTGAAGCTCACTTATTTTTCACATCTAACTGTTAAAAATAATTTTCTCCACGACGTGGGGTTATTTTTTCACACACTAATTTGGCACGTCAAGGTGGCGTTCTCTTTTTTCCCACACCTAACCATCATCAGTGTGAAAAAATAACAAAAATAACTATATTAGAAATACCATCTTGAAAATGTTTTCCTTAAATATTTTGCTGAAATTTTTTTTGAATGAATGCTTTGGTATTCGTGGTCTATTTATTCCAAATTTAACACGTACTAACTACGGAGAAATTACAAATCATTTACTCAAAAATTCATTTTACGTACTTTCAACATAAACGTGAACACTGCGTTCCTTCATTAACAAGTACCTAATGAAACTGGGAATAGTTAACGCTTCGTCATGAACTGCGTACGTAACAAATCTAGTTTCAACGATCCTACAATACGTCGTAAATTCATACCGAAAACGGTACATAGGACACAACTAATGTTTATACCGGTCTAGAACGGATTTTACGACATACCGTGGTATTTCATTTGACTCATTACATACGCAGTAATCGTAATGATTATAAAATGCGGCACAGAATTGTTAGAGTACATACACATATAAATGGGACATGCTCATTTATTAATTTTAAGGTTAAGCGATAAAAGTAAAAGTAAAGGTATACGAACCATTGACATGCTTATTATTCATCGGTGGATATTAAAGTCGATGTTGCTGCGTAACTAAAATATACAATGATATTTACGGTCTTCTTGTTTAAACATATGTATTAAGAATTGTACTTCAGTAATATATATATTAGTAAAATATAGGTTTGAAGAAAAATATTTACGTCTGCTATTTCAGTATTCTAGTCAATGTTTTAAATGTTATTAATATACAATATATCTTTCCCTTGAGATAACTTAAATAAATTTTTGTAATGAATATTTATGTTAGAAGGAGAAGAAGTAGTTTTGTGGAAGATTGTGAATGAGATATTACGACGAAAAGATGTTGTATTTTGGTATTATCGATCTGTTTATTATTGTAATGAATTATTTACATTTGTGTAAAATTATTATGTCCACATTAATTCGCAAATTGTACAAGGTGCGACAGAAATAACTCCCGTATATTAAACGTAAATAACAAAACAACCCTGGAAGTTATCGAAAAATTTATTTCACAGTTTGGAAGAACATTGCCATTTACTTTACATATCGTACTGTACCTCGCAAAGTTCGTGATCGGAATACAATTTTATTATGGGTCACCAATTTGAGAAGAACGGGTTCGGCTTTAAAGATGAAGGCGCCTGACAAGTCTCATAGTAGGTAAATTTGAATGGAGACTGTGATTTTACCGAGAAGGTAAACAAAAACCCCTTACCACATCAATATTTCCACTCTGAATACGTATTTCGGTGAAAACCACAACGCGCACAGCGTGCGTTTTGGCTTTTAACTGTACAGATCGTGTGCGGAATTTATGTGCGACACTCTTTAATTTTATGTTGATGATGACAACTTAGTTGTCAAAATACGTACACAGTATACAAAAATTAATGTGGAAGGGGTTATATATCAGTGTGTATATATTCTTCAGTGATCACGTTTGAACAGAAACTTTTTTGTATACTTGTTTTTTCTTTCTATTATTAGGTCTCAAAGTATGTAATAAATTATTAAAATTTATTACACTTATTGTCTGTTCTTAATGTATCTTTTAGCTTTGGGATTACTCGCTTTCATTATTTTTTAATATTCCCAGAACGGCATCTAAACTTAAACAATTTTTTTTTTGTACCCGAGTTTTACTAAATGTAAAAGCATTTATTTTGATTAAACAATTAAGGTTAATATAATTCCTTGCCATAATAATTTTCGTATTCCGATAACTAAGTTGTCGTCAGCAGATAATTGTGTCGCACCTGGAACCACGGCAAAATCCGCACAAAGATAAAGTCCGTACTAGATTTACACCGTCGAAAGTCAAGTCTAGTAAAAGTAAATCTAGTACAGACTTCGTCTTTGTACAAAATTTGACGTGGTTCTAGGTGCGATACTGTGATTAATTATTAGCCATTGATGACACCTCAATGTTTATGTATTGTATATTTTGTGACATTATAATTTTATTTTTCAGTAAACTCTTTTAGTCTATCAATTGTCAATATTAGAGTTTTCGTGTTTTACAATATTAGCTTATTAGCATAAGCTGCTTGTACGGTTCCGATATTTTAAAATTTTTATCAGTTTATGATGCACTTAGACAAATTTGTAAAATTTTCTAATACCCAATAATTCATGTCAGTAAGCCAAAGACGCGCATTTCCTTAGTGTATTGGGATATTTGTATATAGTAAAACGTTATAATTTAAATACCGAGTCTTCCAATAAGAGGTTTCATTTTGATGTGTAAATAAAATATGAGTATTTTTAAGCGAAATCATCAGATGTTTATTTAATTGTAAGGAGGAGGCTATGCCATTAATAATGGAAACCAATATCAGCCAAATGACCGCCACGACTACGGTTGCAGGACCATATTCTTTTCATGAAATTTTCCATCATCAATTTGCACATTTGCGGCTGTATGTCCACGACAAATTCCCGCCAGACCAAAAATCGCACCAAACAGTCACACGTTGAGGATAGAGAGGCTTTTCAAAAATAATTCTTGGGTTTTCCCAGCCCCAAATGCGAAAACTCTGCTTGTTAACGTAGCCTTCGAGGTGAAAATAGGCCTCATCACTCAAGATGATTTTTCGATGAAATTCCGGGTCAGTTTGATGCATTTCAAGAACCGAGAAGACATGACGTTGTTGATGATCGGTAGGCGTGAGTTCTTGTGCTAACTGAATTTTAAAAGCCTTAAGGTCTAAGTCTTTATGCAAAATACGATGTAATGTCGTTTGTGGTATGTCCAATTCCAAAGTTCGACGAGATATGGGGAAACCAGAGTTTTCCTCAATACTATGGGTTACAATAGCAATACTCAGTTGTTCTTGAGCGACGTTCGATTTTTCATATCACTAATTTGTTCCATCAGCTCCAATTTTTCCACCAGTTTCAAAATTGCTGGCTGAGAAGGTGTATCACGACGATTCAAAAATGCTTTAGTTTTGCGAACTGTGACCGCCAAATTTTCACCATTTTTGTAGTGAATTTTAATAATTTCAACGCATTGTTGAATGGTGGGCTATTGAAAATGAAATGTCTTATTGGAACACCTTTCATAATTTTCTATCATTCATCATCATTATATCATCATCACCTTCAACTAGAAACTTTTTTGTATACTTGTTTTTTGTTTCTGTTATTAGGTCCCAAAATATGTGTCAAGACCCTTATTGTCCTAAATATATCTTTTACCTTTGGGATTACTCACTTTCATTATTTTTTAATATTCTTAAATGGTATCTAAACTTTAATAGTTTTTTTATTGCATCAGAGTTTTACTAATGCAAATTTTCAAGGTAGGGCCATGTATGGCCTATTGATGTGGGGTGCGTCTGGCGCGGCTGAGGCGGTTTTCAGGATGCAAAAGAGTACAATCAGAGCCCTTAGTGGTGTATTTAATACGGTTGCGTAAATCTATTTAGAGAGATTGTTCATAAGTCGCTAAGTAGCTTCTGCGTAAATGGAGATTTTCATGAATATGAAACACGAAACCAGAGTAGTTTGGTCATACCGTATTATCGCATTAGGAAAAGTCAGCTAAGTTCAAATTACCTGGCTGTGAAGATATACAATGCTTTGCCTGATAGGTTTAAGGGCCTACCATGGATTAGACTCAAAAGATTAATAAAAACAGTGCTGGTGAAGAACTGTTTCTATTCAGTAAATGACTTTCTGAAATATGTATAAATTTTGACATTACCATTTTTGTGTTTTTTATGTTTTCATTGTTATTCTGACGTTTTGGATAAATCTTGCGGGTTTTAAAGTGTTTGGTGACGTATTTATTGTGAGCCACAAACGTTTTTTTGTGTTTTTATTTATTTATATCATGTAATGACGTGCGTATGTACATATATATCAGTAAATTATTATTATTATTAAAGACCTTTATTTTGTGTCAGAATTAAATAAACAGTCGTATTGAACACACCGATATTAGTAACTACAGAGACATGCCGTCTTCTTCAGTGTAAAATAATTTCATTAACAAACAACAATGACATACGTCGCGAAATTTAAAATTGTATCAAAAACAAACTTGTACATAAGTGTTAAATAAATAGTTTTATTTTATTGCATGTGTTTTCTCATATTATTGTTAACTGCCACCAATCAATTTAACAATCCCCGAGATTTACGACCGCAATTATGGTGGTGAACATTGATTTAGTGTCTTAAGTATAAGGTGACAGGCTCCAACAACAAATTGTTATTATTTTAATTATTTTCACATCTTTGTTTTCTTTCTTGTTCATCGCCAATTCAATCGCGTAATTGATGACTGATCTAATTAAAGTTTTGTTTTTGTACGTTGCACAAAAGGATCATATTCAGAATACGATCTTATAAAGGTATACTGTCAGTAATAAGTGAAATGAAAATTAAAAATCAAAAATAGAAATGAAAATATAAAATGTAACTATGAAATACAAATTATATATTTCATATTTCTATCCACGAATTTGAGGCAAAATTCGATCTAGTTGTGATATTTATCTCTTTCAGACTTGGTGGTCAGTTATCTAACCATCTATTTAAGAGTTCTCAAAACCACTTTTTATGCTGTCTTGTGCTAATTTGCTAAGCAATTACTTGTTTTAAAGTCATTGTTGATCGTTTAATGCGAAACTTTTATTCCAGGGCGCGCTGGGTAGATTAACAGATTTTCTTGAAAATGTGGTAATGTGTTGTTTTTCAACGGGACTTTCCCGAATATAATAAAAAATGCTCAGAGTGTTTATTATTTAACGAATTCGGTGTTACTCTATGGTATAGTGTCCGTTTAATTATTTTATAACAAAAGTATTATAATATATTATATAAGCTACGATAAATAAGGTAAATAGCACGGTGGTTAGATTACTAACCACTGTGACTATAGTAGATTTCATATAATATACATATTTATGTTGCATTATAAGGATGCCGCGTGTACTTAATGAACGTGATATAGAAGATATTTTGTTGGAAAGTATACCTTCTGAGTGCTAAAGTGTATGCAGTCTTGAATCGGATGAAGGAGAAAATTCTGAGATGCAAACGGACCCGATGATGCTCGACGATATATGTACATACCTTCTGAGCGCGAGCTAAATCTTGAAGATGAGTGCTTTATCTACTCAAACTGTTATGAGGGAACCAAAATGGAAGAAAACTTTCAGAATGGGAGAGTCGTAAAAGTACACTGGTGGGGGGGTATATCAAACGATGTAATAGAGTTAGAGAATATCACACCTACGCCTATTGTTTAGATTTATACTGGCAAGGATAGTGATAAAATACAAACCGATCTCGGTGGTAAAGTTATTCGACAATTTTGCATGGACTTGAAATCAAAAAATCACAAAGTCTTTTTTGATAATAATTTCAATAGCATTGCAAGAAGATTTGTACAAAGATAACATATTTGCTTGTGATACCGTAAACTGAAATTGCAAATATTTACCTAAACTAAAAGAAGAGAAAGCTCTAAAAAGTGGAGAACACGATTACAGGGTCAGTGACACAATATCGCCTTTCTAAAGTGAAAAGACAAAAGATCAGTTTTCATGTTTACAAACTACGTAAATCTCAGAAAGACTGGTATTGTTACTCGCAGGGAACACAATAGAGCCCAAAATGAAATAGCTTGTCCTGAAGCTGTGATACAATACAACAGTTCTATGATCTACGTGGACAAATTCGACCAGCTAAAAAGCACTTATGCTATAGACCGAAAATCACGTAAATGGTGGCATCGAATAATTTTTTACATTTTAGACTGTGCTGTCACAAACTTCTACATTGTATATATGGAACTCCAGAAAAAACGTAATCCAGAAATGGATCAGCTTAGCAACAAAAATTTTCGAAGAAGTGTTTACTAAGGGACCCTGGCACCAGCTCAGATGAAGAACTCCAAATTATGCTCTAAACGCTCCCACAACAGCTATACATCTTCTCTTGTACCAATAAAGCGGCACAAACCAGCAGTATCGACAGAATTACGTCTGAAAGGCAGCATGCATCAGCCAGAGCGAGCCACTTCTCGAAGATGCGCAAAATGCAGCACTAAGAAAAGTCCGGTGCGTGTTAGATGGCAATGCGGAACCTGTAAACTCCCTCTTTGTATACGAAAAGATAAAACGTGTTTTTCAGATTTTCATAGAAAATAAATTTGCTGTATATTATACTAAACTTTTCTTAATGATTTGTTATGCAAACAGCCATGGTGGTTTAGTATACTAACCACCCTCATTTGTAAAAGCCCAAACGGTTTTTTCTTTTTTTCCATGTTTTTAGTAATAAATAAACGTTAATTAACCTAAAAGTAAAAGTGCAATTGTTTTTATTCTGAAGTTATATATAAGAAAGCTTGGCTGAAAGAGTTAAATCAATACTTATCCACTAAAAACATGAACGACTACCGCCGTATAAAAAATCACTTCAGAGTTTAAAAAAATCTTCGGAACGTAAATAAGAACAAATCTATGTTGAAGAATCTTCTTGCCGATCCAGTCAAAGAAATTTATTCGTATTTTATTGCTTTTTTTACAATTCTTTCTACAAGTAAATAGTACACACTTGTTAACCTGTCCACATTTATTATCCTGCGAGTTTATATTATTTGTCTGGGAGTAAACTTCGTATCGAATCCTCCAACAATTTTTACAACTTTATCACTTAACTGTATGTGACATGACCACACTGAAGTACCTAACATGTTGTCGTATGTCCATTATCCATTAATTATAATTGAAGAATACTTTCGACTGACACAAGGTGGGAGGATTGATGTAATAAAATGTATTTCTAACACAGTGGTAATAATAAATCCCAGACATGTGTATTTATACTTGTATAACCTGTGTGTTAGTTATAATAACGCCCTATTAGTTGCTTCCTAACCTAACGGTACATACGGCTACAGTACTCTTTTGACAAATAGTTTTTCTTTAACAACTTATGTACACGTTTGTCAGTTTCTGTATTGTACAACAGTGTCTAGTCTGTTTAGTCTCGAGATACTTTACTTATGTTAATGGAACGATGCAAATGAAGATACCCAATGGTGATACCCCACAGTGTGTGACCGCCGGAATAGGCCACTAGGTCAAAAAAAGGGCAAAGCCACCCGCATTCGCCTGTCTCACGGATAGAACAATGAATTTGACGTGTTCATTTTACGATTGAACATAATGAGGGTAGTTTCTTTTTTATCCTTGTTCGGTCTGCCGTCCAGATACCCGAACAATAGGGCTAGAGATAGATTAAAGATAGATAATTAAAATATATGTCTATAATATGCATATACACAAAGATAATTCGATGAAAAAGAGTTATCTGTTTGAACGCGGAGATAAAAAAGAGATGAATAATGATTTAATATACATATTTTTTGGGGTGTTCCATTGTTATATAAATAAAAAATAAATTCGGCCATTGTGTTTACCCAGATAATTACAATGTGCTTCAGTTGAGTTCAGTGGAGTATTTGGTTTCTAGATTATTCATCGAAATGATGACGTGTCGTGAAATAAATTTGGGATATGGTATGATCTCTTGAATTATCAAAGCTACGAGGAGCATCAGAAAATAAATTAATTTAACTATGATAGAAATTATTAATTGTGCGTTGCCTGCTAACGTCCAATAGTAACAACATTTTTTGACTTATGTGTCGAATTTTACTTCATATTTGTTTATTATTTTGTGATTTCTTTCATAAAAAAAAATTAATTTTGTTGCGGAATATTGCAGTATGATCAACTTTTTGAGAAAGTAACAAAATTCTTCTAAAACCGGTCGCGAACGAAAAATTGCAGTGTATGGAGACGAGGTTCCATCATATTTTAAAGTAAATTATTGATAGAAATCATTTCTGTGGAGTCATGAATACATTGAAGATGAAGTTGAAACAATGTCATCCGTCATCTGTCATGAATCTCACTTTGTTTTCAATGATCCTGGTAACTCCGTTTATGTGAATGGAACTCGGTATCGTTCAATATTAATCCCGAATTGGACTTTATGTGGTTTGAATAAGATGCTGTCACTGCCAATCATATAATATACTTATTGAAAAAAGAGTTTAGTGAATTGGTTATTTTTAGAAATGGATTAGTCAAGCTTCCACGCTTACGTGATTTAACATCCTAGACTTTCTGTGGGGTTATGTTAAGTTATAACTTTACACCAACAAACCAGCAACATTACACAATTTGCCGACTACAATGACAACGATGACACTAAACATCTCATTGTTGGTATTTCATTCAATTTATGTGAAAAAATCGTGGAAGATTGGGTAAAAAAGATTTATTTTTGTCAGTGTGGAATATATTTGAAAAATGTTATGCTCCGTTAATAATGATATCCACTGGCTTCATCTTAGCTTCAGAGTTAGAACTGCATCTTCGATAGCTCTAGTACCGACGTTTCGTCACCACCAGTATGGGACATTTTTAGGGCTTAATTTCTGCTACTGCTTTCATCGTTGCATTGACAGGTGTAAGTCTGTGGTGGATGGATTTATATAGGGATATCGATCATGGGTGAATGGGGCGTTACGTTGTGTAAGAGGTAGACATCATAACTGTTTAGATTATTAAGGTGTTTAGAGATCTCTAAATTCTTTCTACATACGAGCAAGGAATCATTAACACCTTTTACTGAAAATGGGTCTCAAAGTTTGGAATGGGGTTGCAAACATTCAGTAAAGATCGTGTGTTTCTCTAGAATCACCTGGGGTGTACAGGATTGCGTGCTCATGCGGTAGTGTATATATTGGCGAAACAAAGTGGTCTACAAACACTCGTGTTTCAGAGCATCAGCGTTGTACCAGGCTGCTGTGCATATCTGGTTCTATATTTGATGAGCATAGACTTGAAACCGGGCACTAGATCCAGTTCGATTCCACTGTCTCGAACTATCTATAAAGATCTCTAAGCAATCAAATAACCTAAGCCATGATAATGGTATCTCCTACACAACGCCTGGCAATCCTGTATCTCCAAACTACTCAACCCTAACCCTATCGCTTCATTTCCGCGACCAACATTCCTATATAAACGCATCCGTCAAGGACTTACATCAGTTCCTGTGCAAACGACGATAGCAACACCAGCAGTTGAATCCTGAAGATGTCCCATACAAATGGTGACGAAACGTCGGTACTAGCATTATCGAAGACGATATACCAGCCCGGAAGTCAAGATGAAAGTATGAACAATGACCGCGGAGTCTACGAGATAGATGGTATTAATTGTACTCTATTTTACACCGAACTTAAAATGATCTTAAATTTGTCACAATATCTGCCTGTTATTTTACAAATAAAATGTGTCGCTTTTAATGAAGAATTATATATTTCTAATCGTGTCGGTACGTTTACGTGTATATAGTATTCAATAACGTAATCATTATGTAGTTATTAAATTTGATTGATGTTTTCTAAGTTTCTTCTTTGAATATTGCATATATGTACGAGGGTGGTCCCATAAGTAGCCGGCTTGACCCAGAGATGGCGGTAGTTGTTTGAAAAATATCACTATATTAGAAAGTACACAATCTATAAAGCATGTGTTTCAAGTTTGAAGACGCCACGTTGTTTAGTATTTGTTTGGCAGACACCAATAGTGAACGTTTTCAGTGAATTTGTAAAAATGGAGAAAATTGGTCATCGTTACGTGATACAATACTTTTATTTGAAAGGTCTCAGCCCAACCGATATAAAAGTTGGACTGGATTCTACTCTGGGTGAATCTGTTCCTTCGTTTATAATAGTGAAATATTGGGCAGCAGAGTTTAGAGGAGGCCGTACGATCTGCCAAGACGAGCATCGCAGTGGTCGACCAAATGCGGTGACGACTCCAGAAATAGTGAAGAAAATCCACAAAGTAGTACTGGATGATCGTCGACTGAAAGTGCGCGAGCTAGCAGACACCCGAGACAAAAGAATAATCAAAACCATGGACTCAAAAGGGAGAACAGGCTCCAAATAAGGCGAAGACCGTTTTATCTGCAAGCAAGGTCGTGGCATCGGTTATTTGGGATGCGTGTGGAATAATTTTCGTTGACTATCTTGAAGGAAAAGCTATCAAAGGCAAGTATTATGCAAACTTATTGCAACGGTTGAATGGAAAAATCACGCAAAAATGGCCGCATTTGGCTAAGAACAAAGTGTTGTTTCATCAAGACAATGCACCAGCTCATAAATCCGTTATTGCAATGGCCAAAATTAAGAATTAAAGTTTGAATTGCTACCTTATACACCCTATTCGTCAGATCTAGCCCCCTCGGATTATTTTCTGTTCCCAAACTTGAAAGAATGGCTCAGTGGTCAAAGATTTTCTAACGATGGAAAAATGATGTCGGCAGTTAATTGCTATTTTTTATAAAAAGAGTATCGAACTTACTGAACATCGCTGGGAAAAGTATATAGAGCTGAAAGAAGATTATGTTGAAAAATCAATATACTTCTTTCCAAAATTTTTGTTTTCTTTGTTGGGTCGGGTACTTCTGGGACCACTCTCGTATATATGTAGGTAATTGTTCTCTCATCAATTCTGTTTTCTGCTTTTCAGATTTTCATTATTAATCAGTACATATCTTGTAACAATTTCTCATCTTTGTTTTTTACTAAGTCATTATTTATTCCACTTAATGCATTTATATGTAATGTGAAATATTTTTTATTATTTTTCAAAGTATATTATATAATACATAACTAACGCTCATTCATCAATGATGTCCACATTTGTTTTCTAAAATTAAGTATTCATAACTAAAACCGAATCATATGGGGTGGGATTTTTATATCAAAAATAATCTTCAAATAACTTCTAATACTTTCTTAAAACAGGCCGTAACTCCGACAATTTCGTAATATCCGGATTTCGTGTCAATGTCATCGAGTCATCTTCCTCAATAAAACGCTTGTCTAATTCAACCTTACCTTTCACAGAATGGTTCAGTATTATACCGATAGGTATTTCGAACACGTTTTCTTCGATCCAAACGCCGAAAGGACGGACTCAAAGAGGGCATACCCTAAATAAAATTAGTTCGATGAACTGATCTAATAAATATATAATTCACACGCACAAATAAGTGTAGGTATGTGTTAGGTATGAATGTACGTATGTATATGTATGTATGTAAATTCGTAGATATGCGATACATAAAAAGATACAGCGCGTTTATATATCATTGTACCACAAACATATTCAGGATTATTATTAGATTATAATTTTGGGTAGGTATTCATAGTAATTTATTGCATCATCTAAGAATACTATATGCATATAATGTTATGATACATGTGAGAGAAATGGTGTATGTTTGTCTCGTAATATTGTCGCGTACAGAAACGACACTCATGAACGCCATAGACACAAATTTACATATGTAAAAGAAAACGAAAACGAGACGAAATGGTTTTGTGTATCTTAACTATCATCTACGTGATGAAGAAATAGTAAATGTACTAGAAGTATCTAAGGTATGCCAGTTTGCTTATCTATTGACTATTACGTGTGTCTAGGAGGGTGTACGTATTCATTTCTAAAATAGAATTCCTTTCAAAACAGTTGCTTACAGTAATTTCTATACATAATAAATGTGCAATTTTGGGACATCTGCGTCTGAAAAATAACTGAATCTACAAAAGTGGATAAGAAATATCGACAGATATCATTTTATTTATTTGAAGTATTCTCTTCCACCAAAAGTATAAAGATTTGCACGTTCAAGAAGTGCAATAAATGACTTTTTATGTCGCTGACGGTAATGAATGTTTTTAATTGATGCAAAATATCTTCAAGTAGAGCTTAAATAAAGATAAATAAGGGAAAAAATTATCTCGCAGAGTCCAATCGGATGAATATATGGAATACGAGAGTAAAAAGAGTAATTTTCTTCGACAATGTGCAATTTAGCACAATTTTTGGCGATTCATCAATCAATGTTGAACAAACTCAGAATCTAGCTTCTGGAATAATTGTTTTCGATATCGCAAGCTTTATTTTCGTGAATCTAAAGTTTCGTTTTGCATTTTTTCGGAACTCGTGGAAGCTGCGTGGATTAACATCGTAAAGCAAGTTGTTAATTTCAGTCTGATTGTGGAATCCGATGACTTAAGTAATCTGGAATTTCTTAAACCGAAGTAAAAACACTGGTCAAATAGGAATAAGATTTCATTGAAGCTAAAATAATCGTAATCCTCAAATATAACTTAAATAGGAATAAATAAGGGATAAAAAGTATCCTACAAAGTCAAATCGGATAAATATAGAGGATATGGAAGCAAAACCTTTTTTTTGCTCTATGATGCTTAATTTACGACAATTTTCGACATCCATCAATCGATGTTGTTGACAAACTAAGAATTTAGCTTATGATGATCAAGTTTTTCCGTTAAAATTTCAAGGAATAATTGTCTTGGAAATTTCAAGTTGTGCTTTCGTGAATCTTAAAGTTTTCACTTCATTTGGTTATCATTTCCATTGAACGGCTTGAATATTTATCATCATCCACATAATTACTAATGCCTTTAAAAAGTACATTTTCTTCAATTTAAAAAAAATTGAATAGTTTTTATTCTTATTCTTTCTTCATTTTTTGATCGTGGTATTCAAATTATCACTTAAATAGATATTTTAATTTCTAGGGAACGAAGTGTTGTAGAATTTTTCAAATTATATTGGAAGGTTGGCAGATATCAATATACCGTGGTGGTAAAAATTTCTCTATAGGAGAGCCATTCCGGTCATTTTCGAAGAAGAGACTGTTTTACTTTAAATTTCCTTTATAACAGCACATCTGACAAAGAAACCTTTCCCACTCGAAGATGCTTATACTTAATGAATTTGCAGATCTTATCGGTTGATCTAAAATGCCATCTTTGACTTGGTGTAATAAACAGTTTGAAAAGATAAAACGATTCTTCTATCTTTGATTAATTTAATTATAAAGGATGAAAATAAAGGTACGTTTACGTGCTCAGGATTAATGGAGCGTAAAAATATTCAATATTTTCAAATCAATCATTCATTAATACATTTAGTTACGAGAATAAATTAGAACATGACGGCAATTTTGAGATTATGTACTTAAAACAACAAGAACGCGCTAACGTACCACACCAGGAAATGACTAATAGCTAACAGCACGTAGCATTCCCATGCAGTCGAGTAATAATGAAGTCAGATACTCCGCTCAGCAATTGTACTATCAGACAACAATACATTTTCTGAGGACAGAATAAGTTAACTTGCAGCAATTCATGGACTAGTGTTGGAGCAGTTATAGAGAACGTATAATGTATAACATGAGTAAAGAAAAATGTATGAATAGATAAATGATGAAAGTCGGCCTGGTTGCTTTCTCATATTTTGGGCAATCAACAAATCATGTAAATACAAGTGACGTAATGTCGTTTTCCGATTGTAAAAAATACACTTTGTTAGGATTTTTACTCAACCTAACGAATTATAGTTAGTTTTGGTTGGAATCTTCGATATGGGCGAGCATTTTTATCTTAGGCATAAGTATTATGGCAGAAGCATGGTATAAATATTCTTTTCTTTATAAATTCATATGCGTCCTTGGAAAAACTTTGTACTACACCTAAATTCTTTTACAGCCAGCTTCCGTTACACTTATGTGAAATGATTAAACTCATTGGTACTCACTTCCCAGAATACTTTTGGCTCCTCCGAATATCAATTTTGTTAAAAAATTATCCTCTTTTAGTGCAATTTTTATATTTGGAAATAGCCAGAAATCGTAGAGAGCTAAATCAGATAAACATGCAAAATTAAATAAATAGGTAAGCACTATATCGACTCGAAAATGAACATACGAAGACTTGACCGAATAATATGGTAAACAATTCAGTTGTTGAACCACATTTTGAGTCTTATTCTTCCAGCAAAATTTCAGGGTTCAGTAACAAAAAGCATTGCTTGATGGACTATTCCTTTGTGTCCGAAAAAATATATCAGTATTATTCTAAACTGTCCGTGTAACATGCGTACTTTTTATGACGGAATGAAAAAATTGTATGCTCTGACGTTTTATTTCTAGGTCGTAACGGAAGCATCAAGATCCATCATTCGTAGTTACTTTCGTAAATAGCGGCTCAAATAAATGCGAAATATCAAAATTTGGATGAAATTGGAAAAAAGATCAATCGCGGTATCAATCTGATTCCTCAGAAGTTCACGCTAGTGTATGAGTGCGAAAAATAGCGCTCTTGACGAATCTGATCTAAAACCAAACCAATGTATAAGGTAACGTAGTAAAAGTTGCGTAGCAGGAAAACGAGATAGTTGCCTTAGGGCCATCAGGCGCAACCCCCTTGTATTTTGCCTTACGCGGTCAAGCGGGACTTTGATCGGGCAGACTTATTACCCTTGTTGTTCGTGGAAATGGTATGGGAGAAGTACGAAGTAAAACCGGGAAGTAAAAAGTAGTAGTAAAGAACATGCGAAAGATTTTAAAGCTGAAAAATAAGCATTCCCCATGGGAATAATAGTCAAGATATCAAATAAATCAGGGCCATCTGCAAAAAAGAAATACCTGAAGCTGGGAGAGTCAACATCAAAAAGGAAGTGAATAATTTCTGTCCAACAACTTGATCAGCTAAGTAATTTGGAATTGTTAATGGTGAAGTGCAAAAATTAGTGCAACAGGGCTAAGATTACATAGAGGCTAAAACAACCATAATGAAAGCCAATTTCGTAAAGCATATGCAAAGAAGACATGCAATTTTGGAAAATATATGAGGCCATTATGACCACTCAAATAATTTTCCTTAATATAATCTTATCTCTCAAGTCGACGCTCCTTCTGTTCATCTGTAAAAAGCTGAAGCATAAACTTCACCAAAATACATATATGTATTTCCAATTCTTCGATTAAAATTAGTTTACTTCTTGATTAATCAGACGTACTCTATTAACTTCGTACGTAGTACCTACTGACTCATATTCTTACTTTGTTCATTGTTGAATTTTCAAGGCAACTTAAATGTACTCGACTTTTTAGCACTTATAGTCACTTGTGTTGAAACATTTTCGTAGCACATTTGAGGATTTTCACACAAAATTTATAATTAATTAATCTACTGCTTTAAATTTCAATCTTCTGCTAAAGTGCATAAGCAGGTATGTACTTATTACCATCTCAATAGAGAACATTCATTAAGTTTTACTAATTTAGAATTTATTTACGTCTTTTAAATGTATCGAAAGAATAATATACATGTGCTTTGGAAACAATTACGTTCTTCTGTTATATTCTTTTACTTCTGCGAACCAAATACGTGTTAAATCACCTTTATATGTAAAATATAATAACTTTAGTAAAATATCTCGCTTTATTTGCTATAATTCCTTCAACAAGTAATTATTTTTCTTGTTTAATAATGCAATTTCTTGTTGTTAAATTGCGTTTTTATTTCTGAATACTTTATTATGCTTTTCTCTTATTTTATTTTATAACTTTCCTTTGTTCCTTTTTGTCTTAGTTGTGTTTATTAATTTATTTGTATTCCTTCTTCTTGTTTATTATTTAGATTATTATTTTTAGTATCTATTGTATAACTCACATATTATATTAGGTTGTTTCTATTTTTTGTCCTGTAATTGGAATATTGTATGTTTTGTTAGACAAATATATATATATATATATATATATATATATATATATACAGTGTGTATCAGCCAAATGGAATAAATTCGATAATAATTAAATGGAAGGGTGTTCGAAAAAACGCTCGGACACGTCGATTGGGATTTTCAGTTGCGTATTTTTTTAAATAAAAAGTTTATATACAGGGTGTGTCATGTAAAAGTGGTCAATACCAACTTTCTCATTTTAAATGCAACACCCTATCAAATATTAAATTTTTGGATTCTTTAGAAAATTCCAGACATATTTCATGTACAATGTCCCATAC